>JABAKD010000016.1:13567019-14167019 GCA_012845835.1 Undaria pinnatifida
ATTTATACTGCAATTAATTAGTTGCCGTACCTACCTGACAATAATATTAGACCAAACTACTATGACTATCGTGACTATCGTGACTATCGCGACTATCATAATTATTATTATAAAAATAGTAGTACACTCCATCCAGATGCGAGATAAAATATTTTGTCGAAACTCATCTTTGCAAGCTGTGTGTAATACTCCGATCGCGCGTATTACGGGTTGTGTGTCCTCATTATTAAGGATATAGGTCGGCGACTCCCCTTGGAACTACGGTGTAGCTTGTACCAGGGTCAACAGGGTGATGTTAGGCAGTCTGTGCGCGGAAACTATAAAACCCGTTCTTGAGGGGGGCAAAATCGGACAGCTGTGGAAGGAAATGCATCAGTTTATCAAATGAATCCTGTAAGTCATATAACCGGTGACGGGAGGGCGTGAGGGCCTGTGGGTTTGATCAAGAGGGAGCGGGGGGCGGGGGGGGGGGCGGGCAACTCAATCTGTGCGCGGAAACTATAAATCCTTTAAGGGGATAAATCTGACGGTTTCGGTAAGAATGCACCAGTTTATCATGTATATCCTGTAAGTCGTACAACCAGTGAGGAGAGGGCGGAGTGTTCGGGGGGGTGGGGGGGTGGGGGGGGGGGAAGGGGCGAAAGGCTTTTTTTAAACATCTTTAGGTCGCATAGATGCAGGGGGTTGCTATACGCGTGGTGCTAGGTCTAGGCGATGGTGCGGGTGGTGGGGAAGGAGGGGGAGGGGGGGGGGGAGGGGGGGGGGAAATGAATTGAAGCAGTGGCATGGATGGCTCTAGAAAGAATTATAATACATACATACATACTCGTTTGGGCTGGTCTTTGTTACTCGCCGGGTTGTTAAGTTAGTTGCGCGGTGGCTATTTTTTCTATTTTCATAGCTTTCAAGAGCCTCCCCCGCCTCTTTTCAACGTGCCCGGCACACGCGGGATTTTAAGCGAGCCACACATACATGGCCAAGGGGTGGCTTGTATACATCCAGACAGGTAAGAATGGAAGAATACAGTTATAAGCGTCGAATAGTCACGGGCGGACGAACAGAAAGAACAACTCAATAAATCAACTAAGGAGGCCTAATACGAATACGACAATTGATATAATTGTCATGATATAAGCCTGTCCCTTTTCGTGAGCTTTTTATTCGACTTCCAGCTTTATAACACCAACAATTTACTGTGTAACCTTTGAGCGGGAAGAGTCGCGGAGTCGCGAGGCATGGTGTATGCGCGCGTGCACAAAGGGGATGGATGTGGTTGTCGTTTCGTTTCGTATGTTTGTGGTGTTTTCACGCCCACCGCCACGAAAACGTTTGGTGGTCATTTATCCTGAACCAATTGCCACCCGACAATGACGTACTGCATCGTACACAAACTTAGAAACGTCGCACAACAGCTTTTAAGCGTACGGCCGGGCAGAGTACAACAACAAAAGAAAGGCCATCGAAGTCAACCAAGGAAAATCTGCTGTTATTATTAATACTATAATAATTGTTCCCCCAAGCTTTTCTTTTCTTCTTGCTGTCAGTCCGTATCAGACTGTTCGTCGTCGTCGTCCTCGTCGTCGTCGTCGTCGTCGTCGTTTCTTTTTTTTTTTTGGTGGTTCGTCCCATCGATTATCTTCGCACTTCTTTTTGTTTTTTCCCTTCCCCCCCCTCTGGACGTGTAACTCAGGTCCGGGGTCACTACTTGTACGCAGATTCTTCTCTTTCCCCTCCCCGCTACGGTACGCGTACGCTCCTTCATTTTTATCGCGAGAACAATCCAGCCCTCTCTTCCTTCGTCGACTAGTCTCGCGTCGAATTGTGCTTACCCGCGCTATAAAGCGCTCTCGGCAGAAGAAGAGTCAGTAGTGTCTCCATAGATATGAAGATCTCTCTACATACATACACACCGAGATTTGAACCGCCGGCCCCTGACTCCCCAAGTATATTGGAGGTTATCCACCACTACACCACTATCCTCTACACCACCGGGTCGACCTTAGTTAGTACCTTTAATACCTGTATGAACGAGGTGTGTATGTATGTGTGTATGTGTGTATATATATTGTCTGGTAGCAACTGTTATTAAGACTTAAACTTACGTGTGACATCACTACTGTGACACTGCCAAGCACTTTCTTTGTGGCGGTGGGTGGGTGGGTGGGTGCGAAGAGACCAAAAACAATGAAACGACAATGAACTGTTAACCACCCCCTCGCCCGCACGAAAATCCCCGACGCCTCGCGAGTTCTCGCCGCTCTCCGCTCGTACTGCAGTAGTAACAGTAGTAGTAGCAGCAGTACTACTACTAGTAGTAGTAGTAGGTCGATGTTACGCCGGAAGACGATCAAAGTAGTAGCGGTAGTAGTAGTAGTAGTAGTAGTAGTAGTAGTAGTAACAGCAGTAGCAGCAGTAAGTAGCAGTAGCAGTACTATTAATATTAGTAGTAAGTACCTAAGGGGACGAAAGGGGTCAAACGGACGTTGTTACAACATTATCAATGGTAGTGTGTAATAAGTAGTAGCATAGACTAGGCTTCTGTTATAAGGCTTAGTTTGGGTAAGCAATTGGTTAAACTTTTGCAAGAGTGGTCAAGCGGACTAATACGCCACTAATACCTTAGCAAATGGCGTCGTCGACAGACCATGGGCTTTCGGGTCGTGGGTTCGAATCCTACGATCCACAACAAATATAAATAGTAAACCTCTACGACTTTCCCCATGTCGAACTTGAAAAAAACTCTCTCCCCGGTATCCCCAGGAAATGAAACCGCTTGGATATATATGAACACGTCCGCCCGTATATCCGGCCGACCTGCTATCATCAAGCCGTTTTAGGGGGAAGGGGTGTTATAAGGCTTAGTTTGGGTATAAACTATTGGTTAACCTTTTGCAAGTGGTCAAACGGACTATAGTACCCCACTTTTAAATAATACCTTAACACTTCCTTGATTCATTTCCCTGAGTTTTTTCTTTTGTTGTTTGCCCATCCGTCTGTCCAGCTGTGAGATCGAAGATTTTATCGAAACTCATCTTTGCAAGCTGTGTGTGTGATGCTCCGATCGCGCGTATTACTATGTGTGTGTCCTAATTAAGGATACAGGTCGGCGACTCCCCTTGGAACTACAGCAGTGTAGCTTGTACCAGGGTAAACAGGGTGATGTTAACCAATCAGCGCGCGGAAACTATTAAACCCTATTTTGAGGGGCACAAAATCTGACAGCTAGCTGTGAAAGGAATGCACCAGTTTATCAAGTGTATCCTATAAGTCGTACAACCAGTGAGGAGAGGGCGGAGTGTTCGAGTGTTCGAAGGGGTGGGGGGTTTTGGGGTGGGGCAGGGGATTACCAACAGGTATATTTAGGTCGCATAGATGTAGGGGCTTGCTGAACACGTGGTGCTAGGTCTAGGCGATGGTACGGGTGGTGGGGAAGGAGGGGACGGTGGGGGGGGAGGGGTTGGAGCTACGGCATGGATGGCTAGAAATATAATGAAGTGATAGTGTTTACTCTGGCACGTTTTGATTTTAGGTGGGGCGTTTGAACAAGAGGGAGCGGGGGGGAAAGGGGGGGCGGGGGGATGATTAGGAGCTACGGCATGTATGGCTAGAAAGATAATGAGGTGATATCAGCTGCCTGGTAGTGTTTCTTACTCTGGCAGATTTTGATTTGAGGTGGGGCGTTTTCACAAGAGGGATCGGACGGGCGGGACCACTCAATATGTGCGCGGAAACTATAAATCCTTGAAGGGGACAAATCTGACGGTTATTATAGAAGGAATGCATCAGTTTATATATCCCCTACCTGGTATTGTTTACTATGAGTCTAGCAGATTTGATGTTATTAATAGGTGTGGCATATTATTACAAAAAATGAGAATACACTCCAGCTGTGAGATCGAATATTTTGTCGAAACTCATC
The DNA here is from genome assembly GCA_012845835.1 of Undaria pinnatifida. Lineage (NCBI taxonomy): Eukaryota > Phaeophyceae > Laminariales > Alariaceae > Undaria > Undaria pinnatifida. The sequence goes on from JABAKD010000016.1 coordinate 13,570,939, forward strand.
TTTGCAAGCTGTGTGTGATACTCCGGTCGCGCGTATTGCGGGTTGTGTGTCCTCATTAAGGTGACTCACCCTTGCAACTACAGTGTAGCTATCCGGGTCAACAGGGTGATGTTAGGGAGTCTGTGCGCGGAAACTATAAAACCCTTTTTTTGCGGGGGACAAAATCTGACAGCTGTGGAAGGAAATGCATCAGTTTATCAAGTGAATCCTGTAAGTCGAACAACCGGTGAGGGGAGGGCGGAGTTTTTAAGGACGTGGGGGCCTGGGTTTGACCAAGAATAGGGGGGGGGGGGGGGGGGAAGCAGCTCAATCTGTGCGTGGAAACTATAAATCCTATCCTGTAAGTCGTACATCTAGTGAGGAGAGGGCGGAGTGTTCAAGGGGGTGGGGGAGGAAGGGGGCGGGGGGGGGAAGGGGGGGGGAGGAAGGGGGGGGGGAAGGGGAGGGGGGAAGGGGGGGGGGGAACGGGGGGGGGAAACGGGGGGGGAGAACGGGGGGGGAAGGGGGGGGGGAGGGGGGGGGGAGGGGGGGGGAGCGGGGGGGGAGCGGGGGGGAGGGGGGGGAGGAAGGGGGGGGGGGGAGGGGGGGGGGAGGGGGGGGGGAGGGGGGGGAGGAAGGGGGGGGGGGGGGAGGGGAGGGAAGGGGGGGGAGGAAGGGGGGGGGAGGGGGGGGGGGGGGGGAGGGGGGGGGGGGGGGGGGGGAGGGGGGGGGGGGGAGGGGGGGGGGGGGGGGAGGGGGGGGGGGGGGGGAGGGGGGGGGAGGGGGGGGGGAGGGGGAGGGGGGGGGAGGAAGGGGGGGGGGAGGGGGGGGGCGGGGGCGGGGGCAGAAAGGTTTTTTTAGCCAACATCTTTAGGTCGCATAGATGTAGGGGTTTGCTATAGGCGTGGTGCTAGGTCTAGGCGATGGTGCGGGTGGTGGGGAAGGAGGGGGGCGTTGGGGCGGGGGGGGGGAGGGGGGGGGGTATGAATGAAAGCTACGTCATGGATGGCTAGAAAGATAATGACATGATATTAATTGCGTAAGTGTTCCTATTACTCTGGCCGATTTCGATTGTAGGTGGGGCGTTTGAACAAAAGGGCGGGGAAAAAAGTTGTAATACTTGTACTCGTATCATATCTGTTTGACGTTTATTTTATGGGCTGACGACAGAAATCGGTATACCGAAACCATTCCGCGCTACCGTGCAGTACAGCAAAATACACCTAGGTTTTTGACCCCGATCCGCGACGCTGATTGGTCAACTCGGCCTCGCACCGGTTTTTGACACCAACTCCTTGCGGTACATCGTACCGCGGCTCTTCAGCTCGGCCGACACCGCTTTCGGACGTGATCCATACCGCTTTCTGCCGGAAAATTTACCATGCGGTCCGACTTTGCCCGTGGCTCTTGACGCCTCGCACCCTTTCAAATTCCGACCGAATGTCAACCATGGGCGCCACGTCATGTAGCATGATGCATAGAACTGGGCACTGTCGTATTTCGGATCCCTTCAGAGCAACCATTGCAAAACCCCTTCCGCACACAGCACTCGAACCGTTGCTCAGCCATAGACAGCTGGCACACCTCATGTACGCGAATGTATATATGTATGTATGTATGTATGTATGTATGTATGTATGTATGTATGTATGTATGTATGTATGTATGTATGTATGTATGTATGTATGTATGTATGTATGTATGTATGTATGTATGTATGTATGTATGTATGTATGTATGTATGTATGTATGTATGTATGTATGTATGTATGTATGTATGTATGTATGTATGTATGTATGTATGTATGTATGTATGTATGTATGTATGTATGTATGTATGTATGTATGTATGTATGTATGTATGTATGTATGTATGTATGTATGTATGTATGTATGTATGTATGTATGTATGTATGTATGTATGTATGTATGTATGTATGTATGTATGTATGTATGTATGTATGTATGTATGTATGTATGTATGTATGTATGTATGTATGTATGTATGTATGTATGTATGTATGTATGTATGTATGTATGTATGTATGTGTGTATGTATGTATGTATGTATGTATGTATGTATGTATGTATGTATGAATGGAGCAGGGAGGGGTGGGACAAAGGGACAAAGAGGGAGTGACAGTCTCGCTACACGCGCACGACCCGTTTGGCCCAAACATACCCCACCTCGCGTCCGCCGCATTTTCTTTTGAAACCCTCGCTACCGATGGCGCCACCATCGACCCTGACGATGCGCACACACACCGCCGCTCTCTCGTCCGCCTTGCGTTTTCCTACACAGCATTCCGTGGAAATCCACGCAGGGAGAGGACGCCACCACTTGAACTCTTGGTAGTTAAAAACTTGGGCTCACTTAAGATGCCCGGACAATAACCTATAATACACCCCCTATTATAAAAGATGCCCCGATTGAAAAATAAGTAGAATAAGAACCAAGCCCGGCAGAAAAAGATATCCTTAATAACGAGAGTGATGGCGACATCAGATATCTGTATTAATAGTCGTACAGCATCATTCACACACTACTACTACTACTGCTGGTTATGCACGACTGACTGTTGAAATGTGGACCTTGAAATAATCGGGAGAATAATACATGTAGTAGTGGTCTTCTACATGGCCTTCTTACATGTACAGTAGTAGTCTTGTAGCCATGCAGTCTACGTGACGTGGCGCCCATGGTTGACATTCGGTCGGAATTTGAAAGGGTGCGAGGCGTGAAGGGCCACGGGCAAAGTCGGACCGCATGGTGAATTTTCCGGCAGAAGGCGGTATGGATTACGTCCGAAAGCGGTGACGGCCGAGCTGACGAGCCGTGCCGCAAGGGGTTGGTATCAAAAACCGGTACGAGGCCGAGTTACCCAATCAGCGTCGCGGATCGGGGCCAAAAATCTATATGTCTTCTGCTATACCGCACGGTGGCGCGGAATGGTTGCGGTATACCGCTTTCTATCGTCTGCCCTTATTTTGTGATGACATACATACACGCACATGCTGCCACACGTTGTCGGATGACAAATCATAATGATACCAATACCTACGGTACTACCAAGTATTTTCGTGGCGGTGGATGAGGGAAGGGTGTGAAAAGAAAATAAATGGATCGACACACCTCCCAGTGGCTAACCCCTTCCGCACAAGAATGCACGACGCCTCTCGCGACCCCGCGACGCTCCCTGCCAGTGGGTAGTGATATATAACCAACACCCTGCTCGAGCTACATACAGTACATATATTGTAATGTATTAATTATTAGTCCCGCGACGTCCCCCGCTCAAGCTACAACAACAACAACACTGTACCTGTACATCGTATTGATAGCGATAAGTCGATGATAAGCCGTAACTCGGCCAAAAAGAAAGAAGGTAAAACGTAAGGAAGGGGCCAGACCAGGTGACACAGCATGCCATCAGATAGATGTCGATGATAGAAACGCGGTACAAGCTTTTAGTTCTAAGGGAAATCGCCGACCTATATCCTTAGAGCAAAAAGGACACACACACAGTAAGACGCGCGATCGGAATAATAACACACACAGCTTGCAAAGATGAGTTTCGACGAAATCTTCGACGTCACAGCTGGAGTGTGTATTTTGGCTTGACCTCTGTTCCCCAGACAAAAGAGACCTCATCTTGACCAAAATCAAAGCATTTTTTTTATCTTCATTCCAGCCGTTTATTATCCTCGCACTACTCTCGCCCTCTCTCCCAGTGGTAACTCAGATGCGGGGTCACATAGCGGGCCCTGCTCCTTCCCCTCCACACCACGGCGGTACGGGCCTTCATTTTTATCGCCAGAACAATTAAGCATTCTCTTCCCTCGTCGACTCGCGTGGAATTTTTGAAATGAAAGTTCGATCCGATTATTAGTCTAAATAATTTGAAAGAAAAAATCATGGTGGCCTAGGTATCGAAACAAAAGAGCGGCATTTATTTTTGTTCATTCCAGCGGAATTGGGTTAATTATAAGGAGTGAGTCCCGAAATTCAGAAAAAAAAAAGGCAAAATGTCCACGACCCAATAATGTGAACAACACAGAACACACAACAACAACGCTATAATACCAGTTATCTGGTGTTATGCTGACTACAACACCACCTACCTCCTGCTGGCTGTGTGGCTGTGGCTGCTGGCTGCTGTGTGTGCTGTGTGTTCTGTGCTGTGCTGTATAATGTATGCCTGGGGTGCCACTGGATATTTCTTTCCAACGTGTTGCCGCCGCTGTACCCGCCACAGCTAGCTAGCTCTGGAAAGCTCTCCCAGTAACAGCCAAGGCCGTCGCGCGACAAATCTCGTTTATAACTTGGTGTTTTCGTTTGCCTATTTCTTCTTATCGATGGAGCAACTCTAACTAACCCGCCAACCACTACTACACCATTAATAATGTTATTAATGATAATTACCAGGTACAACAGTAACAGCAGTATACTGTAGTACCTCTTGCCTTTGTTTTGTTGTGTTTTTGTTTATCTGCTGGTTCTCATCGACGGAGCAACACCAAGCTATTATTAGACCACACAAAAATGATGATACAGAGTGCCTCTCCCGATAAAACCGCCGCGCACAACCGCAACGCCCTCGAGAACAAAACAAAAAAGACGCCACATCTCGTCCCAACCGTCCTCTCCTCATTCTGCGACCGAACTGCGCCAATTTATTGTTTACAGAGTGACTGATCGTTTCATTTGCTTGCCGACGAACAATAAACACATCTTTTTTGTCACACGTACGATATATATGCAAAGATAATTTTTTCATTCAAGCTTTCGATCTGAGATCACCCAGCTGAAAAGTAAGTGTATTTTTCGTTATTTTTTAATATATACCACAATGAAAAAACAGCAAAACAAGGGTGTGCATAATTCGTTCCAACGACCCAAGCGAGCGTAAAACAAAATATGATGTCCCCTTGGTCCATGGTCACCACCAGTGGTGGTGGTGCTTTATTACACGAAACGCGGAAGAAAGATTACCGAACTAAAACTTATATACTTCGAAGTATTCCCGTATATATATATATAGACGCGTGCTACGCTAGAGATGCGCCACTTTTTTTGTGAGGTTTCCTCAATCTGGGAGCTTAAGCCCTCCCCGAGGCAAAAACTGATTTGGATACCAAAAAAAAAAAATGTTACACTGGATGAAAAGTCCCATCCATATATTATTATAAAAATTAAAATACACTCCAGCTGTGAGATCGAAGATTTCGTCGAAACTCATCTTTGCAAGCTGTGTGTGATACTCCGATCGCGCGCATTACGAGTTGTGTGTCCTCATTAAGGATATAGGCCGGCGACTCCCCTTACAACTACAGTGTAGCTATCAGGGTCAACAGGATGATTTTAGTCAGTCTGTGCGCGGAAACTATAAAACCCGTTTCTGAGGGGGACAAAATCTGACAGCTGTGAAGGGAAAGGGGGGCCTGGTTTTGATCAAAAGCGAGCGGGTTTGGAGGGGGGCGGGGGGGGGGGGGGGGAAAGGGGCAATTTGTGCATGTAAGCTATAAATCCTTTCGAGGGGATAAATCTGACGGTTTTGGCACCAGCATATTATTGGGGGCGGGGGGAGGGGGGGGGGGGGGTTGGGCGGGGGGGGGGGGGGGGGGGGGCGGGGGGGGCAGCTCAATATGTGCCTGGAAACTATACATTATTTTGAGGGGATAAATGTGACATTTTTGGAAATAATATGGCCTAGGTACACGACGAAAATCAATGCAAAAATAAATGGCCCATTATTTTTTTTTTCCGACGCTTTCGGGTATTATAGGAGCCCCGTCATTCAAAAAACATAATATGTTTCACACTCTACCGTAGCACTTGTGTTTATCTTGACTACAACGTTCGCCTTTGGGGTGTGGTTAGCTTTTGCATTCCGAGGGTGTCGCGAGGGTGCAAAGGGGCGAGAGTCTTACTACGGTAGCTTACTACGGTAGCCCCCCCGACTTTTCTGTAACGAAATCGCCGGTTTTGTTTTAAAACCAGCTCCCGGGCGTATCTCCTGAGATACGGTGCCCCTTTGTTGAGGTATTAGTGGGGTGTTAGACCGTTTGACCACTTGCAAATAAAAGGTTGACCAAGGGCGAACCCAAACTAAGCCTTATAACACTCTCCCCCCCTGAAACGGCGAGATACCAGGTCGGCCGGATATACGCCTGACTATGACAGGCTACGACGGGTTCACAACTCCATGCTCCTCCGATGCCTCGGATGGCGGAAACGGAAGCGCGACGACCACACCCTATCGTACGCCGACGCGCTTGCCAAGACAGCTTCCGAGAGCATAGTGGCGATAGTGCGCAAACGGAGGATATTGTTTGCGGGATTCGTAGCATGTATGGGGGAGGAGCGTCCGCCACAGAGGGTGATGTTTGGGGAGCTTGTTGGGGGTAAGGGCTACTCAGGGGGGCAAGAGAAAGACTGGATGGATCATCTGAAGGAGGATATGTCGGTCTTTAAAATGAAATTCGAAGGGTGGCGAAAGGCTGCCCAGAAGGCCGGCAGATGGTTTCGACGAGTAGAGGAGGGAGCCGAGTTGTTTATGCGGAATTGGCATGAGACGGAGAGACGCAAAGCTGCAGAGCGACGCGCAAAGGCTGCGGCAGCGCCATCCACCGTCAGCATCTCTAAGCGGCCGAAGGGAGGGGGGAGGGGGGGGAAGAGGGGGCGTCCTGCCCAAGAGACTGAAGTCTGGGTCTGGCCATCATCGTCTTGAAATTTGTAGGCCTTCCAATAATAGCCGTCACAAGATAGCGTAAGACCGCCCTGACTTCTTCGCCTTGGTGCGTTCTCTCCCCAGTGCCATTGATGATGCACTTGGTACCCTCTATGAGCCCAATGCCGTGTTTAGTCAGTTCCTAGGGTCTGCTAGTATGACATTTTTTTCTCTTTTCCTTCCCTTGCTTCCTCTTCTTGTCTTCTTTTCTTTTCTTGCTTTTCTTGTCTCTTCTTTGTTTTCTGTCCTTTTTCGTTTTTCGCTTTCTCGTATTTTCTTTACTTTATCTTCTTTTCTTTTCTTCGTTTCTTTTTTTCCAACTGTCTTGCGTCTGTTGTGCGTATGCGTAGTGATAGGTACTACGTGCAATATATATATATGTGGTAGTCTTTCTTGGGTGGCAGGCGGTATAGTCGGTTTTTCCAGGCGCGAGAAGTGAGACGTATGCACCAGTATGGACCTGGCACATCGTAGACTGACTCCCGATTTCACTTTTATATGTTTCTGGTGGCGGCGGAGACATGAATTGCGTCAGCAGTGGTATATGCGTGTACCACCTTTGGTTTGTTTGTGTTTTTTCCCTCTGGGGGTATTCCTCAGCTCCAGAGTGACTGGAGCCTGTCCTATGACCACGGACTTGATTATGCTCGTAGTTCCCTAACCCTAAGTTGATGTGAGAACAACAACAACAACAACAACAACAACAACAACAACGGGCGAACGTGTTCATATATATCGAAGCGGTTTCATTTCCTCGAGATGCCGGGTAGAGTATTGTTTCAAGTTTGACGTGGGCAAAGTCTGAACAAGTTTATTATGGTGGATGTGGGACTCGAACCCACGATCCAAATAGCTCATGGTCCTGCCGACGACGCCATTCGTTAAGGAATTAGTGGGTTATTAGTGCGTTCGGCCACTTGCAACAGGTTAACCAATAGCGAACCCAAACTAAGCCTTATTAATTACACCTTGCCATCCCGACGCCATCGTTCGATAGTCCTTTGCAAGCAAGAGAAAGTATGTGAAGATATGTTTTGTATAACACCCTTCCTCGCGTCAAGCAGCCACGAAACGGTCGTCAAAGAAAAAGAAGAAGAAATCGCTGGTTTTGGAGGGGGCTATCGTAGAATCACTCAAACGGGGAACACAACAGCCAGGTTGTTTCTATGAGCGATGGCAGGTACGACAACACAAAAAAGCTCATGAGAACTCAAGACAACACGATTGCTCATGAGAACTCAAGACAACACGATTGCTGGCTTCGCGCTTTTACTTTCGCGGTCTGAATTTCCGATCGTTTTTTCAAATTTTGTGCTGTTGACACTAAAATGCTGCACATTGACGGATTGCAAACTACCTGGTAAAGAACAGGTATACCGTAATTGTAGTAATAGCCACCGCTCAGGTAACCGGACAAGTAACCGGGAAAGTAACTGGGAAAGTAACCGGGCAAGTAACCGGGCAAGTAACCGGGCAAGTAACCGGGCAAGTAACCGGGCAAGTAACCGGGCAAGTAACCGGGCAAGTAACCGGGCAAGTAACCGGGCAAGTAACCGGGCAAGTAGCACTGACCAGCCCAAACGAGTAAACAATAGCTTAATTTATGCGCTGTTGGCTGTTGGCTGCGGGTGGATGGTGCAGAAGAATGGGGGCTAGGGTTTCCGTTCAGAATGGAGGCGTATATAGCGTCGTCACAACGTCACCAGGTCGGGAGGGGGGGGGGGGGGGGGGGGATCTATGTATGTGTGCACTACGCTGTAGACCTAGGACAGCATCGAATATACTGCGGGGATGGCGGGATTTGCTTTTCCACACGTTTTGAAGAGCTGCATTCATTATGGATCCACAGATGATTGAGTATCAACCTCCTACCTGGCACTTCCTATTTCCTATTTCCGGAAGAGGCGAGCATGATGGGGGGCAAGGGCGCGACGGCTCAAAGCTCAAAACGATTCCTTTTTTCCTATAGCCAGATGAGACGGTAATGATGATCGTCATTTTCAACGGCTTTTCACGGGCCACCACCCGGCCCACGGATCGCATTTCGCGGTTTTCAAAAACTCAGTGGATCGGGTCGGGTCGGGTCGGGTCGGGTCGGGTCGGGTCGGGTCGGGTCGGGTCGGGTCGGGTCGGGTCGGGTCGGGTCGGGTCGGGTCGAGTCGGGTCGGGTCGGGTCGGGTCGGGTCGGGTCGGGTCGAATCGGATCGGGTTGGGTTGGGTCGGGTCGGGTCCGGTCCGGTCGGGTCGGGTCGGGTCGGGTCGGGTCGGGTCGGGTCGGGTCGGGTCGGGTCGGGTCGGGTCGGGTCGGGTCGGGTCGGGTCGGGTCGGGTCGGGTCGGGTCGGGTCGGGTCGGGTCGGGTCGGGTCGGGTCGGGTCGGGTCGGGTCGGGTCGGGTCGGGTCGGGTCGGGTCGGGTCGGGTCAGGAGGTGTTCTAAATCTCACGGGTGGAGTCATGAGGTATCCAATTCTTACGGATCGGGTCCGGTCGGGTCACCCTGAACCGACCCGACGCTTTAGAAGTGATCCGACCCGTGAAGTAATTTCCTATTGAAGATGTGGTTTAGCGTGTACACCAGCGCGCAGACCCACTTGCCGATGACCGGACCGGACAAGACACATCCTGGAGTTAAGGTTGAACGTTTGAGGACTTCGCTGTGAGGCAAACTTGTACATCAGGTATGAACGCTTCATCAGTAGAGAGAGGAGGAAAAAATGTGTTGGCAAGATTCCGGGCCAATGTTGATTTACATGTGTGCTCAAAAGCGAGGCTGGTGATGGTGAGAAACTGCAGAGGAGTGAACGAGTGGGCGTGCAGACACTCCTGTTCTTCTGATGATCTTGGTGATCACATACAGCAACATACACCTCCTACGATAGCTTACGTCTGGCAACGCAACGATCGTGACAGATCTTGCATGGAGCCTTTGTACGGTAATATCTACTACTGTATCACACAGAACCATCAAAGTAGTATTCTACATAATACGTGTTACTTGGTGAAATGTCGTTCCACACGTGGATCCTGAGCAATTAAGCCACTTACGATACAGTAGACGCTAGGTACGACAATGCACTTAGTGCCCTGCATACCCTTGCTGACTTTGTAGCGATCATCTTATTGGTTACGATTGGATCTCTCGAGGATCCAACCCTTAAACATAATAACCTACGTGTACTCCGTGTTATTCAGTGACGACAAACGATGACCACTAACGAGTCTCATCTCCAATATTTCAATGTTCCATCCGTCTTTGTACCGTTGTGCGAGAGTTGTAATCTGAGTCATCCCCATATAGTGCAGCAGGGGGTTGCGTTTTTGTAGCCCATGTAGTGGTACTCCGAGTGGGGGAAAACGTTTATCACATTCGTTCTCACTGTCGGGTGGTATGAAAATGTAGCGAATGCGTTTGCTTTAGGACTGTTTTAACTGGACGCGCGTGCTACGATAGAGAGACCCCCATGATCTTTCTGGGGTTCCTCACTTTCGGAGGTTAAGACATGGCATTCCTAACCCAAAAACTGATTCGGCGAAAAAATAAACCGGTTGAGCTCCCTCTGGTGTAAAACTATCTGGTGGTATGATAATGTAACGAATGCGTTTACTTTAGGACTATTTGAAGTAGACGCGCCCTACGACAGAGGTGCCCTATGGTTTTCCTTTAAAGCTCCTCACTTTCGGAGGTTAACTTAACACATGCCTAAGACATGCCTAAGACATGCCTAAGACATGCCTTACACATGATATACACGTCCTTATTAACCCAAAAACTGAATTGGCAAAAAAAAAAAGTAAACCTGCTTTATCGCGGATAAAAAATCCCATATGGCCTAGGTATACAACGAGAATCAGGCGAAAGAAAATGGCCTATAAGTATTATTTTTTTTTTCCCCGACGATTTTGGGTTGCGGAGCCCCGTGATTCATTCCATCACAAAACGTTTGAAACGAAAACTACCGTAGCACGCGTAAAAAAAAAAAGTCATGCAACCGTTGTTGGTCGGTGTGCACGAACAGATGTTTTCGAAGTCATGTTCCGGGTGATGATGGATGATGATGGGTGACATGATGGATGATGATGATAGATGATGGATGACATGATGGATGATGATGATGATAGCTCGACCTCCTCCTCATGTTAGGACCTCAGAAAATTGTTAGAAAGTTCTAGTGAACCCCCACACCGCGGGATCATGTTAGGACCTCAGAAAATTCTTACAAATTTCTAGTTAACCCCTACCGCGGGGTCATGTTTGGGTCTCAGAAATTTCTTAGAAAGTTCTAGTGCACCCCTACCGCGGGATCATGTTAGGACCTCAGAAAATCTTAGAAAGTTCTAGTGCACCCCTACCGCGGGATGACTCGTAAGCTACGTCTCTTCACACGGTAGCCTATACGCATGGAGTATGGAGACAGCGAGATGCAGGGGGGGGGTATATAATGTCTGTTTCCACCGCGAGTTTGTTTACCGTGTGTAGTATACTTCAAGCGTAGTATATATTGAAATATTCTATCTTTCGATCCATGTAAATTATGAAGCTTTTAACACGTTGTTCACTACACCTAAGAACTGGGTTGCATACTTCATGTAACATCAAACCTTCTAGAATAATAAACGTTACCAGGCGGGTGATATAAAGGGGTGTCTTCTTGCTGCAATGCCGTAGCTCCAACTCATCTCCGCCCTTCCCCCCCCCCCCCCCTTTTGTTCCCCGCCCAGTTCGTTCAAACGCCCCACTTACAATCGAAATCGGCCAGAGTAATACGCGCGATCGGAGGACCACACACAATGTTGCGAACATTAGTGTCGACCAAATCCCTGATCTCATAGCTGGAGTGTATTTTAATATTATATGTGACCTAAACCTCTTGAAAACCCTTCCCCCTCCCCCCTCCCCCCCGCCCCCCCCCCGCTTTTTTTTTTTTTTCTCGCTTTCTCTTGCTTAAACGCCCCACCTAATATCGAAATCCGCCAGAGTAATAAACACTTCCACGCCCTGGATATCGCCTCGTTATCGTTTTAGAGCCGTCCATGCCGCTGCTGCAATTCCCACCCCCCCCCGCCCCCAACGCCCCCTCCTTCCCCACCACCCGCACCATCGCCTAGACCTAGCACCACGCGTATAGCAAACCCCTACATCTATGCGACCTAAAGCCCTTCCCCCCCGCCCCCGCCCCCCCCCGGCACATTTCCCCCCCCTCCCCCACAAGAAGGATTCATAGTTTCTAGGCACAAACTGACCTGCCCCGCCCGTCCCCTCCCCCCCCCTCCCCCCCCTCCCGCCCCCCTTTTGATCAAGATCAAGCCCCCACGTCCTTCAAAACTTCGCCCTCCCCTCACCGGTTATTCGACTTACAGAATTCACTTGATAAACTGATGCATTTCCTTCCACAGCTGTCAGATTTGGTCCCCCTCAGAAACGGGTTTTATAGTTTCCGCGCACAGACTGCCTAACATCACCCTGTTGACCCTGGTACAAGCTACACTGTAGTTGCAAGGGGAGTCGCCGACCTATATCCTTAATGAGGACACACAACCCGTAATACGCGCGATCGGAGTATCACACATAGCTTGCAAAGATGAGTTTCGACAAAATATTCGATCTCACAGCTGGAGTGTATTTTAATTTTTATAATATACTCAGTATATATATATATGTATTTTTTCCCACCATGACAAGAGAGGATAGGATAGTTGCCGTTTCCTATCTATGACATGTTCTCAACACGAAAAGGCCCGGCTGCGGCAGTTTTTTGTAGTACTAGAAGATTCGTTTTTGTCAGGTGTTATTGCGAATGTTGGATTCGTTTCGGTCCGTTCGCGACCCTCCCCCCCCCGGCACCCGACGACTGTGTGGCGGAGCACTCCTTCTTTCAGCAGAATAATGTCTCAGTCGCTTCGCCCCTTTGCCTTTCTTGCTCTTCATTACTGTTACTATCTACGTTCACCCTGTGGATTATACCCTGGGCTCGCGCTAAAGGCAGAACGGCCAGGCCAAACTCTCGTTGCAGGTCGTTTGAGGTAAACTTCAATCTTCCAGACGTCGGCCCAGACCAACCCGACCGCACACCTAGTCTCACCGCAACTCTAACCGTAACTCTAACGCTAACGCGAACGCTAGCGTTGACGCTGACCCCGGTTCTTTGGGGGCTCGGGGTCGGCGGGGGCAATCGCCCGACTCCGCAGCGTGTTTCGGTGGCGTGTTTTTTCCGATGGAGACCCGGACGGCTGAACTGCCAGTCTCGACCAATGAGACAAACAAAAATTGCACGGTTGTTTTCGCCCGGCGGTCCTGTGCTTAAGGAGACCCTGTCCCTATCCCCCGGGGAGGTGAATTAATCAAGGATTTTTACGGGTTATGACCCGTACCGCGGGTCGGGTTCCAAAGGCTCGAGAGGCAAGTGGGATCGGGTCGGGTCGGGTCGGCTCAGGAGGTATTTAAAGCCTTACGGGCCTGGTCGGGTCGGGTCGGGTCGGGTCGGGTCGGGTCGGGTCGGGTCGGGTCGGGTCGGGTCGGGTCGGGTCGGGTCGGGTCGGGTCAGGAGGTTTTCAACTGTCACGGGTCGGGTTGGGCCGGGTCACTCTGACCCGACCCGTTAGAAGTGGCCCAACCCGTGAAAAGCCTTGGAATATTTATGACCGTACCAGGTACGACACACATGATGTATCAGAGAATGTAGGGGACGGGGGTTACTTCTTTTCGTCACCTGGCCCCCCCCCCCCCCCCCCCTGGGTAGTAGATATGGTAGAGGGTGGACACAGACGGCCGAAGGGGAAGGAGAAGAGACAAGAGGATGAAACGCTTACTATGTAATATATTGGAAGAAGCGCAATGAGCGCCGAAATGCTGGCCGTGTCTATATTGGGAATACGAACGGTGCTCCGTTTAGAAAGGGATGCGTGGCCAACGGTCAAAAGACTAAGGGTAGCAACAAATGAGCACCCCCTCCCCCCCCCCCCGGGATACGTTCCCGACTTGACCCCCAGGCAACATCTGGTGACATCCTACTCGTATTAAAACTACGAGTATTAACAGAAAATAATTCGTCAATGACGCTTTTCAGAGTAAGAACATCGTTTTCTGTTTTTTTTTAGTTGTAGTATTAATAGTAGTATTAATAGTAGTGGTAGTAGTAGTGGTAGTAGACCACTGAGAATATCGAAAAAACAACCGGCCGGCAGCCAGGCTTCGCCGCAAGAAAAAATCAACTTAGAAAAGAGATGGATTTGCCGTTGCAACGCAAACGTCATGTATGAGGTACTGGTAGTGGTCACCCCTAACGCGTATACCAGGACTGGTACAGCACAAACTGACTTTCGAAAAGCGCGAGAGCGTGAGTTAGCAACAGACTGATTATATGATAGCCTTCCCCCCTCAAAACCAGCGATTTTCCTTTAGCGACCGTTTCGTGGCTGCTCGATACGAGCAAGGATGACACGAAAACTTCATCTTCACATATTGTCTTGTTCGCGAAGGATTATCGAACGATGACGTCGGGGTGTGGCAAGGGGCACCATATTTCAGGAGATACGGCCGCGGGCTGGCTTCACAGCTGGCGATTTCGTTGAAGAAAAGTTGGGGGGGGGGGGCTACCGCCGTAGAACGACTTAACGCTCGATGAAAAATCGACGAGCAGTGGGATTGCTGAACCCTACATGCGCGATAAAAATTGAAGGCAAGAACCGGGGGGAAGAAGGGACGACACCTGGTGACCACGGCACGGCTTGTCCAGAAGCTGGAAAGTAGAAGTGCGTGAAAAAAAAGAGAAAAAAGCAGTGAGTGGGTAAAGCATCCCTTCTCCCGGGAAAACCCCAGAGGGCGAACAGAAAGTATTACATTATCCAGTATCCGGCAAACGATCGAAGGGCTAAGACCAACGCTTACGATATAGAGTAGGTATGTGTCACTTTTCGTCTGAATGAAGTGTTTTGTGATGAAATGAATGACGGGGCTCCTTACGATATAAAGGTACGTATGTGTCACTTTTCGTCTGAATGAAGTGTTTTGTGATGAAATGAATCACGGGGCTCCTTACGATATAGAGGTATGTGTCACTTTTCGTCTGAATGAAGTGTTTTGTGATGAATGAATGACGGGGCTCCTTACGATATAGAGGTACGTATGTGTCACTTTTCGTCTGAATGAAGTGTTTTGTGATGAAATGGATTACTTAAGACACTTCTTAACCCAAAATCGTCGGAAAATAAATAAATAATAGGCCATTTCTTTTTCATGATTCTCGTTGTATACCTAGACCATGGGATTTTTCATCCGCGATAAAGCAGGTTTATTTTTTCGCCAATTCAGTTTTTGGGGGGACATGTCTTGAAAGCTCCCAAATTGAGGGGTAGTATTGGAAAAAAAAAGGGGGGAGCTCACCTCTATCGTCCTAAACACACACAAACACAAACACAAACGCAAATACTTTCCGGAAGCGTTCTCAACAAACAAAAATCCCCCCCGCGAAGTTGCTCTGCCCGAACCACTCGCCTCCGGGATGGAGAAAGAAACACGTACACATTTCCAAGAAAAAAAACACTGCGCAAAAATGCATCGTACTACCTACTGCCCATAGTTGGGCAACCGCACAGCAAAGATGTTTCTCGAGAGGAAACCAGTGTTTCGCGCGTCAAGCCCTCCTTCGGTTACTACTGCTAGTACTCCAGATCACTCGCGTACACAGTATTGCCTATCGAACCGATAACGTTTGGCGCGCCCATTTACTGTCCCAAGATCACTTGCGTACCAGGTACAGTTTTGTTTTTCGAAGCGTGGACACAATGATATGGACTTTCCGTCATAAGAGTACCCCAGTACAAAACTCGAAAAAACTAGTTTTAAGCGTAGAGGGGGGCAGCCAGTCAAGGGGTCAAACCACGGCCTCCTCATGCTCGCATAACAGCTCCCGGCACGGTACTAGCTTTTGACACAGCAGGTTTCCCTCTAAACAAATGCAGGGCGGGCCGGCAAACCACCTCCTACTGGTCGTTAGCCCAATTGTCCGATTGGTCAAGGCTGACCTTTCGCCCGCCCCTTCTTTTTAGAAAACGCCTCCAAAACAGGGCGCCGAGACGAAAAACTGACCCGGCCGACTGCGACCCCCCGAAGTTGGGGGTTGGTTAGTTCTGGGATCGGCCTAGTCTGGGCCGATGTGCGAGATTGAAAATGATCCCACACCCACCGGGGGCGAGAAGGAGTGACTAGTGGCGTGGTGGCGTGCCGCGTCCGGGGCTTTTTTTATAGGTCCGCACGTGTATATATATGTGGGAAACAAAAGCGGAAGGGGCACGCACGCCACCGATTGGAGGAATGCGATTGATTTAGTGTCTCTACTTGCACACATTTTTCGTGCGTAGTCCTTCCTGCTAAGTCCAAAACATGTAGACTATATATATGTACGACCTGGCACACATTGAAAAGCTTTGTACTTCCTGCGAACGTGCTGTCATACAGGTTTATGATAAAAATGAAGGTACGTACCGTAGCGGGGACGGGAGATAAGGGCCCGCTATGTGACCCCCGCATGTGAGCTACTACTGAGAGGGGGCGCGAGAGTAATGCGAGAATAATAAACGGGATGAAGCAAAAAAAAAAAAGTTTTGTACGGTAAAAACAGTCCTGTCTCGAAATACAAGGGGGTTCCAACGTGCGGACCGGCGCTTACCGCCCACCGACGAGGCTCTTAAGGAACTTGCTGGGGACAGCCGTGGTACGAAAAGTAGATTATCGTCAACGACTGGATGAATCGTAAATACTAGTGCTTTGTAGGCGTGCTTCGGACGCTGCTCAGACCGGAACAAGATATCACAACATCATGATACCACACGCCAGCGAAAAAGTTGCGACATTACCCGCCGCAACATTTTGTTATCAGGATAGACAACCCAATTGGCACATGAACACTACCGCCGCACAGCCACGAGCAAAGCCCAAACATCGTCGATAACCGCCCCCCCAACAAGGAAACACGCTCATTCAAACCTCGACTGCGCCATAAATCGCCGTAAATCACAATAACAAAACCCCGAGACCATCGCTACAGACAGCCGACGCGATCGATTTGGCAAGTCACTTATTGCCTACAACACCCTTGTACGCTAACGCACTGCGGCACCCATCCTGTGCCCGATTTTGCTGGAAAGCTTCAACAAAACGCTCCAGCAATTGCCGCTTTGACCACTGAAAAAAAGCCCACACTCGAATTCCAAGTAATTTGTCCCAAAAATGGGTCTGCCGTTTAGTAAGTTAAGTTGGTAATTTCCGCAAAACAGCAACTAAGGGTGGGATAAGGATGGATACTTGCACAAAACGCACCGAGGTACCCTGCAGCGGCAGCTGCTCTACCTCTGGGTCACTGTTCGATGCTTGTGAGTGTATATGATTAAGCCCATTCGATGCCTGCCTCCCTGGCCTTCTCTTTCCACTGCTGCCACTTGGGCGGGTTGCTGTCAATAAACTCTAAGACGCTGTTGATGACGTTCAAAGTAACATCGTCCACGTCATCACCCGCTTCCAACTGCACTGTCACATCGGCCTGAAAAAGCGTCGAGGCGGGGTGGGGACACGAGGAGCAGAAGAACGGGCGAAAACGACGACGAACAGGAAAAAAAATCAACGCGATGACAAAACGAAAAGACAAGACTCAAAAAACGATTAAAAAAAAAAAAAAACTACGATTCAGTGACGACAAAAACACATACCAGGTACACTTAAAGACGGCATACGAGAAAAGAACACGCACACAAACCCGACTGAGAGCTCGAGCATTTCTGGCCTCAGTGACAATATATCACAGCACGAGTAGCGCAAAAGCTGTCCTACACTAATTCCTAGTAGTTCACACGTCGGACAGGTCATCGATCCCCACTTGATGATCTAGATACTTTAGTGAAGATCTGCATGGTCTAGCTCGTGTTACCGGTCGGAGCCGTGTTACCAGCCGTGTTACCGGTCGGAGCCGTGCGATCTGTACCATCTAATACATGTTTCTTGGGTTGGATCTGTACTATATTTGTACAGATCATGCACAACATATCATAACCGAAGATACAGGACCTGTTGTAGATGATCTATATGATCCACTTGATCTATATCGTGATCTGTCTAAGGTGTGAGCAGTTTTTCCCAACCAACGTGGGTGCAGTTCTCAAAGGGCTAGACTGAATACACCACCATCGCCATAGCAGGGGCCCGGCCCCAGTGCGGCGGTGGTGTGGTATAGAGAGCAATGCGACCGCCTTATCGGGGGAAGTTGCCTTAACTCACCTTCTTCATGCCCGGCTTATCAGCGCAATTCCCTAGTCATGCCCAGCGAGATTGATCGCCTTATATCGGGATGCCGCGATACTAGCCCTTACTAGCCCTTACTCAGACCGCCTTATTGGGGGACCACTTCCGTACTCCCTTCAAGTACTACAAACCATGCCCTTAACGAACTTGAAGTAGTGTATCCAAAAACGTAAAAGGGCTACTCCCGTAGCCCTTTTCGTACGGCGAACAATATCCTTCACCAATTCCTCGTAGTGTCTCCAAAAACGTTTGGTGACTTCTAGAAGGGCTATTAAAAAATATTAGCACGACTGAGACCAGGCTGTTTCCAGAGCTATTCACGGGCCAGGAGGTTTTCAATGGCTGATTTTCTGCCCCAATAGACAAGACAAAACGAGTATCATAGCCACGAGAGCGCGCCGGAGAAGGTTCGAACTGCTGTAAAACGTGTCCCTCACTATATCCCAAGTCGTTTGTCTCCAAAAAACGTGGAGGCAGTTCTAACGGGGACAGGGGATAGGTACGTAGTCTACTCGTATGATATATGATATAACCAGGGCTTTTCACGGGTCGGGTCGCTTTTCGTGGGTCGGGTCGGGTCGAGGCGATCCGACCCGACCTGATCCGACCCGTTCCCACCCGACCCGATCCGACCCGACCCGACCCGACCCGACCCGACCCGACCCGACCCGACCCGACCCGACCCGACCCATTCTACGGTAGAGCTTAGCAGGTACCATTTTGTGTTCCGGGGGGGGCTCCTCACTTTTGAGGAGGTTCACACCCCACACAAAAAAATCATTTGAAGAAAATAAAAAGTGCTTTCGTGAGGAATAATCTCATGGCTTCGGTATACAACGATTAATATAACATTGAACAAAAAAGTAAATGGGCTATTGACGGCTAAGGGGTAATATTGGGTTAAGGGGTGTTTGAAGTCATTCGAAAAAAAAGGGCTAAATAAGTGCCACGTCTACCGTATCATATAATATCACATCGTATCATATCACATCGTATCATATCGTATCATACTGCATCATATCGTATCATATCGAATCATATCATATCATATCATATCGTTTCATGTCGTATCGCGCCACGCGTTATCAGCGAGATTGTTAGCAAACTCCTGACCCGATCCGCGCGTTGGGTCGGGTCGAGTCATAACCCGTGAAAAAGTCTGGTTATGACCACGACTTTTTACGGGGTCAGATTCCCTCTTGGGGTCAGATCGGGTCACGGTTACCCGGCCCGACCCGTGATATTTGAAAACCTCCTGTCCCGGCCCGACCCAGCTCGTGAGATTTCCAACATCTCGTGAACCGACCCAACTCGACCAGCCAGATTCAGAAACTAAGCCCTGGTTATAATCGTTTTACAACTCAAAAACTGCAAAAGGTATCCCCACTAACGCCAATAGTTCGTACTCAAAACCGTGTGTGTGTGCCGTTTTGAAAGGGTCTGGTGGAAAAAGGGTGTATAACTAGAGCTGTGAGTCGGCAGCATTTCACGACCTAGGTCGGCAGAATTCCACGACTAATAACTAATCGGCAGGTGCCGTTAGCTAACTAAGTGACTTTAGTCGGCAAGTCGGCTGGCGAAACAAGCTGATGGCCAGCCGATTTGCCGACTTAGTTAAGACGAGCAAAGCGAGCCAAATCACCCCCCCTCGGCCGGGGGAACCCCGCCCAAAAAAGGGAAAACGCATCCCATTAAAAAATCCTTCCTACAAGTATGGAGACCCAATAAGTCGGATAGTCGGCACCTCCGGGAAACGATTATAAATAACAATTGCTCCATCTAATAACTAGTTGAAGACTTGAGTTGTGTCGACTCACAGCTCTAATTATAACCCTTTCACATCTGCCAAAAATAATTCCCTCACTAAAGCCAAGATATTTCGTCCCCGAAAACGTGCATGCCATTCAAAAGTGGCCATCAATTATTGACCCATTCGAACCGATACAACGCCCCAAACTGAATTAATTTGTGCTAATTCACGAAATCCATGACATTTCCGACTGCGAGGCAAGCGGACGATATCTATCTAGAGTGAATAACTGTAAAAAACAATCGCTCACTATTTTCAAGTAGACAGTCCCCCAAAAACTTGTGTGCTGTTTCAAAAAATAGGCTGATTGCTCAATCGCCGCCACTTGGGAGGGTTGCTGTCAATAAACGCCAGGACGCTGTTGATGACGTTCAAAGTAGCCTCTTCCACGTTATCCCCCGCTTCCAACTGCACTGTCACATCGGCCTGACACGGGGGTAGGTGAAGTGGGAGCAAAAAGATGATCGATGCGATCGTCACCGACGCGTGGTGTGATATGTGAATAGGAGCAAAACTTTTTCGCCAAAAATCTGCGATAGACTGGGCTCCCCAACTGAGGTATTGCTCAATACCGTGGGGATGCCAATGTCGTACCAATGTTATGCTCCATTTTATTCGTTCTAATATTTTAATTTATAATGCCTAGGCCATGGGCCTAACTAATTGTCATATATTTTTTAAGGGGAGTTTTTGTGTGTGTGAGGCATAGCGCTCGTTAAGTGACGATCCCTCAGAAAAACGAGGCGAATCTGTACCGTACTATTATTAGTACTTTCAGTACTATTATCAACAGTACTCCTAGTACGACGTAGCGCGCGTCGAGTTTTGCCCAAAATTAAAATAACAAGCGCCGGAGCAGGTACTTCGTATTTCCACTTAGATATAAAAATGTAAAGAACGCCTCATTAGGGTTACGGTGCGTACACGGCTTTTGCCCAAAGCATAAAAAACAAGAGGCGCTAGAGCGGTGTTGCGTATTCAATTTTGGTATTTCGGTATAAAATTGTAGAAGGCACCTCGTTAGGGTTGGGTATCACGAGCTCCATTTTGATGAAGAAACGCAAAATATACCCCTTTAGGTTCTGGCAATTCGCACCAGGTACCAGGTGTGTCATTTTGATGTGAAGATGCAAAAGACACCAAATTTGTTTGCTTCGTGTTGCAGCTCATCCCTTCTACTGTCTTCGCACTTTTTATTTCTCTCTCTTGCTTCCTAGACAGTAAAAGTAACTCAGATCCGGGGTCACTAAGAGGGTCCTTCTCCCCCTTCCCCACCGCAGTGGTACGCGACTTGATTTCCTTGCTTTCCTTGCTTTCCTTGCTTTCCTTGCTTTCCTTGCTTCTTATCGCGAGAGTAAATCAGCACTTTCTTTCCTCGTCGAAAATGCGTCGAATTCGGCTCACCCAAGACATAAAACGCCCTCGACAGTTGGTGTCTCCATCATAGCGCTAAAATCTCCACACCGACATTCGCACCCCTAACCCCAACCTTAGTATAATAATAACAGTCTTCGAGGTTAACCACTACCTAGACCACCGGGGCGACCGGCATAGGGTTGGGTATTTCAAATTCCAGTTTGACGCAAAACTGAAAACTACACCTATAAGCAGGATCCAGGCCTACGGTATCGTACTATCACACCCCCCTATTTGCTACTGTACTGCCGGGTTTGAGCTACTCCTAGCATACGCTACTCGCACGAATGACTCTGTAACTTGCGGACAAAAAATACCCTTGGGGGTACTTCTTCGGCGCGACGGTAGCTTACCACTCCCTTCCTGATTCAAATGGCGAATCTTAAACCACGCGACAGCTTAAGGCCACCAAGGAACAGAGGGGTCACTCCCGCGAGCATAACCCCGTACCCACTGCAAACAAAGGCCCCAAAACAACATACAATACCATACCGTACCTTGGTTCTACAAGGGTTGTTGTCTACTGGTGTGGTCGTCAACCGATTGATAGGCCTAGAGACGAGGTTTACTGCTGCTGTGGCCGTCAACTGATATCGACACCAACATGCCTCCGTAAACAGGTCAAGATTTTCCACGTGGCGAGAGAGCGGGACGTCAGGGGTGTTCTTGCCCTCATGGAGCAAGGGGTCGACCCCAACACCGCATGCCCGGAAAAGGACTATACTCCGCTCATTGCCGCGGTGTTTCGTGGGGATTTCGTGTTTGGATACAAAAAATCTTCAGGAGGGTTTGGGTGAGATCGAGAAATTCCTCGAAACTCACACTATTTGCCGTGCCTTAACTCGATCGCGCGCGTGCAACGGGGTGTGTGGCTTCATTAACCCCTTTAGAGCCCCCGAACCCCTCCCTATACTAAATCCAAGTAATTTTGTCCCCAAAAACGGGTTTCCAGTTGTAAAGGGGTTAAGGACATGGGAAAACTTATCTGGTACACATGTCGCAGGAAAACACGCCAACGAGTCAACTTTAACAACAACTGTGGCAAAGGATCAGCGCCATAGGTAAGCTCGAACCAACTACTCGTAACTAATTAATTTTGATGTTTTCTGCGAGTCTTGCGAAATTCGCGTAAGTTGCACAAAAAAATCCCACATAATACGCGAATCTACGCAAAATTCCCATACTTGTAGATACTCTGAACCCCGTATAATGCGTGCCAGGCAGGTACTGGTATGTATGTACTGGTATGCAATAAAACACAAAAAAAATGGCCCCATAAAAGGCAAAACAACCGCGATGACCTTGTTACGTCAAAATTAAGGCTAGTAACAGGTTTTTATTTGGATGTTTATTTGGGTGCGAAACCCGTGGCAAGGGAAAAGGAATGCACACGCCAGCGCACAAACACCATGAGGATGTGGATTTTTTTTGGGGGAGTTTTGTGGGCGATCGGGTAATAAACCTTCACTTTAGCTGACCATACGTCGCCGGCTCATGTTAAGTTTATTTCGCAATAACAAAAGTAATACTCAGTATTATTATATATATCTGCAGTAGGTATAACATAATATATATTAGACCTGCAACACTTCTGTACCAGTTATGTACTACCGGAAATAGAGGACGGTAAAAAATGCGGCATAAAACACCGCACGTGGAATAATTCGTTAGGCATACCAGGCACATACATATTACCGGAAACGGAGGGCGGTCAAAATGCGGCAAAAAACACACCCCCTTGTTCAAATACCCCGAATCATGGGATACACGCGTGGAATTGGTCCGAGAGGCGCAGACCTCGGGGAAAAGAGATACGGCGCCCATAAAGGCGCAATCGGCATGCACAATGTCAAATTCCAATATCGTAATTCCAATAACCTACCTGGTAGTTATTCCCTACATATTCCACCGCAATGATCTTCTATGGTCACTCGAACGAGACCTGCGAACAGAGCCGCACGCTCAGGTACTTTGTGTAGGTACTATTAATACTACATTCGGATGTTCCCCCAACTAGCGGCTAAATACGGCCTAAACAGCGCCTACATAGTGCCTACACTGCGCCAAAATAGAGCCGAAAAACGGAAAATACCCGCCCTCAGCGCTAAGAGGACGCACTCCGCGAGGTTTAGACACGACACATCCAACTCAACGAAACGGGTGGCACGGTGTAAGCAGGTTTTGACCCAACGAGTTTTCTTCCATGATTCGATGCGAACTGCACAAAAGTTGTACCAAGTACTTGTTGATAGTACAATTTAAACACCGTGAAAGCAGGTTTTAACCCAACGAGTTTTCTTCCATGATTCGACGCGAACTGCACAAAAGTTGTACCAGGTACTTGTAGTTAGTACCAGGTACAATTGAAACACCAAAAGGGCCCAACATTGTGCGAATAATACAAACCTTTTTTAATATGTACTAGGAGTATTTTTTTTCGTCGGTATTCTCGTCGGTAATTTTGGATCAAATTGCCGGGAAAAGAACAAAAATCGTCAAAAAGCACCTCAACCCTTTTAGAGCCCAAAAACGCCTCCCTAGACAAATTCCAAGTGAATTGTCCCCGAAGACGGGTTTTCAGTTGCAGAGGGGTTGACAAGGAAAAAGAAAACGGCAAATGCCAACATCACTTTGCATCGCCTTGCCATGACGGGTATTCCTGGCAAAGTTGGCTTTCCAACTCTCAGAATCCATTCCGCGTTCTCTTGTAGACGTAACTTTCCGCTTGTTGCTGGAACCGAGTCGTATGTACGCGAAAAATATTGCGCGAGCTTACTGGACGAAAGCCCATTAAATAGCGCGTGTTTGTAAAACGTAAAAGTATGCCAGGCTACGAGTATTCAGGCCGGGGCAGCCAAGAAAAGGATAATCCTTCCTAAAGCCGTTTTTCGCGAACCGCTGCGAGTTAGGACTTGAAATTTGGAAGACGTGACGCTGACACCACACAGCAGATGCGAACCAAAACGCATATTAAAAAGCATATGATGTGTGAAACTGTAAATGATTACTCGATCCTCTCGAGATATCCGCGACGACTCTAAACACCAATATTTTCACACTAAATTCGTAATACGATCGTTGTTGCCGATCAAGGTAAAAACTTATGTAGACATTAATGAGGACGCTACTACTGGAAATTCGTCTAAGCAAGTACCCTGAAACCTATACAACGCATGTGCAAGTAGACACGGCGAAAACGTTCAAGCATGAATATGCCAACAAATACGCGAGAACTCACAGCCGACGTGTTTAGAAGATATATTTCGAAATACGCGGGCTTCTATGGGTCAAAGCCTAACACGATAATTGTGAGAGGGTGTGTGTGGCTACGAGCCGGGCCAGCCTTAAATCGGGGTGAAAAGGATACTGGCCATGCAGCAGTCAGTGTTGCGCACTCCGTGGTTAAACTTGGAAGCGGGGCTGTTCATGCCACAATCAACACATTCCGTGCTGGACCATTTTATTTCATGTTATTTTCCGAGAATAGGACCGATTCAAAAATCCGAAAAATAAAAATCGGTCTTGGAAATTTTGCAAAATAAAAATGACATGGGCCCAGCTTGAAGAATTTTATACGTGCGTTACAAAGACGGGGTTGAATTTTCAGGTCGAAAATCTCCAAGCTGAGCGCGGCATCGCAGTAAATACTAATGCACTCGTTACTACTTGAATTAAGTATCGAATCCTGTTTTGGCGATATCTCTCGATGGGCAGCGAATTCGGCAATGAAACTGAAATCGATCTTCTCCTTGTGCCCTCTCGCAAAATAAAACAAGTACTCCAGACGTATTCTTGTTGATACAATCATGTCAACATGTCTAGCGTCGAAATATTGGACGTATTGCTCGATTTATGGCCTGAAGACTGTAGTATATGGATTTTACTATTAGTTTAGACCGCAAAATCCCTATCTGGTACCTGGTATGCAATAATGCCTATCGCCCCGGTGGCGTATCAGGTAATCCTCGAGCCTGGTATAGGTCAGTTTCGCGAGTTCGAGCCCCCCCGAGTGCATACTCGTATAAATTTGTGGGGACTTTTTCTTGTGCACAAATTGACTTGCGGAAAGCGCGAGAGCGTGAGTTAGCAACACTCGATGAAAAATCGACGAGCAGTGGGATTGCTGAACCCTATGCGCGATAAAAATTGAAGCCAAGAACCGGGGGGGAAAAGGGACGACACCTGTGACCACGGCTTATCCAGAAGCTGGAAAGAAAAAAGTGAGAGAAAAAAAAAAAAAAAAAAAAAAACACGCTTGCCCCGGTAATACGTACAAATCCCATACCTCGCGAACTACAGCTCCCGCGAAAAAAACAGCTTCACCGATGTGCTCCCCTCGTTGATGCAGTCACGTGCACATGTTTCATGTTATGATTTTCAGTGTATCCATCGTTTTATTGGAGATGGACAATTATTATTGTCGCTGGAACCAGCTCGCAAGCTGTTTTCGTGTCTTCTCGCATACCAGATATGCGTTGCATAGGTTCTAGAGTACACACTGGTAGATGCGCGAATCTGGAGCCTCAGAAACAAGTTGGTGCGGCTCTACCGTAGGCTGCGTCTAAAAGGGGTTTAACCTAGCCTAACCATCCCGCTTCAAAAACGCCTCGAACGGTACAAAAAAATGAAACCGTCAGAACTCTGGAAACATTAGGCCGCGTTTCACACGTCCACACGCGAGATGTCTAAATACCACGCTTTCAGTGGCCCACACCTGCACCTGCGACCTGCTGTATATAACCTAACCTTTCCACCGAAAAAAACGCCTCGTACGGTAAAAAAAAAATGAAGCTTTCATAACCCCGGCAACTCAAGGCCGCGTTTCGCATGCTCACACACAACACGTCTAAATTTGGCGTTCTTAGTCGCTTGCACCCGCGCATAACACACCGTGTCTGAAGTTCACGCTGCCGAGTGCTACAAAAAGGGCCGCAAATTTTCACGGGCTTTTCACGAGTCGGGTCCCTTCTCGGTATACCATACCATACCAGTCGGACCGGGTCAGGGTGACCCGACCAGGCCCGTGATATTCGAAGACGTCCTGACTCGACCCGTGCGATTTAATTTAGGCCACCTTTCGACCCGACCCGACTCAACCCACTGACGCTTCAAAACCTCCCTGAGACCGACCCGCGGGCCGGGTCATGACCCGTGAAAAGCCCCGCAGGTTTTGGCAACAAAACACATCCAACTCCTGGGCCTCCTGACATGAGGAACTCCGCATTCTCGCCATCGTTTTACACCAGTACACTACATTGGGGTACACGACTCAAGAGATATAAAAATCCCTCGGAAAAGGACAGCGACACCGCTCTTGTCTCCCTGCCGCCTCTTATCTCATACTTTTGGTATCGTGTACCTGGTAGGTTTTGGAATGCCACAATCACAACATAAAAAGGTGTTGGTGCAGGCGCTACAAGGCGTGACGAAAGCCGATTCGAGACGCGCTTACGTTCGTTTCTCTCATTGTGGGCGACCTTGAATCGGGTAACCCACTGTGCTGTATTTTCTGTATACCTTCAAAGGTCACCGGGTTATTAATTGGGCTGCACTTCCAAAACAAAAGTCGGTTATTGGGCGGAGGTGCAAAACTCCTCAAGCCAAGAGCCTCACAAACAACGGGCGCATCCCCCCCCCCCCCACCGTTAGAACGCCCAAACGCTCTCAGCCGGGCTTACCTGCGCATACTGGGACCTCCTTTTCTCCATTATTGCGTCGAGCGACGCCTTAGGGTCGTCGCCCGCCAGGAGCGGTCGTTTGGCGACCTGTTCAGGGTCTTTCATCAACCTATCCAGGATATCCTTAGACTGGGGTAAGGTCAAGGCAATTGGTAGGGGGAAGAAAAACCGGCGTGCGTGTCACGGCGACAGGAGTCTTGGTGAGTCAACAATAAAATTCAGTACGTAGTCTAGTGACTTTGTTCTGTTAGTCATCCGTAGTGTTTTGCGACTTGGCCCAGCCTTGACCAAACGGTTGATATTTTAACGGTCCACACTACTATCAACAATACCTCTCCACTACAACTTCAACATAAAAAAATAATCCGAGGCGGTCTGGAGGAAGGTTAGGCTTCTCGACAAAATGGTTGATGACTCCATTCTAACTCCTCAATACATTTTCACTACAAAATATTCCCCCCGCCGTCGGAGTCAATGTAGGGCATCAATGCCTGCACGTAAGCTTTGCGCAAGTAGGGTCGAACGTCAACCATATCTCAACCATTTCGCCAAGACGGGTCAAGTCGTCAACCCTACCTCGACTACGCCGTGAGCCGTACAAGGTAAAAGTTAAACTAATTTTTTCAACAAACCACGGACAGATCAGGTCTCCATGCATGATCTATGTCTCTCAGAGCAACACAGATCCCTCGCCTACGTAATATGTGGGACCTATAGATATGTTGACGGGTGGGAGCTGGACGGTCTGCACCATCTGTTAATAGCACACGTTTCCTGGGTTGGATCTGTACCATACAGATCCTGCACAACATACCATAACGGCATACATAGGATCTATACAATCTATATGATGTCTGTGATCTATATGATCTATATTATCTAGATCGTGATCTGTCCGAGGTGTGTTAAAAAAAATAGCGGGAAAGTCTCTGACCTCCATGTCGAGCCAAACGACCACACCGGTCTGCATCCTCCCCCAGTTCTTGGCCTCAGTGACGATGCCGCCGCCCGTAGCGATGCACGTTTTCACGTAAGAGTGGACCTGGACCGTCAGACAAGAGCAAGGTGGGTGTGACAAAAGGACAAAGCTGGGTGAGTGTAGTTCCTGCTTGCTAAGGCCGCCAGTTAGTTGACTATACCATTAATAATAGTACATAATCACAGTAAGTGGCCGAAATATCGTTAGTTATTATTGATAGTGGGCAATGTATTACGTCGGTCTGCATCCTCCCCCAGTTCTTAGCTTCCTTGACGATGCCGCCGTCTGTAGCGATGCACGTCTTGATGTAAGAGTGGACCTGGGCCGGGCACGAGAGAGGGGGGTGTACACGTTTGTTGCTTGCCTTGGTCATTTGACCACTGACCCCGCATCCCTCATTCTCTGTTGCTTTGTCATCGTCCTTTGGCCATGGACCACGCATCGCTTTCGAGAAGGAGCACCGTTTCTACCCCAAACAGAGACACCTCCAACATTTGTGTCCTCAGTGCGTGTTTTCCATATTACAGGCGGGGGGTATACAGGAGCAAGATGGGTGAGCGCAGTGCGAGCTCGCCGGGGCTGTCAGTCGGCTGGACCTGCCGCCTATGAATATTATCAACATGAACAGCTATTTGCTGGGTGAAGAGCCAAACTGACCAATCAAATTTCATAAAGTTTTGTCAAGTTTTGTCGATAAAAAACACTTTGCGAGCAACACAGTTGCACCAGTTGGATCTGAGAACGATAACTCCTGATATTATCGCAACGAAACAACCGTGATGCTGGTGGTACCTGGCCAACTAGTCAGGGGCGAATTATTAGCAAAGTCAGCCAACACACAGCCCTAGTGAAGGCCCACCTGGTCCAAAACCTGGCTTTCCAAATTGCGACGACCGCCCCCTCCCCCCCCCCGCGCGCGCACGAAAACGATTCAATACGTACAACACCTGGCCCTCCACACTGCGGAGACCCCCTCCCCCCAACGCCCCTCCCCAACGAAGTACGAAGACGAAAAAAGCCATTGGGGACAACACCTGGTTCTCCACAGTATCGAAGGCCTCTAACAACACCCATACACGCTCCCCCCCAATGAACGCTTCAAGACATTAAAATAACCCCAGCTGGTCCAAGACCTGGCTCTCCACGTTATGGAAGGCCTCCGCCCCATCGGTAGCAAACACCCCGCCGACGCTTCCCCCCCCGCCCCCCCCCCAACGAACGCCTCAAGGGCTAAATACCCACCTGGTCCAAAACCTGGCTCTCCACACTACGGAACGCCTCCTCCCCATCGGTGGCGAACACCTCACCCACGCTGGCCCCGAGGAGCTCTTCGATTATGGAGTCAGTGTCCAAGAAGATATACCTTCCCATTACATCCGCCAAGGACCGCGCTATGGTCGACTTCCCCGTGCCCATCATGCCCACGAAGAAAACGTTTGTTCCCTGGAAACAAAGACGCGCGCGTGTTAGTTCGTGGTCGGTGTGGATGATAACGGTGGTGGGGGTGACGGGGGTGTGTGGAGGGGGGAATTTCCCTGTGTTTGTCATGCCCATGGAAGAAAACGTTCGTTCCCTTGACAAGGAAGCGAACGCGCGTGTCAGTTGTGGGTGGGTGGGTGGGTGGGCGGGTGAGAGGGGAGGGGAGGGGGGTGGGATGGGGGTGGTGTTGGTGTAAGTGTTGGTTTTGGTGGTGTTAGTGTTGGTGGGGGCGGGAGGCGGGGGGGGGGATGTTCCGTGTTCACCACGCCGACGAAGAAAACGTTCGTTCCCCGGATGAGAAAGCGGGCGCGCGTGCGTCACAGCAGTCCATGGCGGGGTGATCCGATCACGTTGTTGAGCAATGTTTCGCGGTTCGAGTTTCGTGTTTCGTGTTTCTCGCTTCGTTGCAGGCAACCAACTTCGTGTTGATAATGCTGCATGAGACAACGTGAAGTTCGAACGAGTATCCATACTGTGCCTGGCTGATCATTTTCAGGTCTTGGTAGCGTCAATCGTCTTGTCTTTGCGTGTGGGATCGTGGGCTTTGTTGGCTTACATCATAAAACTTCAATTTTCGTACCGTTTACAGTAAAAACAAAAAATTAGATCTCACGTCCGCCGCTGTCAGAACAACTAACTGTACCGGTCTGAGTACAGAGTGCAACAGCAGCAGTACTATTTGCTCTGTACTCTACACTGCGTGAAAATTTCAACAGGCAACGACGGCGGCGGGGAGCGGGCCGGGGACCAGCGGATAAACCCGCGTGGGGCACACGCACACTCCGCGTGGTTAGTCTGTCTTTGTGCGGCTTCGCGGCGGCAGAGGCGCAGTCTGCATCTGTTTGCCGAGGATATCCTGTGGGACTGTTGTACCAGAGTACAGGCGTAATACTTGCTCTGTATACTATGGGCCGCAGGCCCGCCCCGTTTTCCGCCCAGGGGATCAACCCGCGTATCGTGCGGTATTTATGACATGTATGCGTGCCAAGGATGATGACCTCCGCGACTCCGTTGGTTTTCACGGCATGAGCTCGAACGAAGACCACCAACAACTGCGAGTCAGAAGCCAGGAGTATACTCCCAACCTTAAAGGCGTCACTGGGACCCGCATGCAGAGCAAACCCTCTGGACGCTATAAACAATATACCGGTTGCGCACAAGTACAGTACCGGTACCTGACGTGATGCACTCGAAGGGCTAATATAGTCGGACCACGAGGCGGAGATAACGCCGCTCACGTTCGAGGTTTGTGGTACAGCAGTGCTGTACCACGTAAATAGGAGTGCTTACACTGGTGCAGACTACTGCGGTTCTATAACACCTGCGGTGGCGGTTCTTTTGGTACAGGGCCTGCCACATGCGGCGCATGTACAGCATCAGTCTGACTGAGGTACCAGGGCACGTACAAGAGCACGTACGTGTACAGGATGAGTCTGAACCCGAGCTGCACAGCAGCAGCAGTACCCGTACGAACACACAACCGGAAACGGCAGTGAAAACACGAGAATAACATCCTCCCTATTATCGGGTCGAGCTTGAACCACAGCAATAACAGCAACTTTTGCCGCACATCATCCCTCCTTCCTTCTCGAAAGGGGCTTACGACAATCAGTGATATCCTACGTGCATGATGCCCTCTGGCTAAATCTATTATACGTCCGAGTAGCTACGGGGTGTGCCCTCTACTGGTAGTCCTTTACGTACGTCTTCGCGTACAGGTGCACAGCAGTAGTAGCCTGTGCGTAGAATGAGGTCGGGCCGAATATGCACGTCATTGCCTCTATGAGGCACTTGTTGCAGAAACACAACAGCCCACCTTCAGCCTAGACCCGAGCTCCGCCGCCTGCAGCCGGAGGACATGCGGATCGACCATGCTGAGCCCAGCAGCCTGACCCCTCCAACGGAGCCCGCTTTCGCTTCGCACGCGACATCGGCTGCGGCAGGTGGCGTGCCTGACCCCTTGCCATGCCGATGGGGAGACAGGACGAGAGGGAGCTACATGAACAGAGGGCGCAATGAAACCAACAGCGCAGTTGGCCGCGAATAGAACGGCTAGAAAGGGCAGGAAGGCGAAGGACGACATCCTTCTGACGGCTGAGTCCATGGTGGGGGGTTTCTCTTCTGCACTACGACGTCTTTCGAGCAAGCTGATGCTGTGACAGAGGGAGAGAGATCGCGTGGTAGTATGTCGCAACTTGGGTATTCGATATCTTCGCAGGCGTTGTTGAAGTGGGAGAATAAAACCACTCTCTAGCCGTGGATTTTCGGCGTTGCACAACGTTGATTGCTGTTGCTCTAAAGATGTTGGGTGCTTGGCGAAGAGCTGTGCCGCTTGTATCATCAACTGCGCGTGATGGTAAGTGCATGGTGCCTTTGTTCGCGTTGTGTGTGATTGCTCAAGAGAGGAGCTTGGTGTGACCCTTTTGCCAACTAACATTTCTTATCCCAACCTGGTACGTCGCATGGTCGCTGCCGAAGGAATCCTTGGCTCTTGTTGCTGGGCTTGCAGCACACCATGCGCGCGCTTAGGACCTAGTCAGGCCCTAGGTACGACTGGGGCTAGTGCTTTGCTTCGAGTGCATCGACGCCTATCCCTTTTGCCCCGTGTACGGAGTGTCACGCGTGTTTCAACGAGTGCAAAACATGCAGCAGTCTTTAGTGCTGTGTTGCTTTGATACGTACGCAGAACACGCTGAGAGCCGCAAGCTTGCAAGCTTCCCTATGGACAAGGCCGCGGCACAACAGCAGCTGTCGCTCCACCTGCGCTGCTGCTCCGTACCTGGTATAGTTATGTTGTTGCTGCAGTCACCCCTGCAGTTCTGCTACTGCAGCCGATGCAAGAGCGCAGTAGAAAGAGTCATGACAGACAGTCGCGTGGCGTTTGCTGCAGCTTGCATCGATACGAGTACATATCATAGAACGCGCCGATATGCGCCTGCCTGTGCACGCCGCAAGCTTCCCCACCGCGACACGTAACTGGTATTATACAAGAGCGCCGCTGCCGCTCCACCTGCGCCGATACTAGTAGCGTAGTTCTACTACTACTGCAGTCACTGCTACAGTTCTGCTAATGCAGTCACGCAGATGAAGGAGTCATGAGAGACAAGCTGCCTCATACTGTACTGGTATGCCACAAAGCCAAGGCCGCCGCGCATAGAGCTGGTGCATCGTCGGCACGTAATCGCTCACACTTGTACTTGTATGATATGTACCAGTATATACAAGTGTACAGCAGTACCGGTAAAGTACAGTACCTGGTACCGGCTGTGTCGTAGGTCAAGAGTCGCCGACAGTGACACTAGTTGTGTTGGCCGCTGCAGGCTCTACTGCAAGCAGAACGGGGTCCAACGAAATACCAACGAGTACGAGTACGATCGGCATCACGTGTGCCAGCATCGTATACAGCAGCATTAGTAAATGCTTCCGCACATGACGCTGCGAACGGCGCCCCAACGCCAACGCATCGGCAACGCAACCGATCCGGCTGTGAGCGAATATATTGGATCCTGCCCAACCCTAACCTTCACTCCGTCCGTCGACACGCGCCTCTTGTTTGGTGCTCTTATCGATACAAAGGGGCGTTAGGGCGAACAACACGCCTGACGTGCACGCGACCAAGAACATCCCCAACAGCAACAACATCCACGACAACAACCACAACAACAGTTCCCAGGCGACACTGTAGCGGCGAGCGGCCGAAGCCAGAGGCACGTCCGCAGCCGACGGACCCCCCCCCCCCTGCAAAGCCTGCACCGGGGGGCTCGTTGCTTTCTGTGTGTATTGGGCGGTACCATGCTCTGCTGGAGACTCAACCCCTCGCGACGAAAGCGGTCACGTCTGGGATAATCGGTGAGATTCGCTGATCGAGTGGGACACACTGTTTCTTATCATGTCGTGTTTGCGGCGGAGTTAGCTTTTTATGTCTACTCTTTATAATAGAACCATGAGCATTTGGTAATTTAGCAGTACGTATTACCCCAGCGGGTCCAACAACGAGAGGCGTGGTCCTCTCAGGTGTGAGCGCGCCGTACAAGTAATATGATCCCCCCCTCCCCGTCCTTATGCTCCGCGGCGTGCTCAGCTTTTGCTGGAGACATGACATGTCAGCTGATTTCCATTGAGATCGACCACAGCAGTAGCCGATCAAAACAGGACGGCAACGAGGACGAGAGGGGCGGCGGGTTAGGTGCCGGTGGGAGCAAGATCGCACGAATCGCGCCCGAAATCGATTGGGGCCGCGCCGCCCGTTTCACTTTGATCGGGGCGACTTTCTTGGCCCCAGTGCTGCACACCTGGTATGGGTTTTTAGCGCGAAGGCTTCCGGGCACGGCGGCGGCTACGGTGGTGAAGAGGGTGGCGCTGGACCAGCTCGTTTTTGCGCCAGTATTTTTGGCGTCGTTCCTGTCTGTCGTGATGCTGCTCGACGGAAACGCCGCTAAGGTGATGTTAGAAACGGTTTTTGACACGGTTTCAGAAACGGCCCTTTGGGTCTGCGGTTGGCATCGTCCTTGTCAATCTATATCATGTTCCAGGTTTTTTTTTGTAGGGTATGTACACTGCTTATACGCCTAAATGTTACCATTATAGGAGACCGATCGTTTGGGGCGCGTCGATACCTCTTTTGGCCTTACTATGCTAGTGGTCACAGCGCTGCGTTTTTTTGTCCTTGAAGAACTTCGGGGGTGCGGTGTTCCGCTTTCTCTCTTTGTCGCATGCCTTTGATTGGACGGTTGTTGCAGGTGGCCTGAGCCGCCTGGGCGTTCGCCCGCTTCCTCCCCCCCCCGCGAATACAACAAGCGCTTCACCGCGTTTTCCCCAACGCTCACATTGTCTCCCTCGGCTGTGGAACTGAATGGAATATTGAAATGATACCATGCCACCATGCAGGGGTAGGAACTAATTATCGTCTCCTAACAAAAAACGAGAAATCAAGTGTTTACCCCTTACTATAATACTAATAACAGTATTTAATTCATCGTGACGGACACGCCGTCTCCCCGACCACGGAAAGTGCTCAATTTTTAACCAACCCCCCTTTTTGTCATTACCGCCCAGAACAAGAGAATTCTTTTATTGATTGTACCACCTATATCCATATCATTGATTTGTTGGCAGATCGAGCCCAAGCTCCGAGCTGACTACACGGCAACCGTTGCGAGCAATTGGGGGTACTGGATTCCGGCGCAGATGATCAACTTCCGCTTCGTCGCCCCTGTGTACCAGGTATATGTCACTATTATTGCACGCTGACTTGCTCAGTCACCGTGCTTGTCCTTTAGGTAGATGGCTTTTGTTGTGGTGGTCGACGAAAAATTAAGTAGAGGTGATACGTTGCAAGGAGCAGGACAGCAAGGGTAGATCAGAATGATAGATGTACTAATGCTAGCGCAAATGAACGTATCAGGAAAGGAATGAAAAGGAAATAAGGATGGTACGCCCGGCGTTCTTAGCCGATCTCCCCAGGTACTGCATGTATATGCCTTGCAGCGGAATGTACGTGCCGCTCGTCCACGCCGGTAGCCCGCCTGTCGCGCGGGATCCGCCACACAAAGCTAGTAAAAGCTACTATTAGAAACGCCGAGGTCAATGTTGCGAGCCCTGCCGTGGGGTGCTTTATTTTGTACCAAATAGTCTGCAGACATCGCTTGGCATCTGTATGCCAAAATCGACGCGAGTCGACGAAGGAATACACTGCTCTGCCCTTCTCGCGAAAAACCTGAACGCACGTACTGCAATGGCGAGGGGGGAGAAGAGCTTGCTTGCTTGTGACCCCAGATCTGAGTTTCTGACTAGGGAGGGAGAAGGAGAAAGGAGGGCAAATGTAGCAAATGCGTTGAGGGAAAAGTGAAGAAAAATGTGTTACGGTTATTTGATGTTTTGTTCTAACCATATTTAACTTGTGCATAATTCTTGTGGGACCGCGAAAATAATCCCACACTAGTTGCAAGTAAATTCCCCCCAAAAACGTTGGTGCAGTTCTACTTTCTTCAGCGTGTTTTCGGGATTAAAAACGCTTTTTTTTTCATATTTGACGCGTCTTCTCCATTATGTACCCGTTCAGGTGCTGTACTCCAACAGCGTGGGCTTTGTCTGGAACATCTACCTCTCATACCAGGCCAATAAGGAAGTGCGAAAGGAGATTCTTCCCCCGGGCGCGTCGACGCCAAATGAAGCTGCGGAGTCGCCGCGGCAGTAGTGCCTGGCCGACACCCATTTGCTTCGCCACCAGAAATTGTCTGTTAATAACCCTTTGGATACCTGCAAAATACGTTTCTTTCTAATTCCAAGTAGAATGTCCCCAAAAACGTGGGCGTAGTCCTATAGGGGTTAAATAGTGGTAGTCTCAGGCTTCCCGTATTATTTTGTGCAGAATTACCCCTGGCTCACAAGACCGAATCACAAGCTTCCCGTTTATTTCAGCCGGGATTTTTTTTCCCGTGGCTCGAACAGGCAAAACACGATTGAGTCACAAGTTTGGGCGAGATCGTGAAAAGAGCTTTTGCTTGCTCACCGTTGTCGAGCGTAGTTGCACGGGATCTTGAAAGGAGCTTTTGCGTGCTTGCTGCCGTTGTTGAGCGCAGTTGCACGGGAACGTGGTTAGATGTTTTGTTTTGGCTTGCCCTCTTCGAGTACACAGTTGCACGGGATCGAGGTGGTAGTTTCGCTTCCTTGCCGTTGTGGAGCACACTTGCACGGGGTCTGGATGGGAGCTTTTGTCGAGCGCAGTTACACGGGGTCTAGATGGGAGCTTTCGTCGAGCACAGTTGCCGGGATCGGTTGTGATTGGAGCTCTTGCCTGCTTGCCATTGTCAAGCACAGTTGAGTTATCCCTCGGCAGGCGGGACAGTTGTGGCCGGTTGGGCTCCAGTGAAGAAGAGCCGGTTATTTTGGCACTTTTACGAGGACATTTGTTTTAGGACTACATATACTGTACAGTAGTAGCGCATAGAAATGTTGGTCGGGTTGCGCGAGATGATGCCTTCGAAGTCATGTTTCGGGTGATGAGATATCGAGGCCCTCGGGTGAGGAAGCTCAGAAACTTGCGCTTCACCCCTGCCGTGGTATGAGTCAGCTGCTGCACATGATCGTGATGGCAGTCTTGCTTGCTTGCTGCTGCCAAGCGCAGTTGCACGGGATTGATTGTGAGAAACTTTTGCTTGCTTGCCGTCGTCGAGCACATTTACGCGGGGATCGTACGGGAGCTATTTGCTTCCTGTTGGCGGGCACCGTGAAGGGAAAAAGAGCGCAGCGAGCATGCATTTGAGAGAGACAGAAGCTAGCGCTTTGAGCGTATGATAGAGTGGCAGAAAAACCAAGTTTTCGGGACATTCAGCTACAGAACAACTCCGTGAGGAACGTGTTGTATCTGTGCAGACTGCCTGCAGATCGACGTTACCAGGTATGTTTTTTCAGGGCTTCTCACGGGTCAGGTTAATACTCGCCGGTCGGGTCGGATCAGCGTGGCCCAACCCGACCCGTGATATTTATAACCTCGCGACCCGACCGGTGGAATTTCGAATGCCTCCTGACCCGAGTGCACTCGACCCGTCGAGAATTGAAAACCCTTGCCGATCCGCATGTCGGGTCATGAGTCGTGAAAGCCCTGTTGTTTTCAGCATGGTGGGAAGCTACTTAGCTTTCTGCTGGAGTTTGCATTCGCTTTCTTCGCAGAGTGGGGGATGAGGCAAAACTGTTTAGGCTTGATCGCGCTGAGGGTATTCAATTCGTGAAAAGCCCTGCTGCGGTCGCGATTATTTTTCGGTACTTTGTGCGTTTGGTTGGAGAACACAACCACCGAACAAAACGGTGGGCGAGAAAATGAAGGTGCTTAGGTTAGGAACCTTGTACGATAGAGCCTCTATCTTCTTCAACGTTTGTTGTACTGCTGCTGCACTGTGGTCGAGTGAACTGATCGCGAGAACCGCGAGGTCGGCGTGGTCGAAGCGCGACTAGCCGCCTCGGTAAGCATGCACACGTTCGCACATCGGCCTGCACGTTTGTCTGCTCGTGGGTGCGTACAGCAGTAGCAAGGATTTACGATGTTTTGTGTGGTACACTCAGATGTCGTGTAACTTTTTTTTGGTTGTTGGCTAGATTAGGAACGGTCTGCGTGTTTTACCCAAATCTCCTGCGAGAGTGGACTTCCCACTTCCCAGAGGCAAGACTCTTTTTCTCCCTTGAACGTCGATTGCTGTGGGCAGGGGCAGGGGCTCGATTATGCCGAAAATATCAAATTAAAAAAAGCATCCCAAAACGATAGAGTAGCATTGTAGTTCCTAGGGGCGTAGACAAAAGGCGAACTCGTCAGAGTGTCACTTGAGCGAGAAGGGGGGTGAGAAACAAAGTAACAGCGCACCAGGTACTATTTAACGAGAAATAGTGGAATCGTCTCGTGCGCGTATCGCTTGGCAGTTAATGGTGTCATGCGCGCTTTAGCAACATGTGCACCCACAGGCTTTGCATGTTCGCCAAGTGACGCGGCTAGCGGGGGCATCCATGCACCGTGGCATCGCGACTGTATACCCATCACCCGCATGCGCTGCGCAGACGGCATCTATTACTAGTACACACCAACAACAGGTCCGTTTGATTTAATCACGTCCGCGAATGACGCTCGAGTTTTTACATAGCACCTCTGTCTATCAACGCACAAAACCTTGCCCTCGCAAAAATGGTCGCAGCCCATGAAGTTAAATGGACCGCGGGTAAGGGGAGATCATTTCTTATCGTTTTTAGTGCCGCCTCCGTCTCCACCCTTTTCTCTTCCGTTTTCTTTGCCCCCTTTCTTGGCATTCCCACCTGCCATCGCACCCCCCCGGCCCCCCCCATCCCCTCCCTTGCCAGGCCCCCCGCGGGCTGCCCTCGCCGCCCTGGTGTAATAGTTGCACAAAAATATGAACATAAGGGCGGTAGGGCTAAGCACCACCGCGAATAGCGCGCCGAACACTCCCTGGCAAACCGCCCACCTCGCCGCCAACCACGTGCCTGCCCCTCCATAGCACAGCGACCCCGCCGCCAGGGCCCCTAGCACCGAACCTCGCGATAGCGACGACAGCACCGCCGGCATCGCGATGTATCCCATACGATGCGTTACCGACGACACCACCGCACCTACCGACGGCCCTCCGAGGGCGGTAATCACCATCAACCACACCCGCGGAACCGATTTCGCCGAACGCCGCACTTGTATCGTCACGCGCTTCGCGCTGTCTGCGCCGGCTGTCGCGGCGGACAGGCCACCGCGAGCGCTTGCGCGTTTGCGCAGCGAGGGTAACTGAGGCCGATCTAAGAACGGCTTCCGGAGAGCGCCAGGCTTCCCACGACTGCTACGCGCCGTGGGGGGGGCGTACCGCCTTCCGCCGGAGCGTTCGGAGGGGGAAGACATGGTCGGAAGCTTGGACATCGCTAACATAGCCATGGAGAACTTCACCACCGAGAAGGTTGTGTGAGACGAGGCCGTCGCAACTACAGCACGCCCAAGCGGTTGCCCAATAACACCGGCGGCCGAGATGGGAGCCGTGCTTGTTGTCACCCACGCGGTGTTAAACATGACCACGCACTGGGCGAACGGACTCGAGGCCACCTCTCGCTCTCCTAGGATATTGGCGAGCGTCAGCGCGAACCGATAAAAAGCTTTGTCTATGTCTCCACCGGTTACCCAATAATTCGTCGCGCTTGCTCCGGCCTGCACTCCCGACCCTGCCGCTGTCGCCGCTACTGCCCCCGCTTTCGCCCCTGCTGCGGCAGCGTTATCTGGAAAGCACAGCCAGGCAGCGAAAGCTACAAAGCCAGCACATGCCGCCGCAGACCCAAAACCTTGAGATCGTTGCCATCGGGAGAAACGATGATGAACCTCGCGCCCTCGCGTAGTACATGCGCTTCGCCGTGTTGCCCCCAAGGCGGGCGGGACTTTACGCCTGGAGTTGCACGTGTGATCAGCGTTTTACGAACGGGTCGCCGGGAGGCACGGGAGGGAAGTACGTAGGTTGCGGTAGACCAAGAGGGTTCGAAGGGCAGTGCTTGGCGATGTTCACAGGCAAGCAGTGGTGGGCGCTCCCACGGTTCGCCTCGTGGCAAACAAGAAATATATTTTTGGACGTATAAACGTCTGGTGTAATTCTTCATCAGGCAATGATTGGAAAATGAGCCCTTAGAAACGCAAGAGCTTCGATGAACCGACCTATGCGGCATTTCCGATCAACTACTTCAGACCGTTGCGCCATCGAAAATACCGCTTTCGAAGTTCGAACGGTCGTGTTGTGGGAAAACCTCGTCAATGCTAGCTCCCATCAATCTCCTAGGGGTGCACTTTGCTCGTACACACAAAACAGAATATGCAGAGGCTCAGTGCACACCAAAGTGCAACCGAATGATACAGCAGCAGGCACGATTCCAGTCTCCCCAGTGCCTTCCTTCCGCCGCCCTCCCATCACCTACTCCTCTCGCCCGCGCGAGGGTGGATCTGATGAAAATTAGACCTCCGAACAATTCCTATAAAAAAAAATACATTGCTCCCACACGTAGGTTGCAAGCGCCTACTATACCACAAAGAGGGGAAGAGCGAGCGCCCGGCGTGACGCAGAAACAACTAAAAGGGCAACAAAAACTTATCCTACCCCGCCAGCAAATGAAGAAAAACGTGAAAACTACAGCAGACCCCGCTGCTAGCCGAGCCGGCCAAACAAAAATCACCCCTCTCTGTTTTGCGTCTCCCCGTAATGCCTCACCCAGCTGGCAATGGAAAAAAAAGCTTCCAAGCCCTCAACCCCGCTCGCCTGTAAAATACCCTCTTCCCAAAATATAACAAACCCCGGCCTGGGCGTGTGAAGGTTTTGGTTGGTACATGCCTCACATCGAAGGGTCGGCCTTACTGCCCCCCATGCAGCGAGGGGAAGGTACCACCTTGTGCCCCTCCGCCTCCCATTGCGACGGTGTCTTGCCCTGGATCGAAAGAGCTGTCGAGGGGCCGGCGGAAACGAACGAGGTCAACAAATCAGTCCGGGGTGGTTCAATTTGGCAAAGTTTGGAAACATCAACGAGGCCGATATTTGCTCGTGTTACAGTCGGGTAAAGCGTGAAGTAGCGATTACAGTTAGCACCATACCTTCTACGGCCGACAGCACAACGCACAATGGCTCTGTTTCTTCCGCACGGCACGTTGCCCCGTACTCTTAATAGAGGTACAACGTAGATCATGCGCTCATTCATGTGCTCGGGGCGTTCCTCTCACCGTGAATGGAAGGCGTCTTGCCCATCAATTCCTCGGTGAAGAGCGCGTTGACCATACGGTGACGTGCCAAGAGGGCCTTGCCCTCAAACTCCTCCGTGACGATAATAACCTGCCAACAAACAGCCACACCAGTCAGTAACACACTTCTGCACCAGCTGACATGCAACCCTCGGATATAATACACCAGTGTACTTCGTATTTTCGTAGGCCGATTGTAACTGGTAGACCGTAGGTACATACCCGACCTCGAGTTCCCATGTTTGTGTGCTCCATCACAGGGTTGTATGTCTTGCAATGAGGTGTCTTAGCCTCATGACGAGGTGTGGGGGAATATATAGCCTCGGTTTCGTTTGTTTCGAATAGCCGCATCTTCGATCCCCTTTCCAATTTCTGGATGTATGTTTCGTTGATACCCTTTGATTGCTACATGATCTACATCTATGGCTACTCAGGGTGGGCTAATGTGATAGAGTTGTGTACGTAGATGGGTGGTCTATAGACTTGGTCATGGTTGGGGTGAAACTAGGTGGTTTTAGATGTCACAGTCAAGCCAAGGCCATCATAGATGGGCGAGAATGCAAGTGATGGTGATGGTCCACGCATGACACCCCACCTCGTCACTGGCTGCATGTCATTATACTACTCTTCCTTGGAGTATCGATAATGTCAGCCTTGCTATGTCTAATCAGCGAAGCTAAGGGGAGATGGACAAAAATACCAAGAACCATGAGGAGAGCGATTCCCAACACCGACAACCCTGCGTCCCCCCCGGGGACTCCATGACATACGTGTGAGTACGAATTCTAAACCACTGCCGTTGTTCTACGAATACAGGTTACGGACGATGGTACGCCATATGAGTCGACAACGCAGGCTAAAGTAACGTCATAGGCATCGTGCTTCACAAGACATGAGGAGTGAAGGGGTGTTTCAAACCTGGCAACGGGGATTGGGAATTGGGGTTAGAGGGAGGCAGATCGATTCCAACGATGTTGGCATGTTGTGAGCGTCGGAGCAGTCCGAGGGCCGAAGGAAATCACAAACGAGAAAGTGATGCTGAGAAGTCAGCACGCCTCAAAGCACTGGGACGAGACTACCTGCGCACGAATACCAGTGGTCTATGGGCTGGTATGACGATCCTGATCAGGGTTCTCAGCGCCATCCTACCCGTACAAGTGGCCAGCACTCTGGACGCAAATGGCCAAGGCTACGGTAGGGGGGATGTTACGACGGTGTTATGAGGATGTTATGATATACCCCCATGTTTACTACTGTAGTAGTACCGAATTTTTACCACTCGCAACACTGACTCTGTACCTCACTGACTGAAAGACTGCGGTAGGCAATTGTTTCGGCGCAGCGCTGCTCACCATTCCATTGCGGGTTTAAATAGTCAGCTTAAAAGATAACGGAGCTCAAGACCGCAACATTAACCGGGGGGTCACTCGCGCGAAAAACTCCGTCGAAAAAAGTTGAGTCGAAAAAGCTCTTTTTCGACTGTGTAAGAAAGTCCGATTTGGGCTTCAGTCGAAAACGGCCGTTTTCGACTGGCAAATCCGACTGCTGTGTAATTTCTTCTGGTCCTTCTTCTTATCGTCAGTCGAGTCGATGTTATAGTTTTTGTGCTCTTCCTAGAGGCTGTTGGTGTGAGGAGTACTGCTGTATGGCAGTCGAATGTCGGTTGGCAGCTCTGTATTTCGCGCGTTCACTGCGAGCAACGCGTGCTTCGCGCGCG
Source organism: Undaria pinnatifida (assembly GCA_012845835.1). NCBI lineage: Eukaryota > Phaeophyceae > Laminariales > Alariaceae > Undaria > Undaria pinnatifida. The sequence goes on from JABAKD010000016.1 coordinate 13,613,264, forward strand.
ACGAACCCTCGTCCAAAGCGGGTTGGTGGCGTTGGACTTTATAGCCGAAAGCCGCCAAAACTACAGCACGGGTGGCCGTTGTTGGCAAAATGTCATCGATACCGCGCGCTGCTGTCGTCGTGTGATACACGCTGCTGGAGAGCGAAGCTAGGAATGCACCACGCTGACTTGCGGCGAGAAGCAACAGCAGAGATAGCCAAGCCAGCATTGGCGCTGTGGTGTGATACTGCTGTGTGGTACCTGGTATGGGTGTATGGGTGTGCTTTGTGGTGGGGTGAGCGATGCGATGGGTTAAAAAAACACTTCCAAAACTTTTTCGACTAAGTTTTTCGACTGGCAGATCTAGTCGGACTTCTCAGTCGAAAACGGCCTTTTTCGACTGAAACCCAAATCGGGCTTTCTTACACAGTCGAAAAAGAGCCTTTTCGGCACAACTTTTTTCGATTGAGTTTTCCGACTGGGGGATCCAGAAGAAAAAAACTTGACTTTTTCGACTGGATCTGCCAGTCGAAAAACTCAGTCGGAAAAGTTTTACACGTGTTTTTTTAACCCATCGCATCGCTCATCCCACCATAAAACACACACCCAAACCCCCACACACCCATACCAGGTACCACACAGCAGTATCATACAACAGCGCCGACGCTACCTTGGTTATCACTGCTGTTGCTCCTCGCCGCAAGTCAGCGTGGCGCACTCCTAGCTTCGCTCGCCAGCAGCGTGTATCGCACGACGGCAGCAGCGCGCGACATCGATGCCATTTTGCCAACAACGGAAACGCCTGCTGTAGCTTTGGCGGCTCTCGGCTGAGTGCAAAGCCACGAACGTAGCTTTAGCGGCTTTCGGCTTAGCCCAACGCCACAAACCCGCCTAAACGAAGGTTCGTCGCGCGAGAAGCACGCGTTGCTCGCGGTGAACGCGCGAAGATATAAGGGCTCAGATTTACGAAGAGCACGGAAAATCGTACTTTGTTTTTTTCTTTAATTTCATGAAAAAGACACGAAAAATTCAGCTCTGCTTCTTATCAAGGAACGCCGTAGTGCGTTCTAGAAATAAAAAAAACACAAAAGGGTCAACGAACACCCGTGGGCAACGACCGAGGCGAGCGATGGCTCGCGTCCTCCCCGGAGCGCCGCGGCTAGCGGCAGATTGTTTGGGCCGGTAGCGGCGTGGAGGCTATGGCTGTAGGCGTCTCTTGGACGGGCTGGCGCCACCCCGCCGCCCGACACGGGCAGCAGCGACGGGGATATAGCGGTCGAACTTCTGAGCGAAGTCATCATGTGGTAATTGGTCGTGTAACTTTCGAGGTGCAGGGCGACGAAAAACTGGGTTTGCGGCAGTCTTAATCGTTTTCGAAACGTCGCAGGCGGTCTACGCTGTGCTAAGGACCTTCGGAGGCCGCGCTGCGGCTGCTCCGGCGGTCCTACCTGTCGCAATGGTGGCTTCTCGCCTCTCAATCAGCCGACGACATGGCACCAATTCGCGTGGCTGGCTTCGGTTACACAGAACAAGCCATGTCTGGGGGGACAAACTCCCCAAATTGAATTTCGATTTTCCACCAAATTCGGCCGGGGAAGTCTTTTTTTACTTCTGTGTTGAATTTGATTTTTGTAATAATTCTGAGAATGCCTAGTTGGTGATTCATTTTTTGACCAATCAGATGCAAATTAAATTCCATTCTAAAAATGGTTGTAACGAAGACCACTGATAAGGACAGCTTACGCTATACCTACAATGGGACCCGAAGGGTGCGCCAGCTAGCGTTGGGCTGCGAAAGCAACTGAGTTAAATCGACACACGACGCGAATGAAAGTACGTGGAAGTGTGGTGAGCTAAAGCTTTATTTTTCCCCATCCGCCGGAGGATGAAAAAAAATCTAAAAAAAAATCGAAATTCGATTGGGCAAGTTCCTCGTTAAGTCGGGCCCAAATAAAGTCTTAATTTACGTCTTTGTTGAATTTGATTTTTCGCAAAAATCATGAGAATGCTTCCTCGGTGACTCATTTTTTGACCAATTAGATGCAAACTCAATTCAATTCTAAAAAACAAATCGAATTTCGATGTGGCAAGTTCCTCGTTAATTCACGCCCCAAGAAGAAGGACCAGAAGAATCCAGTCGAAAAAAATCCGGACGAAAAGGGCCGTTTTCGACTGGCGGAATCCGACTGCCTGTGTAAAACGTAACATTATCTGGGTCCCGTCCCTACCTTCATTGCGGATACACCCAAATCAACAACATTGCAGTACGACGTATAAAGCTCCAAGTTCTAACTAAGGATGCGGGCGAACGCACGGGGGTTCAAAGCGCAAAAGCAGCAGCATTGCGTTTCCTTCGTCCGAAGAGGAACCTTGTATGTACAACGTACTGCATGCGATGGCTTTACCCACTCTACGACGTACGCGTGCGCGAGAGAGATTTTCTTGCGTCTCCCGTCTCCCGGGCTCGATGACATGTTGAAGCCACCTGCCACTAATCACAACAATACTATCTCTGCCTTTACCTTGAAATGGCTCTCTTTCGCCGGGCCAGAATGCATGTGGCTCTCGTTGATAACCTCAAGGTGGACCGGCTTCAGGGCCGCGTTGAGCCTGCCCTCAATCGTTTCCTGCATGCCCCCCGCTTGCATCACCATGCCAGAGTGGACGCGTCGAATCGCAAAGATGGACTTGCTTTGCACACCTAGCTTCGCACGTGCGTGACCAGAGACGGAAGACGCGACCGGCGCGTGGAACGACACCGAGCGACCCGCGAGCAGGCATGCACCTAGAATTAATCGCTGTGCGGCGCACATCATCGTGATAGCTGTAGTAACTGACAGGCAGTTGGCTTGCACACAGCACGCACACACAGCATACACACAGCAGTTTGCGGTCTTGGCTTTCAAAGAGTTCGTAGTGCCCCCCGTGTTTGCGAGGCCACGTTCTCTTCACGAAACCCATTTTTCGAATTCCGCATTCCACGACTGCCGAACTACAGAGTTGGCTCTAGAGTCAAGCCGTGATCGCTGCTGTGATTTCGTCCCACGACCCATGAGCGCGTGAGAGGTGGATCAACTATCTACGCTCTTTGTTACACACAAGATACGATTGCTGTGGGGTTCGTGGCCGGAGATATAGTCGTTCAATTGCAGTACAATACAGCAGCACAACGAGTACGGTTGTACGCTTGTACGTACTGCAGTTGTGTGCTGTGCTTGACGTGGTACCAGAAGCTCGTACCTCTGGCATAGCGGTGTGAGGTCCATCGGTCACTTTTGCTGAGGTTGAACTATGGAGTCGGTGCTGTCCTTGAACGGCGGGTCAGACTTGAAGGTACCTCTCATCCCCAGAGAGGGTGACGAGGAGATCGGGAGGCCGAGCGAGGCAACAGCGGCGGCTCCAGTGTCGTCAAGCCACAAGCTGGGCTTTGGAGCTTTGGTGTTCTTGATCTATTACAACATCGGAGTGCCTTTCGGAGACGAGGAGGTGTGTATGGTACAGCAGCAGTACAGCAGCAGTAGTACAGGACGATTGTCGCAGTACTGCTGTATGACAACCACACCCTGGATAATAGATTCCGGGTCAATAGGCAATCGATAGGATCCTATTCCAATAGGCGACCTATTGTTGCCCGCGATAGGTACGTATCGATGGGTACTTTTCGTAGCCTCTTGGGGCCGACAATCGGTATCGATTGGCATCTTCAATGATCTACTGTTTGGCCAATAGCCAATTGTACCTATTTATCTGAACATATTGATAAAACAAGTAGGTATCGATAGACATTTTAAGGACGGTATTGTTTGGGCGATAGGATATTGGCGCTGAGAGACGGAACCTATGGGTTTGCCCGATAGGTATCGATACACCTTGCACCAAACCTATTGATTCGGAAAATTTGGTATTGATAGACCAATCACAATTCTTTTGTTAAGGACGATGGGTACTGACAGACCTTTCACCATTCTATTGTTTCGGATGGTAAGCATCGGTACGTAGACCTTTCGCCATTGTATTGTTTCAGTGTTGGAGAGCGAAGGCGCTCGAAGACAGCCCGTGTAGGTACACTCAACTCTAGTTCGCCATTCATCATCCACGCCGTATGCCCCTCCAGCCCAGCGGAGAATCCCCGAAAATGGCGCTGTCTGTCCGTGTTGTGCCCTGAGAAGCTCAAGATGGATGGTCTCAACAACAAGGTGGTGATTACTACTTATGTGTGTTCGATGCGAAGCTCAAGCCTGCAGTGCTTTAGAGCGACCTGTTGGTGAGCCGTCGAGTTCCTTCTTATACCCTGGATAATACCCTATCGAATAGGCTATTGGGCTAACAATATGTCGGCAACTATGAGGATCGATACTTATCGCGGGGCACAACAGCTAGGCTTCGGGGTCTATCGATAGGTATTGTAAGCAACAATAGGGTTAGGGCAGTGTCCGCAATAGCCTAGTGTGCGACCGATATGCTTGCGAAGGTGTATATCGATAGGTATCTTGGGCACCAACATAGTTTGAAAATAACTCCCAACAGGCTATCGTTCGATCAATACCTATTGGTTAAAGCGATATGTGTGCGATGATATCGATCGATGCCTATTGCTCAATGTAATAGGTTTGCAAGGGTATCGATCGATCCCTATTGCTCAATTTAATAGGTTCTCAAGGGTATCGATCGACACCTACTTACAATTTTATAGATGTTTTTTTTTTCCCCGTTCCCTCTTGTGCAAACGCCCCACCTGAAATCGAAATCGGCCAGAGTAATAAACACTTCCACGCACTTGATATCACATCATTTTCTTTCTAGAGCCATCCATGCCGCTGCTTCAATTCACCCCCCCCCCCCGCCAACGCCCCCTTCTTCCCCATCACCCGCACCATCGCCTAGACCTAGCACCACGCGTATAGCAAACCTGTATATCTATGCGACCTAAAGCTGTTGAAAACCCTTTTGCCCCAACCCCCCCCCCCCCCCCCCCGCCCCCCCACCCCCTCGAACACTCCGCCCTCTCTTCACTGGTTGTACGACTTACAGGATATACATGATCAACTGGTGCATTTCTGCCAAAACCGTCAGATTTATCCCCTTCAAGGATTAATTGTTTCCACGCACAGATTGAGCTGCCCCGCTCCCTCTTGTTCAAACCCAGGCCCCCACGCCCTTAAAAACTCCGCCCTCACCTCTCCGGTTATACGACGTACAGGATACACTTGATAATCTGATGCATTTCCTTCCACAGCTATCAGATTTTGTCCCCCTCAAAAACTGGTTTTGTAGTGTCCGCGCACAGGCTGACTAACATCACCCTGTTGACCCTGATAGCTACACTGTAGTTCCAAGGGGAGTCGCCGACCTATATCCTTAATGAGGACACACACACCCAGTAATACGCGCGATCGGAGTATCACACACAGCTTGCAAACATGAGCCTCGACGAAATCTTCGATCTCACAGCAGGAGTGTATTTTTATGTTTATTATATATTTGCAAGGGTTTTGATCGATGCCAAGTGCTTATAGATGTATACCCTCGTACTGCTTAGAACATACCTACGATCTGGGCCGGGCAAGAGAGGCACAGGTTCATAAGATGGCCATATCTCTGGCTCTACGTTGTTGCAGATCAAACCGAAGACATCGCTGCAATCCCTGAATCGCCACGAAGAAGCTAGACCTCCCCAAATGCAGCAGAGAATCTGTTCTGCAGTAGAAGGGTCTTTGACCAATCACAGACGGCTAAGATGCGGCGTGATCACCGCATGAAACCGACATTTTCATTTTTTTTCATCAGCTTTTTTGCGGCGCAATTCAGTTTTTATGGACAAGAACAGCAGAAACACAGCAGCAGAGCAGCGCCACAGACGTGAGGACGACGCGCCGTCACCTCAGCCATGCCGGACACAGTAGAGTGGGAGAAGATCTCCATCCCCGTCATTCAAGAAGACAAGCGCAGAGGGAAGTGGCGGCTCAGGCTGCGGCACGCCCCGAGGAATTCTGCGCAACCCAAGCAGGTGTCGTCAGCAGATTTTAACACAAGGGAGGAGGCTGAAGCGGCTGCCAGCTGGTGGAGATTGAGCTGGGAGCAAGGCAACAAGGGCCACGGCATCGACATCTATTTTCAAACGCTCTACGCAGCTGCGAGTAACAAAAATACTCGTACTCGTACAGAGACTTTCTGGTGCGGCCTCGTGATAATGCAACACTCCAACATTTCCCCGGAACTATCGTGCCGACACTGGGGTTTAGAAAAATCGCAATATCAAGCCCAATTTTTGGAGTTTGGATCTGAAATTTTGACACGTGATTTGAGTCAAGCTAAAGAAAAAATTACAAGTGAGGGGCAATTTTTTTTCTTCTCTTTTTGCACTTTTCCCCGCCTCAAGCTTCAGCAGAAACTTTGGGCCGGCCATCGGAGGACAATTTTTTTTTTTTTTTTTGCATCCGACTTTCAAGATGTTGCTCAGCTTGTTCCAAATCACGTGTCAAATTTCACATCCAAACTCCAAAAATTGGGTGTGATACTGCGATATTGTCGCGGTCAGGGCCTCTTGCCCGGCCCAGCTCGTATACGTGCCGTATGCCCCAGGCTATTGTTTGAATGAATACCTTGGATGATAGCAACAATATGTACCTTGACCTACTTCTTGCCTTTTGTTTCAAAACAGCAGCTTTACGATAATACCTGGCATTAAAATAGGTTTTAATTAATCGATAGGCTTGTGAGGATTTCAATCGATATGTAAGGAAAGGAAGCAGTAGATTCAAGAAGATGTTGTGAGAGGAAATGGGGAAATGGTTGGCTGAAGATACCACTGCTTTATGGAGGGATTATTCGACTTCATAGATGCTATGATACTGCTTTATGGAAAGAAATTCGATTTACATCGGAACGGCATCTACGCTACAATATTGTCGGAGGGCAAAAACAAATAATGTGGAAGACAGGGTCGTAGATACCTATCGTAGATCGCGTACACGCATGCGCGAGAGGACACGTCACCGGTCAGGCAATACACGATCCCGGGTCGCAAACGGCGTCACCCGTCATAGACGGCGTTGACCCGTCCCCGGAAGGTCAGCCACCGAAAGATGATCCCGCCGCATGACGAAGGGCATATGCCCACCGTCACTCTAGCTCTGGCTTAGCATCTCCTTGCTACATATAAGAAAGAAAGGTTATCAGTCGCGTTCGCTGTTGAGAACGATCGTCAAGGGACCTCAGCACCGCGACGCCCTCTCCGCTTCGACTTCAGCTCTGCGACGACCTCTCCGCTCCGACTACCGACCATCCGCGACGAGTACCAGACCTCCGGGACCACCCTCCCCACTTCGACTCCGGGACCCCGTGAGAGACCAGGTTCCATAATAATAATAATAATAATAATAATAATAATAATAATAATAATAATAATAATAATAATAATAATAATAATAATAATAATAATAATAATAATAATAATAATAATAATAATAATAATAATAACAACAACAACAACAATAATAATAATAATAATAATAATAATAATAATAATAATAATAATAATAATGATAATGATAATGATAATGATAATAATAATAATAATAATAATAATAATAATAATAATAATAACAATAATACGTATCGATATTCAATTAATCGATATTCGAGACACCAACTTGTGGACAGACCAACAGGCGTACTCAATACGTGGTAGACAACTGTGCAGGGCTTTATACCTACTACTCGTAGCAATACATATCGATCGACCGTTTCACATACCTATTGGTCAAACAATAGGTATCGATCAACACTTTCGCGTACCTATTGGGCACAGTAATAGGTATCGATCGACAGTGTAACATAACTACTGTAATAACAATAGCCTATTGTGCCGATTTATCATAACCTATTGGTCGAAGAAATAGGTATCGATAGACAGACTCACACACCTATCTCAAGAACAATAGCCTATTGTACCATTTTCTCTGGATCTATTGGTCCAAGCAATGGATATCGATCGACAAATTCGCATACCTATCGAACGTGCCAATAGGTATCGATATGCAATACCCCAACCTATTGACATTCAATATGCATATTCAATAGGCTATTGTCCGGGGTGTGATGACAACGAGCACTAACAAAGCCATAAGAACATAAGAAATTCGGAAACCGTTTACCGGTATACTGAAATCGCGTGGATTGCACCCGTTCTGACGTAAGAAACCCAACCATGGTTTCCCATTTCTTAGATTGATGTGCCAGGTACCTGTAGTCTGTGTGCTGCTGCTACTGCTTGCTGCACGACGTCGATCCAGCAGCATATACACATGTCAGCATTAGCATTTGCACTAATGCTATAATTGCACCTCTGCGCTCCTGGGTCGTGGCCGATATATGGGTGAAGGGGCAATGAGGTGTCAGCATGCTTGTGGTTGGTGGCGTTGTTCTTGGTGTTCTGCACAGCATGTCACCAAGTACGTAGAGCCGCTTTTAGCATTCTGCCTGTCAATATTACGGCAATTTAGATGTACAAGTAAGGCACCAGGGTTACAAGAAGGGTGGGAATAAGGAGCGTGACAAGACGACGCCAACTGGTCAAACTCCTAACTGCATTAAGCTACTGCGTTGGCGGTTCTTGTATTTTATTTTTATTTTTATTGTCATGCTTGCATGCGTTCTCGTGCTCAACCTGATACATACAGCTAGCTGCAATAATAGCCAGTGCGTATGTATATGTATAATAGTCATTTTTTTTTCTTGTTTCGGGTATATCTCTTCGTGCTCGCACCTTTGTCCGAAACGTCGGATGGGGTGGGCACAATTCGACCGTCGAGGTCACGATGCCGGAGGTTTGGGCGCGATCCGTGCAGTGTGTCGCGCGTGGCAAGCATTTCAAACTTTTTTGGCCTTGGGCACACTTGAGGCAAATCCCCGGGTTCCCGCAACATCCCCGGGGATTGGGTTTCTGCATTCCCTATCCCCGTGTACGCACGTAGGATTGGGATGCAAACCGGGTTTTTCTGCTTATAGAGGGTACAGGTACATTTCCCTCGCTACGATCCTGCCGCCCAGCAGCAGTCCAGGCCCCTAGCAGCAGCAGCCTGCAACTCTACGCGCGTGTGGCTGCTGTTGTAGTAGGTGATTACTTTGACCGGAGCCTGCGATGCTCTACCCGCCTATACGCCACTACCTCTCGCTGCTGCTGCTTCTGCTTTCAGTCAAGTGACATGCCGGCGTAAAGTGTAAGGATCGTTTGAATATCACATTAGTGTCTCAAACGGTCCTTACATGTATGTGTCATGTTGGTGTGCTTATATGATATCGTACCATACTAAGAGAGCACAACGCTACAACTCTGCCGCACGGCGCCCAGCAGCAGTCCAGCCCCCTAGCAGCAGCAGCCTGCAACTATATGCGCGTGTGGCTGCTGTTAAAGTAGGTGATTACTGCTTGCGATGCTCTACCCGCCTATACGCCACTACCTCTCGCTGCTGATGCTTCTGCTGCTTCTGTCAAATGACATGCCGGCGTAAAGTGTAAGGATCGTTTGAATATCACATTAGTACTCAAACGGTCCTTACATGTATATGTTCATGTTGGTGTGCTCCTTTTATGATATCGTACCATACCAAGAGAGCACAACGATACAACTCTACCCCACAGCGGCAGCGGTAGGCAACACTATTTATGTAAGATCGCAGATGACAGACAGCAGACAACATGCGGAGAGCACAATGCTACAACCCTGCCGCACATCAGCAGCGGTAGGTGACGCCGTTTAAGTGCGCTTGGCGTGTCCTTGCGAGCCTTTGAAGCCTTGTTTCATCCTCGGACAGAGAGAACCGTTTTCAAGTTTGAACGTAGTTCCTTCACAAAGGAAAGACACAAAGAAATTCAGCATAAAATTGCCGAACAGATCACATATAAAGGCCCCCAAAAATTAAAGGTTCGCCTGCGGCAAAATAGACCCACACATTGTTTTTGACCTGCGACCAAAAAAGGTGCGGGGAGTGAAAACGAATGTGCGGCAAGCCGCACATCTACTTCTCTTTGTGGTGCGCTTAGCCGATTTTTCAGGAAAATGGTGCAACTGCGCAACATTTCACCATCTAATTATAACCCTGTATGGCACCTGCTGTTCTGGTATTCCTATTTTCCACTTGCCATGTGTGCATGGGTATGATACCGGTATGATGAGGATGACGGTGATGTTCTCTTGCGAGCGATCCACACTGGACACCTCTGCGGTGGTGCTGACATAAATTCGTAAATATGAAATGCCGTTTGAATCGGGCTTCCTTTTGGTAACAGGCGGTGAAGGCTGCGGGCCCGTTCATGGTCACTCTGGCTTTCTTCGTGGTACTCCCTCTCGTGTGGCAGCTCCCGATTTGCTTCATCACGGCTGAGCTCACGACAACGTTCCAGGTTAGACCTGTTCCTCGTGCCCAGCTTGAGGGCGATCAACGGTGTCGATGGTAACAGGGGTAGATAAAAAACATGTCGCTAGGAGCTCACGCCGTCTCTTTGTGCGTGTGGTCAACTTGTGTACGTTGGTCAACTTGGGTGCGTTGGTCGTCGGGAGACGCACCAGGCAACTCTAAATAGGTCTCTTAAGTTTTGGCGCCGTCAACACGAGGAAAGCGCTTTTAAGTGGGCTTCCTTGACTACATGTTCATCAATGGCGCGGAAGAAAAAACGTTAATTGCTCCAACTTGAAGGCGCTGCCGACGGTTGACGTGGATTGTGATAGCATGTACCAGGTATATACGAGGTATAATATGGCTATAAAAAGCTGATCCCGGTCTTCCGGCTGCTAGCGAAACAGCCTTCAATATGCTGGTAGACACATAGGAATGAGCACCAACGTGGTAGGTACGAAAACGATGCCTATACAGGTAGTATGCGGAGACTGCCGGCACCCCCCGCTTCACCCCTCTCACTGCTGCAACTTACTGTACTCCGTACGTAAGGGTAGTCGAGCTGAAACATCCAAGACAACATTGACTGCTGTGCGTTGCCGGGTTGAAAACAACAAGGTAATACGACGCATTACCAAGCCAATGCAGATTTCCGTGGCGGGCTCGTACTGTTCCTCGCTTACCACTCTTCTGAGCGTTGAAGTTGGAGTGCATAAACCACCCACGTATATATATAGTACCCACGGTGATCATTATGTTATCCCAATTTTCACCGTTTCTACAGGACCACCGAGGGAGTATCGCGTGGGTGTCGGAGGCGTTCGGCCCGCACTGGGGTTTTGTAGACGCCGTATGGTCTTTCGCCACGTCTTTCCTGGACAACGCTTTGTACCCGCTCATCATCGCGGACTTCTTGGGGCTGACCGGTGTGCTGCGCTGGACGTTCGTGTACACTTCCATCTCGGGCCTGACCTGGGCCGTGTACAGGGGATCGGCGGTGAGGCGTGAGGCGCGCGAGCGGGATGCTAAAACAGGAGTATATGAGATAATCAGGGGTATATAAGATATAAGTCTTCAGAACCAAATATGGTTAGTACGAACAGGGGAATATGATGAAAAATACCAGGTATGTAATACTGTAATATGTAGATTTTGCGTTTATCGTGGGTTTTGATTACTATTAATACGTATGGTCGTGAGTAATGCTAATATGTCCAGCAGTGTTTACGACATGCGATCCGCGCGTTTAACCCTTTTGGGTGTTGTTTTTGTTTTTATATAGTACCTGGTATAGCATAGTATAGCATAGTATAGTGTAGTAGTGTAGTACAAGTATAGTATAGTATAGTATAGTATAGTATAGTATAGTATAGTATAGTATAGTATAGGGAAAAAAACATGACAAAAGAACGCGACGGTTACTGGATCAGCCGTACGAAGCGACGTGGGCTGATAATGTTGTGGGGGGGGGGGCTTTTTGTTTCGGACTGACTCCAGTGCAAGGAGTTGCACGACGCGCGTGTGTTTGCTCTGACTCGACTCTCTGCCGCTACCGCGCTGCCTTCGCGAGCAGCTTTCGCTTTTCGAGAACTTCGTCTAACTTGCCCGTGTCAAGACAGCTTTCTGTGAATTCGCCTATCGCGTGTTTTTTCTTACTCGCCTCGCTTGTCGTCAACACTGTCTCCGAGAGCACGTGGTGGCGAGCAGTGTTGAACACTAATGATATCCCAACGATAAGGGCTAGATTAGTAGTGAAGGTTAAGGTTGGTAACAACTATTTTCTCGAAGAAGAGGTACTGTACCCCTACAAGTATCGTTGTTTGTAGTGAGTCAACTCTCTCTACCGCCAACGCGCTGTCCCCGTTCCCAGGTGGTGGCGAGCGCGGAGGAGGCGGTGTTTGCGTTAACGATGCTTCCCCTTGTGCTCATGGTGGGGCTCGGCATTTGTCGCGTGGATTGGAGTGCGGTGACCACTCCTCCCGCGGTTGGTGACGTGGACTGGAGGCTGTTCATCCAGATAATGTTCTGGACGTCAACCTACTGGCAAAAGGTTAGCAAAGGCTAGCAGGCTAGAGTGTAGTTCTCTGGCCGGCAGAAGGTCAGCGCAGGTTAAATGGCTCAACGCTCGATATGACCTTCGTTTAGCGCAGACACGCGGAGGAACACGCCTTCCTACCTATGGCATACTTGCCTGCTCCACGCCCCCCACCACTGCCCGACCTTCCTCATGGCTTTCGCAGGTGGCATCCGTTGGACCGGATGTGAAAGACTGTGCCAAGAACTTTCCTCGGGCTATCCTTTACGCAGCTGGCATGCAGACCTTGATCAACGGTACCATTCATCTCGTCGCCGCGGGAGCAACAGACGCCGCGCTGTACCCGGAGTGGGAGCCTGGATATATCAGGTGCAAGAGCGACAACAGACGAATAGACAAGTGCCAGGATAAGGGTATAGTACCTCTTTTTGGCCAAAATCAAATCTGAATTAGTTAGCGTTCCTCTATTAGACGAGATAAGCAATTAGTCCGTTAGACTAGCCAGTCACCCGATACTGTCAGTTTTTCGGTTTTGCTCGGTATATGCCTAGATGATGGGAGTGTTGGTCGAGTTGCACTTGGTTTTTTCTATGTCAAATTCAGTATAGACCTCAAATGAAGCGCCTCGGAGAATGTATGCGCACACTTACCGTACCAAGCGTCTCTCTTGCCCATGGCCTCCCCGACGCCCCCCTCTCCCCCAGTGCCTCCGTGAAGTTATCGAATTTCCTTTCCCCCGCGGTTCATTTTTTTGGATGGCACTCAAGCCTCCGGTGGCGACGTTAACTCAAATGCCCTTTTTTCAACTCCTCTTTCGTTTTTACGTAGCACTTGTTGCCGCGTGTCCAAAGGCTTTGACCCACGTTACCAATTTCCCCCCTGCGACTACTTTCGCATGCCGCTCGCTCGAAACGGCATCGTAGGTACGCGGCCGACGCCATCGCTGGGGGCAAGTGGCTCGGGGTATGGCTAACTATCACGGCGGCTGTGGCCAACAGCGGCTCGTTCTTGTCCGAAATGACAGTGACAAGTCAGACTCTCATCGGCATGTCTGAGCGGGGGCTGCTGCCAAAGAAGCTCATGAAGGAAAGCCGGCATGGAACGCACCCATGGGCGTTGGGTACTATCGCTCTGCTGATAGCTGTCAGCCAGCCGCTGGATTTCCACGCTCTGGTGCTTGTATGTGAGTACGTTTCGACCGTGAGGCGTGCGCTTAGGCTGAGGATATGAAGGTTGTCAACACGCTCTATCATTCGACAGGGGAAGCACTGTCTTATTTAAACCTCTGCGACATCATTTCACCCCCTCTCCCCCACCCCCCCAGTCAATGCATGCATGCCTCTCTTGCAAGTTCGAAGATAACTGATTGTATACACTCAAGATTGATTTGGAGGTATTATAGCAGACTTCTGACACAATTTCACCCCTCCCCCCCCCCATGCGTTCCTCTCTTGCAACTCCGCAGGTAACTTCTTGTACACTCTCCAGACAGGCCTAGAGCTAGCAGCCTTCTACCGTCTCCGCATCACCCTCCCAGAGCTGCACCGCCCTTACCGAGTCCCGGGAGGACGCATAGGAGCCACGCTGGCTTTCGTCCTCCCGTGCTTAACACTGATAGTGGTTTCCACGACCGTAACGGCGTCTGCTGCTAGCGTGGGAGTCGTGATTGCCGCCGGGACGGTAATAACTGCAAAGGTACTGTTTCGTCGGCGAGCAGTTTTACAAGAAGTTCCGAGAGGGGTTTCGTTTGAGGGCGCGCTTTCCCCCAGGAGGGAAGCCGATTTTGGGGGTGGGGGCGGGGGTGGGGGCGGGAGTGAGGGGGGGGGGGAGGGGGGAGTGGGCGTTTTGAAATGGGATTTTTCGGTGCAGCGACCTCCGGCTGAGGGTAAGAGTGGGGAAGGTCGGGGAGCGGTGGAAGAGGAACTTGGAGAGGGGGATCGTGAGGCACAGGTGGTGGAATGTGCCGCTTGTCATGATGTTGCCCTTTCGGAGGAGGGGGAGGGAGACCGAGAGGAGGCCGGGTTGTAGAAGTCGAGATCTCCTTTGTTTTTGTCGGACGCGTTCTGCGGAACGGTCTTGGTAGGAGAGGTTGGAGGGGGAGAGGAGGCCGTGTCACGGTCGGTGGCGTGATCTCGTTGTTTTTGCTGGTCAGACGCGTTCTGTGGAACGTTCTTGGTTGGAGAGGGGAGAAGGAAGGAATAGGGAGAACGAGAGGAGGCTCGGTCACAGACTGAGTTGTGATCCCGTTGCTTTTGTTGGTTGGGCGCCTTCCGCAAAACGATCTTGGTTCGGGACGGAAGGGAGAGGGAGAGGAGACGGGTCGTCTGAGTCGTGATTCTGTTGTTTCTATTAGTCAGGCCCGTTCCACGGAAAAATGTTGGGGACGCCTTCCGCAGAACGGTCTTTGTTCGACAGGGAAGCGGTGATGGAGTCTCAGTTAGCCTAAGTCAACATCCTTATTTTACCATGCGTTTTTGTGGTGATGGTGTCGTTTGTCCTTTGTGAAATGAGAGAGGAAGACGGAGAGGAGGCCGGATCATCGGACTCGTTATCCCGTTCTTTATTGGTCGGGAGCCTGCCGCAGAACGGTCTTGATTGGCGAGGAAAGCGACGATGTTCACACCCTTTTCTTACAATACGCCCATGTGTGGGGATGTTATCGTTTTGACCCTGTATAAGCTTCCGGTGCTCATGGGCAAATTCATAATGTGTGTTCGATTGGTGAGACGTTTTTATTTTTGACGTGGGTTTGTCTGATGCAAAGGGCGATTTTGTATTCGCTTGAACGGGGGCCCTCGACGTGCTCGTTGCCTTCCCTTTTGTGCAAAACTCGAAGCACTGCTATTGCTATAGTCTAGTCTAGGCTGTTTTTTAATAGTTTTTGTTTTCGGCAGCGGTATAAAGCGTAGAACATTTTTGACTGGAAACGAAAGGGAGAGGAAGAGAGAAAAAAGACCGGGTTATCTGAGTGATAGTCCCGTTGTTTTTATTGGTCTGGTGCTTTCCGCGGAATGATATTGGGGGCGCCTTCCACAGAGTGGTATTTTGTTGACAGGGAAGCGGTAATGGAGACTCGGTTAGCCTATGTCGACATCCTTGTTTTATCGTACGCTTCGGTGGCGATGGTGTCGCTTGTCCTATCTGAGAGGAGGGAGACGGAGACGGAGAGGAGGCCGGATAATCGGAGTCGTGATCCCATTGTTTATTGGTCGGGAGCCTTCCGCAGAACGGTCCTGATTGGACGGGGAGGTGGCGATGTCCACACCCTTTTCTTATAATACCCTCAGGTGGGGATGGTGTCGCTTTGACCCTGTTCAAGCGTCCGGGGTGCATGTGCGAAGTCATATTGTGTGTTCGTTTGATGATTTTTTTTTTTAACGTGGGGTGTTTCTGATGCGAGAGGCGATTTGTATTCGCTTGAATGACGCCCCGCGACATGCGTGTTGCCTTCCCATTTTGGCGAAACCCGGTTATCTAAGCACTCTTTTTGACTATTGCCATAGTCTAGTCTAAGTTGCTGGTTTTGTTGCATTTGTTCTTGACAGGAGGATAAAGTGTACGGTACCTGATACTACTAGCCAGGTAGTTTAGACCGAACACATGTATAGACTATATCTCTTATGTTTGCATTCATTTTTGCACCCATGTGGTTTGACCAACTTTCCTTGTGTTTGGTTCTATCGGCGTGTCCCGTGTTTAGTTTTTACGCGTTATGCCTGCATGGTTTTCCATGCATTTCGGTTGGTGGTATACAGTGGGGGGCTCCCAATAATGCCGGTATGTGCCCTCCCAACATACCGGCACTGTTCAGGCACCGGCACGATCGGGAATAGGGTTACCATAGAGAGTTACAGTTATGCCAAGCGATTCACCGGCACTGGTCAATCGGTCGCACCGAAGAGATTCGTTAACGCTTTTACAACTGGAAAGCCGTTTTTGGGGACAAGTTACTTGAAACGAGTATAGGGAGGGATTTCGGGTTGAGTCTCGTACAGCAGTGGGAATCTCTTCATAATGCCGGTATGTGCCAGCCGACAATGCCGGCATTAAACAGGACACCGGCACTATTGGGTATAGTACCGATACCGGTATTAGTACAGGGGGCTCCGGTTGTGCCGAGCGATTTAACCGCACTGTGCCGGATATAGGCACTATTCAATCGGCACTATTGGGGGACCCCCACTGTGTTGGTGTGGCACTGTGATGGATCACTCCTGTGAGGTTCACTGAGCGTCGCATTGGTGTGGCGCTGTGATATTACGGAGACCACTGTTAGTAGGATGACACGAAACAAAGGGAAACCCGCCTGCCTTTTAGCTGTTCATTCGACAACACTTTGTTGCCTGGTTTACACACTACAGCCTCATGAGGACAGGCAGTTGACATGGGAGAGCTCCGCTGGAAGGTGGATACTTCTTATGTTTAGTTTAGGCCTGTTAACAGTTTTAAGTTGCGTAATAAGGTCACTCCTGAGAGTCTTCGAATATATATATACTCGTAATGCAGCGCCAGAGATAGGCGTTGCCATGCTTTTTCTCAGTGGACTGCTGAAGTATTTAGTTAGGTTGGACGTTTCGTACGAGGAGGGTTGCCATTTTCAAGAAGTGTGAAATTTGTGTGTTGCCAGAGTTGCCCTGGATGGTATTGCAGGGTTACTGCTGAGAAGCGATGAATATTGCATTGGTGTGGCACTGTCACACGGCTCATTTTTCAGATTTCTTATTAACAAGTCAGCTGTGAGTTCGACAATTTCCGGATCGATACTGCTGTACTCATCTTTGCAAGCTACGATACTGCTGTACTCATATTTGCAAGCTGCGTGATACACCGGCCGCTCACTTTTGCAGACATGTATCATCCTTTGAATACACCGCTCGTTTGTATATGCATGTTTATACAGGTGTAGAAGGGACGAGTTTTGTATTTTTCGTGAGGGTTAGGTTTTCGACGATTTTTGGGGAGGCTCCTCATGTTTATACAGGTGTATAATAGGACGAAATTTTTGTATTTTTTTTGCGAGGGTTAGGGTTTCGACGATTTTGGGGAGGCTTCTGGGCGAGTTTATGAGAAGCTATGCGCTCTCAAGAAGTTTTGCAGCTAGCTGATGGTGGGTTGAGGTAGCGACTGCTCAAGACACTGTAGATTTGCCGGCGTGCACGAGTTGGTGAGCGTATGCGCGCTCAACGAAGTGTTGGAGCTGATGTTGGGCAAGGTTACCGACAGGGAATACCGACAGGGACAGTGTAGACGTTCGGGCCTGTGAGCGTGTGCGCTTTCAAAGTGTTGCAATATCTGATGGGTTGGTTGGGTTACCCGTTGGGAAACTGTACGTTTTCCGTGTGTGGACGAAATGCCTCGCCACCTGGTATTATATTCGCATTTGATTACACGCGACTTCGGACCTGATCGCGTAATTCTGACGTACCTGGTATAAATAATAAAAAAGCCTGAGACACATATGTATACCTGGTATGTAAAACATGCTCGTTGCTCTCCGGCGGCCGAGTGTTTCTTCTCGCCCTTTCGGCCGCGGGGCAAGCTAGCCTGCCATGGGTACATTATGAAGCATGTCTGGATCTCGGCCGACCTCCGTGGCAGCGCTCGGCGCATTAAACATCGCTAAGCTGACTCTATTTGGCAAGGGATTGCGTTCCGCCTCCCTGAGACGAGCAGGTCACTTGGAACACCCCAGAATGTTTTCAAATTTTGATGTTTTGATAAACTTTTATAATTTTTTGTTCTTCGTTGTTTTGTTCGTAAAAAAGATGGCCCGCTACTCAACTAACCTCAGCAGCAGCACAGCAGCAGCAGTAGCAGCAACCGCCCGGACTAAATTAACCTCAGCGGCAGCACAACAGCAGCAGTATAGCAGCAACATACAGCAGTAGTAGTAGCAGCAGTACACATGTGGATCGGATTAGTGTGGGGTTTGGGGGCGCGCCGCCCTGGGCCGTTTCGGCCCCGGATCTCGACGTGGGTGCGTGGGCATGGGTGTAGAAAAGGGTAAACCGGCCTGCGCTCTCCCGCCGCGCGGGCGGCCGCTCGTCGAGGCAGGAGCAAAAGCGTCTGTGGGCGTGGTTGACCCGGTGTGTTTATTTTTATCTCGCGGGGTAACTAGACGTGTCCGAATGTAAGGACCGTTTTTACTTGAACAAAAAAACATACAAGGTATCCAAGGTATTACATTCCGGACAGAGCCAAGCCTGGAGCGGATGCCAGCAGGAGGAGGCTGGGAGGTGGAGGCCGGGAGCAGCCGAGTGCTGGAACGAGCGCCACAGGGCACGGCTTGCATCTCTCCGCACGGGAGACGGGGCTCCCAGGGACATGGAGCGGGGGAAGCTTGGAAGATGGCGCCGAGCGCGGTGAGGGTGGCAGGCATCGCGAGCGCAGCATGCACTAGCTAGCATGCACGCGAGTCTCGACCAGCCCAAATGTTTTTTTCGGCAGAGTGGAACCATGGGTAGGGTTGAGGGATACATAACTACTTACTAGCGATACCCAAACTCAGGTACATACCAGGTACACGGTGCTACTGTGGCCAAAATCGGGTACAGTTCTATATCAGCGTTCGCCACGCGCCCAGGATATGTAGTGGTACTCCGAGTGGAGGATGCGTGGTTGGTCGGTGTTGGGAAGCGTGCCCCTCATGGTTCCCGGTGTCTTTAGTTGGTCTCTCCTTATGGCTCACTGGATAATCTCAAAGCTTTTACATTATTTCTTCTGCATTGAACTCTGAAAGACAGACAAAACAAGCCAAGACAGAGTAGGGCAGGGTAGTGCAGGAAGAGCAGGTGGTGAGATGTGGGGCGTCCTGCTTGTCCCATCATCGTCACCTACATTATCGCCCATCTATGATGACCTTGACGTGAATATGACATCTAATGTGTCACGTGGTTTCACCTCAACCATGACATGGTTTCCCGTCGAATCTATAAACTATTCTTCTACGGAGGCACTCCATTGCATTAGGCCACCCTGAACAGTCGTAGATGCAGATCACCTGGCAATCAAGGGATGTCACCAAAACATCCAGAATTAGAAAGGGGATCGAAGATGCGGCTATTCGAAGCAAACGAAAATGAGGCTGTAGATTCCCCCACACTTCGTAACTTTGAGGCATAAATGCCTCATTGCAAGATATACAACCCTACGACGGAGCTCACAACCGTGAGAGCTCAAGAAAGGGTATGTACCGACGGTATTCTAGTAGCAATCGGCGTACGAAAACACGAAGGGCGCGGCCACTGAGCGCAAGGATGCAAAGGGAGCCAAAGAGGAAGGGATAGACGCGGAAACCAAGTCAGAAGAGAAGAAGGGAACACGTGTCACGATGTGAAGGCAAGACTAGTTTACGGCCTGGAGCGTAGTGCCGAAGGGGCAGGCAGGCGGTCCATTTGCCGGGTGATAAGAGAGAAATCAAGAAACACTCCCTAAAAGAACGTCAGAGTCCGCTACGTTGGAAAGCTGACGTGGGGCCATCAGTTGGACAGTGATAGAGAAACAACCAAAACGCGAAGAAGTACGCAAGCGTCGGGCCATTGGTCGAAATGCAGAAGAGAAATAGCCTGAAAAAAGATAAAAAACAGAACGCTGCCTAAACTAATGTCAGCGTCCGCAATGTTGGACCTGGAAGGCTGACGTGGGACCATTGGTCGAAAGGCAAAACTATAAAGAACCAGTACGCTGAGGTGTATGTAACGGAAGCACCGGGGCCGTAACGTGGGACCTAGGAGGCTAGCATAAGGCCCTTGGTCGAACTTTAGAACGGGAAACCGAGGCGATCAAAACAAATCGCGAAAACGCAGAGAAAGACAACACCTAAACAGTGACACAGACAACATCAAAATGGTGGTACTGGAGGCGTGTGTGATACGCCGGAAAGCTGAACCGGGGGGAAACAGTGGAGTACCCTTAGAAGCTATCTGGGTACAGTACCAGGAAAACGGGAAGAGATAAGTGGTGAGGTCACCTAGCCAAAGCAATACGCAAACAAGGACGAAACTGAAACGTAGACACAGAAAGACGGAAAGTACTATGAAAAGCCGGAAAGAGAATCGACATATGACACCTTGAGAGGCTAAATAATGACGGGAACAATGCCAGCAAACGTAGCGAGGCTATTCAACCATAACAAAGCAAGCCAAAAATGGGGTCAACAAGAAGATACTCGTTCACCTCGAAGCAGCGCTGGAAGTGTCTAGCTCCAGAAAGAATGTAGGGAACAGAGAAGACAGTACGAATAAAGCCGCAGCTAGGCACTATACGTCGGGAACACGGGATCGCTAACGTGGAGCAACCCTCAAGAGGTAACCGAGAAAAATGCACGGAAAAACTTCAAGTAGGCAAATCGTGTCATAGCAACGTACTGCAGCCTGACAAAAAAAGGAGGGTCCATAGCAAGGGACCTTGAAAGGCTACTTTCAGAAAACGAGCAACACTAGGTACGTAGCGAAGGCATTCCTCCGAAAACGATTTCGCCGAAAACACAACACGAAAGGAGGGTCAACATGGGAAACCTAAATGGGCTGCGAAGCCAAACAGGGGTCAAAACGTTGGACCGATGCGACAAGTACGCCAATAAGCCAAGAGAAAAACGGGGGCCAAGAGGGGGCGGCCTGTGGACTGCACAGTCAGGACGGGCTGTAAATCCATTATTAAGGGCGGTGTAGTTAAACCCTATGGACAGGTATGCTGAAAAGAAACAAGAAAAAGTGGTCGAGGTCGCGCAAGCCCAAAGTCGACACGTTCAATGCGCCGACGACGCCAATTTTAGTGGTACTCCGAGTGGAGGATGAGTGGTTGGTCGGTGTTGGGAAGCGTGCTCCTCATGGTTTCCGGTGTCTTTGGTTGGTCTCTCCTCATGGCTCGCTGGATAGACTCAAAGCTTATGCATTATTTCCTATACATTGAACCCTGAAAGACAGACGAAACAAGCCAAGACAGAGTAGGGCAGGGTAGTGCAGGTAGATCAGGTAGTGAGATGTGGGGCTTCCTGCTTGTTCCATCATCGTCACCTACATTATCGCCCATCTATGATGGCGTTGACGTGAATGTGACATCTAATGTCACGTGGTTTCACCTCAACCATGACATGGTTTCCCGTCGAATCTATAAACTATTCTTCTACGGAGGGCATTCCATTACAGACACCATCTGATCGGCTAGGTGGATCGGTTCTATAGGTCTGTTGCTATTGTCGTATACACATATCGTACACACATACATTTCTGACCACATGCATCAAGTAGTTAGTGGCGGGTTCAGGCGGGAACACTAGTGTATCGATCTATAGCTCTACTTTCTACGGGGATAAAAACGAGGACTACATCAAGGTTTCGGTGCCCCGCAAACACAATAGTACCAAAGCGTCAAACACTACCTTCAACTCATCATGGAAAATCCTACCACGTACGTCACACATGGCGAAATTGTTGCCGCCAACCAATTAATTATTAAACAACATCCAAGAGCGACTGTCACGGCGAGCAAGAGACATTCTTCCATATTTTATGTAAACGAACCGGAGTTGCAGGACCTCGGAGGGATAGCCCAGGAGGGGATCGACTAACGTGCGTGGGCTCAGATGGAAAGCTGGGGTAGGTCGATCATTTGGAAATCACGAAAACATTGAAACTGTGACCCTGTGAACCTGAGCACTGTGAACTTGTGAACTCGAGCACTGTGAAGCTGTGAACTCAGCGCTGAGACTGAATAACTGGCCCGAAACGCTTGCACCTGCGATACCTGGAGCGCTATCTGCACGCTCGTGATCCGTCCCGCTCGACAAATCCGTTCGCTTGCTTGAATCAAGAAGCAACCAGGCCAGACACAATATGCTTGAATGTGAGTGTCGCTTTCGGCGCCTCACACGTAAGAAGTGGGAGGAAAAGTAACAAAATCGTGGAGGGCACAGGACCCCTCCCCGTAACATGGCTCCCCTGCCGGGAATTGAACCCGGGTCTCATGAGTGAAAGTCATATATCCTAACCATTGGACTACAACGGAATGCTACTTGCTGCGCGTGCATGAATACATCGCTTATCGATCGAGATATTTATAATATTGAGGCATACCAACTTCTCGTCCACATTGCATGCACGATGCATCCACCGCCTCGCTACCAGCAACGTGCCATCTCGTTATGACCTCGACCCATGTTGTACGAAATAAGCAACTAAATGTCTGCGGCCAATGCAAAGCAAACAACTCCCCCTTCTTCGATGTACCGAACGAACAACCCCTTGAAGAATGCACCTACGCTCTCCTTCGATGTACCGAACGGACAAGTACCATATGTGACGAGAGCAGGCGGAACACGCAACCCATCCACGCAACCCGAGTTCGATTCTCGGATACTGCACCAGGGACTACAGTTATACTAGTGGCATAGTGGGTATACTAGTAAGAAGCTATATAATTTAGGGAGCATGATGGAAGTTTTACCCAAATGACGACCTTGTAAATTATACTATGAACAGTATATACCAATTTTATGTGCAAAGGATAAAATAGAGCCGATCTGACCTTTTGGCCATGGCGAACAGTGGCCTTGTCCGTGCAGCTTTTTTTCCCAACCTTTTCAACACCACCTACGTAGCTATCTATGTTTCCCCGGGTATACTACCGCGATCGAATGTCTAAAATTACCTCTAAACACTTGTTCTTCCGCGCAGGTGTTTCCAAAAAAAAAAAAAGTAGCGGGGGATGTATATATATTTTTTCCTCCAACGCCCCCTCCTTCCCCACACCCCGCACGATCGCCTAGACCCAGCACCGCGCGTATAGCAAGCCCCTAAATATATGATTAATACGCGCGATCGGAGGATCACACACAATGTTGCGAACATCAGTGTCGACCAAATCCTTGATTTTAATATTATATGTGACCTAAACCTCTTGAAAACCCTTCCCCCCCCCCCACCCCCCGCCTTTTTTTTTTTCTCTCGCTTCCTCTTGCCTACTATCGAAATCCGCCAGAGTAATAAACACTTCCACGCCCTGGATATCGCCTCGTTATCGTTTCAGAACCGTCAATGCCGCTGCTGCAATTCCCACCCACCCCCGCCTCCAACGCTCCCTCCTTCCCCACCACCCGCGCCATTGCCTAGACCTAGCACCACGCGTATAGCAAACCCCTACATCTATGCAACCTGAAGCCCTCCCCCCCCGCCCCCGGCCCCCCCCGCCACATTCCCCCCCCCTCCCCGACAAGAAATATGTATGGTTTCCACTCACACATTGACCTGCCCCACCCGTCCCCTCCCCCCCCCTCCCCTCCTCCCACCCCCCTTTTGATCAAAATCAGGCCCCCACGTCCTTAAAAACTCCGCCCTCCCCTCACCGGATATTCGACTTACAGGATTCACTTGATAAACTGATGCATTTCCTTCCACAGCTGTCAGATTTGGTCCCCCTCAGAAACGGGTTTTATAGTTTCCGCGCACAGACTGCCTAACATCACCCTGTTGACCCTGATAGCTACACTGTTTGTAGTTGCAAGGGGAGTCGCCGACCTATATCCTTAATGAGGACACACAACCCGTAATACGCGCGATCGGAGTATCACACACAGCTTGCAAAGATGAGTTTCGACAAAATATTCGATCTCACAGCTGGAGTGTATTTCAATTTTTATAATATAAAAAGACGAATTATTATACAGAGCGATCTACCGCTGGTATAACACGCGTTCTTCTGGACGTATCATGTATGTGTCGTCTTGCAGCCACACATGCAGCCACATGGCCAGCGCGCACGCAGCACGTGACAGCCCAACAGAACACACGCAACCAACCGCTGCACGTATGAAGCCTACAGCGCGGCACCACCAATAACGAACGACCGCGATGGCTGGATTAGCCCTTTGACAGACCGGCGCCCCTGCTCTCGAGCCCGGGCAAGATGTGTGTCTGTCTGTTACTTGGTTTCAGTTGATGAGGGCACTAAGACTGTGGCAGATGCATTTTTTTCACGCGCGTATTCACCCGACGAAGTTATACACATTCCTCATACAGTAACTCCTCCTGCTGAATGTTTTTGCGTAAGGTCGCGCAAAGGAACGGTTTTGAGCCTATCTGTATCTGCAGACAAAGCACGCTCAAAATGATGAAGACTCCAACAGCACCAAACGCCATAATGTAAAAAGCCGAATCATTAGAGCGATCTACTACTACTGGTTTAATTAACACGCGTTCTTCTGGACGCATCATGTGTCGTCTTGCAGCCACACCTTCAGCCACATGGCCAGCACGCACACAGCACATGACAGCTCAACAGCACACACGCAACCAACCGCTGAACGTATGAAGCCTACAGCGCGGCACCATGAATAACGAGTCACCGCGACGGCTGGATTAGCTCTTTGACATACCGGCGCCGCTGCTCTCGAGCCCGTGCAAGATGTGTGTCTGTTGCTTGGCTTCACCTGATGAGGGCACGCCACAGCAGTAGCTAGCCGGAGCACAGCAGTCAGTTATTCCTTTGTTATGTCAACCCCCCTTGCCTGCGTTCGTTCAAGCTACCCCAACAGCAGTAACCACATAAAGCAAAACTTAAATCATGACCCATGGCGGCTTCCGCGCGTTTATACTGTGGCGGGCAGTTGTTGCAGGCAACGTTTTCTAGCCCATGCCGTGCATGCCTCGTCTCACACCCCTGGCAGCTGGTGCCCTAAGCTGCTCTGGGTCTCGGACGGGACGGGGCTAATAACCTTGCTTCGTCTCGTCTCGAGTGCCTGGTGCACAATCTGTGACCAAACAATAATTAGTTGCCACCGCAAAATTCCAAACATTATCAAGTACCTATTTTTTTAAACAGTATCAAGTAAGTACCGTTTGTAAATGATGCCAATTTTGTGAATCATCCAGGCGCGTGCAATGAAACACCTGGTGCACAATCTGTGACCAAACAATAATAAGTTGTGCACACATGCCACCGCAAAATTCCAAACATTATCACGTACCGTTTGGAAATGATGCCAATTTTGTAAATCATCTAGGCGTTGCAGACATCAAGATGCAACCAAAATTCCCGAAATTCCTCCTCGACATGCGGTATTTTGCAACTTCTCGCTTGTCTCGCTCGGCATCCGTCCGCGTTCACGTCGATGTGCGGAACGGACACGGAAGGGCGAGGGGCGTTGGATCCGCCCCCCCAAGGCGGCGCTCGAACGAAGCTATATTCGACCGAGAATTCCAGTTCCGCGAATCGCATACTTCGGCCGAGACAAAAAACTCCTGACCAAATACCTGACACCAAAGAAGGATTATATATATATATTTTTTTCAGCTCCGAATGGGTTAGCAGTGTTATAGAGTGTCAGTATAGCTGGCAATAGATTCGGTAGGATAGTCCGCAGAGTTATGGTCTATTGGCCACAAGAAGGTTCTCTTAAACGGAATATTCTGAGTGAAGCGGATAACCCGTAGAATCTAGCTAGTTTGTACCACAAGAGCGTTCTCGGAAATGGAACGCTCCTCCTCTGGACAAGATAGATAGAAGTAAGCGCGTTAAGCGCTCATGGGAACATTAGGACATGACATCCAGGAGAACGTTCCTTGTACGTTCCATAGGAAAAGGTCCGGAACAGAGCACAGTAGCAATGCTGGGGTGAAGCGAACTCTGTGAGCTTCACCCCACCCCCATGCTCTCACTACCTGCTCCTCCCGCTCTACCTGCTCTACCCAGCCCTATCGTGGCTAGGCCTGTGTTGTCTGTCCTTTAGAGTCCAATGAAGAGGAAATAATGTATAAGCTTTTGAGTCTATCCAGCGAGCCATGAGGCGAGACCAAACAAGGGCACCGGAACCCATGAGGAGCACGCTTCCCAACACCGACCAACCACGCATCCCCCACTCGGAGTACTACAACAACTGGCGACGTCGTAGCAGTGAACGTGTCGACCTTGGGCTTCGTGACCTTCTCCCCGGTGTTCTTCTCTCCTCAAGGCAAGCTCTTTTCGGCTTGCACAGCTTTGCATTTTACTTTTCCCGTTTTTTTTGGTAGTTTTTATTTTTTACTTTTTTTTGCTTTTCCTCTCGTATTTTAACATACTCCCTTTCATCCAGTAGCGAACTTGGTTATCTGTTTGTCTCCTATCCGCAAACCACGGGCCTCTCCAGGCCTCTACTATGCGACGGACTTGTTGAGTCTGCAGCTACCACGGCTTTGCGCAGCAGTTTTTCGAAATATTGTCTTCCCGTGCTCTCTCTTCGTGGGACACTACTATGACAATCGAACGAAGAAAATGCTCCCCTATTTTTGTTTTGGTGCTATGGTCTATTCAGTTGTCTTCACCTCTTTCCCACTCCAAAAGCGTTCCCACTCTAATTCCCAGTGGTTCGTTCCAATGTTGGGAGTCCTGTCCAGACGAATACCCCGCCAGGTTCCCGTAATAAAACCTTGTGGGAAATTTCGCAGTTGGACCCCTGTGAGCTGTTTGCACTCGACTAATTCGAGTGGCCGGCTCCGTTGCACCACACCTTACAACTGTACCGTGTCGTTACGGAATAGGGGTACATGTGCAATAGTTTGCCCTACCACACCCCCCCGAGTACGAGTTGCGCGCTTCGGATGAAGGCAATGACTCGCCTTTCTCTCTCCTACTTTTGGTCATCCCCTCGCATTTCTGCTAATAATCTATACAGAGTATTATAGACACAGCAGGCCTGCAGTAGTGCGTGACTATTTTTTTGGTTTCGTTTTTTAGCTGAACCATGTATGGGTTTTGGTTTCTTGGCATATTTTTACCAGGTACCAGCACGCTGTGTGCTGTAACCTTTCGAGCAGTGCATCTCTGACCTATGAGACACTCCACCTTTATGTGGGTTCGCTCACAGTACGGCTCATGTGCTCGTATAGGCCCGCTTTTCGTAATTCTCGTTTCTCTTTTTTTTCTTTTTCTGCCCGCATACTTAGCCGGTGGTGTCATTTTTACGGCGTGTGATTGGCATCGGGTACGACGTATTAGTAATATTTTTGCTTGCGTACCTTTGGTGAGACAGCGGCTCATAGATAATTTGCGTACCTCGTACACAGCACAAGCAGTGGTACGTACACACGTACGTATGGGTTGACACGTACCTTACGGGCGTGGCACACCCTCATAATCGTAGAATACCTACCCCCCCACCAGGTACGGAGTTGTACCGAGTCTGACCCTTGGGTTTTAGGCCTGTATGCACGGTTGCGTCTTGTCCTCATACTCCCGGTAGTACCCCGTTTCCACCGCCATCCCAAAGTCGTTTTGGTTTGCCCCTGGTTTGTTTGTTCTTTTGTTTTGATGCATTTCCCTTGTTTGCTTTAGTGATAGCTACTTTGTTTTCTTGTTTCTTGCTTGGTTAACAAGCACGTACGAGTAACTGCTGCTTAAATTTGTCATGGGGAATTTCTACTTGTGTACTGTTTTTTTTTTTTTTTTTTTCTCGTGCAAACTTTCGTTTTGTTTTTATACACTGACTGGTGGTGTCGCACGTACCATCTCTCCAGTTAAAGACATATCGTACGCGGACCCTACACTGCTATGGCGAAATTACCGTTGTCCAGTGTGCAATTCTTACCAGTTTATGACATACAGGGCTCTATGTTGCCGTTTGTCACCATGCTGCTGTTTAGCGTACTCTTCGTACATTTTGGCCATTGCATCGCATCTACGCTGTTAAAATTTGACAAAATACTGCTGTAGTACGTGTATCTCGCCAGCCTTCTGTCATACACAGGCTTTATGCTGCCTTAGTTTGTCGGGATACTAGTGTCATATATGAATTCCGTCGGTTTTGTCTCACGCACGGCCCCCTATGCTGCTCACATCGTCCGAAATGCTGCAGTACCCGTGCCTCTTACCAGTTTTGAGCCACACATGGGCTCTATCATGCCCATATGCATCTGCTGTAAGAGCATTTTGCCAGTATATTTGTCGTGCCCGAGCTCTACGCTCTCTAATATTGGATTATTCCCCCCCCCCGCGTTCGGCCAGCTTTTTACGCCATAACAAAAGCAGGCTATACGCTAACATTTTTTTTTTTTTTTTTTTTGCGACTAAAAGCATCGAAGTCCCTCGCATCTGCCCCATCTCGTGTGATGAAGTGGAGTAGACGCTGCTGAGATTTGCCCAATTATTGTCACCCGACCGAGTTTACTTTTCCCCGTTTCCGGTGATATAGGGTAGATGATGCCCAAATTTCAACGCATTTTCCGCTTCAATTTTACGATAACGCAGGGTCTATTCTGCTCAAAATTGTAACGTTGCTGCGCAAGCTTGAAAGTCAACAACTGTTTCTTTTTTTTACTTTTCATTTTTTTGGTTTGAAGGCATTCATTTCTGCTGTTAGTTGCTTGACAATAATTTTGGGAGTGACCACGGGAAATGCCCCCCCCCGTTTCTATGCCGCACGTGTTGCTTTCATCATGCTGGCGCACATCTCGTCTTGCAAAAATGGTCGTGCAACCATGATCGTCTTGTCACGAGCATCAACACGCGCTGCACATGATGTTGACTTACACAATTGACAATGATTGTGCTCTGCCACGGTGCAATTTTTTTAGGGGTTTCAACCCCATAATGCGCGAACGGCGGTATTACATGCCGAACATCCCACTATATCATATTGGTACGATTTTATAAAATCCTCTCACGGTGCACTGTGTTCTATTTGGAAACCTCTGTGAGGGTGGAGACTCAACGTGCCACGAGCCTCGTCAATACGCTCAATACCCCACGCGTGTTTGAGCTATTTTCATGAGGCTTACGTTTTTGCTGTTACGCACCCCCGACCTGATGCAGCGTTGGAGTGACCCGAACTGTATTAGGATCGTGCTTGAGCAAAAATACGGTTGAGTAAAACCGCACCCCGAGTGCGTCGCGCTCCGAATGCCGTCTCTCTCCCTTTTTCACGAGTGTCCTACCTGTGTTACACGGAACCCCCCCCCGGTATTTTTATAAACAGTGCACCCCCGAAGTATACCGTCATTTTTAGGTCCGGATTTTTGCTTCGGAAACCTCAAACATAGCTTAGGTTATCGACGGGTACAAGAGGTACACATATTTTCCGCGTTGTAAGGTCTGATTTTCTTTTGTTTTCGACTGGATAACTCGGTGGTTCTAACCATCTCCCGAGCACCACGCTCCTCCCCCGGGAATATCTACAATCATCCATCACCCTCCGGTCTTCTTGGTGACGTTCGAAAACTACTGGTACTGCATCCTACCCCTCTACTCCGGTGCGTGCGATACCTCCCTATCCATTCCAGACCAACATGGATCCCCCCCCCAACCTTCGCGGTATATCCCGCACCAACCAGGACCCAACCTCCAAACCCTCACAATGAACAGTGTGCTTCGCGTTCTTCTCCTGCTGTAGCCATGGGTGGTACAGTCACAGTGAAGGACCTTTTCATTCTGTTCCAATAAAATCGAAATAATGCCCGGAGCGCATTTTTGCGGCCGGGGTCGTTGACGGCATTTCCACCACCGCCACTGACCCCGACCCATATCAGTCAAACAGTCAAACCGGATCCCTCGACGTTTGGTACGGCCACCTTACACGCCGAGACTAGGAGGACGAATCCCTCTACGAGAGACGCCCACCTGGTGCGACTGCGATTTTTTGTTCAGCGCCTGAGGGCAAGAGGTTATTTTTTTCCCGTGGGGGAGCGCAACAACGCCGCAAGTACAGCGACGACTACCACAGCGTGTATCGCAGAAGCGGCACCCATCAGGCCAGTGCCGCGGTGGTTACCGAATATCATGCCACCGCGACTACAGCCCTTTGTGCTCCACCCCCCCATCTGAGCCACGACTACCCCCCCAACAAACACGTTGCTGCTCACATCCCAACCCCGGCCCTTGTGCCCCACCCCTCCCATCTGAGCCACGACTACCGTCCCAACCGACACGTTGCTGCTCACATCCCAACCCCGGCTCCCATAGCCGCCCACTCCACGCGGCTGCGTCTATCACCACAACGGTTCAAAATCGCCCGCCCATCACCGCGCTTAACCCCCTGCGCCCAATCGCCCCTGCTTTTGTTTGCTGGGACTTGCTCACAACTGCATCCGGCGCGCCCACGGTCTCGACCGGGCGGCACCCAAAGACACCCCAGTCTGCGGTAAAATATTTTTTTCGGTTATCGGCCACGTCGTACCTACCCAACTACGACTCATGTCGACATCGTTAGACGCTCCGTCTGCGGTAATCTGCGGGTTCGGTCTATTTCCTTGAAATTCCGACCCCCCTCCCGCCGCTACTAAAGTTGTCAAAACGGCCACAGAGCCGCCAAACCAACTTTGTTGCCGCATTCCCCTACGCGCTCCAAGCCCCAGCACCCACCTCCCGTGAACCCACGGCTTGAAAACGCCGCACACGCCCTCCGCAACCAGCCCCCCAAAACGCCGCACGCACCCCCCCGCATCACCTACCGCTCGGGTCAAGACCACCGTTCTTCTCCGACTGCCACCTACGCCACCTTTCTTCTCCGCCTACCACCTACATCACCGATATTGACCGTTGTAACAGCGACAGCAAGGTCGCCCAACGGCGCAGACGCCATCCTATCCGTAGTGGCCGCGACGACGGTCGCGACCACCCGGATTGTGACGCCCACGACGCCTGCGTCTGACTCACGAACCGCAAAAAGTGGTGGCTCGCAACCACCACATACTGCGATACGGGACACAACCTGCGACGAGCATCATTGTCAACTACCTGGCCATCGAGTACCGCTTCGCTGGCTTTCGGGCGTTCTCCTTGACGTCTGCATCGTGCCGGCGGCACTGTCCCACGGTAGCAACACCGCTACGCCTCTGGTGCGCTCAACCCAGGTATGGGCATACTTCAGGATATTGGTTTTTACTTTTGGTATTTGCGGAAACGCGCGGACCGTAAACCCGGCGCTATTACCCGGCAATAACCCGCGACAACCAACGCCGCTCGTTATAATTGCCGTGACACCTATTTTTTGGGTCGAAAGCGCCATGATCGCCTTTCTTCCCCGGGAAACTGCTGCGACAACGACGACAACATCGACAGCAACAGCGTGGCCAGCCGATCCCCATTGCGGCAAAAAAAAAAAAAAAAAAAAAAATCCCTGGACGCTACAAGCTGATCAACCGATACAGCACTACCAGCACCAGGCCATCTAATTGCGGGACGAGGTTCCAGCTCCAACTTTCAAAGAACGAGCTCCACCGACGCCCCGCCCCCCAACAATCTACCTCCCCCGCCCAGCCCCATACATGCGATATCGCTTGTCCAAGCCTGATCCCCTTGTTCTAGCGATGGTCTTGAGGTGTGGGTACGAGGAGGCCAAGACGTCGAGCCCTACTGGGATGCTCCACTCGACGCCTTCTACCGATGAGCAACGCTACTTGCCGAAGACCACGGCTACCAGCGGTTCCGGACTACAGCACGAAATTTCTGCTTCCAATTCCGGGCCATCGCATCCTGAGCCCGCCTCGCCTATTTATCGGCGGCTCCACCCGCGCTCGTACTAGGACGTGCGCGTTTTTCAGTGACAACGTTGGGCCCGCGAACGACGGATTCCCACTCGCTGCCACGGTGTTGACAGCACCACTGCCCCTGGGCCCAAGGGACAGTCCCGTCATGACGACGGAAGACTCGCGATCATAGTTGACCAGGATATGCCCTGAGCCCCCTGCCCCGTCTTCCCCGCAACTCTCGTGGATTGCGTGGACACGGACCACAGGTACGGCATTTCCTAGCGAGTTCTATCCTGCTCATCCAACGCCGCTTGGAGACAGGACCCCCAGGGTATCTTCGCCCCGCTCCTTTAAACGCAACCCACGGAGACCCTCCCAGAGCCTCGGTTATGCAATACCGAGACTCCCTTTGCGATCACGTTAACCCAGCCGCGCATGTTCTCTAGATCAGCCAGCTGCACCCTCGCCATCGCCACGCGACAGTCTTACAGACAGCCGCAACTGACCACTGCTTGGCGGCTCACCGCAGCCAGCCTACACCGGACTACCTCTTCTGGGATGTTCAACCTTTAGCAGTGCCACCCTTCTGGATTCTTCTTCTACGGTTTTTTCTTATCACCGTGTGGAGTAGTTTCCGACATCGCCCGATACCGACATTTTGAGCGACACCACGACCACTAAGCTTTCCCGGCTTCGACCAAGTATCGGAACCGTTTCCTACGACCAGCCATGGACATTGGTTCCGAGACCGACATACGCCGGAGCTCCCCCTTTCTTACCTACCTGGGACAACGGTTCCGAGGCCGACAAACGCCGGAACCTATTCCCGTACCACCACCCAACGACCCTCGACATCCACCACCGCCCTCCCAGTGCGTATCTCTAGCTTCGGCAACGGTACACCCGAGACTGGCAATCCCATCCATAGGCAGGAGCAATAACCACTTTATTCGGTTGGCAGCCGCCTTTTTCCCTAACCAGCCGCGTTGCAAACGAGTCATCCCCTTTCGGTCTCGGCATTTTCTCGCCGAACCCTCCTACTACCGACCTCGTTCCGACCCTTTCCAACGCGACAGAACAACTCTGCCGCGCCCCTCCCTTCAACGCGACCGGTTTCCACAGAACACCTCTGTCCCGGCCCCCTCCGTTGCCACCGAGGCACACCTGCCGAATTCCCCAAGCTGTTCTCGACCCCGACGTGTTACCACAGAGCCGCCTTGCTCCGGTCCCCGCCGACCCTCTGGAGGAAGCAACCGCCCTCCCACTCAAGGTCTGGTTAGTTCTCATTTCAACAAACAATGGACCCCCTACCGCCCCCTTTTCACGGCTACCCTGGCCCAAACCATCCCGCCTGTTCCAGGCCACCGACGGTACCTCCCGGCCAACTTTTCCGTTTACCCACCAGCGTGCCCTGGTTTCCCGCAACCACAACAAACCCGCGGTTTATCGCTCCCGACCCAGCTCTTTAGCTACTCCTTCATTAACCGGATCCTTGCCACCAACGGCCCTTCAGCTTTCCTCCACGACACAACCACGGACGACCCCGACTGATTCTGCTTCCGTTGCCAGTGAACACCGAACAGTTCCCCTCCAACCCAACGGTCGCGAATCCCCATCCGACACCAATACCGCCACCCCCCTTTTGCCTCAACAACCCTATAGGTTCACCACCTGAACCTAGGCAACCCCTACCCGTCCCTGAAGGCATATCTGTGACGCCACTGTCGCCACCCCCCCCCTACCCTAACATTCCTATAGGTTTACCATCTGAACCTGTGGTTTTGTTCCTTTCCGGTTATGACCTCTCCTAGCCGAGCATCGGCTTGGGTGGGCTCGTTCCCCCGTCCCTCCCAACCCACCACTACATCCCGCCGCTCCCATCTTCTGAGTTGAAGCTAATTTTTTTTTTTCCGGGTATGAGCGTTTCGAACCGACTATCGGTTTGGGTGGGCTCGCTACCTCTCCTCTACGACCCACCTCTACCATTCCACCGCCCTCTTTTTCCGAGTTTGTTATTTTTTTTAGCCTCGGGCTCATGAACCTCCCGAGCCTGGTACGTATGGGACCTTTTTAGCCAGAAATCGGGCCCTTCCACGGCCTCTCCGCTGCCCACGTCGACCGATGCGAGCATTCCATCCCGGGTATCGTTTTGGGTGGGCTAGTTCCCCCTCCCTTTCGACCCACCATCACTATCCGCCCCCATCCACCGGCGACATCCTTTGATGGGCAGGTGATCTGCATCTACGACTATTCAGGGTGGGCTAATGTTATAGAGTGTCAGTATAGCTGGCAATAGATTCGGTAGGATAGTCCGCAGAGTTATGGTCTATTGGCCACAAGAAGGTTCTCTTAAACGGAATATTCTGAGTGAAGCGGATAACCCGTAGAATCTAGCTAGTTTGTACCACAAGAGCGTTCTCGGAAATGGAACGCTCCTCCTCTGGACAAGATAGATAGAAGTAAGCGCGTTAAGCGCTCATGGGAACATTAGGACATCCAGGAGAACGTTCCTTGTACGTTCCATAGGAAAAGGTCCGGAACAGAGCACAGTAGCAATGCTGGGGTGAAGCGAACTCTGTGAGCTTCACCCCACCCCCATGCTCTCACTACCTGCTCCTCCCGCTCTACCTGCTCTACCCAGCCCTATCGTGGCTAGGCCTGTGTTGTCTGTCCTTTAGAGTCCAATGAAGAGGAAATAATGTATAAGCTTTTGAGTCTATCCAGCGAGCCATGAGGCGAGACCAAACAAGGGCACCGGAACCCATGAGGAGCACGCTTCCCAACACCGACCAACCACGCATCCCCCACTCGGAGTACTACAACAACAGATTATTATAGAGGATCGCACAAAAAAAAAAATGAGCTCAACAGTTCTTCTGCATTACGAGTACGACTCCATCCGAATTTCCGGGTCCATTCCTTGCTTCCAACAGACAACAAGCAAAAAAAGACGGATTACATAAACGTAAGTACTGTTGTAGGTGATATACAGGCTGCACCACATGCAACCCTATACGCAGCTACACTGTAGTATTAATAGTAAGATATGTACATAACACGCTACAGGGAAAATACCAAGTCTCAGTCTTGCTTGTCTCTGTCTTGCACTGCAGGAAAAGGCGGGAGGGGTTCTTAGGATACTTTGTATGAAGGTATAGTTATGTACATCAATCAGCGCAGCATCACATCTTTATCGCTTATATTGATTTGAATATTTTATGTGACCTAAACCTCTTGAAAACCCTCCCCCCCCCCCCCCCCCCGCCTTTTTTCCCCTCGCTTCCTCTTGCCTAAACGCCCCACCTACTATCGAATAAGCACTTCCACGCCCTGGATATCGCCTCGTTATCGTTTCAGAACCGTCAATGCCGCTGCTGCAATTCCCACCCACCCCCGCCTCCAACGCTCCCTCCTTCCCCACCACCCGCGCCATCGCCTAGACCTAGCACCACGCGTATAGCAAACCCCTACATCTATGCAACCTGAAGCCCTCCCCCCCCGCCCCCGGCCCCCCCCGCCACATTCCCCCCCCCTCCCCGACAAGAAATATTTATGGTTTCCACGCACACATTGACCTGCCCCACCCGTCCCCTCCCCCCCCTCCCCTCCTCCCACCCCCCTTTTGATCAAAATCAGGCCCCCACGTCCTTAAAAACTCCGCCCTCCCCTCACCGGATATTCGACTTACAGGATTCACTTGATAAACTGATGCATTTCCTTCCACAGCTGTCAGATTTGGTCCCCCTCAGAAACGGGTTTTATAGTTTCCGCGCACAGACTGCCTAACATCACCCTGTTGACCCTGATAGCTACACTGTTTGTAGTTGCAAGGGGAGTCGCCGACCTATATCCTTAATGAGGACACACAACCCGTAATACGCGCGATCGGAGTATCACACACAGCTTGCAAAGATGAGTTTCGACAAAAAAATCGATCTCACAGCTGGAGTGTATTTTTATTTTTACAGTATTCTTTGCCGTAAATGGACTTTTGGGTCTGGAAAAAAGTCGTCACTACGTATTCGCTGTATACATTATATGGCACAAGGTACGAAATAGAGACATCCATTGCATCCGATACGCTGCACCCTCTGTACGCGTACAACCTGAGGAGACCAGTACTTGAAATACGCACGAGTCACATAATACCATAGAATGTTCATCACGACACTTTGGTATGCTACCAGACTAATATGCACCCTAATTGCGCACATAAAAAAAAACATACCAGGTACCGGTATAAAATACGCCTATTAATAACACCATCCTGCAACCACGGAAATAATACGAGTATTTTCAGCCTACGTTAACCAAGTCTTTTTGCGGTGCGGCAGGCCATACTATGCACGTAAAACAAACAGCACCTTGGCACGATCCGTTTATTCATGGACCATACCAAGGTATAGCATACACTCACACCATGTACGTGAGGTATAATCTACTAACAGACACTACAACTAAACATACTAGCCTGGTACTCTTCGTACAATAGCAAGCTTGGGATGTTCGCATATCGTCTGTTGTTGGGGTTGTATTATTGTATCCCCGGTGCTCTTATTATGATAGCAAGCTTGGGATGTTCGCATATCGTCTGTTGTTGGAGTTGCACGGTGGTATTCTCGGTATTCTTGGTAGGATAGCAAGTTGGGATGTTTGAATATCGGCTGTTGTTGGAGTTGAGCTATGGTATTCTTGGTACCTTTGGGACGATAGCATGACTGAGACATTTCCATATTGGCTGTTGTTAGTGTTGTATGGCAGTATACTTCGTATGCCCGGTATTCTGGGTGAGATAGCATGCTGGGGATGTTTGTATGTCGGTTGATTTAAGTTGAAGAGTGAGGCGAATACTTTGCCCATTAGGATAAGCAGAATGGCAAGGTAAGCGCCTCCGTGAACTCATTTCTGTGAAGGTGAGCACTGATGAACGGTGGCACCTTGCAAGAAGCGGAGGAAAGCGCTTGTCATTGTGAGGGGAGGTGAAGGTGAGCACCTCCCTGAGGTTTGTGTGCTTGGGGTTTCCTGGGGTGTGATAGGTTTGCGTGGTGTTGGGTTCCCTGTGATGTGGTTTTGTGGCGAGGTAAGCGCCCCCGTGGATTGATATCAGTGAAGATGAGCACCGATCAGCGTACCAACTTGACAGTGAAGGTGAGCACTTGTCATTGTGAGGGGAGATGATGGTCAGCTCTCCCCTGAGGTGTGTTTTGTTGGGTTTACAGGGGGTCGGTTTGGTTTGCGTTACTCCGTTGCGTAAGGGGTAAGGGATGCTAAACATCTACCGCAGGTGGTGCAGGTATACTCGTAGAATTACAACCCAAGCAGATAAACAAAGCAAACAACAAAGCGTCACTTTGCAGCGCTAACATCAAGCCTGTCCACCTCAATCGCGCACACCGCTTCAACGCATGCAGTCTCCATCGCGCATCTGTTCCCTTCCACAGCGACGCACGCTGAACGAGTTATTTTGAAGACAGCAACCTTCCTGTTCCACCCGATCCAGTACACAAGAATCGACCGTAACCAACCCTGACCTGATATCTGACTTGCAGTGGTACAGTAACCAGACATTCAAACGTCCGACATCGGATCGTCTCTTATCCAGGGGGACACCCGTTGCAACCGAGTACAGCGTCAACAATTTTGACCTGCCGCGGATCCAGTCCCTCCTGGACCCCCAGCCGCAACCGCGGAAAAGGGGCAAACAGAAACAGCAGGGTAAGGACAAGCTCGTGGAGGAAAAGGAAACTCCCGTCGCAGACCTCCGTGACGCCAACATCGGCCAAACTGGCCCCGCCGAGAAGGAAAAGCAGTATATCGACATCTTTGCGGTTAACCCCAAGGTCGTGGACGCCTGCGAGGGGCCACCTATGATTTTGGAACTCAAGGACTCAAAGTGCTCGCCATATGTCGCACACCCACGCAGCTATACCCCTGAGCAACGGCAAATGACACAGGAGGAGGTGTCCAAGCTGTCGAAGGCAAGGGCGATTCGACCGTCCCATAGCGCCTATGCCTGAGCCTGCCACACCGTGCGGCAAAAGGACGGAAAAGTTAGTGTGGTGCAAGACTTCCGAGGGCTCAACGCACTTCTCAAGGAACAGAGCGGAGGGCTCGGGAACCTTCCCACCATCTTCGACGAAATGGGTGGATGTAACCGCTTCACGCGCCTGGACCTCGCCTCCGGGTTTCTACAACTCACGATCCGAGAGTCGGACCGTCACCTCACTGCATTTCGCGACGCGTTAGGAAAGCTATGAGAGTACGTTCGGTGCGGATTCGGACTCAAGACGGTGCCTTCGGCGTTCGCGAACTATGTGGGTGGGCAGCTAATGCCGGTGAAGATGAAAGGGGTCAGGAATTGGCTGGACGACATTATCATCCCCACAGCCACATTGCAGGACCAGTTCGCTCTCCTACGCGGAATGTTTGACCTCATCCGTGCGGGTCGTCTCTCCGTCAACCTCCAAAAGTCGGAGTTTGGCTTCCCCGTGGTGAAGTGGCTCGGGATGATAATCGACTACCACGGTACGCGACCGGCACCAAGCAAGATCGACGCCATATCCCCAACTCTCACGACCGACCACGGCGGAAGATGTCCGGGTTCTGCTAGGCATGAGCGGGTATCTTCGCCAGTTCATTCCAAACTGTAGCACGGTCACGGCGCCCATCTCCGATCTCCTACGCGAACCTCGATTTCGCGGCAAACGGGCCCAGAGGCTGAAGGTTCCCTGGAGAGAGTTTCAACAACAAGCCAAGGACGCCCTCATCAAGGCGCTGACCAGCCCACCCGTCCTGGCGCTGCCCGATTGGGATAAGCCGTTCAGACTCCACATGGACGCCAGTGAGATTGGAGCAGGGGCTGCACTCACACAGTTCTCCGACAATTTGGAGAAGATCCTGATCTACGCCAGCCACAAATGGTCTGTTACCGACGCAAGAAAATCAGCTACGGACCGGGAAAGTCTTGCAATACTCTGGGCTGTGGATAAGTTCGCGTCGTACGTTCGGGCTGACCCATTTACCCTTATCACAGACTGTTCGGCACTCACGTGGCTTTTCAAAAGCCAAGCGCTTTGCGCCAAAAATACCACCGATGGGCGTTGAGACTGATGGAGCTAGACATGATGATCCCGGAATGGCGACCTGGGGTTCAACATCAACTCGCGGATGCACTCTCTCGCGCGACGCGCGTCGAACCTCACGGTGACGACATGAACGACGCCTTCCCGGGCGACAACAGCACCGCCGGAACTGACCAACTCCCTAAAGGACCGATCCTAGACGGCGTACCTCTTAGCGTACTGGGAAGCACCCGAGGGGACGACAAGGGCCACGTGATAGCTACACTGGCGATAGCACCAGTCATTTCGCCTGCTGCTTTCGCCGCCGTCGCCCTCACTCCCGAGGTGAATGACACATCTCCAAATGCGGCATACTACGCAGCATTCGACGCAGACACCCGGACAACCGGTACCAAACCAGCGCTCTCTACGGCGGTAGTGCTAGGGTGTGGTGGGGGGAAAAGCATCCGGGAGTCTGCAGGCATTCTTTAGGTGCTCGGAGCTACAGACTACGACTGGGGAGCTTTGGAATGCACCAGGCACAACGGACTACACCAGGGACCGTCATCTGCCGTTCCTGGATCCAACAACTGCATCCCGAAGTCTTGATCGGGCACGCGTGTCGGAGCATCACCGAGACAGGCCTACAAGAGACCAGAGACGCAGCCAGAGCCGCAGTGAGTCTTATTCACACCTTCGTGGACTCCCCGGACCGCCTTCCGATTTTGCAGTGCACATCACATCTACCAAGGTCACCAGAGGGGACCGATCTAACGCATTTTCTTGTGCAAGCGGAATGTGACTGGGAAACTGTCGAAGTTCAGCGCTCCAGGTCGGAGTCCCATACAACAGGAAAATGACCTACCATCACGTGCGTAAGGAGAACACGCAGGTCGAAGGAAAAGCTGTTGAGATGGAAAGCGAGACTGGAAGGGCAGGAGAAGAAGCAGAGAAGCCTCGGCGAATACCTGGGGCGCGAAGGAGTGTATTTTCTGCATCGGGTACAGGGTGAGCAAGCCATCTTCTCATTCAACAACCCCATCGTCTCCCTGTCACGTGGGCATATCAGCGGTGAAAACCCGCCAGCTGTTACAAGCCGCACCCTGCGAACGAGGGGACATTCGAGGAAGCACAGGGGCTCCACCTCTCAGATTCCGTCAAGATAGCCACAGGGGAAGAAGGTTTCTTGCTTCCGGCTACAGTGAGCCGGGGGCAGCTGCCTCGATCCTCGCCGATTCCACGCCAACCAAAATGATGAAAGCAGTGCTCGTACGCCTTTTAGACGCGGAGATGTTCACCAACCAACGTCTACATCGCCGAGCAAGCAGCGAACGAACCGGAGGGGTTAATGTGCGCCGCTTTCACAGACCTCCTCGCAATCGACACGGAGTAACACCCACAACCAGGATCATCCGCAGCACTTCCAAGAGGGAACGAGGTGGGATGGCACAACCTCAGGCACAAGAACGTCCGCCCGTTTTTTCACGCAAACCAGGTACCCTCATCGCCACGATCGTTGCCGAGCCCACCACCACCCCTGGGGCCAGCACCAACAGCATCGACACCATTGCCGCCAACACCGGTGAAGCCGACGCCACCACTCACAACTAGAACCTCACGAACGAAAGCTCCTCCGTCATTTTCGATGCTACCATGGCCCACGCCGCCACCATCGGCCTTGTACTGATGCCGCCGCCAACCCCCACGACTCGGCCACTCACACCGCTGCCAACGCTGCCGACTCCGCCACCGCCTCTGCCGCCAGCGCCGTCGACATCGTTAGACCAAGCACACCTATGCCCACCTATTGTGCTACATATATATGTCACGACTTCTTCAGGACACGACGGAACTCGTCAGACGACAAGCAAAGGACTCATTTCTTGCTAACGCCATTTCGGACGTGAAGGAAAAGGGGGGATGCGACCCGTACATGCTAGGCGAAGAGGGCCTCCTGTGGTACTCGTCGATGACTTCGTCTTCTAGGCTCGCGATGCCGCGTTCCATGATACCTGGAGTAATGGCACTGGTCCACACAACATACGCCCACCCCGGAGTCGGACGGATCACGGAGCTGGTCCAACGGAAGTTCCATTGGCTCATGTACAAGCGCGACATCAGGGACTGCGTTCTCTCGTGTGGATACAGGAGGAGGAAGAAGTCGGCGAGTCAACGGGTAGCCATGCTTCCAGCTCAATTTCTACAACCTTGAGAGGTGTTGGAAATGGACACTCAGGACATGGGGGAAAAATCTTCCACGGGCAACAGATACCTACTGCTCGCGGTGGACAGGGCCAGCAAGTTCGCATTCGCGTACCCATTAAGGACCAAGGACGCCGAGAGCGTCGCTAAGAAGCTGCTGGACTTACCCCTGATGTTCGGCATTCCACGCTCCATGCGGGGCGATCCTGAAACGGAGTTCACGGCAGAAGTTGTACAGCACCTCTGCCGTTGGCTAAAAGTCCCCATCGATTTCGGGCCGGTCGACCACGCCCGGGCGCAAGGAGCAGTGGAGAGGCTGGGGGGGTGGATTCACGAAGCTTTGGCAGAGCTGTGCAAATCCTGACCCAAACGCTGGAACGAGTACGTGCAACCGGCCCGTTGGCTGCAAAGTACGACGCCCCTCCCTCGGCTTCCGGGCAGCCCCACCCCTTTTAAGTTGTTGTTTGGACGAGACGTGCGCTCACAGATCGACGCAGTGACCCCTGAACTGGATGGCAGCGACTTCCTTCAACATGGAGGTATACACAATTTCGTCGCGGACCGCAAGGAGGCTTGGAGGGAAGTGGCGAAGGTACGCGACGCTCTCCTAAAACGGCACGAAATCCGGCAACATCAACGCTCCCGTCGCAACGCGGGTATACAACGCGCTTCGGCCGGAACCAAGGTAAAAGGGGGGGGATCTGGTGATGGTGCAAGAAGCGGACTCGACACTCTGGCACGAAGGCGTGCACCGCAAACTTGTACACGAAAAATGGACAGGACCGTGAAAGGTTTCCGCCATAGTCACCCCCGGCTTGTGTTATCACATCGTTCTCTACGGTAGACAAGTCAGAGAAAGGCGGGCAGCTCCGTCACACATCAAGCTCTTTCACGTCAGGCCCTCGTG
Source organism: Undaria pinnatifida (assembly GCA_012845835.1). Lineage (NCBI taxonomy): Eukaryota > Phaeophyceae > Laminariales > Alariaceae > Undaria > Undaria pinnatifida. The sequence continues at coordinate 13,655,278 of JABAKD010000016.1, forward strand.
GCTACGACACGATTTCGGCGACGAGTACGCCCACTTCGCTTGGGACGCGGACCTGGGGCTCGCCGCCCCGTCGACAATGGCACCCCCGGTATACACCTTGGTGGATTACCAGGTCTCAGCAAGGAAAGGTGGGGCTTGGCGTTGGGAGTATAAGGGACGGTTCCTGAATGGGACAGAATCGGGAACGACAACGGGGATGGACATGCGTTAGACAGCTTCACGCCGATGCAGCTGGACGTCTTCCATGCGATGTGGGAGCTGTACCACGACAAAAGTCGCGATACCAGGCCACCAACTGCTGCGACAAGGATGGAACGCGACGCCCTCGACAGAGCGTACGTCCCGAGCGAGGTTCCGGTGGGTACGGTAGTGTGGAGAGCTTTCGTCGACCAAGAAGGAAAGACATACCGACACCGTGGCGTCATCTACGATTACAAGCCGCCGTATTACCGGATCCGCCACCGCGACGGAGACTGGGAGGAACTCACCAAGACCGAAGTGAATCGGGGGATGGAAAGGACGTTCCAGCGTGGGAACATGCCCGTGCCTGGAGCTAAGGAACAGGGGGGATCCCACGGGGAAATACTTTGAGAGGCCTTTTTTGGGGAAGCTTTTGTGATTCTTACTCGGGTTTTAAATTCTCGGGATGCTCCGTGGAGGACGGAGAACATTTTTATTTTTCCTGTTGCTATCTTGACGAGCATGTTTCTGCTCTTCGGGTTTACGTAACGTTTGTTGTCTCGGTCTGAAGACATCGAACGTGGGGGGGTATCACGGCGAGCAAGGGACGTTCTTCCATATTTTATGTAAACGAACCGGAGTTGCAAGACCTCGGAGGGATAGCATAGGAGGGGATCGACCAACGTGCGTGGGCTCAGATAGAGAGCTGGGGTAGGTCGATCACTTGGAAAGCACGAAAACATTGAAACTATGACCCTGTGAACTTGAGCACTGTGAACCTGTGAACTGAGCGCTGAGACTGAATAACTGGCACGAAACGCTTGCACCTGCGACACCTGGAGCGCTATCTGCACGCTCGTGATCCGTCCCGCTCGACAAATCCGTCCGTTTGCTTGAATCAAGAAGCAACCAGGTCAGACATAATATGCTTGAATATGAGTCTCGCTTTCGGCGCCTCACACGTAAGAAGTGGCAGGAAAAGTAACAAAATCGTGGGAGCCTTCCCGTAACATTCACTCGGGAGCCTCACACGAAAGAAGTAGCAGGAAAAATAACAAAATCGTGGAGGCCTCCCCGTAACATTGACTCATGAGGAGACCCGAGTGAATGTTACGGGGAGGCCTCCACGATTTTGTTACTTTTCCTGCGACTTCTTACGTGTGAGGCGCCGAAAGCGAGACTCACCCCGGGTCTCATGAGTGAATGTTGTGAATGTTACGGGGAGGCCTCCACGATTTTGTTACTTTTCCTGCCACTTGTTACGTGTGAGGCGCCGAAAGCGAGACCCATATTCAAGCATATTGTGTCTGACCTGGTTGCTTCTTGATTCAAGCGAGCACACGGATTTGTCGAGCGGGATGGATCACGAGCGTGCAGATAGCGCTCCAGGTGTCGCAGGTGCAAGCGTTTCGTGCCAGTTATTCAGTAGCGCTCAGTTTACAGGTTCACAGTGCTCAAATTCACAGGTTCACAGTTTCAATGTTTCCGTGCTTTCCAAGTGATCGACCTACCCCAGCTCTCTATCTGAGCCCACGCACGTTGGTCGATCCCCTCCTATGCTATCCCTCCGAGGTCCTGCAACTCCGGTTCGTTTACATAAAATATGAAAGAATGTCTGTTGCTCGCCGTGACACGACTGACATTATTTAATAAAAATACAAGCGCTCCGCATGGGTGCCGGCATACGCCGGCACCCATGCTTCGGGTAGGGCAGGGCAGCACTTCGAATTGTTCGATTCAATACTTGGTAGAGTACAAAGAGTTACCACACACAATCATAGTCTGCAAGTACAGTATGTAAGGTAATGCCAAGAGTTCGATATAGGCTAACAATTGTTAAGATACGGCCTCGAAAGGCCTGTAGGTATCCGAATTTAAGATCATTTGGATGGGTTTCGTATGATAAGGTTGGCGTTTTATATGCGGGGAAGTTAGGAATTAGATCGGAGGCACGCGCCTCCGATCTCAGAAGCTATCCCGGGCTCTGGTGGAAACGAATAAAGCTACATCTCTACGAAGGAACGAAAGTGAGTACTCTCCGAGGACCTGCTCAATTGGCAGACCTGCAGGGGGCACTCTGTGTCCCCCACCTTTAATTTCACATGTGGCGTCGACGGCAGGACAGGAAAAAAGTTCTAGACACCTTGGCACCACGCGCACGTTGCGCATGCTGGAGCGTTTTTATTGGTGGATTGGCATGAGTGTGTGCACCCGGTGGTGGCTTCGCCACTGCTTGAAGTGCCAAGCGCGGAAAACCCCACGGCTGACTGTCCGCTGGCCCATCATCACAATGCCTCTGCCGGAAGGTCCAGGTATTGCCGTCAGTGTTGACTACTTCGGCCCCCTTCCGGTCACACCACGAGGCAACACCTACATCCTGCTGTTCACCGATCGCTTCAGTCGTCGGGCCGACATGTTCCCCGTCACTGCTGCTGAGTTCACCGCGGAAGGTACAGCCAATATCCTGGTGAACCAATACATCCCCTTGTGGGGGTGCCCGCGCACCATACTCTCGGACAACGGACTGCAGTTCTGCTCCAAGCTTTCACAAGCTGTATATCAGCTGTTAGGTGTACACAAGCTTGCTACAAGCTCCTACCATCCCAACTGTAACGGGGGCGTTGAGCGGGTAAATCACACTATGGCACAAATGCTGGCTATGGTCGTCAACGAGCGACAAGACGACTGGGACTTGCATCTGCCCCACGTCGAATTCGCTTACAACAACTCTGTCAGCGCGGCGACGGGTTTGGCGCCCAACGAGGTCCACATGGGCAGACTCCCACGGCTCCCCCTGACGATTTTCGACCGCAAAGGTGTCGTGGGACACCAGAGTCTGGCCCGTGACCACCTGGCCTACTGCGATTTGGCCACCGACCGGCAAAAGCGCGCGAACGACATTGTCCGCGCACACCACGCCCTCACCGTTTCCCGTGTTAACCGCAGAAACTCCGCCCTCGCCGACGCGCTGCGTCCAGCACCTAACTTCACTGTGGGTGGTTGGGCATGGGTATACAATTCTGCCTCTACCATCCGCCAGGGTGTGAAGGCGAATACCGACGCCAAGGTACTAAAGGCCAAACTCGCGCTTAACTGGACAGGCCCATACAAGGTCCTGGCCGTCGGTCCCTGCTCCGCCGCCGAGACCCCGGACGGCTCGCCGCTCGGGAGCAACCTCCTTTATTTGGATCTCCCTTCCGACCTGCCTGGTTCGGACGCTCGTCGGCGTGTGGCCATCGAGCGCTGCAAACCCTGTGCCAACCCCCACGACAGCGGGGACATGCCCAAATACCTACCGGCGGGGCTGACACAGTATGTGCTCAACAAATTTTCCAAGAAGTCCCCGCCGTACCACGTCACTCAAGACGACGTTTCGACTCCCCTCCAACGGCTGGAGGTGGAGCAGATCACTGGTCATCAGTCGGTACGGGGGCGAGGTGGCGTCATCGCGGTGCTATACAAGACGCATTGGGCGGGACTCTCCGAACCGTCCTGGGAGCGGGAAATGGACCTTCACCTCTCCCGCTCCCACATCTTGCGTTATTGGGCCGGAACCCCGGACCAGCACCGCCAAACCAACCGCCTTTACCGCCGAATGCGGATCGGAGCGGCACAGCGTGAGCTCTCCCGCAACAACGGGGAACGTTTCCTAGCGCCGGGCTACGCCTGTGTTCCCCGCACCGATTGGCTCCGTCGCTACCACGACACAGTACTCCCTAAGGGAGCCCACTTTTGGTACAAGGGAGATGATGGTTTATGGTGGCTGGGAAAAATCAGCGCGAGCACTACCGAGGACAAGGTATACCTGGTCCGCTTTCTGGACGACCCGGGACCGATCAAACTCCCTCTTCCCCCGGCGCGCTACACGACTTCAACGGGAGCCGTACGAGGTTCTTGGTGCATGCAAGTTCACATCGCCAGTGCGTTTCCTCGGGGAATCCAACGTAACGTAGACGAATCTCGAGGCGTGGCCGTGGCCAGTTGACTTCCAAGCCACCACCGCTCCTCGATAGTTCTTCATTTTTTTGAGTAATGAGTTTTGCGTCTTCGTCTTTGGGTCGTTCGTAGTGTGCTGAGGGTCTTCATCGAGTTTTGGGGCGGTTCTTTCCTTTTTTTTTCCTGTCCTGCCGAACCCCCTGCTCAGTGCCGGGTCAGGGTTCGGGTAAAACGCCGCTATCTGAGGCGCAGGGCTGTCGCTTTTCGTCATTGTTCAATTTCGCCCTGCCGACGCCCTCCTCAGCCCAGAGCCGGGGGGCGACCAGTGTACGGGTCTGTGTGTCATCTTTTATGTTTTGTGTGTTGTTTTTGTTCTGCTTTGTTTTTTTTTGTCTAAACACTTCCTCCCCTAGCGAGGCTGGAGGTGTTGACACCTTCCATCCCGGGTATTCGTCGTTTCCTCGTCTAACCCCCCGCCTTGCCGATGGCCCGCGGGAGGATTTCGCATGACTTCTCCCTTGTATTAGCGCCTGTGTTCCCCTCCATATCGACGAGGGCTCGCCTCGCCATAGTACCTTTTCTGTGGTTGGTTTACCGTAGAGCTTTTCCTGCCCCCCCCGCCACACCGGCGGCATGCGGCAGGTTCTAGAGCCTTTTCTGCCCCCCCCGCCACACCGGCGGCATACGGCAGGTTTTTGATGGGTGACTATTGCCTTGCTGTAGGGTCTGCTTTTCTGTCTACTGCTTTTCTTCGCATGTTTCTGGCTCCATAGCCAGACGGTTAGAGGTGTGGGAGTGGGGTTTGAGGAGCCGCATCTTCGACTCATGGTCTAGTTCGTAGAACCGGAGTTTCCCCGAATCTCCCATATTTCTGCATATGCGACTCATCAGGGTGGGCTAGTGTTAAGATACGGCCTCGAAAGGCCTGTAGGTATCCGAATTTAAGATCATTTGGATGGGTTTCGTATGATAAGGTTGGCGGTTTATATGCGGGGAAGTTAGGAATTAGATCGGAGGCACGCGCCTCCGATCTCAGAAGCTATCCCGGGCTCTGGTGGAAACGAATAAAGCTACATCTCTACGGAGGAACGAAAGTGAGTACTCTCCGAGGATCTGCTCAATTGGCAGACCTGCAGGGGGCACTCTGTGTCCCCCACCTTTAATTTCACACAATCATAACAATGTACTACTATTAATAGCTACCGTTTTTCAAGTGAATCCAATTCCGAGCTTCATTCATCAGATTTCGATCGGATAAATCCGAGCACACGCCGACTGACTCTTTAGTCTGGCGACGGAATGTGTCAAGTGCGTTTCTTATGATATTTTTACTCAATCAAGCATCCGGGGCCAGTAAGGTGAATGACCATGTCCGCTGTGTGTGATTAGAGAAGTTGTACATGGACCAATTGCATAATACAGCAGTGAGTCCAGATCGAGTCGGTCGGTGCAACTTGCTTGGGTATCGTATTATTACAGCAGCAGTGATACACTTCAATTCTTTTATTTTTCCCATCCCATTTATTGTGATGCTCGCATTACTCTCGCTCTCCCAGTAGTATAACTCAGATCCGGGGTCATATAGCGGGCTCCTCTCCCCCCTCCCCACTACGGTACCTGCCCTAATTTTTATCGCGAGAAGAATTCAGCATTTAGTTTTTTCTTCCCTCGTCGATTCGCGTCGATCTATACCTACCCACGCTGCTAGGCGATTCCAGCGGTTAGTTGATCCTTTTTTCCCCATTTATTTCTGCAACTAAATAAAGTCAACAAAGCTCACAACGGTGGTTATTTAACTCAAGCACCAACGCCAGTATTAATAGTAGTAGTGTTCGAGTGTAACCCTACTAGACCACCGGGGCGACCGGCTCTATATCACTCACTGCCCCGGTGGCGTATCAGGTTATATCCTCGAGCCCGGTATAGGTCAGCTTCGTGAGTTCGAATCCCCCCGAGTGCGTACTCGTATAAATTTTCGTCTTGTGCACTAATTGACTTGCCGAAAGCGCGAGAGCGTGAGTTAGCAACACTCGATGAAAAATCGATGATCGGTGGGTGCTGAACCCTATGCGCCAAAAAAAAGGCAATAACCGGGGGAGGAAGGGAAGGACGACACCTGTGACCACGGCTTGTATGTCCAGAAGCTGGAGAGTAGAAGTGTGCCAAGAAAAAAAATCCCTAGAAGAGATGATCAATCAGCAATCAGCAGCAAGGAGCACGTCAAGTACGAAGCAACACAAACTCATTTGTCAGTTACGTACCAACACGACCGTTTGCACTTGACCGGCAAACGACCACAGCAACGGAGTCAGGAACCACAGCAACAACAAAGCACGCTATCTACACACATTTCTTCAAGGAGACTTCTCGGGGGAAAAAAACACCAAACGATGCGATACGAGGACGAATGCATGCCACCACTGCTTTCTTCCGTGGATACTGTCTACTTACTACCACCTTCGAGTGGCGCAGCTTACCAACAGAAGGAACTTATATAGTACAGCCCTCGAGGCCCCGGGGACGCAGCCACTCGCAATGCTGCTGTGTGGCTTTTCCTGGCGCAGTAATCGTAATCACTAATACTATCTCCTCCTCATTTAGTCATGCGTGCGCTTGCCACGTCTATATCCATGTATGTATGACATTGTACGTGTACCTACCGAAATTCAATACACAAATGCACCACTACCATGATCCCTACCGCAGTACCATGGAGATTTTTTTACAGTAGTATTATTATTTGTTTATTTGGGACAAAATATGACGCCAATTTGGAAATAACGTCTTGCCAAGTTTTATTTTATCAACCTCTCCATACATCATGATCCGAAGAATAACTGAGAAGTACCGTTCAAAATACAATTTTTGGCGCGCTTCTCGCTTGGACGGCGGCCTTCGAACAAAGTAATTTGACCGAGAATGTTACAGCACTGCCCACTGAGCTATACTTAATCACTTGACTCAGTAGCTCAGTGGGTAGTGTTACTACATATATAGTCTATATGTTAAACTACCAAAATAACCATTTATAATAATGTCAGCGCGCACGCTTGAAAAAGACAAATATGAAGTCGGTGAGAATCGAACTCACGACACATAGCACTACTACCCAGTGCCACTTGACTCAGTAACACTCACAGTGAGTGGGTTATGCAAAAAAACTAACCAAATATGTTTTCCAGATCGTTAATTAATTATCAACGACTTCGTAAGAGCGATCTCCGGAGCTATCCCCTCTCCACGTACTACAGTTAGTAGTACTCTGGAGAACACTAACAACCATCATAACCACTCATAACGTCTCCGCCCAGCGCGCACGCTCCTGAATACCAAATATGATCTGGGTGAGAATCGTACTCACGACACATCCTTCGTTGGTTATATAGCACTATACCCACTGAGCCGAAATGAAACGACACACAGCAGTAACTAGTAGTAGCTACGATAGGGCAAGCGCTTGGAGGAGGCCACGAAAAAAAACATCGTCGGGAAGAAATTTATATGCCAATTTGGAAATGACGCCAATTTGGAAATGCTGTCACTTATTATTCGTTCAAGCTCTACAGTACATATGCCAAGATCCAAGAATAGCTCGGGCGTATACCGCCCAAAATACAAAAAAAGCGCACTTCCCGCTCGTCTCGCGCAGCGTCTATCCGCGTTCACGTCGAGGCGCGGAACGGATTCGGCAGAGCGAGGGGCGTTGGAGCCGCCCCCCGAAGACGGCGCTCGAACGAAGCTATTTGGCCGAGAATTCCAGTTACGAGAATCGCATACTGCGAGGCCGAGACGGAATAAAATTCCTGACCGAATCCGCCCAAAAAAGAATGATGGTATACGATAGACTATTTAAAAAATATGTATGTAGTCTATATGTTTTGTTTTTCTCCACTATAGTCTAATGGTTGGTGTTGGTATTTGTACTTTAAGTGGGGAATTTTGACATTATTTTTGGCTGGTCAACCCTATCCATTAGACCACCAAGTGCAGACGTATGTAACGTACAACATGGAAACGAGCACCATTCCACGTACGGTACACAGCATCCCCTGACCACTACTACTACTACTCTTTCTTTCAAGCAATGCACTACTAGCTCATGCCACACGTTTCCTCGAAGAAGAGCAGTGGGGTTCATCTATGTGAGTACGCGTAACACCATTATAGGTGGAAACATTATTTATACGTGTGTTACCGGTGTCTCCCTTTTCGCCTTGCGACGCCCCCGGGATTTCACGTTGTTACCCGCATCTCGAACGGGAACCTTGTAGGATATATCTTATCACTTGGCACGTATCTTCGATCGGTACATGTGCACGACCAATCTACGAACCTTTCTCAAAAGCTGTCCTCCGCATAGATAGGGAGAAGTTCTCTACCACACTGCAGGCCCTGTATTTCTTGCATGCAAAATCGAAGTTGGTGACCTCATTCTTAACTAAGGAAAGCAACAAATCACGATTCGTGACTAAAAATCACGACTCCTGGCGCTTATAAATAGGCATGTCGTTATTTCAAGCGGTTTCTAAGAAAAACTACCATTAATATTAATTCCTGGTGGGGATTTTTTCGTTTTGTTTTGGAATCGTGACTTCGATTTTTGTGTTGTTTGAAAAAGAAAACACTGTTATGGGATAAAAACACCACGATTCGCGGGCACATCACGTTTATTAGTCAAGATTCCGAGCACATCACGTTTTTTAGTCAACATTCGTTTCGAAAGAAAAAAGTCAAGTGCGTAGTTTTTAAGTCAAGATCCATTTCGGAAGAAAAAGTGCGTAGATTACGCCTGGAATGAGATTCGAAGAGCAAGACAAACAGATAAAAAGCGATTTACCAAAATTGAGACCCCTTTTGCCAATGGGGTTTAAAAGACCCCGATTGACGGCAAATATGGTAGGAAACCGCGGTTTGGCTCCTTGACTGACCGTCCCCTACATTTACACCAGTATAGTAAGGCCAAAACAAACATTGACGCCTTGAATGACCCCCCCTAGACTGAAGCCAGTAAAATAAGGCCAAGGCACGCCTTGACGTATCCCGAAGACATGTCTTTGCAGGGCGAAACTTGTTCTTCGTCCATCATGTGGCCCATGCATGCGGCAACTTCGTCCACATGTTGCATAAGGTGTGAAGCAGTACTAAGCCACTTCTACGCAAACAAGTATATTCGCTCGTCGTGTGATAGAACCGTTAGAAACCGGCATCCGACGTTGCGCGAGATGCGACGCTATCTCAGCTATACCGGCACTATCCGACCAGCAGAACACAAAAGCTTCATACCCTGGTAAGTAGTAGGCTTTCGCTTTACGACACGACTATATTATTATCTAGGAAAAGTACGAAAACGGGGAATATTTTGATATATATATGAGTTGTATTGTGGTCGACTAAAATGTCAGCAAAAAAAAATGGCGTTTTTTTCCGGACAAAGTTCTACGGGTAGGGTGGGGGTTCTTTATCCTATATAACCATCCAGAATCGCGGTAATTGCGGAAAAGGCGGCTCTTGGTAAGACCCTTCTTCACGCCAACATGCCAACACCACAGAAGACAACACCATGCTCTGCGAGTACGAGCCGTGAAACATATACCTGGCATATCACGGCATGGAGCTGAATACACGAAATTCGACGCAAATCGACGAGCATTAAAAGCTGAAAAATGGGAATGCTGAAACCTGGTGCGCGACGAAAATGAAGGCGAAAGTGCAGGGGGGGTAGAAGGGAAGACGCCTGTGATCATGACCATGTCTGTTGTCCAGATGGTCGAGATGGTCGCCGAGGGCAAAACCTCTTACTACTACAGAGTAGTTGAGCTCGAGAGCAAAAGTGATCATTAAAAACAAAAATAAAAAGTGCAAAACCCGAAAAACACCCAAGCAAACCACACCAACGTGTGTCTTGAGTAGGTTACGAAGTGTATACTCTGGGGGTACTCGGGTACATACCCGAGTATGATTAAAAGAGCCAGGATAAGTGCCAGGGTAAGTACCCAGAGCACATACCCTCGTCTATACCCTCTAAACAAACCTGTTGAAACCTCCAGGCCACCTTACGGGTGCGGAAACTCCCGTCCGGCCTATTGTGAACAGTTGCATGCCGTACGAGTATAACACGCAAGATAACACCCCCTCCGACCATCATCCAACCTGGTGTTGGTGTTCGTCAAAACACGGAAGGCACAAGCGACGGTCATGAAATCGAAGCGTGCTACTAGTAGTACGACAGAGGTAGCACTTTTTGACAACCGTCATTTCTGGAAGACGGGGCTCCTTCAGCCATCTTAACCCCTTTAGAGCCCCAAAATCCCTCCCTATACTAACTTGAAGTAAATTTGTAAAAAAAAAGGCTTTCCAGTTGACAAGGCGTTAACCCAAAGCCGTCGGGAATTCAATCTTGTTTTGAGCTACATATTGTATGTCTTGATGTATACCTACTAAACTATCGGGGTTGTTAATCGTACTCGTAGAACTTCAGTTTTCTTCAAGTCAGTTTTTTTTTTTTTGGTATGATGGAGCTCCTCAAAAGAAGGGAGGAACACCCATGTACCGTAGCTGGCGTCAATGGCGGCTTTAGAGTCATGCCTCTATTGTGCGGTAGTAACGGTAGGAGTTGCACTTTTTGGGCCAAGCGTTTTCGATGGCGTTGATGGTGTTACGGTCAAGCTCCTCAAGTATGACACTATGGGCGAGTATGATAATATTACGACTGTGTATGTCGTAGGACTGAGGGTATCTTACCGCTTTTTCGACAACATGGTTGACATACTCTATAGATTGTATATACCCTAGCCCTAACCCTAACCCTTAACCCAATGAAACGCAACAACCAACCAATGTTAATGTACGGTGAAACGCCCTTCGTCTCGTACACAGCAGTGTGCGTCAACCATTGTATGCCCTCGGACTAGCGCATAGGAATGCTGGTCATGTTGCGCGAACGACTGCTGTGTTCGAAGTCGTGTTTCGGGTGATGATGACGATGATTATGATGATGATGATGATGATGATGATGATGATGTTGATGGATGATGATGTTGATGGATGATGATGATGATGATGTTGATGGATGATGATGATGATGATGTTGATGGATGATGATGATGCTGATGGATGATGATGATGTTGATGGATGATGATGTTGATGTTGATATTGAGCTAGCTCCTCATGTTTGGAGCAAAAAAAAATCTTTAAAATTTCTGCTGCATCCCCCTCCGTGGGATGACTCTTTGGAAAAATCTCGTCAGCTGTATAGACCCATCGCTTGGCGTTTACACCCTCCACGCTGCCGAAAAAAACAGCTTAGAAATCGCCCGTGGGGTGTTAGAGTGTGCTGCCTATCTTGCGTGATATCTTGCGTGATACGACGGACACACATCCAGCAATACGCGCGATCGGAGTATTGCACACCTTGCAAAGATGAGTTTCGACGAAATCTTCGATAACACATATGTAGTGTATTTCAACATTTTATAATATACGGTAGGACGCGTGCCACCCCAACAGCAAAAGAAATACCAGGTAAAGGTCGTATAAAAATCTTGGGTTGGACGACAATTTTTATGTTGTTTCGCGGGTTACAGAAGTAAATGAACATCATCCACTACCACATGACAAAAATTATAAAATAAATTAAAATAATGTGGCCACCTTGGATAACTATCACCGGGTGGTCAGGGATTTCCTATCAGTCAGGCATCTCCTTCTCGAAAAACAAACCCCATTAGGAAAATCTCCACCAAAAAATGTACCAGATATATACTTTTTATTTTCGAACAAACCCCAAGAGGAAAAATCTCCACCAAAATAGAAATATCCTTTCGAGAAAAATGACCCAGATATGATAAGAAAACTGCGTGCAGAAATCCCGGAACTCCGGCAATCATACTGGCGCAGTACTCCCTTCGTCATGCCGCCTTTCTCGCGGCGTCGTCCTCCAACCCTTCAACTGGAGCGTCGTACTGAGTCGTGGCCAGGAAAAGAGACAGAAGCACAAGGGCGGCTCCTGCTGCCTCCACTCCTCTGAACGACTCCTGATCAAAAGGGAAAACACAAAAGCCCAGAGAGCCGAGAGGAGAGTTATGCTTAAAAACAAAAAACGTCGGCTGTGAGTTCGACAAATTTCAAGTATCGATACTCGTAGTTGCAAGCCGCGTGATACTCCAGAGAGCTATACTTGGCAGAGAGCGTTGATTGGCGGAAGGGGAAAAATCGGTTCACCAGTCCTGGTGAACAAAAACCGAGAAAAGCCAGTGCAAAGGGACGATTGAAGGAGAGCGTTGATTGGCTGAAGGGAGGAAATGTGTCGCCAGTCCGCGTGAATGGGGCCACATAGGTGTTCGGCGGCGGCAGCGGCGGTGGCGCGGGGGGGGGGTGGCGTACTCATATGTTGCTTGCCTTAGTCATTTGACCATTGACCACGCATCCCTTTCGAGACGGAGCACCGTTCCTACTCCTATTAGGGACACCTTCAACATTTGGGCGCTCATTACGCTTTTTCCGTATACTACATAGAAACTGTTTGCTTATCCTATCCCCGTCCTGTTTCGCTGTCTGCGGCCACCATCTATGTCCTAGGATAGCGATCGTTTTCTCGCTGCTCTCTAGACTACCAAACTCTTCAATGTCACATGCGTCTAGTTTCGTCATCTCTAACGCAGCCCAATCGGGGGTCATTTGACGATTGATCATTCGGCGATTGACGACAGACGCCACGGCTGCACCGTGAAAAGCGAAAGTCTGGGTAAGAAACCCCGCGCACATACATACATACATACATACATACATACATACATAGTCTACATACATACATACATACATACATACATACATACATACATACATACATACATATATACATACATACATACATACATACATACATACATACATACACACATACATACATACATACATACATACATACATACATACATACATACATACATACATACATACATACATACATACATACATACATACATACATACATACATACATACATACATACATACATACATACATACATACATACATACATACATACATACATACATACATACATACATACATACATACATACATACATACAAACAAACATACAAACATACAAACATACAAACATACAAACATACAAACATACATACATACATACATACATAGCAAAACAAAATCCCACGAAGCGAACAAGCACGTCTCTTACAGCGCAGTACTTTGGATCAGGTATACAGCCACAAGCAAAATCAGCATGCACGAAATGAACGAGTGCCTAGGGTCCACATGGACAACAAACAAGAAGAGATGGAGCAAGGGACCGAGGGAGAGAGGGAGGGAGGGAGAGGGAGTGTCGTATTAATAGGACTAATGACGATGTAGCTCCACGTGCAACAAACCACCCCTTTCCGCACGCACCTTGAGAATCACGACCGCGAACAACGTCGACCACAAAGGCTGCAGGGAGTAGACCAAGTTAGCCTGCCAGAAGGTCACGAGCACAACAAACAACAAACAGACGGATATTGCACATGAAACAGGCGGGCGAGAAACATCCTGCGTCGTGAAACGGGTGCGGCATAGCATCACACGGGCATGCTTCCCTCGAAAGCAACCGGCGAGACAAGGGCAAGAGCGCGCGACGAACCCCACTTGCGCAACCCCGCGACCCGCAAGATCACCTAAACAATCAAACACAGCCATGGTGGATTCCGCCTTCCACGCCTTGTCCAACCCCCTTGCAGTCGAGGTAACCCATTTCCAAGTCCCAACATTACTCTATGCAGGTCTAACTCCAAGTGTTTCGTACCCATGTCGGGAGTGCGGTGCTAAAAGTTACCGCTGCACAAAATGCTTCTACCAATAGTCTACATCCAAGTAAGTGTATCTCCAAAACGTGGGTCAAGTTCTAAAGGGGTTGAGGCAAAGCGCCGGGCGGCCTAGATGTTAAAGTACTCCTTGACAACCCCCCCCCCCACACCGAACCTTTTGCTTCGCGTTCATCTCGAGCGCGAAAAAATGCGAAATGAGTGGTAGTCATGTGTGTCGATTGTTTTCCCAGGAAAACTGCACAAATTATTTTTCCACGGAAACTACATGAGTAGTTGTAATTTCTCCTGGAAAACGTTACGTACGAGCTTTTTTCCAGAAAGACTATGTATGGCTGAAGAGCGCACCTCACTAGGGGCTACCGACGCCTGTCCCCGGGTTTGCGCCCACATGGCGTATGCCGACGTAAGCGCTCCGTTCCACACTACAACCGCAGCGAACACGAGCAGCAGGTCAGGCTTCGACGCTAAAGCAGAAGCAAACCTGCACAGGCATTCAAGGACGAACCAGTGCGATCGCGGACAACATCGGAAAATTAAAACAAAAACAAACTAAAACGTTCAGGAAAAGTCTATGGTGTTGCCGTATGGCGACGAATAGACGCACAGACGAGGTCCGGTTTCGACCCCGGTGGATTTTTTTTGCCGAAACAGAACCGTGCCAACTAATAACTCGTCGGCGACTTGCTATTAGTACATTATTTAGTAAAGTCAGCCAACCACCACAAATATACGCAGATATAAAACAGTACGCCACGAGTTGCTTCAAATTGGCAGCGATGGCGGCAGCGATCAAGACGGAAACATCGGAAAGTTTCGACCCCGGTGGATTTTTTTTGCCGAAACAGAACCGTGCCAACTAATAACTCGTCGGCGACTTGCTATTAGTACACTATTTAGTAAAGTCAGCCAACCACCACAAATATACGCAGATATAAAACAGTACGCCACGAGTTGCTTCAAATTGGCAGCGATGGCGGCAGCGATCAAGACGGAAACATCGGAAAACCACAGAATATCACCCTCGGTGTTAAACCCGATGTGCTCAGTCCCGGAATTGTGAGGACGCGAGGGTTTATGGTCTTTCTACCACAGCCATGCACGACAATGAGTACACCCCCCCCCCTCCCCCCCCCTCCCGCCATGTCTTTCTCTCGTCGTCCCGTCTCCCCTCATTATCCCACCTTCCAAAATTGTCGGCCTGTCCGCCGATGGCGGCCGCGATCAAGACGGAAAGAGCGGAAAACCCCAGTTCCGCAAGCGCCTTTGCCCGTGCGAGAGACAGCGTGTCTACCTTTGACACGTGTACGCCTGCGCAACGGGAATCTGTCAGTAAAGGCTTTGTATGTCTGCCGTCAGCACGTCCCTACCGCGTCGAGTGTTTATAGCAGGATATCTAGACAAAAGTGTGCAGAGTTGTACGTAGCACTGTTCGAAAAGGTAAAGCCAACACTAGCCGCCATATACCACAGCTGCATTTTCAGGGGCTGTAGTGTACGACTTGCCCCAGCTTCGACACAACTGTTGAAAAAAAAATGGACTTCAACCACTACAACCTCAACCTAACCCCCACCACACCAAAAATTTCTCGGAATCAAGATGCAGTGAAGAGTTTATGGACTGCCAGGTATCCACCATTGTATCGAACCCGGGTCAAGTCGCGAAACACCGTAAACATTTACACGTAACCGTTTTTTTTCTCTTGTTGGACATCTTGTGTTCTCACCCAATCGTACGACGTGAAGGGAGTAGAACACGGCGGACAATGCCACCAACAGGTCCCCCCGAAAGTTTCCACTCATGATGCCTGCCCAAATCCCGGATGGGGCGAGACGAGCGGCCGAAAACGAACCTGGACAAGCACAACGAGCAGCAATTGAAAGGCAGTCTCCCGAACAAGTCTTGGTCACAGGTCTCTACTCTTCTCTCCCCGGTACACGCCTCCATACCATTCAACATCCCTTTACAATAGGCAGTCTCCTGCACAATTAGCACGCAGTCTCCTGAACAAGCCTTGGTTGCATGTATCTACTCCTCTCCTCTCCTGGTACATGCCTCGACAGCACCCAACACCCGTTTCGGTAGGCAGTCTCCTGAACAAGTCATGGTCATCGATATCAGATACATCAACCCCTCTCCCCCCCCCCAAACACGCCTTGAGAGCATTTAACACCCCTTTTAAAAGACAGTTTCCTTAACAAGCCGTGGTCACAATTATATACCCCTCTCCCCCTCCACGAACACGCCTTGGCAGCGTTCAACATTCAGCATTCGACATCATTCTTATTAGTGTCGCGGTCACAGATATCTACCCCTGTCCCCCCTCCCCGCACACGCCTTGGTAGTATTGTACATCCCAGACTCGCGACGTCTCATCAGCAGGCTTTGACCCACATGCAGCTATTTTTATTTTCATTGTATGCGAGCTGTGAGAAAGTCGAGTGAATTACACCAACCCGGCCTGAATCTAATGCGAATTTACTGCCGCAGTACTAAAAAACTACGAAGTACACGAACCACGACGCGTAAAAAATTCCACACTTGTATCTGAAGTTCGCGTAAGTACTCTAAAACCTGCCAAATACCACGACCCACCGTCGTGTAAAACATAGTTCATCTACTTACAATTGATACCTACATGCGGGCGAACACAAAAACATGACAATTTACGCGAAAAATATACCAGCTTACTGGGCCAAAGCATACTCACCAGCAACGAATTTGATGGCATCCACCCCAGGCGGAATGACGCCTCCAAGGCTTACCAACGCCACGCCCAGCGTTGCCATCGCACACGCAAGCCATACCTGCAAAAGTGGTCACGAAACAAAGAAACGAATATTCCTGTGTGAGCTAGGGCTGTGACTTGGCCGCCTAGTGAGTCGCCGACTGGTCATTAGTAAGCTACTGTTGATTTTATTTTTAGCCATCACTTTTACTCTCGAGCTCAACTCGCAATACACTCGGCTATATCCTCAGCAACGTTCTGGACAAGCCACGGTTACAGGTGTCTTCCCTTTCCCCCCCCCGGTGCATGCCTTTATTTTATAGCGCATAGGGTTCAGCACTCCCCTTTTCCAGAGTTTTACGCTCGTCGATTTTCGTCGAATTTGGCTAACCCACGCTCTCGCGCTTTCCGCTCGTCAACGTTTACACACTAGGAATAATTCTTACGAGCACGAGTACGCACTCGGTGAGTCTTGAACCCACACTTCGACGCTAGTAGGGACGAGATTCACCTACTGTAATACTACTCCATTGGGGGTGCCGACAGTAGCTTCCAAGTACCTGGTAAGTACAGCAGTTATTAATAGCTGCCTGCGTGCGGTATGTTGTAAATTTCGAAGTTATAAATAGCTGCGCATTTGCATCTGATTGGCGCGTTTGTGGCTCGATGCGTGGTGTTTAGTGATCATGCGTATAAGTCAGTTATTAACGGTTGGTTTTACGCCGCGTTGACTCGTACTCTGCCACCTTGTTAACAACGACGATAGCCGTGGACATATGCTACTAATAGTACTAACAGTACCAATAGAATACTAATAGAATACTAATACTACTAACACTACGGTGGAGGTGCACTGGCTCTTGTATTTCCTTCTGAGGGTGGTTGCCTGATAAAATGCTCTGCACCTCCCCCAAAAACTGACTTATTAGTAGACTAGACTGAAAGCGCAACTATTGTGATGACCGAACCCATGGCCTAGGCATGAAAAAAAAAACGTATTCCAAACCAAGAATGGCGTTCCGACAGTTTTGGGTGAAGATGTTACCATGGCTGAACGAGCCCGGTCGTGAAAAAAAATCTGGCCGGTCTGGCCGAACAGTGCTGCCTTTGTCATAGCACGCCTCCGTGAACCTTAAATAACCTTAATACAGAGCAAAAAGCATCTCCTGCCCTGAGCGTTACTCCGACAAAGCTCCACAAACCGGCAGCGTGCTCAATTACAGGGACCCCACCTGTGGCTTACGCTTCTGCCGTCTCAGCAAAAGCTTCCAGCACCGGCACCGTCCATATACGGAGCGAGACGCATCTTCCGTGGGCGCTAGGAATCATCCAAGTACTCACTAGTGGGCGGCTTAAAGCCAGCCAACACAGTGCTACTAAACACAGCAAAGCGCATGTCCTGCTGGGAGCGATACGAATACTCCGACAGAGCTCTAAACCCGCGGCGGCGAGTGTTACAGGATACCACCTGTGGCTCACCTGTGGCTTAAGCTTCTGCCGTCTTAAGACCGCCTCCAGCACCGGCACTATTACCGTGGTAAGCTGTACCAAGAAAGCCGCCCGACTTGCCGAAGTCAGCTCCAAACCCCACACCTGCTCAAAGGTCATCATCGACAAAAGTCCGGTGCATACTATCAAGCTTCGTCGTTGGATGGAGACGAACCGAATTGGCCTGTCAGAAAATACAGATTAAGAGGTTTTTTACTACCGTTGAAGCTCATAGGCTCAGATTGCACCGCAATAGGCTCAGGTTGTACCGCATTTGACCCAGGTTTCACCGCATTTGGCTCAGGTTCCACCGCATCTGGCTCAGGTTGCACCGCATTCGGCTCAGGTTCCACCGCACTTGGCTCAGGTTGCACCGCATTCGGCTCAGGTTGCACCACATGGTGATTCGCGGTCGATCGCGAAAGAAACTCAAAGAAACAAAAACGTGCCCCCCCCTACCGCCCATGATACCGCCCACTCATTGTCGCGCCCTTCCGATCCCCGCAGAAACAAACCTGTACAGTGCCTCCCAGAAACAACCAACCGCCCAACTCAAGGCCAGCTCGCGTGGCGTAGCCGTCGGATCCGGCCGGACGTTTCGGAGCGGTATCCCCTGCGGGGAAAAAAAAACGGAACTTGCTATCAGCACGCAGGCATAACAAAAACAACAACACACACGGGTGCATGGGTTGAAACCAGGTGGAAGCAGAGCATTGCAGCAGTCCCAAGAATGACTAAGGCTGCTGTTCAGATTGCTTATGAATAGCTCTGCTTTCGGCTCCCGACCTCAGCGCTCGCTTCACGTGGCCAACACCAAATGTCGAGAACGTTTTTCGTCACGTCAAAAGGCCGGGTGCATTTTATGGTTGGGCTTCACCTTAACGTTTCCCTGGCTCGTTCGCTTCGCTTCAGGTGCTCTATACCTTGTACCCCCATTCAAAAACTGGTTTCGAGTCAGGGTCATTCCTGACCAGAACAAACAAAATCACACAATTCCTGACAAACAATACCAACGGCCCCGGACATTTAGAGCTCCAAAACGTCACCTTTTTCAAAAAACAAAATCACGTTTTTTCTCGTCAAGAATCCCGACACCAATTGAAAGGAAAACTTTCAAAGCCTATTCAAAGTCAAGGACTACTGAAAAAAGTCACGATTCGTGAAAAACGTCACGTTCTCTTGTCACGATTTTCCTGACATTTGTTTTTGCTCATTAGGAATGACCTTTAAACGAGAGCGCAACCGATCAACAACGTCCGCCATGGCAAAAGTAGATAAATAACGCAAAAACACAAACGTAAATTCGACGGGCATGGAGTAGTCCTGTAGCTGAGGGTCCCCGTCACTCACAGACGACGTTTGGCGAAAACGTGATGCCCTTAGCGCAGCACGCGTCGGCGCTCAAGTTGGAGCCGAAAACAACGCCTCGCATTTTTTTTTTTTCTTTTTTTTTTATCCTCCGGTGGATGGGGAGAAATAAAAGCTCAAGCTCACCACACCCCCACGTATGTTCGCACGGGTCGTGTGTCAAATTCACTCAGTTGCCTTCGCAATCCAGCACTTCCTGGCGTATCCTTCGCTTCCCGTGGCAACGACAGCGCGAGCTGTCCCTACGGATGCATCTTTTTAGGCAGTGGCGCCAATCGCACTTTGGGATGATGCAAGATTTTGCCATCTTCTGGGTACGTGCACCCGGGTGTAGCGGCACAGCGGCACCAAACACACAGGTATGGCTTGTAGCCAGACGGAAGCAGAGCCTGACAGGAGTTCCGCATGTGGTTAATGCCGCTGCTCACGGGTGTATGACAAGTAGCCAGACAGAAGCAGAGCCTTGCACCTAATCCATACCAGTATATGGTTGGTGCCGCTGCTCAGAAAGAAACACGCCTCTACTTTCAGCTTTGACCTGCGCGCCCGCTTCACGTGACAAAAACTGGGCTTCAAGAACGGAAAGTTATAAAGCAAATGACTTGGCTTGGAGATACCTGCGGGGGGATTGGTTGGACTGCTACCGGTGGCATGGGCGGGGAGATATCCTATAGCGGTGCCGACGGCCAGGTATTCATCCGTCTACCGCCGTCCCCTCCGCTACTGGCTTTTTAGCAACAGTATCAACAACCACCGCTGCCGTCCCCTTAGCGGCAGAAGCCGCCAGCAAATTCGTATCGCGTCGCCCGGGAGCTGGTGACACTAATCTATCTCCAGCCCGCAGGGCGGCGGGCTACAGCGCGGCCGGCTGCAGCGCGGCCGGACTTGCAGCGAGACCTTGTCCGCAGTGGAGAGGGTTTCAGTCGCGGGCATGGGCTTTCTTCGCCGATGGCATCAAGGGAGGAGGGCATCGGCCGTGCCCTTATTCATCAACACGCATTTGTGAGCAAGGACACATTCCTTCAACGAGGGTAGATTACTGCAGGCAGCATGCTGAGGATTGCATGGTCAACGTCCAGCATCGTGGGAGTCCCATGTGTGTTTCACGTAACTGGTCGCCCCATACCTAGACCATAGGAAAGTTTATCGCATTAAGCGTACAAATCCTATCATCAAGGTTAATATTTAGGTGACGTACAGAGCTTCTCAAGCAAGGAGCCATATAAACTATATTAATAGGTGCACTAGGTGCACTAGGTGCACCAGGTTCACCCCTACCGCCGTGGCACGCGCCTAATACGCACCGCGCTCGCCAAAACCTTGTCTCGCCCGCATGCCTGGCGAACAACGAGCTATCGACACCGCACTCGTACTCCCGGACGTGCGACAGCTGGGGTTCCGATGTTTGGTGTCAGGCGACGACAGGAAAGGAGTGCCGTGGGTTATATCCGACGCGGGCACGTTTCGTCCTTCCGAGTAATTAAGAGGTTTTCTGGGTTGCACGTGGTATCGACCAAATGGGCGTTGACTTGAACGATGGGCGAGCATGGTACTGCGGCAAAGAGTGAAGCCGGCGCTGCATAGCGCGTCGAGTATCGTAATGGGTTTCGCTCTTGTACTCGCTGCTGCAAACGCAATTCCAATATAACCCAAACAGTAGCCCAAACAGTTTTGGCTAGGCGGTGCTTTCTTAATAATTGAGAAGGGGGCGAACGAAGCATGTTCAGTTTTATAAAACGCTGCTGCTGTTGTAGGGCCTGGCCTTTAAGGCTTGCTTAAAAAAATTGCCTCAACGCCTTTTCCTGAAAAGGGCGTGCTTTAAGAGGGTTGTTTCGGGCCTTGCGAGCCTTAATCGAGTAAGGCCCGATGCCTGACGGCGCAAGAGGCTTTCAGGAACGTTTTTGGCGATATAAAAAAATAACGCAGTTAGACTGGAACTCCAAGTAATAGGGGACAGGGGTTATATATTTGGTGTGCGCGTGCTTTCCGGAGAAACCCGGAGACACACGTCAGACGCCAGCACGCCAGCTCGCCAGCTCGCCAGGTAACAGCTTTCGCGGACACGGACGTAACACCTTTCACCTGTCACCTACTGCCTTCGGAGCGGCGAGATGTCTACCCAACACGGCGTCCCAGCCATCAGGAAGTGGTGATCCTGCACAAGATCGGTCTGGATCTGCTGCCGGCGGACGTTCAGGTCGTGATAGCTCACATCCTGCTGCGGCCGCTGCAGCCCCAGCTCCAGTGCCAGAGCCAGCTTCAGCAGCAGAACCAATGGCAGCCGGCAGTAAGCCTGGCAGGCCCCAGCCCAAATCGACTGTAGGAGCGCGGCAGGGGACGTTGACTAGTTGGAAGAGTTGACAAGAGGAGTGACAAAGCGTTCAACTCCTTCGTCGCCTCGAACCGCACAGTTACACAGCAGTGCATCACTTGGCAGGCACTCTCTTGCGTGTTTGCTACTTGGATAAGTATGTACCACTGCTGTTGTTGTCGGGGCGGATGCTGAAAATACAACGCTATTTCCAAAAACGTGATCAATCAGCGGCTTTTTTTCTTAATAGTCTGCCGCTGCAATATATACCAGGTACTTGTTTTTTTTCCTGCATGTGTGCGCATCCGCAGCGAGATCTACCGGGGCGTAAAACCAGCCTGAGTGGCGAAGACGTAATACCTAGACTTGGAGGCTAAGTACATGGACCCATTGTTTCTTGTTTTCGCTGCGTGCCCATATATATACTACAAAAATAAAAATACACTCCAGCTGTGAGATCGAAGATTTTGTCGAAACTCATCCATGCAAGCTGCGTGTGATACTCCGTTTGCGCGTATTACAGGTTGTGTGTCCTCATGAAGGATATAGGTCGGCGACTCCCCTTGGAACTACAGCGGTGTAGCTATCAGGGTCAATAGGGTGATGTTAGTCAATCTGTGCGCGGAAACTATAAAACCCGTTTTTGAGGGGGGCAAAATCTGACCGCTGTGGAAGGAAATGCATCAGTTTATCTTTTGTATCCTGTAAGTCGTATAACCGGTGAGGGGAGGGCGGACTTTTCAAGGGCGTGGGGGCCTGGGTTTGAATAAGAGGGAGTGCGGGGGGGGACGGGCGGGGCAACTCAATCTGTGCGTGGAAACTATAATATATGTATTGTTGTTCAACGGTACACTCATTGAGTTATGCGGTAAAAATACCCACCAACATTATGACGTACGTCACAAGCCCGGCACTTCATTTTCTCTGTTGGACATTTTAAGACGAGATGCGTGTTAACCCTCTCAGAACTGCCACGCTGGCGTCCCCGTTGGCGTGGTAGGTGATCATCGTGCCTACTAAAATCAATTTTGGGGACAAACTACTTGGATTTGGTGGGGCACTTTTTTAGTATTAAACGGCTCAACGCTCGCTTAAGGGTTTTTTCAAGGCCACAGGGGGCACCCAAGCGTCCCCTGGTCCCCGGTTTTTCGGTAAGTCTAATATCTAGATGTTTTATCGGAACAGTAAAACATATGGCTAGGTTAACACGCTGCGTTTAGAGCTTCGGCTGGTTCGTGGAACACAGACCCAGACACCCATGAAAACAAGGACTTAATCCACAGATGCTGTGAGTCTCTTCAGATCGGCGTCCCTCTGGTTCTCAGCAGAGGTTCACACCTCGACTTTGAGGCATTGCCATGGTCAAAATTTGAGGTACACAAAACGAGACAAAAAACGAGACAAAAAACGACCCGCAACAGAACGTATGCACTTCGCCAGCGGGCAGCCACAGCTCCTCACAAGCAACCA
Organism: Undaria pinnatifida; assembly: GCA_012845835.1. NCBI lineage: Eukaryota > Phaeophyceae > Laminariales > Alariaceae > Undaria > Undaria pinnatifida. The sequence continues at coordinate 13,678,581 of JABAKD010000016.1, forward strand.
AGGCCCGCGAAATTGAGGTACGCTCCTGGTAAGGTGTATCACGACGTGGGGTGCGCCAGCCAGCAGTCGTCGCAGCCAAAAGCGACTCACGAGATGCTTTCGTGAGTTCGAACTTCGCAGCGAGCAGAAACACCAAAAGCTACCGAAATCGCTGAAATATTTCAATTCACGCGCGGGAGCCTAATAATAATAATACAGTGGATACATCACCCATGAAAAAACGGTTTTCACCAAAAGCTTGCTGCTCACCAGGCGGATGATATAACTCTGTAATATGTGGGGTGTAAGGGCTTAGGAGAGGAGGAGAGGTACACTCGAAAAAGAGGTGGTTGGTTATGGAGTCCATAAAAGGACTTAAAGGATGGAAAAGCTCTGCATTATTGGATTTTTGCTGCATTTTTTCCAAAATTTCGAAATAAGCATCTTGTTTGCAGATGCCATACTTGGTACTCAATTTTCAAGTGGCTTTATATATACGCGAAATGCCTCCATACGAGCTCCTACTAAAAATATTCCTGTGCGATCCCCGGTGGCCTCTAGGCTCGTGCCTATCTGGCTCGTTGAGGGGCCGTTAAGGCTGGAGTCTCAAAATAAGCCGTAACCCCATTTTTTTTGGCCTGCGGCGAGCGTTAGCCATTCCCCTCAACGCCCCTAAAAGCGAGCCTTAAAGGCCAGGGCCTATGCTGTTGACGCTGACAATCTGTAGACAAGAGTCTGTTTACGTCGGCGGCTGGTGCATGTTGCATGTTGAAAGTTCAAACCCACCTTCCCGTTTCCTGGCGTTGTTGATTCCTGCAACCGCCGCAAGTGTCAAGACCGAGACTGCATAACACGCAAAGTTGAACACCAACCCAGGCGTGGACTCTCCCATCTGGTACAAGTATTTCACCGAGGGACCATACGTTCCCCACACGAGTGGGACGGTCGACAGCACCAGCAGACCGCTCCTGTTTGAACGCGCGCGCGGCCTGTCCTTCTGCTGGGCACCTGCAGCAATTGATGCGCTGTCGGCAGGACTGAGATCGTGCGGTACTATCTCTGGTACGCCCGTATCTACCGGGGTGAGGTGGACGGAGATGCCGCGAGCTTCTTTGCGATGTCGCCGCCACCAGAGGTTGCTTCCCTGCCGTTGCTGCTGCTGCTGCTTCATGGTGTGTACCAGTAAGCGGTTCGGCGTGTGTGCTACGTGACTTGTCGTAGAAAGGAATCCCGAGGAATAGAGTGCTGGTGACAGGCCAGGCTTGAAGGAGACGCTTAGGGCGACGTGAGCTGTGGCCACCAGCACGGTGGCCAGTGCATACCATGCACTCATGCAACACAAGCACCCGCAGTAGCTACTTCCTCGCCTTTGGCGCCACTGCCTGTTCTGTACAGCAGTGCTGCATGCTGCACGCTAGGTGCGGCGGTGCGGCGAGAAAGGCGGGAGAACCAAAGCTTGCGAGGCGTTTTTATATCGGGAGCTCCGATGTTTTGGTTTGCTTGAGGCTGGCGAGCCTGACACTGGACAGTGCACTAAGCTCGTTGCTCGTACGGCAGCTGAACAAACACATGAAGCGCATCCTGGGTGCTGTGTCCGGTGCCTTGAGAGGCCTTGCCCCCAGGGCAGCAGCACCAGCAGCACCAGCAGCACCTAATGCAGCGCATCAGGAGAGAGTTCGCAAGGCCATGGAGTCTCTAGCTCCAACTGGCACGATACTGCCGTCCCAGGGCAAGGCCTTGGCGATAGAGCGTACAGCTGCGGACTTGGAAGGGAAGAAAATGGTCAAAACACCGGAGGAGATGTACTGGGTAGCGAATGCCTTGTTTGAGGTGTGTTCAAAACATGCGACATGCCGTAGTTGCGGAGCTGAAAGTACAATAAACAACCTTTGGTACAACACAAACCGATACCCGATGCACTGATGTGTGCAGCACCATAAAGAATTTACTTTGAATGAAGAAAGTCATTACTAGCTAGGCATAATGTGATGGGTACAACGAGGTCGCGTAGCAGGTGCTACCTATTCGCCGAAGCCGTCGAGTTGATGACTGTTGTTACTCAAGGTAAATGTTTGCGGTTTGCAGTCATTGGGCAGACTTACAGCAGTGGTATTATTCGTATATCCCTCTATCGTGTCGACCACTGTCCGTCACGAGTGTGTTGCCACATGATTGTGCAACACAGCTGCTGTTGCTGTACCGACGAACCGACAGCTTCCGCTGTAGCGCTTTAGTTCTAACGGTCCGCATGCCTCGGTTGGTGCAACTTACGTGCCTTTTCGATTACCTTCCAACCTCTGTTGCAGGGCAAGCACGTACCGATGGACAAGGAAACGGCAGTTAAGCTTTGGAAGCAAGCGGCCGACGCTGGGCACCCGAAAGCCACGTGAGTTTCTTCAGTCTTTAGTCATGTTGTGGGTTGTTGGGCGTGCTCTGCTGTCACGGGTTCGATGTGCGCTCTGCCGGTGGAGGCATCTTTAGGCTTGTACCAGACGTAATATAGTTCCGACTCGTTCTGCCTCGAGGTTTCCGCGCTCTCGCCCCAATAAGCGCGATCCGGCACCGCGCGAGACGACGCGTTCCGTTAATTTGTGGCACTCACCCCGCACTATCATGCCCATCCCGTAGACGGGGCCGAACCGCTCTAGGACAGCGCACCCTAAAAGTTGACAGCCAACGACGACAACGCACAACGACAGCAAGAACGACAATAGCGTCAACACAATGACAGCTACAAAAGGACCACTATGACTACAACCACCATCAACATACAAGTACGCGTCAAGTACGCGTCGCCATCGTGCAAAGCAGATTACCGACATATCTTTCGCAATTTTAATGGCAGCCTCCCCCCCCCCCCCCCAATAAGAACGCCTCGATGTCTCCAGTCCCTCGTATCACGCTTCGTCGTATGCTTGATATTTTCTGATTCTGCAAACGCTTTGTCCACCTTCACACTGCATACCGGTGTACACATTGCTGCCCACCTTCATCCTTCGTAAGGTATACCTACGCTAAATGCTTGTGGCACGGGGATGGCGCGGCGCAAGACCGTGGTTTGGCGGTGTCGCTTTTCGAGCGACTAGGGGACGAGGGCTTGCCGGACGCGAAGGTGTGCGGTAGGATGACGCAAAGGGGTTGAGAATTTCGGTCAGATTGTTTGTCCCGAGAAATTCCAGCTTTTTGATGCAATGTTTGCGCTTTCCGGACAGCGACTTGAATACGAAGGTCAATTTCGTTTACAAGGTATGATACCTTTGACTACCTTCATATGCCTGCCTGCCTGTCTACCTGCCTATCTGCCTGCCTGCCTGCCTGCTTGCCTGCCTACAAGTATTTTTTCCTAGCTTCCAGCGCACTGTTCTTCTTACGACTGCTTCGCCATGTTGCCTTCCAGTCATTCAATCTCAAAGGATTGCGTGTTTCGTGAACGGTTTAGCGTTCGAAGTTTCTCCGCGTCGGCCGTGCCCCCCCGGGTTTGGTCGCCAAGCATTTTCAGTCTCCACCCCACTTTTCCACACATCGGACAAATCAGATCCCCTCTCAACACGTAGGCATTTGAGGGCAGACACAGTCCCGATGTATGTTATCTGCAAGATTAGGTCGTGTTCGCCTGGTGAGATCTGTATGACGCGACTCTCTTGCGCACATGTATTCCGGATGGAATCTGTATGATACGTATCTCGCGCCACATATCATAACGGCAAACATAGTATTAATATCTATTATTGACGATCTACATCGTGATCTGTCATATGCATACACTTTGCGTAGTATTCCGTGACTAACGACGGCGTGCCACCCGCTAAATGCCACCCCCGCGCCTTGCAGCATGCCCTTGGGTTGGTATTATCTTCGGGCGATGGCGAGGATGTGGGCATTCCTCAGGATGAAAAGCGGGCGCTGGAGCTGTTTAAGTCTGCCGTTAAGGGTGAGCTCCTGTTTTCTCTGTGCTATCATAAGACAGGTTCCAATTTACTTGTCGCCCGATCCCGATGGGCTGCGTACAAACTGAGTGTTCGTTTCCTGCGTACTTTAGTAGTGGAGTCGATTGCCGCATAAACGTGAAAGCACACCAGCAGCCGTGCTCTTTACAGACGTGTGAGGAACTCCGTCATGTGTATGTGTGGAGTATCGTCATGTACTGTTGTTGTAATCGATATTGGGAGCTATCGGACCATTCTCTGCTGTGGACTCGCTCTAACCCCTTCGAAGCGTGCGTTCGTGTGTACGTGCAGCGCTTCAACCCCTTCGAAACATGCCTTCGTGTGTACATGCAACGTTTCACAGGGGGGTTCCTCCCGGCCGTACACGATGCAGCATCCATGATGGAAGCGGGCCTGGGCGGAGAGAAGAACGGTGCCGAGGCTGTAAAGTAAGTCCAGCCCGACTGCGTGTGAGAACCGATCGCAAGCGTAATATAACATTAGGCATGGTACGGACCGCCGCGGTATGACCGGCAACGCATCACTGCGCGCTGAGTGAGATGGATGCCTCGACACTGTGCATGGATCGACGTGTCCCTAGCATTTTTTTAATCGCCGGGTAAAAATGTAGCTTAATCTTACCACACTTCCACGTATGTGTCGTGTGTCCGTTTAACTTGGTTGCCGAAACAACCGTGCCGCCGTGGCAACGTCGGCGTAATCTTATATTAATACCCTTACAGTATCGCCCCACGCGCACTAGTGTGGAGCCCAAGCGGGGTGCGCACTTGATGACCTGCCCGAAGGCCGTTGACCTCGGCCACTGCACCCACCCATGTTCCTCTAGCGCCCGCCACTGCACCCACCCATGCCCCTTTCGCGTTCACCACTGCACCGACCCATGTCCCTCTCCGATCACCATTTATGTGTGTTTGGGCCTCGTCGAACTGCCGCATGCAGGTGGCTTGAAACGGCGATCGAAGCTGGCGACCGTTTGGCGCCCTCCACCCTTGCGACATGGTATGAACGTGGTCGGTGAGGAACAGTGGGTACAACTGCTTATTAAATCATTAATCAGAGTCGTATGGTATGAACTTGGCAGTTCAGCCGTGACTGGGTGTCGATTGAACAATCATTCATATTTACGGGTATGAAGGCGTGTTGATTACACAGTCCATCAAAGTCACATGGTATGAGCGTGGCAAGTCAACCTGTGGTGTCGATTAACTCATCACCAATCAAAGTCGAGCGCCCCGCGTGTGGATGTTGCAGGGTTAGGAACGCACCACATTTACTCCTGTTGAATCGTGTCATGGAATGCAGATTTTGCCCACAGTGCATTTCAACGCGTGGCACGCCCATGCCGCGCCTGGTAGACGTTGTATGGGGCCATGGAAGGGAATCCTGTTCTCTCATCGAACGGATCACCGAGATAGAAATAAGGTCCCGTCGTTCGAGTCGTTCGGCGCTTCTCTTCTGCACACGCCCTCTGGCAGTCGAACGCTGCGCGGAAATCTGAGTTGAAATGTGTTGAAGATGGTTCTCCGTCCTGACTTCGCACGATGCTGTTCTACCGGTGCCCGCAGCTGTTGTCTGCTGACGTTGTGCTGATTCGTGGGGTGCGATAACACGCCTCCCAGCTTTACCCCGCCAATCGTATCATGAAGTTATCGGCACATGGACGTGTGTCCGCTTTTTCTGATTCCCTATCCCCCTTCGATGGTGTGATTGATTGCGCGTTCAGAGCGGGTTTAACTGTGAATCAAGAAAAGGCGTACGAACTGCACCTTCATGCCGCTAATATGGGAATGCCTCGGGCGCAGTACAATACGGGTGTACATTACTTCGAGGGCAAGGGAGTTGAACAGGTGAAATGCGTCTAAATACTGATAGGCGTTCCAACCTTGTCGCAATCTGCATCTGTGCCATGCCTTTCCAATGTGGTACCAGGTACCTGGTAAAATGGTGTTCGTGTTGTATGTTCTACTGTATCATGTCATATCGGGTGGTAGTTTCAGAACACCAATGAATGCCGTCGATGCGCTGGTCTGGTTAGCATAAAGTTCGAACGGCAATGAGCGATGAGACTATCATACTACTGGCGACAAGAGGTCTGCATAGAGGACGCAATAGGCACAACTGCGCTGTAAACATCAACGCTTTAAATGGATCTGTTGGCGGATCGGCGATGATTTCGCACAGACAAGCGCCGCGTAAAGCACTGTTAAGCGTACAAGCGCAAAGGGTATATAGCTCCTCCCCGCGCAATCTTACTGGAAGTGGCGTCCGTGAACAGTCAATCATCATTTTGTTGTGTGTTTCTTGCGTTTTCAGAACCTCCAAGAGGCGGCGATGTGGTTCGAGAAAGCGGCGGCTTTGGGGGTACCACAGGCGATGCTGAACCTCGGGAAGATGTTTGAAAACGTGAGCGACGGATGCTCTTCCTCGGTTTGATTCTCGGGGTATAGTTGATGATATACATGAACCACTTTGGATGGAATGTTAGAACCGCTTATTGCTCTCTGGATGGAACATTTTAGTCGTTTTGTATTCGTACTTGTACCCCAACGGCCAGTGCTCCCGTCTAGGGTGGCATAGCGTTATGTTTGAATGCCCCACCCCTATGGGAATGAATGCACGTATACAGTAGTGTATGTAGGACCGTTTGGTATTGATTTACGAGCCCAATGGCCCCTATATTTCGTCCAGAATGGTATACCGTATATTACAGTGTTAGTGTTAGTGTTGGTGTTAGTGTTAGTGCTAGTGTTAGTGCTAGTGTTAGTGTATAACACCCCCTGGGATGAAACGCTGAGCCGGTTTCCTCCTTAACCAGTGCGGCACGAATAACAACGGTGGCGGCTTTGGGAGGATGTCGTCCAGATCTTGCCATAGACGTGTCGCTCGGCGTTTAGACTCTACCCTCGGTCGTCGAGAAATCGGCAATCGCAACTCATCCGAGGGGGTGTGCTACATACACCGTCACACACGGTAGATTTTCGACCTATAATACGGATGTTTGATGTTTGCATATTATGTTGCAAAGCAAACCTCGGATGGCTATGGCCGACCGGTTCGTGCTGTTATGGCCCGCCGCTCGTCGCAGAGACACGCCCGGCGGTAGCGGTGGTGCCCGCTGCTTTGCGTGCGATCTCCACGCAGTTCGAGAAGGCACCAGACCAGCGGAACTTGGCGCGGACTTGGCTTCGCCTAAGCCGCCGACGGGGCCACCGCATGTCTCGTTTGGTGTCGCCGGGTAGCGCGACAACTTGCAACGGCTGCCAAGTCTCCAACACCCAACACTCCCAACTTATGTTGCGACTAACCTTACCGATACGGCATGTTGATGGTGTCAAGGCCCTGGGCGCTACACGTTTCAAGAGAGATGTCGAGGCTGTAATGAATGTAGTATGGGGTTTCGGCAGAGACTTGAAGATATTGAAATAGATCACAATCAAGTCGATACACCTGCCGGAATATACGAACATGCTTTGCTCAAAATGGACAATAATAAGGTTACGTTGATAGCACTCCCTCCACTTCGTTTTGTGTCCTGCTCCCGCACTAATAAGACGTTATGGTATTTGCTTCGCGCACGGTGTTGTCGCGACAATGCCGCCATACACAGCATCGGACATCCCCCCCCTCATTTTTTGGCCTCCTGATACACTATATTTAACATGTGTTTTTATCAAATGTAACAATATTGCCGCCATGCAGGGGATCGGAGTCGAGCAGGATCGAGAACGAGCGTTGAAGTGGTACCAGAGCGGCTTGCGCGCCGAGGCACAGCTGGAAGGGGCGGTCGCTGAGTTCGGTGACGCAGCCGTATCAAACGTTATGAAGCAGAAACGCTCAAAAGAAAAGCAGGCCCAGATAGATCGAGGTGGAGAAGCTTAGCCCCAACTGTGCCAAGATATTCGGGTAGAAAGTGCTTGGAATTGTGTTTGATTGCTGTTGCGGTAGGGAAAGGGTTAGTTGACCGCAGGGACCCCTCTCCTACGACATTCGTGTTTTGTGGTTTTCGTCTTCGGCTCTAGACCGTAGAGTAACAGCCTTACCTTCAAGACACCTCGGACCGAATAGACTCGAACCGTCGAGCTCGGATGTTATTTGCTTTGTGCACTATCCGCTAGGCAGAACTTGTCGCGGCGGACAGTGTTCTGTCACATCTGCGAAACGTTAGCGGCTATCGCAGGACCCTGCTTAAGTGCGAGCCAAGACGAGCGTGGTGCCTGCGGTGGTGGATGCGGTCCTACAAGGCAGCGGCGCAAGCAAGTGCTGCTAGTGTTAAACCTGTCGACGATTGTACTCTTCGTTCTTTCGTGCATGTTGCCGTCGTCGCGCGTATTAAATCACGCACAAAATGTCCAGATGACAAGCGTTCACGTCTCGGTGGCCCACAGGCTTGCCCTTTAGCTATTAATATCAATAGTGCGCTACAGAAGACGGTTGATACACAACTCGTTGTTGGGGAGCTGCGCGCGGCGTGGGTCGGACGACGATTCTCGTCCAACATCGGTCGGCTCGAGTTCGGCGGTGGGTGGACTGTCTTCTAGCGCGCTAGGTTTCGGTTATGATCCGTGATCAAGGTCCGTCCCCGAGAGCTGGTGCATGATTAGATCGTTGGCAATCCTATTGGTGTTCGCGTTCGCTGTCTTCCGTGGGTTTCTCAAGCAAGCCCATAGTGCTATCATTTTTAATGTCGATTGTGCCGATTGCTTTGCTATCATACTGCTGCGATATAGATACTACTACTATTGTACTGTACACAGCTGTACCATACGAACGTACATGCGTACCAGGTATCATACAACAGCATGGCTTGGTTTTAGTATCAACAGTGGCGGTGATAATACCCTTCTCTCGCGGCTTCGCTCGGTCGACCACCGTCGACACGTTTGTGTGTGTCGCTCGGTCGATCGTGTATACATACTCCCGTAACTACTAGCTGTCGCCAGTCATGAATCGCCAGATCAATCGATATTTTCTTCGCTCTCGCCTGCAACTTTTGCACACACATCGTTCGTATTTACTGTTGCTGGAGTTTGGATTCTACCAGTATGCAACTGTCCAACCTAAATACTTCCCAGGTACCTTGTTAGCAGTACACTGGGGAACAGCACGCGAACGCCTATCGTAGGTGCTGCAATTTTAATTGCGTCCTGGCGACGAGCGGATTTCTCTTGACCTTGGAGCGAGACATGATTGTCGCCATGCCGTCATGTACTACTACGTACTCGCAGCCGAAGATCAAGATTAAGTCCCCATCAGTCCCAGGCTTTGCAGTGGATTGGGATATTGTAAATTTGTGGTCCCTCCGTCCGCGTCCACGAGGCGGTCAACTCTGTGGTGCAGGGTGCCACAGGTTCTCCGTCCTGAATCTCTGCCTGATGAGCGATGAGAGCACATGTTTGATGATGTTAGGTTAATTTGGATTTTGATATTGCTCGATTTTCGATTCATGCTCATGGGACTTGCTCTGGGGCAAAAAAAAATTAGATGGCGAGATAGAAAAAAAACTGTGACAATGCTCTTGCAATGCTTTGGGCACGGATCCTATACATAGGGACACTTTCATAAGGCATTAAAATAATCGCGCGAAGCGCGAAAAAAACTTGGGGGCGGTTTGGAACTTGGAAAAACATGATAAAAAAAATCGCACATGCCTCCCTCTCACAAGAACGGGGCTCACGCAAGGATCTTGCGGAGAAATAAGAACCTCGGTAAAGTTTATAATGAAGTTAGTGAAGGGCACATCATTTCCATAAAAATACCAAAACCTCGGTTTCTCATCAGAGGGCCGGCGGCACAACACTCCTAATGCAGTACAGGACGTAAGAATGGCAAGCTGATACTTCCAGGAAGACAAAAAGTACGGGAGCTTAAGTTAGTGCAGATGACACCCTCTCCCGAATAAGAAACCCGCAGGCCCAGCCAGGATTCCTGTTTCTCGCTATCAATAGGTCCCTGATAGGTGCAGTGCAGATAGATTATTCTAGGCATAACGCTGTTCACACAGTGGTAATAAAATAGGAAAGAAAGGAAGAAACCGGAATAATTCTGGCCGAGGCTGAATTTCTTATTGGAGAAAGGGTGAGTTCTACACACCATTGTTATAAGGCTTAGTTTGCAATCTTCAGCACGGGGCCTCCCGATTTTCTTCCTTTCCTGGTAAGGTATCAGCCTTGCTTTCTTGTATCCCTGTTTGTTTTTTACATTAATTCGTAGTAGTGTTGTATCCCATAATATGTACAACGGCAAGCAGCACCAACCAGCCGCAAAGCAGTGACTTTTTTATACGTTTGAGATACAAATGTTGCCGTTGCTTTATAATACTCAAATACAACGCGTTTCTTTAGCGTAAACTCCTTGATGTGCACCGAGTGAAGTGGGGCTTTCGGTGAAAATATTCGACAGGGAAGCGATGCGGGTGGTTCCGCCAAAATAGACGACACGAACACCACAAAAAATAGGACCCGTTTAACTCCAGTTCAACCAAATAATGATTGGCGATGCTTTTGAAAAATATTCCTTCTTCCAATATAGACACTCTTGTGTGGTGTATGTCTTGGCACTGAACCGTTCTTGCCGCCCGGCGACATCCAGCACCCCCACCATGCCCGGTGAAGGAAGAGAAATAACAAGGGGGTGGGGAATAGCTACGAGTAGTTACCAGGTAACCCCCCCCCCACCCCTTCTTCTTCTTTCCCTCTCCCCAGGGATGGCAAAAAGGAAAACATGGGAAAGGAAAGACAAAACAAAAAGGGGTCACCATTTTGTCAACAACGGTGGTAGTATCGCTGTGCCCCCCCCCCCCCCCCCCCCCGAGATGAAACAGACAATCAAACCCAGGGCCACGCAAAACGAAACGGCCGGCTCGCAGTCGAAGCAAAAACGTAATAAACTCGTACCTATCACATCAAGATGAGCTGGAGTATCAAGCGACGATCAGGGGCGTAGAGCCTACTGTGCAATTTTCACATTCACACCGCGATCACGACCGTTTTCCGTCTGATCTAGTTTTCCCAGTTCTGCAGGCCTCGGGCCGGTGCTTTGCTGGCGGAGCATTGCATTGGGGGCGCCCTTCCCTCTCTCGCGGGGCAGGGTGAGCCTCCTGGTACGCGCCTTCTTGTCGACGGTGGCCGCAGTGAAAGAAGATGTAGGGCCCCAGAGTGGGCCCTTGGGCTTCTTGGGCGTCGGTTGGCGGCACCAAACTACCCAGCCTCATCCCCGCCGCCGCCAAAATCCAACATCTCTGCAGCTGACGCCGCCCCGCCTGCACCTGCCGTGTGCCCCCCCCTTCACTGCCGCCACGAACGTCAACAATACCTAGGTCCTGCCCCATACCAATTCCGCGAAACAGCAGGGGAAACAGCGCTACCGACAACACCGGCAATCATCGCGCCCCCGTCAGCTTCCTGCAACCTAGCACACAATGCAGCATGCCGTTGACTAACAGAGATCATCGGATTCTTAACGTTGGCGTGCCCTTTGATTTCATCAGTGTTTCTGAAGTTGTTGGGAGGTCGACAAGATCAACCGGCCCCTCACCCCGAGCATCAGGTCCCCGCAATCTCTGAGAAGGTCGCTTCTTTCACCAGTGTCTGCCACGTCAAGAGCAGAGACCCACCCAGGAAACATCGGACTGTCTGGTGACCAGCTGGCCGTGTCGCTTTAGAAAATTTTAAACTCAAACTGTTCGGAGCACGCTCCTATCTACTTCGTTCGGCAGTCCGCGGTTCTTCGCAGCCATCCCAGTATTATTCCAGCGATAATTGAAGTCCAGCAGAATCGAGTGGGCCAGCGCAGGAGAAGCGCAATAGCCTGCGGAGGTAACGATGAAACCCCTCTGAAAAAGGACAAACAGTGACAGCAGGCGGAAAACATATTGAACAAGTGTACGTCAGGCCCATCATAACACGAATTACCTGGTTGACCACCAAGCCGAGGAAAAAACTCAACATGTTTTTACAAACACTGCAACAAACGAAACCGTGCGGTATAGACTAGGTCTACTTGACGGCAAATACTATTGAGCATCGGGTTATGCCGTGTGAGAGGCCAATGTTATGGGTGGAAATGATTGCTGTACCTGCTAGTGATAGAAAAGTCACGCAAGGTGGGAAGTGGTTTTCTTCTCTTGCTCCCGCGTTCTTTCGGTACGGGGGCTGCCGTGTAGGGCAGAGGGTGTAAGCCACGATCCTGCTTACGTACAGTGTCGAAGATCAAATCTCCAACGGATGGAGTTGCAGTACCACGCAAGGCTTTTTGGTTCGCGGCGGACCCTCTGTTTCAAACCTGTTGCACAGCCTCACCACTCACCACACGAGCAACCACTGCTGCTGTCGACGAACGCCTGCGCATCGACTGCTGAGATGTCAATGAGTGGCTGCCCCATGTCTCGGGTCGCGGAAATTGCCGGCCTCGTGATCGCTGTCACCTTTTTTGCGAAAGCTTGCAAGGCCTTCGCCACAACGTCAGCAGCAACTGGCGCCGTCTCGCGTGGCAGAACCCCTCGTGTTCCAGATGAGCTGTGAGTACGAAGGAGGTTAGGAAGGAGGTCGTCAGGACGCCGCCAAGACAAGCATGCGTTGTATGGCTACAGTGCCTCTTGCCTCTTGTGCAGCGCCTCGGTGTTCTAGTCGTATCTAGCGGTACATTCAGTGGTGGTGTCACCACGAGTGTAAACTCTAGGAGTTCAAGTTCATGCCCCGTCATGACGTCATACCTGGTACAGCAGCATTTCTGTCATGTGCATGTCGTACGTCGTACAGCAGCAAGTAACGCGAAGCGCAGTGTACCGCAGTTGGGTCCGGGCATTTCATGTCAACCAAAATGTGTAGCAGGTGCGATGCTATTCACTGGCTGTCTCCTTGAGCGCGTAGCAATACGACGAGCAGGATCAAGCCGTGCAACTTGTTACTTGTCGCGGTATTGCACGTCTGAGCAAGAAGCAAAAGACTCCATAACGCCACGAGCAACAGCCGATGCTGTAATTGCAATATACCCGTACCAGGTACAGTATTAGGTATCATACTTGTTGGAAAAGTCAGTTTTGTTTGAAACCGGCGGCGAATTCAGCACTTGTACGAATAGTAGTACAGTAGCTGACGTCCTTAGAATCATACAATATTATAAAATAGGTCTGGGGGGTTCTGCCGAAGGGTGGAAGGGTGGACAATTAGGATCGGATGTAAGGGGAAGCAGTGACGATCATGATCAAGTGTCTAACGTGCACAGCTCCGCGACTACAACGGAGCACACGAGCGGAACGACACTTCCCTGGCCGATTGATAGTAGAGGCTACCATTTTCTGCTGCTGTGGTTTTCTTCCGCTCCCCTCTCTTCTTTCGAACGTGGGCGGAACGGAGCGGCCACACATGCATGGTATTGGCCACACCTTGTTACAGTTATTTTTGTTGCTTGCGGTTGTAGCGATTTAGGGATGCGGGTATGTCAATGATTTACTGCCATTGAGGGTCTCGGTCGTCCGAGACTGCGTATGTTAGAGCCCCGGCCAGTTGGCTGGGGGGGAAAGCTCGGGTTCTGGAAGTACGATAGGAGACGAGAAGCAGTGGCCGGTGCCGCGGTTCTCGATTCACGCCAGTGGAGCCCCCTCCCAGCGCCGCGAAGAATAACATTGCAAAGATGAGTATCGACCCTAAATTCGTCGAACTCACAGCTGACGTCGTTAGATTAATTTTGTAAAATAACATGGCAATTCGAAGGATATACAACAAAAGTTGGTGCATTCCACCGCCGTCGGGGTTTGAAGGTTGTGCCCCCCCCCCAAAAAAAAACGTGCGCAGAGTGAAAAAAGACTGAACGTCTTCGTATCCCCCTGTTGACCCTGGCACTAGGTAGCACTAAGGGGAGTCACCGAGCTATGTCGTTATTGAGGACATGCACGCCCCGTAACATGCACGATCGGAGTGTCACACTCAGCTTGTAAAGATGAGTGTCGACGACATTCTCGTTCTCACATCTTTTTTTTATAAAAATTGAAAAACGTCAGCTGTAAGTACGACCGATTGAATGGTTTACACTCAACTTTGCAACATCTGTAAAAAGAAAAAGGATAATTAGTACATGTATTTTTAAGTTTTGATCGTAGAATTTTTCATACATATTTTCGTCACGTTGTCTCTCTCAAGTCCCAAACTAGGTACTCTAGGTACTCTTATTATAGCTGTAGGTACCCGAGGATACACGAGTATCATAGATGCGCAGGCCAAACTGCACCAGGTACCTCGTACTAGGTATGTATGCGATACGCGTGCCGTGATAATATGCATAACTCACCGTTGAGTATGACGACATGGAATGTGCTGCAACGACCCGACCCGATCTCGAGAAGCACACACCGTCACACGCGTTTGCCAACAAAGAGCGCGGGCATAACAAAATATGACCCCTTATTAGTCGACATGAAAGCAGCGTTTGATACCGCGCGTTGTGGTCTGCACTACCATTGGTAGACTGCTCGTGCTACAGCAGTTACAATGCCTTTCCTGCTTCTTGGTGGGGTCCGATGTCGATACCACCATCACACCTGTCTGTGGCCCGCCGCTGTTGAATGTAATAGGCCACCTTCGACACACAGTAACGCACCGTTCTTGTGCGCCTTGCACGTATGCACTACGAAAACACTCGGTAGGCGCTTGATGTAGCACCTATAGTACCCATGCACCCATGCCCCCTGTGCCGTCAACACCTCCTCAATGGCTATATACGACCCTTGCATTTCAGATGGCTTCTGGACGGTAGCGGCGCCGCCTAGAGCTATGTTATGAACATAAATACAGCAGTAGGTATCATGCATACTCGTAGCAAGCAAGGTACAACAGAGGGAGAGACGATTCTCCAATTTGGCGCGCACGCAGCGGACACCGTTCAGCAGATCCCCTCCGTCTCGTGTAACCTGCTTCTGTCTTCTGCCACCTTCCTGCCTCTGCTTGTCTTTGCAAGCACCAAGTGCGAGACTGCTTTGCGGGATCGCCTGGAGCTCGCGACTACGGTTGCGCTTCAGGCAGGAGCCGCCATGAAGCTGGTCATCAACATGAAGAACAAGAACGTCATCCACAAGGGGGTGATAGATCTGTGAGACTCAAAACTGATCCTGTGCCACACGTCTTGAAGGCAGAACACATTGTGTATGAACTACAGGTAGTACCGTTGTATGTTATTCACTCCTGTTGCAAGTTGGACGAGATGCGGTTAACAAAGACGCAAAAGCACGGGCTGAACGAGATGGCGTCATCAATCCTCCGCTATCGTTGAGTACAGTCAAACTTAGCGAACACGCCTCTTTACGCAACTTTGTTCGCCTCTCCTTACGTGACTTCGCCTCAACCTTCCGCTATCATTGACTGCGGTCAAACTTGACGCCCACGCCTCATCACGTAGCAATGTTGACCTGCCAGTACGTGATTTCGTTGGCCTGTGAATGCGTGCCTTCGTTGACCTGTCATTTAGTGACTTTGTTGGCCTGTGCGCTGGTCCCAATCTTAATCCAGAGTGACAGAGACAGACAAGGCGAACGAAAAGCTCATATTTGACGCGATGAGGAAAAGCTTTCCGGGAGACGAGCTCATTGGCGAGGTGCGTTCTTGTAGTTTATTTTCCCCTTTTGAATGTACGAGTTTAGTATTTTCCTCTTCCTGCTGTTGCGTGACAGCAGGATAAATGCATGTAGAGTTCCACATCGTGATATTTTTTTTCCCCGTGGCAGACCGCTTGCTAATAAAATGTCGGCGCCGTTATGTAGCAGCAGTATTGTTGATGTGCCTTCCGCGGCAGAGAGTGGTCAGGAAGAAGGGGACATCTTCGCGCGGACGGTCTTGCGATTATTATTGCCACAATTTCGTAACTCTGCCGCCGATTTGCTATCGTCACCTCACGCGTCTGTCACGCCGCAAAAGCCCTTGTGGTGTTCCTATCCGGACATGAATGTAAGGAGCGTTGGGTTACTAATATGAAAAAAACGTTCCTTATATTTCGTCCAGAGTGGTAGGGTGTTGTGTCGTGCCTTATGGCTTGAAGACGCGTGGGCTCATTCGAAAAAACAAATTGAAAAGTTTTTCTGCTAGCTTTATGCCACGGTAGAGCACACGGGTGCCTTCTTAACCGAAGCACGCTTGCCTCAACCGAAAAACATGTGGCAACAGTACATTTTCTGAACGTGTTAGCTTCGTACGTTTCCTGGACATTTTAGCTTCGCGCCATGGAGGGGCACACGGTGCACAACTGCGGCTGTACTTCCCCACAATACGAAAGAGGCAGAAGTTTTTGGCCAACGTAGTATTTATTTATTTTCTATGTTTCAAGTACGTCAGCTGTGAGTTCGATCTATTTAAGGGTCGATGCTCGTCTTTGCAAGCTGCGTGATACGCCGGTCATTACTGACAAACGGGGCCCTTGAATTCAGCAACCAACTGAGTATGCTTAATATCATTCATTTGTGCTTGTTGATGGTACTCAGGAACCTGACGGAGATGATCCATCGTAAATGAAGGAGTTCCATGCTGATGAGAGATTCTGTTAGTAGAATACAGGGATATCGGGATGTTATGCTATGTTCATCCGCGCATCTCGATGTCACTTGTATTTAAGTTCATTCTGAGACCTGGAACGACCGAATAGTACAAGAGAGAGTTTTGTGTCACCGTCCTGAGTCACCGTCACGCGTCCCACGTGCCAGCTGCCTATCCACCTCTAGAGATCGATGGTCAGTGATTTGCCGTTGTGTTCGCGGTATATGTTTTGCCGTGGGACTGTTGATCGGGTAGTCCTTTTTTCAACATGAGTGTTTGGGGTGAGGTGAGGTGTAAAGCCACACCCTCGAGTTGTTAGGCGCCTGGCCATTTTTAGGTGCACCTTTGCCGTCGATGGGCTCAAACCGGCGTAACACTTTTCTTTTCCGGCGGCACAGGAATCGAGCGCGGATGCTGGAGCCATCGCGGCCCTCACGGACGCCCCCACCTGGATAGTCGACCCCGTAGATGGCACGACAAACTTTGTGCATGGGTTTCCCATGACCTGCGTGTCCATCGGTTTCGGGCGCGGGAAGAAGGTTAGTCAAGGCCCGCAGCATGCGTGGTGCACATTTTTTGGGGGGGGGGAATGTGGTCGTTTGTTTTTTTTTCCCGATCGGTGAAAGGTTAATTCCGTTAGAATGGCAGCGGTGTTCTGGGGGACAGAGTACATGGAATTTGAATGGCGTATTTTTTTCAAGTGATGGAAGGGACACGGTTGCTTGCTGCAGATGTTTTAATCGACTTCAATCGACTTCAATCGACTTCGATGTCATGGTGAATGAAGCCTTGGTCGTTGCGGCGGCGCCCACGTTTTCCCCTGCTTCTTCCTTATTGAGTTGTTCCGAACGGTCCATCATCATGATAGCCATGGCGTGTATCTTTCTCGTATAAGCCCCAATCAAACGTTGGTGTATTACAATATTAGTATCGCGTTTTTATACCCTTGGTTTGTCGTATAGCTTTTTATTTATATCTTTCTTCGGTGAATTATCGTTTTTACATATAAGCATTATACTCATACCCTTTTCTAGCGTTTTATTGATTTTGATGTCGTACGGTACTCTTCTTGATGTTTTGTCGCTTTTTATATCCTTCTTTGCTGCTCTATCGGATTTTTTTCATGTCCTTTTCTGCGATTGTTGGAATCTCATATCAAAATTCATAAATGCTTTAAACTACAAATTACGTTGTTGTGACACCACCCTGATTTTTTCCCCGTGTCCTGGCTTGTTTCTTTTCTGCTCGCCAGATGGAGGTTGGTGTTGTTTACGACCCTTGCGCCGACGAATTGTACCAAACCGTTCGCGGGTTCGGGTCCTTCGTGAACGGTGTAAGGACGTCATCCTCTGGCTGCACCGACTTGGGCAGCGCTATCGTGGTGAGAAGGCGTTCTGGTCTTTTTTTTTTTTTTTGCTCCCGACCCGAGGCGAGAGAGAGGCCTTTTCGGGGGGGTTCTTCTCGCCTGCCTTGAGAAAAACACCCAGGGGAGGAGTCGCTGTCCTACATTTTGTTCTTGGATGAAAAAGACGGTTCAGCTGGGAGATCGGGAATTTCGTCGAAACTCTTCTTTGAATGTTGCGTGTGGTATATACTTCGATCACGCGTGTTACGGGGTGTGCATGTGTCCTTCGCGAGGGATTATATGTGCGGTAGGCCCGGTCGACGTATGACGCAGCTTTCTGCCTTGACCGAAGAAGCCAGAAGAGTCACCGATGTATCTCTTTCGTTGGGACACGTGCGGCCGACGTAGCACGCAGCTAGCAGAGCTGAGCGATGACCGCTCAGTTGGTTGAACTCACACCACAGCCGTCACATTTTACATGCTACATACCTGGTATTTATTAAAATAATTCTAAAAACGTCAGCTGTGAGTATTTGCTCATGTCAATAAAAGTAAACCTCCTAGAATACGGGTATTCCTGTCCTGCTGTGCGCGGCTCGGGTTGCACTGCATCTCGCGCTGCTGCTTTCCCCAAACGACGGTCGAGCGGTCGAAAGTAAGGCGCCTTCTGGGATGCACGGCAAGCGGTGCTCCGGAGACGATTGCTTGCTTCGGAGACAGGCCTTAGCTTTGCGCTGTCTCTGTAGGCTTATAACGTTTTTAGTATCTCTCAGCGAGCTCGCACCAAAGTTACCGGCAAAATGGGCGTGTTACCGTTACCATAACCCTTTAAGAACTGAAAAAATGACCCCTCCCCAATTGCAAGAGTGTTATTCCCCAAATTGTGGAGGTACTGTAACCCTTTTTGAGCTATTTAAAAAAAAAAAAGTTATATGTAAGTTGTCCCATAAAGGTGTGGTCGAAAGCTTGGGTACAGTTCTAATGGAATTCACGGTAACCGGGGACTCTCGCGACCCCGCTCTCACAGTAATTCCAAGTAATTTATGGGTGCAGTTCTAAAAGTGTGGCTGAGGACCCCCGCAACCCCGCTTGCACACTAATTCCAAGTCAATTGTCGCACAAAAACACTGCAAGAAATGCGGGTGCAGTTGTAAAAGTGTTTACGGTACCCTCGGACTCCCGCGACCCCTGTGACAGATAACGGAGTATGGGTACCAGAGGGACCCTGCCGCCGTTCGGACGATGATGGAGGCAACTGAGAAAGTTCTCAGACAAAGCAGGGGCATCCGTCAGGTGTGCCTTAATTTTTGCGGACAACCAACAGTAGTAGTAGTAGTAGTAGTAGTAGTAGTAGTAGTAGTAGTAGTAGTAGTAGTAGTAGTAGTAGTAGTAGTAGTAGTAGTAGTAGTAGTAGTAGTAGTAGTAGTAGTAGTAGTAGTAGTAGTAGTACTAGTACTAGTAGTAGTGGTAGTGGTAGTAGTAGTAGTAGTAGTAGTAGTAGTAGTAGTAGTAGTAGTAGTAGTAGTAGTAGTAGTAGTAGTAGTAGTAGTAGTAGTAGTAGTAGTAGTAGTAGTAGTAGTAGTACTACTAGTACTAGTAGTAGTACTACTAGTACTAGTAGTAGTACTACTAGTACTAGTACTAGTAAACCTAGGAGTACTAGTAAACCTAGGAGTACTAGTAAACCTTGTAGTACTAGTAAACCTAGTAGTACTAGTAGTACTAGTGTAGGTTTCGACATCTCGTTTCGTCGTTTTTGATGGCTGTGAATACGCTGGCGTGGGCTATTAGTATTCTTGGAGGCATGGTGACCACCACACTTCAAGCACACAACCAAACACGCCTCCCCCTTGCAATATGAATGGTCGTTACCATGGTACCCTTTACGCATGGAACTAACTACCAAACCCGCTTAGCATGGTCGGTGTCACTTGCCCGGTTGGGTGCTTGCCCTGTGGCTAGTTTTTCTTCTTTTACATTATTTCAAGAGCGTTTTTGTGTTGTTCGCTCCTGCCCAGTGGCTACGAGTACCTGGTTCGAGGAACGCACGCCGCTCGTCTGTGCGTCCTCCTTTTTAAGCTTGCGACACCCCTCGATACTGTATATTTGGAGTAGACCACAATCCCGAAGGGAAATGTTGTACTCACTATATCATATATCATGTCATGTACGCTATACGGATGAATACTTACGCCACAGGTTGGCAGTGGGTGCCTGGATCTGTGCTGGGTGGGCTGCGGTCGGGTGGATGCGTTGTACTCTGGGGTTGCTGGCGAAGGGTGGTATCCGTGGGATTATGCCGCAGGCTGGCTTTTCATCGAGGAGGCAGGCGGGGTTGTGACTCAGGTAAGGGTTCGTCATGATGATGATGATGATGATGGACGACGACGATGTCATGATCATGACGATCATGACGATCATGATGGTGATGGTGATGGTGACGATGATGATTGATGATGATTGATGATGATGCCCTCACATTCATGATGAGAGATCGAGTGGTCGAGTGTCGGAGATGAGGATTCGGGTAATGCGTGGTGCCTATATGTCATGAGGAGATTGTAGCTTACAGGTTCGGGTTCAATCTACCACGGACGACTGCGTATATATTTTGACGCTGATGTCTGCCACGATCGAGCCTCCTGCGGATAGGTGTAGTCTGTGCCTACTGACTTCTTACTCCCAGCCGCTCCTTTTTATTTACTTTTGTGTCACTTTCATCTTTCCTTTGTCTTTGTTTCATTATTATTCCTTCGTTCCAAGTTTTGCCTGCCCTTTTCCTTTTTTATCGTTCTCCTGGAAGATGACTAGTTTGCTGGCTTTGTGTATGATCGCTTTTTTGTACCCAGTACGTTTGGCATTGCATTGCCACATCTCCTTTTGCGTTGGGTTATCTCTCGTAGCAGGTATTGTATTACCACAGAGTTTGCGTCTCTCTAGAGGGCAAAGCCAGGACGGACACTGGATGTGCTGAATGTCTATGGGTAAACTTAACGGTTTAATGTAACGAACACGCATATAGCATTGGCTGTACCTCCAGCCCCAGTGCAACGCAGCCATATTCGACAACCATCGCACATAACGCGGTAGATCCGTTGCTGTTAAATGCGCCGCTCTGTTTTTGCAAAGTCCTGCTCTTCGCCATCCTAAACGTGATACAAGGAACCTTTTTTCGTGACGACGTGGGCCAGGGTCCTCAATCCTCAACACGATACGAACAAAGGGGACGTTATTCTGACCGTCCCCCTGTCTCCTCCGTCCCCTCTCGGGTCGACCTTTTTTTCCCCTCGAACACAGAAAAAGGTGGATGGCACCCCTTTTCATGACACCAATTACCCCCCCCCCCCCCTCCGCTCCCTCGTCCCCCCCCCCCCCCCCCGTCTGGATTATTTTTTACATAACCAAAGGTGGACGGCAGCCCTTTCCACGTTTTCAGCAAGTCCGTCTTGTGCGCGGCCAGCCGAGAGCTTGGTGACGAGCTTGTGTCGACCATCCGGTGACGGCCAGGTCTACAGGTTGTGCACAACGCCTGTAGAGCATTTCTTGCGGTTCTTGGGCTCTTTTTTTTTGTCGCGAGTCGAAATGTTTTTGTTTGGAGTAGGAGTGGTAGTGGTAGTGGTAGTGTGCACTGATATGTTGCACCAACCACTGTGTTTCTGCGGTACCTCGCTGGAGGAGCTGTATCCCTCACGCAACGCACGCAACGCAAACACTTGTTCCGAGAAAAAGAAAGAGCGAAGCTCGATGAAAACATCCCGATGGCCTAGGTCTGCGAAAATTCGTACCAGGTAGTGCAAACAAGTGTGAAGTTCGGGTGATTTGGGGGTACGGAGCGCCGTCAGTCTGAAACCGTTTCAGCCAAAAAAATGTGGTCTATACCTTAATAACTATATCGTAACACGCGTCTAAGAACGGTACTTGTAGGGGTGTTACTTTTCTTGAGGGCTCGCGTATGTGACTACCGTGTTATTTTTTGCAATGTCAAAATGAGGATTTTTTGTGCGTTTCGCTTCGCGACATTCACCGCCATGCAAAGGCTGTATTTTTCCCGCTGCGTCAGCACAGGTATCACAGGTATCATGACCGATTTACATACAGGTATTAAGCCACTCGCGCGGATGGCCTATACTCTCCAGTACCAATTGAGGTACAATGCCATCGTAATACCGTAGAGTTGGTCAGCTAGTCTCTTTCCGGTTGCTCGGTTTTCGTGTCGCGGGCTGAAAGATGTTCGTTCGGGCCAAGATTATGGTAAGGGTGTAGACTAGTCATTTTATGCATAGCCGTACTGCAGTTTTAAGACATTGGCCCACTCGTCCCTATTGCGCCGGGACGGAACACGTCGGGTTCCACCGACCAGGCAAACATCTCGTGCACCCAGCGCGAAGCGCCGTAGGGTGTTTGGCGAGTCGCATAAGGGTGACATGCATCCTACCTAAGAACCACTTGTGAGGCAGACATCGTCACCTTGTGCGTATTTTCTGGCGTATCGGATGATAGCATATGGTAGGGGGCATTTTCAAGTTTTTTTGTATATATCCTCGTTTTTTAGTTTTTTTCAAGTTTTGTTGGTTTCCAATTTGGTGATTGAGTGGTGCGGAGGCACTCGCGCAAGTGGGATAATATGTGTTATTGTCTTCACATTAAACCGTTATTTCCGCCCAACGACATCAGTATACCCCAGTGTCCGTGCTGATTCTTCATCCTAGAGATACAAATGCCGTGGTACAGACTGCTGTGAGACAGATTATCACCGAAAATGATCGCAATTAATCAAGGGAAAGCAAGTGAAATGCTAGCGTACCGGGTACGAGAACACAATAAAACAAGCCAGACGAAAAAACTAAGTAACAAAGAAAAAAAAAAACAGGAGTTCTGAAGAATGTGATGCAAGCAGATCAGAAAGTCTGCAGAAAGAACAACATGCGTGCGGAAGAGGAACAGACAACTGTTACACGGACGAAAACAACACGAAAAGGAAGAAGATACCGGCATGAGGCTGGCTTTGAGAGAAAATGAGGAACAAAGAGATAATATAATAGGATTAAGGGGCTGTTACAGGCACAGACCACCCTTTGTAGGTTTTTCTACTAGGCAAGTTCCACGTTAGTCGCTCAGTTGTACTAGATGAGCTCTTGTATTCGGTCCACACACGCCACGGACGAACTGAATAGCGTTCAATTCCGCGAGGCAAAAGCATCATCACTTTACTATACGCACATGCCTTCAAAGGCATGTGAAACCCTTTTATATCCAGCCGTATCCCATACCTTACGTCGTGTTAGACTCCCAGGGGAATACCATAACACTAGCCCACCCTGAAGAGCCGTATATGCAGAAATATGGAAGATTCGGGGAAGCACCGGTTCCACGGACTAGACCATGCTCGAAGATGCGGCTCTTCATAACCTATTTCCACACCTCTACCCTGCGAGGCTACGAAGCATCAGGGAAAATGCTACAGCAGAAAACCTCATTCGAAGGACGGAAGACAGGTCCGCCGGAGGATGAAAAAAAAAAAAAAAAAAACGGGAAAAAGGATACAGAACACTCCATTAAGGGGCTGTTACAGACACAGGCCACCCTTTGCAGGTTTCTCCACTAGACAGGTTCCACGTTGGTCACTCATTTGTACTCTAGATAAGCTCTTGTATTAGTTCCACACACGCCACGGACGAACTGGATAGCGTTCAATTCCGCGAGGCAAAATCATCATCTTCGTTTTTCCTACACGCACATGCCTTCAAAGGCATGTGAAACCCTTTTATATCCAGCCGTATCCCATATCTCACGCCTTGTTAGGTTGCCAGAGGAATACCACAACAATAAACAACGCGAAAAAAAAAACAAAAAAAAGCAAGACAAGCTTCATTTCTGCCACTTTCGCGCTTCCATCATTGAACTCTACGGAAACAAACAAAACAAACAAAGCCAAAACCACCACTCCTATAGGGTTCAGGGATATAGTAGCACAGGTTCCACCTAGTAGTCGAACCAGTACCTTGCCACACGATCTATCATTTCGTTTCTGCATTCGTGGACCGCTGTATGAGTACAGCTGCTCCCCCCCCCCCCCCCCGCCCCCCTGGTTCCCGCTTGTTGCTCTTGGCGTCCACTGCTACATGGCATGGCGAGCTCTTCTCCGTCTCACCGCTGTGCCATCTTGTGACGAACCGGTTCGCCGCGTCGACGGCCCCCCGGTACCAGTCCCCACTCTTCTTAGGATATTCTCGGCAATGAAAATTTAGGTATGGTAGTATTAATATGTATAATGCCATGTATAATAGAACCGCCTGGGGTAGCCCCAGCCTCGATCTAAATCCTCACCCTGTTTTTTGCCCTGGACAACGTGCTGCTCGCGGCCTTCTGGTGCTCGATGGGCTGCCGAGGCTTAGCTCTTAAGCGCACGGTATGATATCGTTTTGATGTTGTAAGAGTTAGTCTTGGCCAGAAAACCAACAGGTCGTCGAATGGGTGGATGCATGGAGTTCTTCCTTTTCAAGAATATTCCAAAACAGAAGATCTGACCTTCACAGTACTCCAGTAGAGATTCGTATAACAAACTCTTCGATCTGGGTACCGAACGAAATAAAGGTTAGGAGCATTACATTAGACCGACCTTTCCGCCCAACTACATTCAGCACAACCAGTGTCCTGTGCTGATGCCTCCTCTTAAAGCGACGAGCTCTGTGGTCGCAAACCACAAGGAAGGAATACGTGCACAACGCAAAAATTAAATACAGTCAGGTTATTTACCTATCTATGCAATACCAGATGCAATGAAAATGACGGCGGAACAGTAGCAACCTGGCACAACCCAAAGAAGGCTCTTAAATCGGGACCCCACTGCACCTGAATCGTGAACGCATGTTTTATACATTGCTTAAACTGATATTTCCATCAGTAGTTCAGTATATATACTGTATCATAGTACTCTTAGACTAGGTTAGTTGGAAGGTTGATTGATTGACAGATGATTGACCTTCTTACGATACGATAAAGTACCCTATCTATTATTATTATTATTATTATTATTATTTTTGCCTTCCGATAGGGTATCGTACAATTTACTGTTTGGCGAACGCGATTTGGTTATGCATTATTTCGGCATTTCCGTCATGGATAACATGTAATCAGAATCAGGTAGCTCTGTTAGTCACGGCTAGCTTCAAATAACCATGACCTCGGTGATAAAAGTATGATTTTATCAATCGCATAATTCAACCAAACTTGAACGTTGATTATGCGTGTCAATTGCCAGCACTATTGTCATATGTGTTGGTTATTTTCGACTTGAAAATTGAGACTTGGTCGAGCGGTCGATATACTGGTTTGATCAGTACATGTTTGCATTGAGAGTAGTTCAACAGCCAACAACAGCCACCAGTATTTACTGGGCGTGATTGTGTTGAATTCAGGGTCTTTAGGCTTTGAGCAAAAGCGACGTCATTTTCTTCGGACTTTTTCCGGTATTGCTCGCCGAGCTCAGCGAGCAGGACCGCGAGACTTCCCAGATGGTGGTGAGTGCATGTGCGGGGGCACCGCCGCGAGCGCGTGGCCGTCGGAGTCCTGACGGGGGAACTTTTGAGGCGCGGTAGAGCAACACTGCAGTCAATCCACTGGGGACCAAAAACTGCGGTCAAGAAAAGATAGCCGTCTGAGGAATAGCCAAAACAGAAGCTAAATACTTTTACTATGGGAGATTTAGAATATAATAATTACCGTAGCCTTGGTGAGCGCACCTCTTTTCGTTTCATAGGTTTCTGTGTCGCGAAGTCGTTGTGGCCTTTGGTTTCCCGGTGTTTGTCCCGCCAGCTGTCAAATACACGAGCAGGAGGAGGAGGAGAAGGATTGCGATGGACGGGGCAGGGTGCTGAAAATAAGAATTCGGACTTATGGCTCCAGACGATTGACTGCTAGAAACCAATTTGTGGGGACAGATTACTTGGATTAGTATAGGAAGGGGTTTTGGGCTTTAAGGGGTTAAGCCATTCATCGTTGCAAAAACTTGTCCCACATTAATTCCAAGTAGATTTCCCCCAAAAGCGCGGGTGCAGTTCTAAAGAGGTCAGGACAACAGGCTCTTCTTGCTGATTGGCGAACGATACGCCCGATAACGATAGCAACGAGCGCGTTAATCACTCATTCATCCCTCCTACCGTGGAGCGCAAATGTTATTCGCAAGGCAGTTTCCGGCCACATACACGCTTTAGGTCGACGTTTTGGCTTTGCCGTTTGCTGCTGCAACGAACTTTTCTTGAAGCTGCTGGATTTATCGTTACTTATAGTTACAATACGAAAAACGTCCACGACGTTTACACCAGTGAACAGTATCACACAGACCGCTTGGAGGTTTAGCTTATAGATTACTCCAGTAAATTGGGGAACCAACGTAGGACATATGTTTTATAGTGAAATTAATGTAGGACACACCATGCCTCACATATATTGAGAATTGGAGCCTGGCCCAAACTAAGAAAAATGGGCAAGCCTGTGCCTTTCTAGGTCCGTGGACACAGCAGACAGATAGCCCCTCCCGCACTCATCTCCGACCAAAACAACCTTATGCACACCGGACAGATCACATCCTTATTGATATATAGATAATCTGTGTCTTTCAGGGCAGACGTATTCCTGGTTAAAATGTTGATCTGTGTGGTCTACAGATCATGATGTTGCCGGATGAGAGTCGGATGATCTGGACGATCTAGCGCATGTTTCCTGCGTTGAAAATACGTGGAAGTGTGGTGAGCTAAAGCTTTATTTTTCCCCATCCGCCGGAGGATAAAAAAAGAAGAAAAAAAAAAATGTATTTGTAACTCGCAGATCCTGCATCATATGTCATGCCGACAGGTATAGGATCTAGATTATCTACAGTAGATCGTCAATGTCTGATGTGAGCTTATAAACCCGTTAAACACGCATCCTGATGCACTGCTGTTTGAGGGCAAAGCAATCAAGCATGAAACCCTTTTACTAGCTGCAACTTCCCATGTCATGCCGACAGGTATAGGATCTAGATTATCTACAGTAGATCGTCAATGTCTGATGTGAGCTTATAAACCCGTTAAACACGCATCCTGATGCACTGCTGTTTGAGGGCAAAGCAATCAAGCATGAAACCCTTTTACTAGCTGCAACTTCCCCCGCCCCCCGATAGTTACAACCGTGCAATGCAGCCAAACGATATGCATTGCCGTGCTGTTCCTCAGCGTGCTGCCAGTCTATTTTTTCGATGCCCATTTTGAGTTTTTTGTCGCCGAAAACGTGGGTGCACTTGTTCCAACAAGTTAACTTAGCCCACCTGCGGGACTTGAACGGGACAAAACGTCCAAATAAAGTAGCCACCTAAACATTACACAAAAGACTGCCCACACGAAGCGCCCCTTTCTGCTGGGTAGGGTGTATGTCCGAGGCTCAGCGTTCGGGGTTGCCCGACACGCACATCTTGCCGACACTTCGGGCCAAATATGTCCGGGGATGGCACTTTGACCCCTTGGCAGACGGCAATTTTCCAAAAAATTACCGTGACGGACGCCAAACTACTAGGTTTTAGTTGGGAAGGCTTGGTTTTACACCCTTGACGGCTGGAGGTTTTCCCTTGACTAACCGTCTCCTCATATCTCTGCTTCGGGCTGCTGCACGCTTTTCCTGGACGGGTGGTGAGATTGCACTTTCTCGCGTTTATGATCGAAATAAACGGGCCTGAAAAAGGTTTTTAAGGCTTTGCTTTACATACAGACTTCACTCGTCACGCTCGTGTTACCTCTTGATACTAGTATTTACTTGTACTGCTCGCTACAGACTAGCTCTAACGCTATACAGGCCATGCACGTCGAAGGTTTTGGGCAAAAACTAAGTCACAAATGATAAGGCAGGCACAAAAAACTACCGTCAACACGTCCAAGCGACCAGAGGACGAAGCTACCAAAGACCAACCCTTTTATTCCACACTAATTCCACGTAGTTTGTTCCCAAAACCGTGGGCACGGCTCTAAAATGATTTCGTAAGACAAAAAAAAAACATCTATACGGAACGCTTTCTGCGCGTACGTACATGTAATAATAGCAACGCCTTGTGTCAACTCATTCCCACCTTATCAAGTACCAGGGTAACTACTTAGTCTACCTGGTGAGCTCGAATGTAACAAGCAAGCGGACTTTCTTACGTACACCCGGATAAAAAACACTTATTCATATCATAGCTCTCGACGCGAGTGTAAATCGAGCATGGGCGGTTCCAAAATCTAGTGTGAGCCGATGCGAACGTCTTGTCGTCTGCTCGCGTGTGCTCCACCTTATAAACACCACAAATCAACACGATTCCTCGCTTATTCTCGCCCAAACGGTACGTACGACAAAGAAAACAGAGTGCAACACAAAAGCGCATCCGGGCGCATCTCCTCTATACTCCGAGCAACACCCGCTGGCTTGTAAAAAACGAGCACCTTCTTCGCAGTATACAGATAAGCCGAGGACTACGCAAAGACGGCATCAACCTTAGGAACGGTTCGTCGCAAATAGTTCCCCACTCAGCAAGCCACGCTTTTTGCAATCGGATATTATTATTCAAGTACGTCCCCACTCGAAAAGCCACGCTATTTTTCAAGTTAGATGCTACCAGTAATAATCGAGGGGGGTCTAATAGGGACAAAAACGCAGGTAAACTACCAACAACACACATTACGCGGGACCAAGCAAGCATTCACCGCCACCCATGCTCCTTGAGCACACTACAGCACGGTTGACACATAGACCTTCACACGAACAAACGCACACCCCTCGTAATAGTTTGCCGAGGTTTTCATTCAAGCGGCGCTTCGCGGGCCTGAAAGCAATTTTGCAGGGCTAGACACAAATTGGTACAAAAAAAAAAGAGCTGTAAATACGTCCGGCTATCACATCACATCCCCGCATGTCACGCCCGGGAGGAAGAGCAGGGTTCGGCTTATGTCACCATGCCTGCCATCCTCAACCAGGTGAACTCTTAAGACTACAGGCAAGATAATCCCACACAAATTTCAAGTAGTTTGTCCCCAAAAAACGTGGGTGCAGTTCTGAAGGAGTTAAAGCGCGTGTGACCCGCCCCCTCTCTCCCATTTCGCAATTGGGGGAGGTCCCGCGTCTCCATCGAGGTCGTTATGCCGACCTGCCTCTTCGTCGATCATCCAGCGAAGCAGCTCCTGCTGCCGCGTCTCGTACTCCTTCCTGGCTTCCTCCTTCCTCCTCTCGTGCCGCATCTCATTTTCCCGGATCGCGAGCATCCACAGCCGCCGCCGTCGCTTGCTCGAAGACGCCAGCCCACACCCATCACCATCATGCTCACCCCCCACCCCAACCACTCCCGCCCCCAGCCCCTCACTGCCAGTCCCACTCGCTCGCTTCCCGCCACCACCCTCCCCGCCCAACTCATTGTCTGGTCTCCCCCTTTTTACGCGATGCAACGATGGGTCGACCAGCTTTTCTGCGGAGCTAACCGCTCCCCCGGGGTCGGCCGATTCGGTTGTTAGGCCACGCCGTTCCAACCGCTGTTCGCGGGGCGGGGGCGGCGCGAGCCCAAGGTCCATGCTACCACCCCCGCCACCACCGTTTGAAAACCCCCCTCCGCTTCGTGTTTCCTGCGCGTTTCCGTTGGCATTAGGAACGGGCGCGGGACCTTCCGCATAGCCGCCGCCCCCGTGCCCCTCCGCTTTGTCTCGCTCTCGCCCGCTCGCCAGGAGGGCCATCGCGCGAGTCGTGTCCTCGAGCGCACGCGCCGCCGCAGCCTGCGATCTGGCCGCGGCAGCCGCTGCGGCCGCTCCGCTTGAGTTGTGCTCGGTAAGACGCGGCGTGGGGCAGTTCGACTGGGTCACGACGTCCAGCTCGCCGGCTTGCACAATGGGGTCGTTGAGCATCGCCATCAGCAACTGCTTGAACTCAGCCGATCTCGACAGCCGGGCTTTTCTGAGCTCGCCCACCGTCATCTTCAACTCGATCCGCGGCCCGCCGGGGGAGCTGACCGGCCCGGCGAGGTTGATCACATCGTCGTCGGTGATCTTTAATGTTGGCGATCTCTCTCCTCCTCCTCCTCCTCCCCCTGGTGACGTCATCGGCGCCGGCGAAAGTCCAACCTCTACCTCCATCGCGGGTGTCGGTGGTGTCGTGGTGTTAGCGGCAAGACCAGCACCATCCATGTCACCATTTAACGCGGCCGCCGAGGTAAGCGCAACCGCCCCCCCTCCTACTGCCACCGTTCCCCTTCCCGCCGCTACCGCTCCTCCTCCCACCGCCACCGCCACCGCTCCCCCGCCCGCCGCCACCGCTTCGCCCCTCGCCGTCGCCACCCCTCCAACCGCCGGCCCCTCCACCGCCGCAGCCGCCGTCGCCGACTCTTCATTCGGACCCCGATGGTCCGCCAGCTTAAAAGACGAGGTTTCCACCGAACGAATCTTCCCTCTATCAGCGCCGTCAAGGTTTCCAATCTTTCCCGTCGCGGGCAGAGCTATCTTCGCCCCCCCCGCGGGGGAAGGGGGTGGGGGGTCGGTTTTAGCACAGTTGGTAGATTCGCCGCCGTCTGAGCCGGCAGCACCGGAGGCGATCGCGTCGCCCCGACGTTTGGCCCAAACGTGGAACACTTCGGCGGCTACGACGCGTTTTACGAGGTCCGGCCCCGCGAAGTTGGTCATCACGGCGTCGCGGCAAGCCCTACCAACGGAAAAACCAACACGTCAGGGGCTGTTAGACTTGGATATACGGTACAAGTTACGCCGTTCGATCTGCATGTCAATTGGACAACAGCCCTGGGACGGTCCATTGCTATTAATGAAATGCGTAGTCGTGTATCTGTCTAAGCAGGGGTGGAGGCGTGGGAGGCACGAGGTAAAAAGGACCGTCAGAAAACAAGCACGCTAGGGGCTGTTAGGCGTGGACGTACAGTGCGGCTCCCTTGACAGTGCGGACTGAGTAAGCTATTAATAGTATAGCTGCCGACGAAAAAGCAACACCGTTAGGGGCTGTTATGTGTGGATATACAGTGGGGATCTTACTGCAATGCGGGTTGAATAATAGTAGTGCCAATTGCGGTATGTTGCCGGTGAAATCGCTTGGCATGATTGGAACTCGTTATAGTTGTACCAGTATACGTGCTGTACCAAATAACGCCGGTGTACGGTATACTGCCGGTAGTGTTGGCTGGCACACACCGGCACAAGAGGGAGACAACCGCCGTACGGTACAAACTACGCCGCTCGATCTGTATGTCGATTGGATAACAACACCGAGACGGTCATTGATACTCTCTGAACATATAATCGCGTATCTGTGTCTAACGCGGGCAGAGGTGTGGGCTGGACGCACAAGGCACTAGCAAAAAAGGGGGAGACCGACGGAAAACAAGAATGTCAGGGGCAGAGATGTGGGGGACAAGCACGAGACACGAATGTACAACCCCCAGGTCCCTTCAAAAAAGTACATTGCGCTTAAGGAGTATTGGTATAGTGAAACCGTTTTAGTAATACCTGGTACCCCCTCTACATACATAGGAGTGGAATAGTTGAAATAGTGTATTGTTTGTTGATGGACGAATCGGTCGAGGCGAAGCCGAATACCGTTGTAAAGACCCGGCAACAATGGCGAGAGAGCCAAGAGGCCAGTCGGTCATATATATAAACTCCGGAGTGCCTGGTATACGTCAGTTTCACGTCGCTCGGTCGACCGGGTATACATACCGTACTCTTCCGTAACTGCCATGCACCGCCAGATCAATCGGTACTTACTTTTCGTCCCCACTTGCAACTTTTCGCTCACATTGGACATATCATATTCCATTCCATTATATCATATGCGCTTTCACGCCATGATCTGTGTTTTTCCCCGCAGGTAGCTCCCGGGTCTATATACGATCTGCATGGTCTACATGCAGATCATGTCGCCTTGCGGGAGTCGTATGATCTGAATGAATATAGCACGTGTTTCCTCAGTCGGATCTGTACCACGAAAATCCCGCACAACATAAAATAACGACAGCTATATGACCTATACGTATGATCTATACGATCTATCATGATCTGCTGTAGATCGTGATCTGTCCGATGTGCGCAACTTCTGCAACACACGTATTTCATACTTGTTGCTGAAAGTGGCAACCTTCTCGAGAGGCCGTCCAACCTAGATATTGATTAGTTGATTCACTACACAGGAGAATAGCACGCCAACACATATTGTTGGCGCTCCATTTGCAGTAAATATCGGTATTTTAGTCGCTGTTATTTCGAAAGTTTTTAACCA
The DNA here is from genome assembly GCA_012845835.1 of Undaria pinnatifida. NCBI lineage: Eukaryota > Phaeophyceae > Laminariales > Alariaceae > Undaria > Undaria pinnatifida. The sequence continues at coordinate 13,710,632 of JABAKD010000016.1, forward strand.
TCCTTCGCGGTCGCGGTTGCATCGCCGTCCAAAACCTCTAAAAACCCATAAACCCCTGCACAACAAATACAAACAAATTCAAAATGTTTTTTGTCCCTAAAAACATGTCTCCGACACAAAAAGGGTTAAGACTCGACCTCTAATCCAAGTTGTATATACTGGTACCTGGTGCGCGCGAAGGACATCAAAAACGAAACACACACAGCGGTCAGAATCGTCGTCGTGTAAGATCATACCTGAGGGCGAGAAGATTTTTCCGCGTAACGTCCAGCCCATAGGCGACCACCAGATCCGCCACCGACACATCCTCCCCGTTCACTAGGAAACCCGTCAGGGGCATCTTCAGCCTCAGCGTCGACCTGTGCTGTTTCGTCTCCACGTTCTGCACATAAATCGGCAAATCATACGCAACTCCATCCTCCGCCACCACCGACTTCTTTTTCTTCCTCCTGCGCTGCTTCGGAGCGCTCCCATCCCCCCCACTCCCGTCCATCGCCCCCCCCGCCACCATCGCCTCAAACGAAAACTCAGGCTGGCCATTCCTAAACACGTCACCTCCCCCGCCCCCCACAATCCTATCCCCCACATCAGGCGCAGCGCCCCCGACAGCCCACGGGGCGCGCGCAAAACCGGTAGACCCGGGCTCCATTCCCACATAGTCAGACCCACCCGAACCATGCCCTTTGGCGACAGAAGGCGCTACCTCCAGGGTACCCGCCAGCACCTCAGGGTCAGCTTTCAGCGCCTCTAAAGCTATCCTGCACTGAAGGGGGCGGTCTAATGCGCGGAGCTCGCCGGCTTTAACACGCATCTCCATGTTGCTGCCGACGAACGTCACGTGCAGTTCGTGAACATCTGGGATCCAGCCGTCCACCCCCTCGTAGGCGGATGCCTCGGAGCCATCGGGAGGCTTGAGATGTTCCTCGTCGTAGCGCTTGAGGGCTTCGGCGGCGGCGATAGGGTTGATGAGCATTGAAGATGACCGATCTGGCGGGAGAATTATGTTCCGAAACGCCCTGTGAATGATAATTGACGTCGGCAAAACAAAGGCGGCACGTCGCGTCGATCAGCGGTGAAAAAGGTCTGGACGAAAAAAGTACCCCTATGGACGGAAATTTAAGGATCGTTGGGTGTTAATACGAGTCTCAAACCGGTCTTTATATTTATGTCGAAAGCGGTAGGTTGTATTGTAGGTACGGCTTTAAATGTTTCAGCAGCTAAACGTGGGTGAACATTAGTAACTTGGTGGAACTTGCGAGGGAAACAATGACGAAAATAAAAACGGCGATTATGATACAGCATCAGCACCGCCGGACCGCCCTTTCTGCTGGGGCAGGGGGTGTCCGCACGTCAATGTAAGGAGCTGCACTACACGCGCGCAGCGTGCATAGTGATACTCGTACTGCTGCTCGCATTTCCTAGATGGATGGCAAGATCGATCGCCGCTATCGTCTTGTGTATCGCTGTCATGGGTTAGCCTCAGTTCGGTTAGACGGTACGTCGTCAACAAGTCATACGTGGGGCAGCTCAGATGTCTATTGGTTACTGATGATCTATGCCTTGCTGGGCAAACAGATCCCCGGACCATTAGATCTACATGCCCTACAGATCATAATGCCGAGTGAGAGCCGGGCCTGCACATCACATGACAGCGACAGCTACAGAGTCTAGGTGATCTACAGTAGATCGTCATCTATCCGAGGTGTGCAGCATTTGTAGCGCGTACTGCTGTGTCATGTTGCACGGAGACTCTTCGAGGCTAATCAGGGCTGGTCGGCGTTGGCTTGGCGCGCCCAATCAACCCTTCCCAAGGTGTCTCACGAAATACCGTCGAGGAAGCGGGGCAGCCTAGGGTATCACACCATAGGCGCCAGGGTAGCGTTAGGTCTAGGGTCTGGGGTATCATAGGGCATGGGGAGTGGATTATACCGAGTGGCCCCCGGATGTTGGTTAAAAGCTGAACACACCGCCTGTGAAAAGATAGGCCGCGCGCGATACTACGGGGCTTAACCGTAGGCCGTTTGCTGAATAAACAGATAACATGCATTCAATGTACTACTGCCGTATGTGGTATTGAGGTTTGAAAGCCAGCTCGCCCTCGGACATGCCTGGTATGCATAGATAGTACTTCACGTAAAATACTCAGCACTTAAGCCACCGTTGCGTATGATGTGTTATTAGCTGAGACCGTACGTGTAGCAGGTGTAGGTGGTCGAAAGAGGCGGCAACGGGCTGACGGTACGTAACGGGGCCTTAACCTTGACTCCATCGTGCATCATCAAGGGCACAGTACCAGAGTAGTGGCCGCTCTATGGCGCCGGTTGAGTAGTACCGTTGTCCGTGATAGTGCTTGCCTGCGAATCGTTTAGCACTGATGGAAACAACCAGTACTGGCAGTATGCGGAGTAGCTTCGGATGCCGAATCAATGTCGGTATTCCGGCTGGCACATGCCGGCGCTATAGAGGGACCACTGCTGTATTAGGAGACACTCGTACCCCCCCCAGCCCGGCGTTTGCACGTGAATTTTTTGTTGTTGCCACCAAACATCATCAGCGGAAGCCAATGTAGAACACGGCAATCATCAAACGGCACATAAATGTACTACTGCAGTACTTAATATTCCACGTATCAGAGTACTGTACGCATAACAAATTATTATATTCATACAGCAGACCGTACAGCAGTACGTACACGAGTGCGAGCAAGAACAACGGAGCAAACGCAAAAACGGCTGAAAAAACGGATTCTTGTGTTGGCAGATGTCGCGCGACATGTTAACTCCACGCGTTATAAAAGTTCAGCAGCAGAAGCTCATACCATATCATACGTTGCAAAGAGCGCAACGCGATAATACTGTATGAGCCGGTCGCCCCGGTGGTTTCGTCGTTACCTCCGAATGCTACTGCTGTTTTTGCGCTGCTTATCAATTATATTATCTTCGCACTTTCATTAATCTTTCTCCTTCTGTAAACAAGTATTATCTCAGATCCAGGGCCATTCTGCAGGCTTTCTCCCCCCTCCCATCTACGATACGCGCCTTCATTTTTATCGCGGGAAGACTTCAGCCATCTCTTTTCTCGTCGACTCGCATCATATTTAATAGTAATACTCCGGAGTTTAAAGGAGTATTAAATATTGTTAGTAATAGAGTTGGTTCTGGAGTTCGAATCTCATGCGGGTCGACCTTTTGTGTTTATTTGCACAACTAAAAAAACAAAAGCTGAGAGCAGCGTGGGTAGGCATGCGCAATTCGATGCGAGTCGACGAGGGAAAAAAGGGCTTAAGTCTTCTCGCGATAAACTTGAAGGCAAACATGAAGGCAAACATGAAGGCAAACATGAAGGCGAACATGAAGGCAAACATGAAGGCAAACATGAAGGCAAACATGAAGGCAAACATGGAGGCAAACATGAAGGCAAACATGAAGGCAAACATGGAAGGCATGTACCCCGTAGTGGGGACGGGGGAGAATAGCCTGCTGTAATAGTGACCCTCGATCTGAGTTACGCCTAGGGAGGGAGCAAGAGAAAGAAGTGCGAAGACAACAAACAGATGGGACGAACAAAACAAAATACCAGGTAATGACGATGTCACCCGTGATAACATTTCGCCCTCGTTTACGGCTTGTCCTACTCAAGCCGGCAGCACGAGTAGCTATAAACGACACAACAATGACATGACAATACCACCGACGGGGGGGGGCGCAATATAAACAGATGTACCGTACCTAATCATAGTAAGAAACTGCGGGAACTACAGCAGCAGCGTGCCGAATGCCCTCAGTATAGGCTCCATCTACAACCGCTCTCGAGCAAGCAAATAAATGATGACAGATCAGGCAGGATCGAGGTATCGCAAACACAAAACCGACTAACCTGAGAGCAAGAAGATTTTCCTTGGTAAAGCCCTGCAGCACCCCGAAGTTAAAGGCCCTGTTTTTCAATGTGCACTTCTCTCCGTCAAGGCGAAACCCTCCGAGAGATAGGTCCAGCTTCACTCCGCCGGCCTGCTTGTAGATGTTCGTGGGGAGGACCACCAGCTCTCCTCCCTCCAGCCTCAACAGCCTCCTCCGCTTCGGGATGGACGCCGCCCTCGTCACGGAGAAGCCCTCCACGCCGCCAGCAGAAGCAGCAGCAGCAGCAGCAACAGCAGCAGCAGCAGTTGATGTTGGTGTTGGTGTTGGCGTTGTTGGTGTTGTTGTTGGCGCTGGTGTCGGTGCTGGTGCTGGTGTTGTTGGTGCTATTGTCGGCGTTGGTGTTGGTGTTGGCGGTGACGTTGTTCCATTTACGAGTGAGGACGAACCGTGATGACGATCCCCGCCGTTTGCGGTTGGAGTTCGGGGGGGATCTCGTTGGTGATTTCCTGCCACGAGCATAGTGGAAGCCGAGGCAGCAGCAAACGCACCACCACCGCCACCACCACCACCACCTCCGCGATCATGAAGAGGCAGCGGTGTTCCTCGAGAATAATGCACCCGAGGACTACCATCGGGGTTGGTAATAGCGGTTGCGGGTGGAGAAACAGCTGCAGCAGTAGCAGCAGCAGCGGCAGCAGCGGGGGCGGGGGCGGTGGCAGAAGCGGGGGAAGCAGCGGCATCAGTAGCAGCAGCAGCCCCAAGATCGTCGGCTCTAGATCGTATGGAAACGGGAGGTGAATCTTCGCTTGCTGCTGCTCGATCATCTCCTTGTCTCGCCATGTCTTGCGTCTGCTGCCCGCGGCCGTCAGAGGAAGCGATGCTGCTGCTACTCAGCTGCTGCCGTTGTCGCCCCTCGTATCCAACGCCCTGAGTCAACGCAGCCGTGATGCCGAGCCCGAAGTTTCCAGCAACCTCTACTGTGTGCGTGTCGACGGTCACAATATCTTCATTTGATGAGTTCTCATGTGGAATCGAGGGCGTCACTGCCGCCCTTGTCGATGAAGCGCTCTTCGCAGACGGAACTGCTCCTCCTGATGCTGCTGCCGCTGCTGCTGCTGATGCTGCGGCAGCGGCTGCGGCTTCGGCTGCTGTAGCCGTCGTTGAGGCGGATTCGGATGAGGCGGCTGCGGCTGCGAGGCTCGCGATGGCATCCGCAGCAGACGATCGGTACGGTCCGTCAAGGTTGTCGTCGTCGCTCGGCGGGAGCGGGCCCCTACTCTCGAATGTCTTGCCGTGATTGTTGGTGTCACCTTGCTCGAGGCAAGGGCTATGACTATGCTGATCGCTCCTGCTGCTGCCTTCCACCGCCATGCTCATGTTTTGAACACCACACAAACACCGAAACAGATATGTCAGAGAGTGAGGAAGCGACCCACGAGAGGCTCGCTCTGTCGGCCGCTGGCACAGCAGCAGCAGCAGTAGCAGCAACAGCAGCAGCAGCGAAGCACGAAAAAAGCAAAAAAAATGTTTTCGAGTTTGGAGTTTGCGCAACTGCAACGGGGGTTTTTATAACACCGGGGAGGCGGTACACGACAGGAACCCCAAAAAAAAGGTTGCCCTCGTTCGTCTGCTCTACGGTACAGGTACGGACTAGTACGGACCTATCAGTACCGCTCTGGCTGTCTTGTGGTGTGTCTTGTAGCGTTTGTCGAGATGAGTCGTCCGGAGCTGCAGACTCCGCCGGAGCTTTTCTACAATGGCAAAATGTCGAGGAAGTACAACTCCAACTCTCGAATGGTCGGAATCCAGGCAGAGATTTCTGATCGCTGCATCGAGCTCTTGAACATTGAGGTAAGGCTTGTGGCGTGTGGTGTGGGTTGCCGTCTGGTCTTGTGTATCTGCTTAACAGATGCAGGAAGCAGGACCATGGGATTCATCGAGAGAGCTGAGAAGATCCAGGCAGAGATTTCTGATTGCTGCATCGAGCTCTTGAACATTGAGGTATAAGGCTTTTGGCGTGTGGTGTGGGTTGTGGCGTGTGTCGTGGGTTGCCGTCCGGTCTTGTGTATGCAGGGAGCAGGGCCATGGGATTCATCGAGAGAGCTGAGAAAGAGGAGGAGCCAGTTGACTATTCGTGGCTGATGAGACCTATCGATCTACGTAGAGGTGAAGAACTGGAGTTCTGAAAGTCACCTGAATTCGTACTGCTGTTAGTGTATGCCCTCTGGTGGTATGTACCACTCCACCACGCAACGAAATTACAGGGTACCGGCGACTGCAGCTGCTGTAAGTAGATACTGCTGCCCTGTACGAGTAGCCTGTACGAAGCCCGTCGCACTACTATTACAAGGTGCGAGGAGGTGTCCCTTGAGCCTTTCACGCATCGGACAGATCATTCATGATCTAGATCTTTAGGGTAGATATATCCCTGATCTACATTATCTACACGACGTAGATCATGTTTGCCTGGTGGAGTCGTATGACACGGCTCTTGCGCGCAGCACATGTTTGCCGGGTGGATGGGACCTGTACGTGAAGGCTCTTAACACAACTCTCATAACGGTGAGTAAATGACCTATTAATAGACGATCTTGACCGTAATCTGTCTCATGTGTGGAACCTTGACCTTTACTTGGAGGGTGGTCCGTAGCCACTCCTGACGCATCCCTGCTTTTTACTGTCTGCACACGCTAGATCACGTTTGCCGGGTGAAATCTACACAATCTATCTGTATGACACGGCTCTTCTCACGTATTTGCAAGGTGGTATCTGTATGTTGCGCTTCTTGCATAACATGTCGGAAACGGTAGGTAAAGGACTTACTGCTGACTGCTGTAGACGATCTAAATCGTGATCTGTCCGATTTTGTGGAACTTTTACTTCGAGGGCGTGCCGTTTTTTCCGCAGCCACCCGTGACGCATCCCTTACTTTCATTATCTGCACGGTCTAGATCACGTTTGCGGGGAGGGTCTTATCTGTATTACACGGCTCTTGCCCGCGTATTTGCCGGGTGGTATTTGCATGGTACGTTTCTTGCAAAACATGTCATAGTGATGGGAAGATGATCTACCAGGTGGATTATATTATAAAAAATGAAAATACACTCCAGCTGTGAGATCGAAGATTTCGTCGAAACTCATCTTTGCAAGCTGTGTGTGATACTAAATAATAGATGGTGATCTATCCGTTGTGTAGAACTCTTCAAGGGTGCTAGTCTTATTCTTATAGTCCCCAGGGGAACTGAAATGACTGAGTCCCGCCAATCCCAAGGATCTCTGGGGACTAGAGTGACTGACTGCCGCCAGTCCCAAGGGTTCCTGGGGACTGAAATGACTGGGCCCCGCGAGTCCCGAGGGCACATGGAGGTTGAACTGACTACCCGCAGGACAGGACCCGGAGGGCTGGTCTCTTGACCTTTTGAGCTCGCCTTTCCTTCGCGGCTTTGCCGTTCATTGCTGTAACCACCCGTGGCGCGCAATTGCGCCGCTGGTTTTATTGTCAACCGCGCCTTCCACGCTGTACCCTCTACTTTTGTAATACACTCAAACGCAACCCTTGTACATCGTAGAGTTGCCAAAAGTATCCCATGCTACATCCCAGTAGTTTGTCTGCAAAACATGGCCGCAGTTCTAAAAGTGTTCATGCCGTATAACACGGAAGAAAGCCCACCCCCCTTCGATGACGCACATCCACATGAGCACACCCTGTGGTATCTTTTTTTGGTCGTTTTTCGACCGTCACTCTATCACCGGGGCACGTTGAATACCACACCCCTTACGAAGGTGCGCCTGAAAACAGCGTTAAACTCCAAAATTATCACACCAACTGGCGGATATCATCCACCCACAACGCTCACCGGTATGATATGGACACCAGCATGGAGGCAACTGCTTCGCTCCATCAAAGAGGGCCGAACGAGTCTGCGGCCTGCTCCTGTGCCTCGAGCGACGATCACGTCGTTTTGTTTCCGGGATCAGCCCGCTTGCATTAGCGGTACTAGTACTACCGGCACCACGTCTGCTACTCCTCCTACCGTGCCAAAAGCCCCAGCTACTGTACCGCCTTTACGACCCCGGTAGTAATCTTGTGGCCAAGGCAACACGAGCTGGAAAGCTTTTCATGTTCACGCGCCGCAGGCGTGCAGACCCCCCCGCATCAGGGCCCCCCGCAGGGCCGCCGGAGGCCAAAAAATGCGACAATTGCAACACATCCCCGAAAACCACTTCAACCACTTCGCAAAGGCGTCTATTAAATGGACACCTAAAACGTTTTTTTCGCCTATGGCGCAAGTCATATAAAGGTGCCTAAACTATTTTTGCGCGTCCGGCGAGAAGGACGTATTTCCCCCAATAAGGATTCCCCTGAGGCCAAAACCGTCGCGCGGCGCGAGACCGGGTGTTGCCGGGTCCAAGCGTGAATTTTACCATCACCGGCATTACATGGGATGGAAAATAAAGCTGGTTTTGGATCAAAAACTCTCACGTGTTAGCGCATCGCTTTTTATCACACCCCTTGTTGCCGGTAGCGCCCCCTCTGTTGTCGAGCCCCTCGCTGTCACACTCCGGTGTTACCACACCATCTGAAAGCTGGCCGACGTCTGAGCAACCGTTAATACCGTTAGCACACCCCCTCGTTAGCACACCCCCTAGCTACGGGGCTCCCGTGCATGTTGCTCATCACCGGGGATGCGTTAGATAGCACACACCCCCACCACAGCACACCCGGTGGTAACATTTTCAAAAGTCAAAATGTTATCACCGGGGTGTGCTTTCTTCCGTGTTATACGGTAACCCTTTTGGGTCAAACGACTGCCCAAACGAGAAATGCGATATGGCCACCCGCCTATTATGTTGGAGAGCGCGTTTCTTTAAAAGCATCGTGCTGCGCACGTGTCGCGTGGTATATCTTCCTACGCTGCGCTTCGGATACTCCTTCTTCCCCAGTATTTCGGGCTGCTTCGTGCAGCCAATGCTCTTGTCGTTTATATTGGTCATTTTCCACTCTGAAGTCCCAAAGTCCCAAAGGCGTTAACGCAGCCCCCTACCCTATGCTCTGTGATGTGTGATGCGCTTAAACGTATGCACTCTATCGCAGCCAGGGAAGTCGTGCTTTATCCTCGACGTGGGTTGCGGGAGCGGGCTCAGCGGCGAAGCGTTGGAGGAGGCCGGACATGTTTGGCTTGGTGTCGACATCAGCCGCGATATGCTTGACGTTGCGAACGAGCGGGAGACGGAGTGAGTGACACATGATTGTTTTGCTCGAACGGACACAAAGCATGCGGCAACTATACGTACCCCCCCCCCCCCCCCCCCCCCCCCCGATGCCCCTCTCATGTACATCCCATCTATTGGTATCGTCTTTGCGCTTTTTCTTGTGGTCCTTCACTTTTTCGTGTCTCAGATCCCGGGTAAAGTAGCAGGCAATCCTCCCCCCTGCCCGCTACCGTGCATACCTTCCATTTCATCTCGAGAAGAAGTCGGCGTTTTCTTCCTTCGTCGACTCGCGTCGAGTTGTGCATATCATACGTGGTATATTATATGATACTTGAGTATAATACAACGGTCGGCTGGCGGAATGCGCGCAGTCTGATTATGTTTCAAGTCTTTTTTAGTACGTACTATCAAATATCCTAATGAAAAAAACAACCACGCAACGCACCTTTCTGCCTGGCGTTCTGCCCGTTTCCACCAACAACATTGAATGGTGAATGTTGGGCATACAACTCTTTTTGTGTAAAGCTATCATAGTATCACGGTACACATGGTAGGTGCCATTTCGTCATATTTATCAATTAACACTGCTTGCCCGCTTCCGCGTTCTTGCTTGTTTTTTTTGTTTTATTTTTCGGACAGTTTCGGCGACTTGTGCCAACAAGATATGGGCACCGGGCTGCCTTTCAGACCGGCCACTTTCGACGGCTGCATCAGCGTTTCCGCCTTGCAGGTGATGCCGAAATTCGTAACCCTTCTTCGACCACTAAACGTACCACACACTACTCCCAACTAGTTTTTTTTTCCGAAACATGAGTGCGTTTCTTGAAGGGGTAGTCGCTCCATGCATTCCACAGCTGCCGTGCCTTCACTGCCGGTAAAAGCCGTAAGTCTCGGTCGTGTTGGTCCCGTTTCCTGATTCTCGAATACTTTCCATTATAGTTGTAACCGCTATGGCATGGTTACCGTATATGATGGCGGGATAATATGTCGAAGTAGTTACCTGGTCCAACTGCAGCATCGAAAACGCGAAGCATCCCTTTCTTGCGGGGTAGAGGGGTAGAGGGTGTGTCTGGAAGTGCAACGAAGAGAGATGTACGACACGCGTGCAGGCGTGATGGCCTTGGTACCGTTGCATGCTCTTTTCCTTGGATAGGCTATAGGACCGCTCTTTCTCGCCTTTTTGGTCGCTCTATACATAAGACGTGGATGTCCCAAAACGGTGTAAAATGCTAGAAACACCAAATATGCTTTATTCGTAGCCTGCCTCGTTCGTTGCGGGGAGAGGAGGATCCTAGAGGAACACGCGCCGTTTTTTTTGCGCGGTTTGCTTAGGCGGGGGCTTGTGTTTCAGCCGTTTTCGCCACCTGTGGTTTGTATCAGAACGTCCAGGTTCAGGTTGTTCTGCATTTTGGCGTCGTTTCGGACAAATCTGCAGACTGAAACATCGCTATAATAGGATGAGGCATTATTACGACCCCGTGGTCCTCAAGGTGGCAATGTAATGGAACGGTCTCCCCCCCCGCCCAGTGCTGTGGGAGGTGCCCGCCTGTGGGATGCTAACGCCCTTGTCGATATCCTAGTGTCCGCGATTTTGCTTTAATCCCCCCTCCCACCCTCGTTATTCTTTCTACTCTACATGTCGGTTATGCTACTCCCAGAAGACCGAGCAGATGGCCAATTCGATTTTGGGATTACTCCTAGCACCCCCGTTGTTGGTTCTCTTCTACACACTGCTTATGCTGCCCAGATGACTGACCAGGTGGCCAAGAAGCGCCTTCGCTTGGTGAAAGCAATTTATGCCTGGTCGGCGAAAAGCCGACGTACTCTGTCCGGCCTTTGCAGGGGTGCGAGGGTCTATGGTCATACGACTACGGCCTTGCACAGACTGAGTACACCCCCCCCCCCCCCCCCCCCCCGGTCTCCCTGGTCGGGGAAAACCCAACGTGCTCCGTCTCGGCATTGTAAGGATGCTAGGGTGTATGGTGTAAAGTCTAAGGCCATTCATGTTAATGAGACCATCCCCCGGTGTTGTTCTTTCTCTTGTACACTGCGGTTGTGCTACACCCAAACTAGCGAATAAGTGGCCAATTCGATTTTGAAATCCCCCCTCCCACCCCTCATATGTATCCGATGTTGGTTGCTCTTTCTCTGCACAGTGGTTGTGCTACGCGCAGACGACGGAGCAGGTGGCGAAAACGCGTCTCCTTCGTTTCTTCTCGTCGCTTTACGGAACGCTCAAAAGGGGGTCGCGAGCAGCGCTCCAGTTCTACCCAGACAGCACAGAGCAAGCGGTGCTCATCTCGTCGTGCGCAGCCAGGTTTGCCCCTTGCTACAGTAGTGTGATATGGTATGGTGTGAAATGAGATGACATGGTTTGCATGATGCGGTATTTTTATAAAGTATGTGGTTTAGTATGTACGTGGTATATGTTATGGTACCAAGTTGTTATTGTATGGTAAGAGTACTCGTAATATGATGTGGTACGGTATTGTGTGTTACGGTCAGTTGTTGTATAGTACAGTATGCCAGGTATTATGGTACAATATCCTAGGTAGTATGATATGGTATGGTCCTAGGTAGTATGATATGGTATGGTATGATATCATTTATAAGCGTAATATGGTATGGTATCATGTATATTGTGTGGTATGGTATGGTGCGCAACTCTCCCTTTAAACCGTCGGTCACTCATTTATGCTAACGACAGGGCAGGCTTTAACGGGGGACCGGTGGTCGATTAACCAACTCCATAAAAGCCAACAAGTGTTATATGTGTCTGTGTTGTATGGTATGGTATGGTATGGTATGGTACGGTATGGTACGGCATGGTACGGTATGGTATGGTATGGTGTGGTGAGCGACTCTCTGTTTCAATCAATATCGGTCGGTCTCTCATTCGCGCTTACGACAGAGCGGGCTTTACGGGAGGACTGGTGGTCGATTACCCCAACTCCACAAAAGCCAAGAAGTACTACCTCTGCCTCAGCTTCGAGCATGGCTACAAAACACCCGAGCCGAAGGTGGCGGAGCAGGGGGGGGGCGCTGCGAAGTTTGACGTGAGTTATTCGGCCGGGGGCTTACGGCGCGCACACCTACTATGTTTAGTGTCGGTACTCGAGCTGGTAGCCATCAGGAACATGATTAAAATTAGGTACCCCCTCTACTACTGTGGCATGAGGCCCCCATGGTATAGTACGGTATCATGCGATATGGTGCAGGCCTACTAGAATGACACGAAGTGGTATTGGTCTGTTAGTATGAAACGGTATGGAATACCAGGGTAGTATGATATGGTAGCATTGTATGGTGTCGTGTATACCATGGTATCGGGTACTTTGGTACGGTATAAGTACATCTTCCCTCTTGATCCGACCACCGACGCGCGTTTTGTGGTGCTAGAATCAATCTCCAGGCCGGCAGCAGAGAAAAGCGAAGTCATGGTGTCACATATGTTTAATATTGATATTGTATTGTATAATAACATTATATGGTATGTTATGACAAGGTATGGTGCTGTATAGTATATCATGGTGCATTCGAGGTGTGGTAGCTGTTTCCCTCTTGATCCGACCACCGACGTGCGTTTTTCGTGATGTTAAAATCGAATCTCCAGGCCGGGAGCAGAGAGAGGCGAGGTCCGCGAGGAAAAGCGAAAAAGGGAAAAGTTGCCAAGAGCCGCAGCTGGGTTTTGGCCAAGAAGGACCAGCAGCGGCGGCAGGGCAGAGACGTACGAGACGACAACAAGTTCACCGGCCGAAAACGAAAGGACAAGTTTTGATTTTTGGCGGTGGAGGTTGATGCTTTGGGGAGAAGCTCTCTCTCTGTTGCGCGTTGGGTGCGTGTTGTGTGGAGGGGGGGAAGGGGGGGGCGTTCTGATGTGTTGCTCGCCTTTGCCATTTGACCATTGACCACGCATCTCTTTCGAGACGGAGCAGGAAGGGGGGGGAGCTCTCTCTGCTGCGCACTGGGCATGTGCTGGTTTGTGTATAGGTGTGTGTTGTTGTCTCTGTGTTGTTGACATTTTGAGAGGTGAAATGTCGGGACGGGAGTTGGTGAAAGAGCGAGGCGAGAAGCGGGGGACATGGCGTGCGAGTGTTGTTTTGTATTTGCGATGGGGGACGAGGGGGGAAGGTGCTCTGTTTCGAAGTGATGAGGTAGCTCATTGATTTTTTCCATGACATTCCGCGATGAATGAACGCTTGCTGCCGGGGGAAAGGTGCTCTGTCTCGAGTGACAAGGTAACTCATTGATTATTTCCATGGAATTCCGCGATGAATGAACGCTTGCTGCATGACTAATTTGCTGTCCCTTCGTGCCGAGCAATGGCGACATGATCCTTGTGTAGGACAGATAAATCTGTATGGCAGTTCTAATGAGGAAGACACAACCTGATTCGTAACTGTAAATTAGGGAGCTCGGTTATGTTGCTGTCGTAACGAAGAAGTCACAAGCTTCTAATAGTGTAAACGGGAGAGCTCGGGTATGTACGCTTGCACGATGCTCGTACACTACGTATGAAACCTGTTCGTGCCTTTTTTTCTTTCATCGCCGTCGAATATCTAAAGCCTCGCGGTCGCAGCTGAATTTTATCGTCCATGGTCGAAGCCTCGCGTCCGCAGCTGAGGTATATCTGGAGTATGAACCGACGGGAAAGATTCGGTGCGCCGCCTGTAAGCGACTCGTGTGGATGAGCCACAGAACTTCTGTTCATTCTTTCGTTTTTTGTTCTTGTTTTTTTCTTCTCTTTTTGAAAATTCATACTCCTCCTAGCCAAGACTATGACAAGGTCCTCAGTACGTAACAATATGGAATGAGATGTCAATATTGAGTCATTAGACTATACTATGTGGCAATTGACGGTCTGCTTGGTTGTGCTTCACTGGGAATACGATTGCTATTTTTTTTCCTATTATTTTTCAAGTAGCAATATAAGATCGAGTTTTAAGTTGCGAGCTGCGCTATAATGCACCCACAAAAAAGGCAAGTATGTGTGTACCAGCCACTAGCCGAATGCATCGTCTGAGCCATTAAGTGCATGCTCACGAAGGAAGAAGATCGTTATATCCGTTCGCCCGTTCGAGCCGACTATCAACATGCCTGGTAGCTTTTTTGCTTTTTGCCAATAAAATAATCAAATACACGCGCGAGAGCGTGAGTTAGCAAACTTCGGTGACAATCGACGAGCATTAGCTGATGAACGGTGAGAGTGCTGAACCCTCGTATGCGCGATAAAAGCGAAGGCACGTTCCGGGGGGACAAGGGAAGGCACCTGACCTGAGTCATCCCACCGAAGGAAGTGCACGTTTTTAGGTCAACTAATGTCTGTGATAATGTTAGCTGTTAAGCTGTTAGCTGTGAGCTGTTATGCTGTTAGCTGTGAGCTGTTGGCTGTTGGCTGTTGGCTGTCAGCTCTATTAATGTGACCGGTTGAAGTTCTCAAGACTTTCAAGTAACTATCGGTCAGTATGATACAAACTATCACAACTTCACCAGTAGTTTACATTTTATAAAAATATACCTGGTATTGTTAAGGACGTCAGCCGTGAGTTTGACGAATTTCAGGTCAATACTCATCTTTGCAAGCTGCGTGTTGTTGGTACTTGTAAAATATACTAAATGGGAGGGGTTTTCTATTTGTTTTAGGACTACATGTACTGTACAGTAATGTACTGTACAGTAGTAGCGCACAGAAATATTGGTCGGGTTGCGCGAACGAACGCCTTCGAAGTCATTTTTCCTGTGATGATGGATGATGGATGATGTTGAGCGCATCGCGTTAGGAGCTCAGTCACTTCTTGGAAAGTTCTGCTGCATCCCTATCGTGGCATGACTCGCTTGTGACCACGACTTGTTCACAAAGTCGCTGGAGGTAAAACGTCTTTCTTGCGAGTTGAGTGGGAAAGTAAAAGCGAGTCATCGACTAAAACATAACCATTAATAACAGGCCTGTTTAGTATCAATTAATTACTGTAATAAATGAGAAAATAAATGAGGAAAGTACTCAGAAAACCACCAGGTATTTGACGGATGTTTTGTCTATGTTGATGCCAACAAAGAGCGATCGATGTATTTGAACGAATTCTGCCTCCAGTCACAGTGGTTATTCAGCAGTCACCACCTCGAAAGTAACATGTGAGCTCGTCTGGGTCTTTGTTGCCCATCTTCGAGTCACCAGTGCTTTGTTCACATTCTGACGGCGTGCATTTTTGGCACATAAGTTGTACCTCGTAGTACAGAGGTGCATACGTACAGTAGTAGCAGTTGTGTCCCTCCGTAGCGACGCCAGCCGGAAATACCGGCACCAGCCGAGGGGTGTTGCCTCCATAATATGGTGGGCCTGAGGAGAGGCCATCTGGAAGATCTCAATAAAACTACTGTATCCGCGTTTTCAACCACACCTAAATTGCTTTATCCTCGTCTTCTCCGTGTAAGGAGGCGGTGCGATACAGGGTGGCGGTGGCAGTTACGTGGGAAGGACGAACTCCTTTAGCTCCAACGTAAGCAGTGACTATTTGTCAACAAACTACTGCATGAGGGTGAGGACGTCATCAGTCTGTTAACAGCCCGGTTTTTTCTAAATCCGAGTTGACATCGACCCTCTAAAAATTGCCACCTGAAAAAAGTACCAATCAGAAAACGAAACTGCGGGCACAAAATGTCTAGTTTACTCCACTTGTTACCCTTGATGTGGTCTTCTCTTGTTGTACGCTCGGCTACCTCGTAGTCTTCGAATCATGAGCCGCGTCCAGAGAGCATGCCCACATCAGGGGGGTGACTGCCACTCCGCCCCCCCGCCCCCGCGCCCCTCCTTCTTTCAATCCCTTGGCGACCCTGACGTTGGAGCTTGAAGCGGGACACCCCCCACAATATGGCAACCTGGGTGGTCTCCTGGCCATACCCACGAGCTCCAACGCGCTATCGACTCAAAGGGGTTCCAGTGGCCCGAAGGCAAGCGGCAGGTCCCGTCCCAGAAATAGTTATGTGACGGACCTTGGCCAAGGCTCTCGTCTCTTGATCTCCTAGTTAGTGAGTTATACGATCCAGGCGGGCTTGCCGTTTCGGAAGGCTGGTCCGGGGCATCGGCGTCGCGCCGTGTGATGGACAGGGTTAACCGGCTTGTACAGCTGTTGCTAGCTTCTTGCGGAGGATACTTGTTCGTGTGCCGTGCGCTTTCGCGCCGCGGGCATAACAATTTTCCAGAGGCCTTAGGGTGGCGTTCTCTTTGTGCCAAGACGCCACGCCAACAAAAAAAATGGCACAATGCAGGCTATCTTCTCCCTCGGGAACCCCCATGTGTTGCGAACTTCCCGCAGGCCGCAGGCTCCTTCCGAACCGGCTGATGGTGCCCTATTCAGGTAGCCCCCTCTTCACTCGGCCTTTCAAAGGGTCATTGAGGTTCGCCAGAATCTCCGGCAATATAGTTTATATCCCAATCCTGGCCCCACCGGGGGCATGTTCTCTTCGTAAAAACTGACGGCGATGCCTCCGTCGATAGACGCACCTGTGCCGGCTATTAATAGTGAGGTCTCAATATCGGCCGCTCACCAGGACACCCCATCTCGAAGAACGGTTGCCTCTCGGCCATGCCAGGCAGTTCGAGGATATATATACATTTATGCTCATGAGTTTACTGCACCCCGTCGAGTACCCCGCTGTGTGCTTCGAGGGACGTGCCTGATTCGAGGACACGCTCGAATATATCTGTTTCTTCGAGGTATTCAGCGGCGAAAGATAAGGCGACTTTCTTTTCGGGCATGCCTGCCAGACAGAGTTCCGGGAAATCGGCGCCTCACTCGCTTACTGCCCCCGCCGCGCGTTCTGCCACGCACTCTTCGGTGTCGATTATGATGTCCAACCGACGTCACCCCTCCCTGTGTCACGATTTGGACGTCAACACTTGCCAGATACGACGCATCCTTCGCCATAGGCACGCGTTGTTTCGGGGCTCGTAGCGGCACCCGGTCTTGGCAATGATGCCGGTTCCGCCAATCTCGCTCCCGAGGAATGACATGTGGTAGAGCTCGGGCCATACCTGCCTTTACTCGTATGAGGCCGAGGTGTATCTCGCTTATATCTCCCCGTTCGAATGGTAAACGGAGACGCTTCATCGCCAACTGCAGCGGAAATCAAACCACTATTAATAGTTGCCTGGCACGGTCACGTTGCCGCGCCCCGCTGGAGCAAGCGATCGTGCCCCCGCGAATGCATCCAAAACAACGCATTAGCTCGACCTCTCGCCGTATCACTCGGCCACAGACGTCATTTTCGGCGGCACACAAATGGTCGCTTCCATCCACCACAGCCGTCTTGTCGGTCAGATGCATGCTACGGTGGAGGTAGGTGATCGTTTTCGTCTGAAATGGTCGCTGAATGGCTCGAAATGCTCCTTAACCCAAAATCGTCGGAAAATAAAAAAATAATAGGCCATTTTCTTGCATGGTTCTCGTGTTGTGTGCGTAGACCATTGGGATTTTTCATCCCGGTCGTAGCAGTTTTATTTTTCTCCAAATCAGTTTTTGAGAGAGGTCTTGAGCTCCCAACTTGAGTGGTGTAGTGCTCACCTCTATTGTAGCACACGTCGTCATGACGAACACGATGGAGCAGTGCGTGAAAATGGGCTAGCTTTTTGTCTCGCTTAGCTGTCGAACCGTCAAGCCCACATGCTTGACCCCTCCGGGCACATCGGCCCTAAGCCCAAACTGCCCTACCTCGCGGTTGACGTCCACCTGCCGCGGTCGCCACTACCAAACTAGCGCTGCCATAGAGATGACGATGACGATGTTCCGCCACTATAAATAGCTCATTTCCCAAAAATCTAGCTCGCGGTCTAAAACCAATGGGCCACCTCCACGTCATGCCGACGCAGACCGTGCGACACCTTTCGCTCAGTGCGGTGAGGAAATCAACCTTAAAAAAGCTGTTATTAACCGACGACTACATTAGTGCTTATCCCGAAGGCAGTACGAGCACATACATCCTTGGCCGTTAGGCACACTGCGGGATAGGCACTCTCTACTGTTCACCTAGTTTTCTTCCGCATAAGTTAGGGGCACCGGCACTTCAAGAACAACAGCTGCCTACATTCTGGCGGGAACATCTGAGAGGAATATGGACGGTTGTCCACCAGAAGGCTGCATGTCCTTGCCAAACTCCTCTCGCCCGATGTTGATGTGGATGATGGGCAGGAGGTGCGCGCTGCATGCTCCTCCCAAGTTACCCTCGCCCGGTGTTGATGTAAAATGGTTGATTGGAGGTGCGTGAAAAGTTGACCGGACTCATCGTCCGCGCGCCACGGGGGAAGTCGCCGGCACCGCCGCCATCGCGGCCGCGGACACGGCGACATGGTCTTTGGGCACGAGTATAGCCATCAGTGTGGCCCACATCTCCTCGCTGCCGGCAGAGCGCGACTTACAGGAGAGTGCGATATGCGACTTTAACCCCTCCCGCATGCGTAGCGACACGCTGACGACCCGCGTGATCGTGATTAGCCCCCGCCGAAGCTTCTTGGGCGGCAATCCCCGACCGTGTGTCCCCCCGCCTGGTTTATGCAATCAGCCACTGGAGCAGGAGGACGGGCCGTCGTTGTCGACTAACTCATCTCCTTGCTGCCACCCGGCAAAGTTGACTAGAGGTCTATCAATGAAGGGGCACGAGGGAAGGTGGGCGGAGATAAGGGGTGCTCTGCAGTTCGCCGCCCGCGTTCAATGGGACATCTTCGGACCGTAGTCAACCAGCTACGTGAAGACTGACATTTACGGTACGTTTGAGCTCATGTTGCGTGCCCATGGAAGGAGCCCAACCTCCTCTCCTCGTTCTTGCTGTGCTTCCTGTTTTGCAATGCGTTGGACCTGCATCAAAGGGCATAACTCGACTTTCCCACTCGACTTTCCCCGACCGAGGGAACGGGAAGTGGCGGTCGGCCGCTACGGTACGTTGTTCGCTGCATCGACCCCCCACGTTCAAGAATATCTGGTAGGCCTCGACGCCGAACGTAAAGAACGACTTACGAGGTGGACACTCGAGGTCCAAAGCGCGTTGGAGACGGGTGACGCGCTTTCTCCCTTCTCACAGCGATGGCAGCGACACCGGAGAGGACGGACCGGACGCTGGAGAGCGACCATTTACATACGGGACCAGCTGAACAGGGAGGATCCGCCGGGAGTGCAGCAGAGAGGCGTCATACCGCGCGGAATAGGGGTGCATCTCCCTGCGCCTACTGCGGGCGGGCACTAAAGAATTCTACTGGAGATTCGGCGGTAGACTCTTTATGGGCACTCATTCCGTGTCCCCACGGAGACCAAGTGCATGCTCACTGCATGCTGGACCGTGCGGAACGCCTCCAGAGTGGGAATGCAGACCCACAGCCATGCGTCGCGTGTCGCCCGGAATGGCCGGCAAGGAATCGGCCCCTCCATCAGACTGAGCTGACTGACCTTAAGGTTTTCCAAGGCCACGGCCGGGGGGAAGGTGGTCGGCAGTAGCGGGATCCCTGTTGTTTGCCGAACTCTTGACGGAAGACGGCCTCTGGCTGGACCCAACCAGCTACGCCACGACTGGACCCCAAGATACATTTGAGGAGATGATTACGACCCATGGGAGCAGCCCAACCTCCCCGTTCCTGTTGTGCTCCCTGTTCGGCGTTGCTCTTGGCCTGCCCCAAGGCGCCTACCTCGACTTCGCCCGACCAACGGAACGGCGAGCGGCAGCCGGTCACTACCGTGAAATTTTCGCTGAGTACGCCATCTTCCCGCGGGATACTGTACTCCGACTCCCAAATCGAAGGATTTATATCCTACCTCATGTCCAAGAGTTAGTGGCGGGTCTCAACTCCACGTGGGAGGACCGCCCAACGAGGCGGACCCTCGGGGTCCAAAATGTGGTGAAAGAAGGTGAGGCGCTTCCTCCTTTCCCGACGGCGGCGTGGACCCTCGGGTCCTACAACGTGTTTGAGGCAGGTAACGCGCTGCCTCCTTCCCCGACGGCGGTGGGGGTAACACCGGAAGGAATATATTCGGCGCTAGAGAGTGGCTCGTTAGCAGTAGGAGTAACGCTACCGGAAGGAGCAGCTCCGGCGTCTGAAGGTGACTCGAGGGTACGGACGATTGCTCGGGGACATCAAATGGCGGGGTTACCCTGTGGACGTCAACGTGCAATGCATGCGCGGTTGTTACAGTGTTCCACTAGGTATCCACTATCTGCATGAGCTATAGACCAACCGTCTATCCTCTGCTGATAAGTTAAGATCTGATTTCCGTTATTTCATTTGTTGTGCGATTTGGGATCGGAATCGTGAGATTCGGAATTAATAGAGTGCTTAGGAAGGCTGTCGTGCGATCCAGGGTTCGGCACGTACATATATATCGCACAATAGTATAAAGAACCACGGGACCTGCTGAGCATTTAGGAAACATAACAATTGTAGCATTCTGCCTTAGGCTACGCGACCTGCGCTGATTGGCTTAAAATGGGTAGCTGCACGTTTCGCGTAAAGAGTGGGATGGTTCTCAGGAGAACACTAGGACTCGATGTGATTGGCTGTGTTGTGAGTTGGTCCTTACTCCCACTTCAAGCATGCAAGTTCCTAGGAGTCACACACGTGGCCTTGTAGAAGTGGCCGACGTAGGCAGTTAGCAGCTTGCACTCATGAGTGACGTTTGGCATGAAGCTTTGGATACCTTGCCAGTACGATAGCCGGTATTTGGAGCTTGACCAGAGCCAAGCTTCCACCCCCCCCCCTCCTCTCCTCCCCCCTCTCGATCACTCTTGTATCCTGACCTAAACCAGCAAGCCTCGCTTGATAACAATAAGAGAATCTACTCCAATACCTACCTGGGTTTTATACTGCTGTCAGCTGTGGTCTCGCGATAGACACACCTGTGTCCCTTCTGAGGATCATATCGACAAGGATCTCCTGAGGTTCACACCTTCATACGGTGCGTGGTGAATGCAGTCAGACGGGGCGGGAGCAGGCGCCGTTCCTCTGCGGAGCAAGGGGATGCACAGTTCGTCATGAAAGACGGCAAGCGTTAGAAGTGGCAGTTCAAGCCGACCCTGTACTACACGTTACGGCAGCGGGACTCGGAGGGAGACCTGACGATGGCGAGGAAGGATACCGGGATGGCCTCTGCTATCCCTGGGACCAGCGCACATTGGGGATTGCAGGACCGCTCTATGAGGTTCGCCTTAAGGACTTCGAACAACGCTTCGTCACTGTTGTCAAAGTGCAGCCGAGGTTGGCTACTGCCCACGCCAAGCTTACCACCCATGCGGTTGGCCTCCTCAATCACGCTCTGGGAGAGCATCGCCAAACCACACAATCGGAGACGCCACGAACACTCTTGAGGTCGATCAAGCTGTGGTACATCCTCCCGGCTCTACTACACTCGCAGGATGGCCGAATAAAACGGCGCGAGAGGTTTGCGTCTGCCGAACGCGGTGACCTCACCCGTTTGCTCCCGCTGTTAATGTAGCATACCCGTCGAACATCGACGAGACAAATCGGCCAAGCTCACGAAGAGACGGACGCCGATATGGTTAAGAGGGTGTCATCAGCATGCCGCCGTCCAGGGGGGGTGACTGTGGCAGCATAAAGCCTGCTCGCGGAACCGTGCGCGCCGGGGAACGAGGGAACGTGGGAGCGAGTGAAAGCAAAGTTCCCGGATGAGGGCCAGCCCCGCGTCTCCGAAGCAACAGCGGCAGCGGTGGCAGCAAGTTCCTCCGACCCGGAGGAAGGGGGTGGTCCCAACTGGCGCCCGGAGAAAGATTATTGATCCACAGGTGGTCCTCGAGGTCATTAATATCTCGCAGCGCGTTATCAGGCGCGGGAAGCGACGGCCTGCGCTTTTTGCACTTGCAATCTACAATCAGGACTGGGTTCGGGCGTGAAAAAGTTGGAGCGGGCACTGAAGCCTTCTTGATAAGAATTACCGACGATCCGAACTCTTTCCCGCCGGAATGCTGGCAGCTCTTCGTGCAATCAAATCTCTGCCTTGGGTAAAAAATGCCGCCCCGTCTGCGTGGGGATG
Organism: Undaria pinnatifida; assembly: GCA_012845835.1. NCBI lineage: Eukaryota > Phaeophyceae > Laminariales > Alariaceae > Undaria > Undaria pinnatifida. The sequence goes on from JABAKD010000016.1 coordinate 13,732,728, forward strand.
ACGTAGAGGCGCCTTCTTACGGTAGGGGACCATGTCACACTGGCGACCACGGCTGGAAGAGACCAACCGCGAAGCGAGACAGGTTGGAGTCGGAGTACGAGGGGGGATTGAACAGGTAGCGCGCAAGGGTACATCACGCGGCAAAAAACTGGGTAGTCCTCACCGAATGCTCCAACGCGTTCAATACAGTTAGTTGCGCGCGAAAGGTGCTTAACGGCCACCAAAAAGTGGGACGATTATTTTCAAGACATGCACAACAAAACGACCAACCAAGAGACCAAAGCTCCAGAAAGAGGACCGACCGTCCGTTCAGGCTCAAAACAACTTGAATTTAGAGTACACTTGAATACCTCACAAGATCGGAAATTTCACGCCATACCGTACGAATCAAGTCTCCAAACTTTGAGAAACGGTATAAAGTCGTTATTTCCATCTTCAACAAAGTTACCACGCCCTCGATTGACCCTGATTCAGCCAGAAAAGTGACTATTTCAATTGGTTCCCGCTACTTTGGAGGGAAGGTGTATGGTTACCGATGCCAATAGAAAAAATTAACGACGTACGCACTGGCTGTGTTGTTTTGCCACGTCATGAAACAAACCGCACCGTACTATGACCAGTAGAGATCGAGAACAGGGGCACCCAGTATTGTATAATCAGAGAATATATGGCCACTGAACGAGGGAGGAAGTCGGAATAAAAAAAACGAGGCGATTGGCTCTAGAAAACTTAGCGATCGTCGCTTGGACGGGAAGGTCGTTCGCCGAGGGTGATCAGGCTCGCTGAGATTTCCGCGCAGCGTGGTGACTATCAAGCGTTGCAGCGACTCAACAACGACGCGAAGCGCGCCAGTGGCGCGGCCATTGCTCAATGCGCTGAGGAAGTCGAAGCTCGACGATCAGCCGCAGCAACCGCCGAACGGCACAAAAAATAATCGGAGACAGTCTAGATGCTGAGGTGGAGGACATGCGACAGGCAGCCGACGAGGAATGCGTATGTGATACGAGTGGCAGGCCCCAGGGTGGCTGCGACATCTTCCATCCTTAGCTGCTGTTGTTGCTGCTGCTGCAGCTGCATATCGCAGCTTCGTCGTTTTTTCATATCGAGGCTTGTGATATACTTGTCTCCTTTGTTCCAGCTGCCAGCAGATCATCTACCGCCTAGTGAAAAAATGGCGGCGATTTTTTGTTTTTGGCTGCTGAAATTGTGGAATTCGGTGACATGTAATGTCTTTCGATTTGGCTGTGATTGGTTCAAGTTTTGAAATTCATTGCGCTCATAACGACCTAGGGACACTTTTATTGCTGGTACCGGCTACAAAACACACCTTACACGCTCATCTAACAGTGAAACGGGCTGCTGTGCTTGCGGAGGCAGCCACTTGCGTGCCGGGGTTACACCGTTCGTGGTAAGATGTGACGGCGAGAGACCTGCCTCCGTGTTCCTTTAGATGGAATCGCGAGAAAGGCGAAAGATCGACTGCTCCAGTGGGGTGCAACAAGGGGACGCCATGGGGCCCGCGTTGTTTTGCAAGCCGCTCTTTCCGGTGCTGAAGCGGACTCGGGCGGAGTTTGAGCTAAGAGGTGTAGAGGCATTCGCCTACCTAGATGACATTAGCATCGGAAATATGGAAAATCACACCCGATACTGTGGAAGTCGTACCCTTCCTCCAGCGTGAGCTATCCAATATCAATGTTACATTGCAATCCACAGTTGCCCTGCCCCCGAAGGGGCACGTACCTAGGCCGGAACAAATCGCCCTTCTTTGAGGTATCGGCGTTCGTATTGCCGAACGTGGTGGCGCAAAGGTGGTTGGAGTGCCCGTCGGCACAGGTGAATACGCGAGAGAGAGTGCGATGGAGATAGTCCGAAACGGCTCCAGGAGGGAAGCAACTTGGGCGGATGTTGCCGCGCATGCCGTACAAACGATCACCCAACCTGATCGCCACCGGCTCTATGGTGCAACAGACCTCCTACCTTGAACGCGTGATGGACCCTGAATTGTCCCTGGCTGCATGCCAAAACGCAGATGGTTATGCCCTGTAGATGCTGGAGAAAGCTACTCGATCTCTAGGGGGGGCAGCAGCAAAGTCGTCATTTTTCGCGGAAGGATGCCCCACAAATCAGCTGACCCTGCAGCCCCATCAACAGGCGAAGTCGAGCCTGTCCACGGGACCGGGGGGTTGGGCTGTCGTCGGCCGAAACCCGGAGGATGTCAGCTGTCAGCTGTCCGCCGGAAGATTGGTGGCGATGGTGCCGGAGGTGCTTGCTGGTCTGTCCGGCGCTATAGGGCAAGTATAGGGGACAAAGTCCGGAGGGAGCTGCCCGATTCTGACCTCGTTCGGCGCATTTGGAACAGCGTCAGAGACCTCCGCGATGTGCATGGGGTCTCAGAGGAGGCCATGGCGAACATCGTGCCGAAAATCTGGTGGGACAAAGCCTCTACAGCAGGAGAGCAAGATGCCTCAGGGCAACCAGTTGCGGAAGTGTTGCCTGCACACGACGCCGAAACTATCAGCTCCAGCAAAGCGAAGCATAGGCTGGGGAAGCTGGTCAACCAAATTTGCTATGAGAGTACGCCGCTTCGACAGGCCAGCTCCCCGAGACGGGACCCCAGCAAAGCACGGGCGACTCTCAAGGAGAGAAGGAGACACGAGGTTTGGTCAAGGCCCGGCAACGGAGGCAATCGGGGCCAGGGGCAACCGTTTTTTTATCATCGAAGCTTATCGACTCGGCCAGAACCATCCCAGCATCAGAGTTTATGACGGCTGGAAGGAGATTGTTGGGAATTGACGAATTCCTGGCGGCGACGTTCCCCCGCTGCGGGCAGCGGAGTCTAATACGCGGCATGCACCATTGTGTCATCGATCGCGCACGAAAATGAACCAGCATCAGCCCCTGGTACACGCGCTCTCCCGCACCCTTACGTGCATGTCCATCCGCCACCAAGTGGAAAGCGGACCCCCTTGAACTCAAACAGGGATCTACGAATGGACATTGTCATCGAGGCGGGAGGACTCCGAGATGCAACGGCATCAGAGTATCGCAACAAATCGATACTACTTGACGTCACGTATGTGTGGACCCACAAGTGGGGATCCACAAGCGGACAGACAGCGCGGACCGATACGGATCAGCTGCTTTCACTTCTGAGGCGCGCAAGCACTATCATTACGCTCGTCCGGGACAGGTGTCCTTCGACGAGCGCAGCTGCAAACTCGCCACCCTCGCGATGGAAAGCTTTGGGCGCCTCGGGAAGAAAGGCAGCGACCAAATCGATCAGGTAGCGGCCAAAATAGTAAGAAAGACGGACGAATCGTCCCTATGGCAGAAGGCCTTTGCAAGAAACGCCTCTTCCAGATAATCTCTGTGACCACTCAGGTCCCGATTTCGCGCCGAGTCAGTAGATATAGACTAGCCCTGAGGGTTCACCAAGCCGCGAGGGGAAGGAAGAAAGGAAGGAAGAAGCAGGAGGACTGCGGCCAATGGCCTGGGGTGCGAATGTTGATGAGGATTATAAGGGTAGACTAAAAGCTAAAATGAACAAATGTATTATTGGGAAAGGAAGTAGCTATAGTGAGAAGATGCGGGGAAAGGAAATGGGGAAATGATTGGCGGAGAGTTAGTAGATATAGACTAGCCCTGAGGGTTCACCAAGCCGCGAGGGGAAGGAAGGAAGGAAGGAAGGAAGGAAGAAGCAGGAAGACTGCGGCCAATGGCCTGGGGTGCGAATGTAGATGAGGATTACAAGGGTAGACTAATAGCTAAAATGAACAGATGTATTATTGGGAAAGGAAGCAGCAATAATGAGAAGATGTGGGGGAAGGAAATGGGGAAATGGTTGGCGGAAGGTCATAAGAGAGATCCTATCGCTTTATGCAAGGATATTCGATTTATTATTAAAAAATAACAAATAAACTCCAGCTGTGAGATCGACGATTTCGTCGAAACTCATATTTGCAAGCTGTGTGTGATGCTCTGATCGCGCGTATTACTGGGTGTGTGTTCTCTCATTAAATAGGTCGGCGATTCTCCTTAGAACTGCTTGTACCAGGGTCAGCAGGGCGACGTTAATCAATCTGTGCACGGAAACTATATATATATATTTTGGGGGGGGGAGGGGGACAAAATCTGACGGCTGTGGAATGCATTAGTTTATCCGAGTTTATAATGTATTATATCCTGCAAGTCGTATAACCGTTGAGGGGAGGGCAGGGTTTTTGAAGGGGGTGGGAAGGGGGGGTGTACTCAGTTTGTGCATGGCCGTAGTCGTATGACCATAGACCCTCGCATCCCTACTATGCCGGAACGGAGCATGTCGGGTTTTCACCAACCAGGCAGACATTGCTTGCACCAAGCGCGAAGCGCCGTGAGGTGTTCGGTGAGTCGCATGAAGGGTGAAGTGCATCTCTCCAAGAACCGCTCGTGAGACGGAATTCGGCATCTTGTGCCTACTTTCTTGCTTGCTTATGGATGACAGCGCCAATGACTTGTACTTTGTTTTCTGGTGGGGTCATGGCCATTCCAGAGACACCAATGATAATGATGGGCATATTACTATGCAACTGCCTCGTGGGTGCCTTACCATGTTCACACTACGTGATGCGATAATTCCCCTTGTGCAGAGTTAGAGGGTTCTCCACCCCGCACAACATGATCTAACTCGATAACCATCATGATGACCATGACCATGTGGTCACCGCCAAAACATGAAAAAAAAGATAACGGTACTGGTATACTCTGGTTGGCTAGTTCACGCAGTGATTGCAGTGATTGGCGTTAAGGGATTAGTGGGGTATTAGTCCGTTTGACCACTTGCAAAATGTTGACCAATAGCTTATACCCAAACTAAGCCTCATAACACTGTTGTTAAAGAATTAGTGGGGTATTAGCCCGTTTGACCACTTGCAAAAGGTTGACCAATAGCTTACCCAAACTAAGCCTTATATCACTCTCCCTCCCTGAAACGGCGGGATAGCAGGTCGGCCGGATATACGGGCGGGCGTGTCAATATCCAACCAAGCGGTTTCATTTCCTCGGGATACCGGGAAGAGTATTTTTCAAGTTTATTGTTGTGGATGTTGGGATTCGAACCCACGACCCAAAGACCCATGGTCTGTCGACGACGCCATTCTTGTTATGGAATTAGTGGGGGTGTTAGTCCGCTTAAAACCACTTGCAAAAGGTTAACCAATTGCTTATTTTCCCAAACCAAACCTCATTTCATCGGCATGTTTTACATCGTCGTTGCCAACCAACGCCAACCCCAATATATACATTACAGCGTAGGTGCCAACCGAGGCCCACTATTATTATATGTATTGTGGGGGGGGAGGGGGGGGGGGGGTCTAACATTTTCAGGTCTCCGCATCAATAAATGTATATATAGGAGCTTACTGTACGCGTGGTTCTAGGTCTAGGCGAGATGGTAGGTAGGGGTGGCGGGGGAAGATAAGACCGGGGGGAAGGTTAATTTGAACTTTCAAGATGTAAATTAATTGGTGGAGCTACTGCGTGGATGTGGATGTGCCTCGAAAAAGGTACTGGTAAAGAGGTGCATATATATATATATGTATATCGATTTTTACTTCGGAAGGAAGGGCATCTACGCTATATAACAATACCAAGTGCGCTGCTCGATAACCTGATCCTGACCGTCGGTATACTGAGCAATCTCTGGGTCGTGTCTTCTCTGTATCAGGTGTGTGAAGATTTTTCATTTGCCATTTTCAAGAAAGCGGTTGCGTTGATATATGCTACCTGGTGTGATGTAGAGGACAGGAAAACCACTTGGCGATCATCTACTACATGCTGGGGCATGCTTTCGTGAGCACCACTAACACGAGCATCAGACGTGGACGCCGCATCTACAGGTTCACAGCATTTTCGACGACGTGGGAAATACGGGGCGTATAATTCGCTAATAATAACGTGAGAAGGAAGTGTAGTCAGATATGTTAAAATTGCGGTAGGCCACATTACCAACCTATTACGCAGGGTATTTCGTACCTACCGTCTGCATGATCGCCTCCTAGCCTCTGCCAAACGAAGTAGCATATATATCATGCCTAACGAAAGTGGCGTAATTGAGCGCGGGCACTGACGATGTGCACTCCTGCCCCTCGTGTTCAATGTTGGTGGCGTTGCATGACCACATCACCTCGCCTGTTGTATTTGCAATATGTATCTCTGTCATATAATTGGCGACCTCAGAGCCCCACACGGGGGCACGGTAAAGATCATGGTAACTACATATCATGGTAACTACATGGTTGCACCTGTCGATTGGATTGGAATGTTCTATCTTGCGATCCATGTAAAACAACACACCACGAAGCTATAACACATGGTATGCCACAGTTCTACATGATTGTTCCAAATCGTTGTCTTGCATTCATGGTGTTGTATTGTTGTCGCTCTCGCATTATCGGTAACTCGCATAATCGAGTCCGTGGCCACAGGGCAGGCTCCAGTCACTCTGGGGCTGAGAAATACCCTATAAAAAACACAAACGAACCAAAGGTCATTTGTTTCCGTCCCCCGCCCCCCGCCGCCCCCTCCTTCCCCACCACCCGCACCATCGCCTAGACCTATTATAGCAAGTATTATAGCAAAGTTTCTCCCAGGTAATACATTCATGCGACCTAAATTGGCTTGATCCCCCCCCCCATCGCCCCCCCCCCCGTCCTTTTGTTCTCTCCCGCCGCCCCACCCAAAATCAAAATGTGCCAGAGTAATAAACACTACCAGACAGTTGATATCACCTCATTACCTTTCTAGCCATCCATGCCGTAGCTCCAATTCATAACCCCCCCCCCCTAACGCCCTCTCCTTCTCCACCACCCGCACCATTGCCTAGACCCAGCACCAGGCGTATAGCAAGCTCCTAACAGTTATACATTTATGCGACCTAAAGCTGTTGGAAATCCCGCTCCCCCCCCCCCCCCCCCCCTTCGAACACTCCGCCCTCTCCTCACCGGTTATTGTACGATTTGCAGTATGTATACATGATAAACTGATGCATTCCTTCCACAACCAACCGTCAGATTTATAGTTTCCGCGCACAGATTGAGTCCCCCCCCCCCCCGCCCGCTCCCTCTTGTTCAAACCCCGGCTCCCACGCCCTTGACATCTCCACACCCTCCCCTCACCGGTTATCCGCCTTACAGGATACGCTCGATGAACTGATGAATTTCCTTCCACTGTGCACAGCTGTCAAGATTTTTTTGTCCCCCTCAAAAACATGTTTAAAATTTTATAGTTTCCGCACACAGACTGATCAACATCACCCTGTTGACCCTGGTGGTACAAGCTGCACTGTAGTTCCAAGGGGAGTCGCCGACCTATATTGTTGTAGTGGTACTCCGAGTGGGGGATGCGTGGTTGGTCGCTGTTGGGAAGCGTTCTCCTCATGGGTTCCGGTATCTTTGGTTGGTCTCCACTCATTGCTCGCTGGATAGCTATTAGACTCAAAGCTTATGCATTATTTCTTCTACATTGAACTTTGAAAGACAGACAAAACAAGCCAAGACAGAGTAGGGCAGGATAGTGCAGGTAGAGCAGGTAGTGAGATGTGGGGCGTCCTGCTTGTCCCATCATCGTCACGTACATTATGGCCCATCTATGATGGCGTTGATGTGAATGTGACATCTAATGTCACGTGGTTTCACCTCAACCATGACATGGTTTCACGTCGAATCTATAAACTATCCTTCTACGGAGGGCACTCCGTTACAATGACAAACCCCAGTCAGTACAGTAATAATACGCGCGATCGGAGTATCACACATAGCTTGCGAAGATGAGTTTCGACGAAATCCTCGATCTCACAGCTGGATGGAGCGCAGTTTGTTATATTTTCAAGTAATACTAAGTATTTTTTTTTTTCTTTTTTTTTTTTTTTTCATCCTCCGGCGGATGGGGAAAAATAAAGCTTTATTTAGCTCACCACACTTCCGCGTATTTTAATACGCGTCGTGTGTCGATTTAACTGAGTTTCTTTCGCAGCCCAACGCTAGCTGGCGCACCCTTCGAGTGATTATTTGTCGGAGGGCAACAACAACAATATTAATAAAGTAGCTTGAAATATAGCGGAAAGCGCAACAAGAGCGGGAGTTGGCAAAAATCAATGAAAATCGACGAGCAATAAAAAAAGCTCAAGATTGGGAATATAAAATTAAATCGGTCGTTCTCACAGCTAGATAGTCTAGTCTAATGTTTTTCAATTTTTTGTAGAATTTGGTGATTACAGCTGACGTTTTTCACTTCTTTTTTTTCTTTTTTTTTGCACACACATCTACTTTCCAGCCTCTGGTCAAGCCGTGGTCACGGATGATGTCGTCCCGTCTCCCCCCCGGTTCTTGCCTTCAATTTTTTCGCGCATAGGGTTCAGCAATTAATTTCAATCCCACTACTGCTCGTCGATTTTTCATCGAGTGTTGCTAACTCACGCTCTCGCGCTTTCCGCAAGTAAATTTGTGCGCAAGAAAAAGTCCCCACGAATTTATACGAGTACTCTGTGTGCACTCGGGGGGATTCGAACTCACGAAACTGACCTACGTATACCATGCTCAAGGATAACCTGATACGCCACCGGGCCACCGGGGCGACCGGCTCAAATACTAATAACAGCTACGAGCTGGAGTTTGTTAATTTGTTCTAAACTTTTGGTGATCACAGCTGACGTTTTCAATTTTTTATAAAATTTTGGTGATTTGAAAAATATATAAAAAATTGAAAAACGTCAGCTGTGAGCTGTGGGTACGAGTGTGTGTGTGTGTTCTTCACATTAAACCGTTCTTCTACTCGTCGACATCCAGCACACCCAGTGTCCGTACTGATTCTTCACCCTAGAAAGATCAGCTCTGTGGTCACAAGCCACGACACAGAGATAATGCATCGTAATGCATTCGACAACGCAATGTCATGCCCTAGTACTGGGTACGACAGGCACAACATACATACGTCAGCAACACGAGTACGACTGATTGAATAGCTGAAACTCAACTTTGCAAGCTGCGTGGTACATACATATGTCGCTAATACACAGCAGTAGTTGCACAACATTTACGAAGGAAAACATCACGCGTGGTATCGCGTGGTGGTGGTGTTGTTGTTGTTGTTGTTGTTGTTGTTGTTGTTGTTCTTGTTGTTGTTGTTGTTGTTGTTGTTGTCGTTGTTGTTGTTGTCGTTGTTGTTGTTGTTGTTGTTGTTGTTCATCGCGTGGTAGTGGTATGTACAAAAAAAATCTCCGTAGCGGTGAACGGTGCGCGTGGTTGCAGTATGGTTCAAGCGCGCAACGACTACCGACCAATCACAAAAATCAAAATAAATAATTCACCAACCAGAACGCGCAGGAGCACGAGCATCGAACGAAAAGACCATGCTAAATATAGATCATCCCCTATCCACTGGATCTAAACATGCCTCCTGGAAAATAAAATTCGGCGCGAATGGCCTCAACCAACGCAACCACCCTCCTTCACGAACAACGCGCGAAGAGTTTGGGATGCAATCGGCACCTACTCCCACGACAGCGGGCTTGCGTTAAAAATACATCTGCTGTCCCCGTTCAATACCACGTCGTCCCCTTGAGTTTCCGGTGAGACATAGCCACAGCGTGCTGTGGTATGGCCCCGTCAAACTGTCGGGGCACCGGCCAGGTGGGCTGGATGAGGGACGAAGTCATGTTACAAAAAAAAATGGAGGGAAGCTCGATGAGGAAAGATGACCAGTGCAGGCAGGAGCAGCAGGAGTACGTACTGCAGAAGTGCCCAACGCACGTCACCCCCCACAGCAGCAACATAGGTGGCGGTGGTGGGCAGCACAAGGGGTCGACCCACCCCCACGATGCCGCCGGCGCAATGAACAAGGTCAACCCCAGCGGCAGCAACAATCGCGTTGTGGGCATCTTTTCGAGAATCTCCGATTTTGTCGCACAGCTGGGCAGCAGCAGCAGCAGCAGCACACTGGACAAGGATAGGGATAGCACCCACGCCGTCAACACCACTCCCTCGACAACAGCAGGATCGGCCCTCTGCTGGGAAGAAGCACCTACCGAGATCTATGATGATGAGCAAGCACCCCTTGACTCGCAGTGGGGCAGTGACTCCGAGGTGGTGACCACCCTCCCTCTGTCTGGGTGCGAGGAACACGGAAGACCATCACCACCTATAGACGTGGCGGGGAAAGGGTCGAGGCGAAGGGATGCGTCTTCTCCAGGAGGAGGTGATGGAGGTTGCCAGGGGAGAAGAGCGGGCGAACTGGGAGGGGTAGAGGGTGGGGAAGAGGGGGGCGATGATGCTGATGATGCGAGAGCTAAGATCAAGGCGTGGAAGGAGCTGTGCGGGTCGAAGCGGATATCGTTCACGGTGAGAAAAAATAAAGGAGGTACCTCTAGTACGGCGAGAGACTCTCAGCAGTATAATGAGGATCGTTATTTAGTTCACCAGCTACCCTGTACGTTCAACCAAAGTAGCTCCTTCTGAGACCATTTCCGAATGCTCTCGGCATGGACAGACAGCGCCCGGATAGCATCGCAAAGAGTAGATAGCCAGGCCATCACTTACAGCAGTAGTCGTTTCTGCATACGGCACCTATGCAGCTCGGTTTGATTTCACCCCCCTGATTAATCTGGGGCTGGGAAATGAGCCGGCGAGGCCATCCGTATCATATGATACATACCGCGCTCATTTTGAACGAATCTCCCAAAAACCCAGTCATTTGTTTTTTCACCTCCATCGTATTCCTGATTCATGTTTCCTCAACATTCATTAAATTGTCCATTTTGTCGGGAACTATAGTGATAGTCTTAAATATAGACCTTTTATTTTTCATATTACTAATAATATGACACGGTACTTATACTCGGACGGAGACGGAGCGGTGTCAGGCACATTTTATCTAGCATTCTGCGTGAGTGGTCCGTCAGCAATTTGTCTGGTTATTATAGATCGTCAGACCTGATTCTGCGAGCGTTGGACATACTGCTGCGCTGGCCCGTAGTCTAGATTTTGCATCCGCTGCATCGCAGCAGCAGCAGCAGCAGCAGCAGCAGCAACAGAAACAACGGAGCAGTAACAGCCTTGTTTCTCCTTTGTGGAGCAATTGAGCCGGTGGGACTGCTGTCTGTGCTCTGTTGTTATTTTCACGCCGCAATTACAGAATCGCCCACAGGAAACAATCTGTCGGGTTTTCTTCGAGGATCCTGCATCTTGCGTCTTTTGAGTGTTGATTGTGTACGTTGCGTTGTACGAGGACTCCTATATGGTAGGGATGACCTCAAGTATGCTGCTCGTGCTCCCCCTCTGATGAGGTACTGCTGTACATACGAGTACGACCAGCTTGTGGTTGCTTGGCCTTATTTCTCTGGCTGGCGTTTCGTTCGCTTCCTGTATTCATCTGCGATCACTTGCTTTTGGTTTTTCTTCTCTGTCTTTCCTTTTTTTTCAGTCTGTTGTGCTGCTGGCTGGCTTGCCTATAATTTGCCCTCGTGTTCACTGCTGCAGCTGTGGTTGGCATTGCGTGGCCAAATCACCTGCTGTATTTGCAGTGCGTTTAGCTCTCTTGTAGTTTATGACCACGGACAGAGCTCGTCTCTCTGTGGGGTATCGGTACGGATACAACCGCAGTGCTGGTGCTGGATGTAGATGGGTGGAAATATGAAGAACGCACCCTGTCTGTGACCAGATAATTAAGAATAGCCAGGATGGACGCCGATTATGTTTTAGTCGAGAAACAACAAACACCACACACACATGACGCAATCGAATTGCACTTTCATGCAGTGCGCGAGTATGCAGTATGTGGCTACTTTCATCCCTTGTTTGAATTTTCTTGCGGAATGCGTACTTGAAGTGTACGTTGTGTTTACCTGGTATGCTATAGCTGGCGTACTGCTTTCTTTGTTACTTATTTTTCTAGACACGCCAGCTGTGAAAGTCGATAGGCATCTTTGCAAGATGCGTGATACACATATCGCTAGTTTTGTACTCGTCGAGTGTGTATTTTCGAAAACAAGCGCTCGCGTATCTTAGTTACCAGGTATGAGCATGCATGAAAATAATCAGCCGCATTTGTTCTGTTACCAGTACAAGTACTGGTGCGAGACAAGCAGACGAGACAAGGCGACACGCCTGCATATGTTTTATGTTGGTGCGTGTTGGTGATCCTTTTTTCGTCCGGACTTTTCGAGCGCGAGAAGGAATCTCGCTCAAAAACAATACTGCTGCTGTATTGGTCTCTTCCGATGACACGTTCCTTCCTCTCAAGTCTCGGTCTCAATGAATCCAGAACCAACTTGTACTACAATACGAGGAAGTAGACTTGAAAATTATATAGTTCGTGTGATACGTTGTTTTTTCATTATTACTAGTACTCCCTATTATATTATGGTTGGTCCTGGTTGTAGATGAGTGGAGATATCAGAAGAACACGCACAACACCCACACACGACGCAATCGAATTTCGTTGCACTTTCATGTGCACGGGTATGCTGTACATGGTAGATATGTGGCTACTTTTGAATTTTCTTGTCGAATGCGTAGTGTAGGTACGAGTAGTGTTTACGTGTTTACCTGGTATGCTAGGTGGCGTACGTCGGTTTTGTACGAGTATGTATTGTTGAAAACAATTGATTGCGTGCCTTATGAGTATGTATGAATAACACCGGCAGCATCTGTCGTGTTACTGCTGCTGTGACGAGCAGACGAGACGAGGCAACACGCCTGAGTGTTGGTGCGTGTTGGTGATCACTTTCAGTACGGACTTTTCGAGCGCGAAAAGGAATCTCGCTCAACAATCGTCGTCTCTTCTGATGACACATTCCTTCTCCGGACTTTCTGACTTGGACCAAGAGTAGGAAAAAGATTCAGGTGATAATATCATTAATACGAATATTACAGCAATATTAATAGTAGTGAGGCTATACATAAAGTCTATAAGGCGACACCGTGCCTAGTGCTAAGACATTTTGACCGGTTTACCGGTATCTCGAGTGGTCGCCTTATACGCTCATAAGGCCGTTACCGCCCTAATGAAATATGAAATACGGCCTTTTTCGACTGGAGCCCAAATCGGGCTTTCTTACACAGTCGAAAAAGGGCTTTTTCGACTCAAGTTTTTTCGACTGAGAATTCCGACTCGCGGATCGAGTCGAAAAACTCGACTTTTTCGACTGGATCTTCCAGTCGAAAAACTCAGTCGAAAAAGTTTAGCACGTGTTTTTTGAACCGATCGCATCGCTCATTCCACCACCAAACACACACCCATACCAGGTACCACACTGCAGTAGCATACAAGGCGCTGACGCTGGCGTGGCGATCACTGCTGTTGCTTCTCGCAGTAAGTCAGCGTGGCGCATTCCTAGTTCCGCTCGCCAGCAGCGTGTATCACACGACGGCAGCAGCGCGCTGTATCGGTCCCACGCTGCCAACAACGGCTGCGCCTGCTGTAGCTTTGGCGGCTCTCGGCTGAGTGCAACTCCTCGAACGTAGCTTTGGCTGCTTCCGGCTAAAAGCCAAAAGCCACCAACTCGCTGAAGCCCAAAGCCACCAACTCGCTGGGGCGAGGGTTCATCGAGCCGTTGCTCGCGAAGGACGCGTGAAGCACAGAGCTGGCAACCGATTTTCGAGTGCCATACAGCAGTACTCCCTCACACCAACCGCCTCTAGGAAAAGCACAACAACTCTAAAATCGACTCGACTGACGATAAGAAGAAGGACCAGAAGATTCCAGTCGAAAAAAAGTCCAGTCGAAAAGGGCCGTTTTCGACTGGCGGAATCCGACTGTGTAGGAAATTGCCTAATGCCTCGTACCTTTCACAAATCAGAATATCAACCATGGGCATGATGCTGATATTTTTTCAGGCTACTACCGGTAGTACATACTCTCTCGTACGAGTACCAAGTATAAAGTTACATGTACGAGTCACGGCAAAATCGTAATTTTACGTTCGCTTGCTCGTCGACAGTCGCTCGTTTTAGGCTTCTTGGACATTTATTCCTCCTCCCGCGGTATTTGTGCCTGCGCAGATGATCGTCTGAGCCCCCATAACTTGATGTTTCATGGAGGTAGGGTTTTGTCATGCGGCTTGTTCCCGACTGTAACCCTACCCCTAAACTCGTAAGCCTTCGCAATGTTGCGGCCATCACATCGCCCCGAAACCCTAAACCCTAACCGAACCGAAGGCCTGCTTGGTTGGTGGTCTTTTGGGAAGACTAGCCTAGAGGGTTTTGTCGCGAGACTAAGTTTTTTTTCACGACGGTGACCGTACTCCTAGGCAACCCCTATTTACATTATTATCGTTGTAAGAAAAACGCCCTTTTATTTTAGTCAATTTCTATCACCCGACCCCAATCATAACCCTAACCCTAGCCCTAACCCCAACCCTTCCAAAAAAGGGGGCTCGAGGGCTGCAAGGGCGGTCCCGTAGCCCCGCCGCGTGTTTCGTAGACGTTGTTCCATATAGATGCTGTCCTACCCTTAACTCTAACCCTTCGGCACACGGCGGCCACCCCCCGCACCAGAACCCGAACCCTATCCCATCGATAGGCCTCCCGAACCCTATCCCATTCGGTGTAACCCGACCCGATTGGTGTAACCCAGCTATGTTGGTTAACCCCAACTTGGTTGGTGTGCTTCGGGAAGAGCCGACTCTTTTAATAGACTACCGCGGCAGCAGTACGGGGTAATAATGTTATATTTCCAAACATGAACCCTACTGGATGAGCCAATATAGACTAAAATCACCCTGTTGACCCTGATAGACTGCACTGTAGTTGTAAGGGGAGTCGCCGACCTATATCCTCAGCTCCAGAGTGACTGGAGCCTGTCCTGTGACCACGGACTTGATTATGCGAGTTAATGTGAGAACAACAACAACAACAACAACAACAACAACAACAATCCTTAATGAGGACACACAACTCGTAATACGCGCGATCGGAGTATCACACACAGCTTGCAAAGATGAGTTTCGACGAAATCTTCGATCTCACAGCTGGAGTGTATTTTCATTTTTTATACTCCGGAGTACTATATACCTGTAACCCGTAATGCGCGCGATCGGAGTATCACACACAGCTTGCAAAGATGAGTTTCGACAAAATCTTCGATCTCACAGCTGGAGAGTATTTTCATTTTTTTAATATATATATACCTGTTAGAGTACTTCGTTACCTGGTGGCTTGTGTCATACCTTGTACTTGGTATTGATTGGCTATCAGCTGCTTGGTGCTGTTGGAAGCAACTCGGTGACGTGTGATGAGTCATATGATAAGGGAACGTGGATGGTTAATGGTCGCTCGATGACGCTTGACGCTTCCTTGTCAGCTTCTTTGTCATGTCATTGTGCTCTAGCCCTTTCGCTCGCATCGGTTTGAATATGGAACGAATCTCCCACAGTTCTAGACTACGTAAATCTTTACTGAGAGATATTGTGCATACATAAGATCCTGTAAGGTCTCGGCGCAACTGCCATCCTGGGTTGTTTTGCCATGCATTTCAGTATTCAGTTTTGTGGTGGGGCCAGCTGAACTGAATTGCTGTATGTAACTTCAAGTACGTACTTGCGAGAACCATCATGGTCCATCATGAGGAAACATAAAACTATGATTATTATACAAAATGAAAATACACTCCAGCTGTGAGACCGAATATTTTGTCGGAACTCATCAAGCTGTGTGTGGTACTCCGATTACGTCGTTCATCGTATCATACAATAATACCTTGTACCCTGGTTATCTAGCAGCTGCTGTTATCCTTGTATATAGGGAAAATAATAGTACCATCAGGTGCATACGTACCCTAGAGCTCTACGGTACGAATATAACGAATGCACTCTTGTCTCCTTTTTTCTTCATTTTTAAAAAATATTTCAAGGACGTCAGCCGTGAGTTCGACGAATTCATTTGTTATGGGCACGCTGCTGCGTGTTTTCAATGTCTCGGTACTACACGCTCTCCCGTGCCACGGACAACCGACGGTCTATGCCGTATGACAAGCGCAGCCGCTCTCTTTGTGGTTCGATGCTCAACGCTGTGGCTAACTTATCTCTCTTTCCCGAATAGCCTCACGCTCTCCTGACAACAGTTGTTGGAATTCCTCAACGCCTCGACAAACCCCATAAAGTCCTGCCGAAAGTTACGAGGAATCGACCGCGGCCACGCCATGGGCGTTGCGGGAGTCCCCAACGCCCCCCATGGACAGTCAGGTGTGCTCGCTATGCGCGAACAAATGGCGGGCTCGCCGTCGGCCTTTCGAGAGGGGATCGGCTACGGCCTGGGCGGTGCCGGAGCCCCTTGGTGCCCCCTGCGGACAGCCTAGCGGGCTCGCCTTGGGCCCTGGGAGGGGGTCCGGACACGGCGG
Source organism: Undaria pinnatifida (assembly GCA_012845835.1). NCBI lineage: Eukaryota > Phaeophyceae > Laminariales > Alariaceae > Undaria > Undaria pinnatifida. Next base: position 13,749,093 of record JABAKD010000016.1, read on the forward strand.
AGCTCCGGGCGGTGCCGCAGCCATGGGAACGCCATCGGTCGCACTCGGCCAAGCAGCCCACGGCGGGCTGGGCGCACCGGGGGCCGGCCGGGCTCTCCTTGAAGATGGCGGCGCCTGCGACCCTTCGACCACTCTCGGGAAGAATATCAGCGGAATACTGATCACCCTCCTGTCTTCTGCCATGCACTACTTTGCAGCAGTACCTACCGCTGTAGTATATCGTACATGTTTCAAACTTTGAATCGCATGTTCAGACATTCAGCCGCGCGGAGATGGAGATTTTTTTTGCAGGCAGCGGTGTTTAATCTTTTGTACTCCGGAGTATATTACTACTCGTAGCTATATATTACAGCATTATTACAGCGTTATTACAGCGTTTTCACAGCTTTATTACATCACGGCTACTAACACTTGCCTCTTCTCTGGTCGCACAGCCTACACGGTACCGTCCCTTGCCCTCCGACGTGCGGGCTTACCTAGCTGCGCGAGTCAACCGAAGAAATATCACGAGAGCCGACCTAATGCTGGGTCGCTGGCCGGCTACTAACACTTGCCTCTTCTCTGGTCGCACAGCCTACACGGTACCGTCCCTTGCCCTCCGACGTGCGGGCTTACCTAGCTGCGCGAGTCAACCGAAGAGTGATGGCCACCAACTACCGTGTGGTGGACCGTTACCAGAGCATGGAACAACAACCCTAAATTCTTTCGCGTCCAAACAAACCACGGGTTACGCCGCTTTCGGTTCCCGAAGGTCATAACCCTCTCCGTTATTACAGCGTTTTCACAGCTTTATTACGGCATTACTGCAGCATTATGATAGGGATCCCCCAATAAGGCGGTATTTCGGTACAAGGCAGTGCCAATCCCTTGGCGCCAGTAGGGGATTGCACTCATACGCTTGGGATGAATGAAGGCGGCTTCCCCCAACAAGGCGGTCATGTTGCTCTCTATAGTGTACGTCGTAAATTAATACCACACCACCGCCTTAGTGGAAGACGGACCCCTACTGCACTCTTTTTTTTATTTTTTTTTGCACACTTCTACTTTCCAGCTTCTGGGCAAGCCGTGCTCACAGGTGTCGTCCCTTCTTCCCCCCGGTTCTTGCCTTCAATTTTTATCTCGCATAGGGTTCAGCAATCCCACTGTTCGTCGATTTTTCATCGAGTGTTGCCAACTCACGCTCTCGCGCTTTCCGCAAGTCTAATTGTGCACATGAGTAAGTCCCCACGAATTTGTACGAGTATGCACTCGGGGGGATTCGAACTCACGAAACCCACCTATGCCAGGCTCGAGGATAACCTGATACGCCACGGGGGCGACCGGGTAACTAGTACAACACTATTATTATTGCTTCTACTACTACTACTACTACTACTACCACTACTACTACTATTACTACTACTCTTTACTATTAATTCTACTATTACTACTGCTGTTACTACTGCTGCTGCTGGATATCTCAGAGAGAGTGTTTACGTGTTGACCCCTTTCAATTGGGCACATGCTACTATCAACACATTTCAAAACCAGCATTCACGACATATTTGGAAATTATTCCTCGGCATATTTGAAAATTATTCCTCAAGAACATGCGTGAACGACTTTGAAACGATGTGTCTCCTCCATTTTTGAAAATCTTGGCTTTTGTATATACTCGTTGGATCTTCGTGGAAAAGCCATTCACGCACTTTCTACGTGAGGGCCTGCCCTCACCGTAGAAAATGCGTGAAGGAAATTCAAATTGGAGTTGTTCGTAGTCTCTGATCGAGCCGCACCCCTCATCACTCTGGATACCCCGAGTATGACCGACCTCCGCCGAGTTGGCAGCCCGGCACCCAGCGCAACGGGTCGGGCATTCGAGTAGGCGGTGTGATGGACCCCGCGGCTGCCTCGGTGCGGTCTATCAGCTGGGCGAAGCGTCCTCCTCCCCCCGTTGACCTTAAACGAAACCAATGTTGCTACAGTATACTGTAGGTACACTGAGCACGCCCAAAACGGACAGTGTAAGGATGGAGCTGCCAGCTCCAAGAGAGACTGCGGGCCCCACTAGTACTACTTGTACTGCACTGAAATACTGGTGGAAAGAGCAGCAAGCAGCAGTAAAATCACATAATTGACGATGGAAGCACGGCGGGGTACCCGATTGGAGAGCCTTCTTTGGGTTGTGCCAGGTTCCGCCTTCATTTTCGTTGTGCGTTCGGCAATGTTGCTTTCTAGGCAGATCACACCTTACGGCATTGGATATATCTTCCCGGGCTTTCAAGTGCATTTTTGCAAGGCAATTAATTGCACTACACAACTCCAAACGGTTCTCCGCCGGTAGCACCCCTGTCCCCGTGAAGATTCCCTGTCCTGCTACGACACTCGTGCTTCGCATCTGTGGCCGGGAGCAATCCAGCCGCAAGCTTGCAAGTATAAGTTCGGCCACAGATGGAGGCAGAGGGCCGAAAGAACTGTTCCCGTGGATTGAGTTTTACGGCCATTTTTATTCCATGACTGACTCTGAAACAATTTATCGAATTTGGCGCTTCATCGACGAGTTCGGAATTTTTTCAATTCAAATCCCGAAACTCAGACTACCTGGATGCTGACTTTGAAATGTGTCTACTAATAGTAAGGTAGTGCGGTAGATATGACATCACCATTTTGTTTCTCAGGCTCTTCCTCACGTGAGGAGCTCTATACGCGGAGGCATGAGTTGCGTCAGCTGTGATACATGCGTGTCCACATTTTGTGTTTTTCGCCTCTGGGGGTATTCCTCAGCTCCAGAGTGACTGGAGCCTGTCCTGTGACCATGGATTTGATTGTTATGCGAGTTGATGTGAGAACAACAACAACAACAACAACAACACCCTATCATATAATGTCATACCTCATAATATCATACCACACCTTCTCATATATATCTTACTTTATCATGTAATACCCTATCATATCATCATTTCATACCCTATCATATCATACCTTATCCTATCATTCATACCTTATCATATCATACCCTCTCATATCATATCGCATCATACCCTATCATATCACACCTTATCATATCGTACCCTATTATATCATACCCTATCATGCCATACTTTCTCATATCATGCCCTATCACATCATACCTTATCGTATCATACCTTATCATATCAGACCCTATTATCTCAGACCCTATCGTATCATATCATATCATAACCTATCATGTCATATGATGCCCAAAAGTGTTATTTTTAGAACGCTGAAAGTGCTCTTGTGATGCACGAACCCATGGCCGATGATAGGTGCAAAAAAAAAACCTGCATAACAGGAATGTCATTCCGACGATGTGGGGTCATTATCATAGGAGTTATCATAGGGGTTTCCCCTGTCATCCAGAAAATAGTTCAACCCGAATGTTTCACCTCTCCTCGTACGGTACTCGCGCCGATTTTTTTATTTATTTTATTTTCTGTTTTTTGCTCATTACATTTATCATCCTCGCACTACTCTCGCCCTTTCTCCCAGTGGTAACTCAGATGCGGGGTCACATAGCGGGCCCTGCTCCTTCCCCTCCACACTACGGTATTTATAACGCCTTCATTTTCATCGCGAGAACAATTAAGCATTCTCTTCCCTCGTCGACTCGCGTCGAATGTTCATGTGCAGCCTATAGCACAAAAGAAAACGAAACGTAAGTGCGGTGTTATCATATACCAGGCCTGGTAAAAAAATGTACTACTTGGTACTACCTGGTACCTGGTATGTGTGAGCGCGCAACATATGATAATGGTTGATGTACGCGCGTCTCGTGGAACTCCTTGCATTGGAGGGATCGACATGAAAATCATCTACGACGCAGCAGCCCGCAGCCTTCGTTGATTCGCGTGGGCTAATGCTATAGTCAGTCTTTTCGCCGTCTTTCGTGTGATGCGTGTGATGTCTAAGAACCTAAAATGGTTGATTCAGCCCAAGCAGTACATACCAGGCATCAGGTATGTATTAGTCAGATTGATTACTCGCAAGACCACCCGGTTGACGCTTGCACAGGCGACACTACTGCTGCTGTAGTTCCAAGGGACTCACCCACCTAGGACACACGCCCAGTAATACGCGCGACCGGAGTATGACACACAGCTTGCAAAGATGAGTTTCGACGAAATGTTGGATCTCGCCGCTGCAGTGTATTTATTATTTTCATGGTACTGGTATTAACGAGGGATTTTGAAGGTTCACCATCCGGCCCGTGGCTCGGGTCAGGGGGCTTTCAAAAACTCGCGGGTCGAGTCGGGTCGGTCAAGAGATAGCCGAAATCTCATGGGTCGGGTTGGGTAGGGGCACGAGAATATCAAAATCTGACGGGTCGGGTCAGATCGCCGTGTTCTGATCCTGCCCTTGAGGCCATTTCTTATGCAGTCGGATTTGTCAGTCGAAAACGGCCTTTTTCAACGACTGAAGCCCTAATCGGGTTTTCTTGCGCAGTCGAAAAAGGGCTTTTTCGACTCAAGTTTTTTCGACTGAGAATTCCGACCGGCGGATCCAGTCGAAAAACTCGACTTTTTCGACTGGATCCTCCAGTCGAAAAACCCATTCAAAAAAGTTTTACACGTGTTTTTTCAACCGATCGCATCTCCCATTCCACCACCAAACACACACCCACACGGCCACACGGCCACACACCCATACCAGATACCACACTGCAGTATCATACAAGGCGCTGACGCTGGCGTGGCTATCCCTGCTGTTGCTTCTCGCAGCAAGTCGGCGTGGCGCATTCCTAGTTCCGCTCGCCAGCAGCGTGTATCACACGACGGCAGCAGCGCGCGGTCTCGATCCCATGCTGCTAACAACGGCTGCACCTGCTGTAACTTTGGCGGCTCTCGGCTGAGTGCAACTCCACGAACGTAGCTTTGGCGGCTTTCGGCTAAGCCCAAAGCCACCAACTCGCTGGGACGAAGGTTCGTCGAGCCGTTGCTCGCGGAGACAGCGCGGAGCACAGAGCTGCCAACCGATTTCGCCTGCTGTACAGCAGTACTCCCTCACACCAATCGCCTCTAGGAAGAGCACAAAAACTATAAAATCAACTCGACTGACGATAAGAAATAGGACCAGAAGAATCCAGTCGAAAAAAAAGTCCAGTCGAAAAGGGCCGTTTTCGACTGGCGGAATCCGACTGCATAAGAAATGGCCTGAGAAGCGCGATTCGACCCCGCGAAAGGCCCTGGTGTTAACTATGTAATACCAGGTATGTACGACATTAAGGCTAAAGTATGGACTTGTTTGGGATAGTCGGTGTTTACTTGCCGAGTTACTTGCGCAGTGGCTATATATATATTTTTTGTCTTTCGAGAGCTTTTTCTCCCGTCTTCAACTTGCACAACCCCGCGATTTAAACCAACGTCATTCCGAAGGGGAAGCTTGCATTATGATCAAGAGAATAGAACACACTCCAGTTGTGTAATTCACTGCACGCGTAATGCTAGAAGGCGATGGTTGGGGCGGCGGGGAAGGGGGGGGTGGGGGAGGGTCTAAATGAAGCTTGACTACGATACCATATACATGAAATGGAGTTACTGCTGCATGGGTGGCTCGAAATGTAAAAGCTCATGTCACCTGTCGGATACGTATTGTTTGCAACTCTGGCGGATATTGATTTTTGGTGGGGCAGGTGGCGAGGGGGTTGGGGACGTGGCGGGGTGGAGTTGGAGGGGTTGTTAGGGCGGGGGGGGGGGGGGGCGAAGGTGGAGACGATCTTCAATTACTCATGCCAGGGTACATACAGAAAAACCAGCAATCAATGTAGGATTCGGTACGAAGTTTGTGGAGGCGGTATTGAATTCGGGAAACGGGGGCCAGAGGGCCCCGGCGAGCGAGAGTGAACACGAGGGTCAGAGAGAAGAGGCGGCGGGTCGTTCTCAGCTAGCAACGACGCATTGGAAGCAGGTGCACATCGCCTAGTACTTCATCGAATTCCCACCCACCCACCCACCCACCCACCCACCCACCCTATCGCTCAAAAGAGGGGAAGGGGTGGGCACAGCGGAACCCAGTAATTGTTGGGGTAGAGATGTCTCGCTCGGAGACGCGAGGGCATGAGTTTTGTATCGTGAGTTGGGGGCGGGTTAGTCTGATAGGAAGCACCTTCTGCTGTGTAGAACGTGAACGGGGTGTTTTTTCACAAGCAAAAGTAAGGGTTTTAGTTTTTACGCGTTCTTCATAATTTGCGGAAGGAATAATAATGCCAGAATTCTTGAGCCGAAACAAACAAAGGCATACCAGGTATACCATAAGCACCATTTTTAGTACATACCCTGGCATAATACTCGTTTTATAGGGAAATCCAAAACCACCACGAATCTTTATTAAAAAAATATAAACACACTCCAGCTGTGAGATCCAAGATTTCGTCAAAACTATTATGTTTGTGAGCTGCGTGATTCTCCGATCGCGCGTATTACTGGGTGTGTGTCCTCATCAAGGATATAGGTCGGCGACTCCCCTTGGAACTACAGTGTAGCTTGTACCAGGGTCAACTGGGTGATATTAATGAATCTGTGCGCGGAAGCTATAAAACCCGTTTCTGAGGGGGGCCAAATCTGACGGCTGTGGTGGACGGGAGGAATTTTTTTTTACGTTCATGTCATTTTAACGTCAATGCTATTTATAGTGACTTTTTTTTTCCGTACAAAACGAGTACTGCAGCAGTACGAATGGTACTTGCGGTATGCGTTATATACCCTAGCCTTTACAACAGGTTTACAACATACCCTGGGATGAATGAATTCAAGGTCGTCTATTATTAACGATAGATGCACTACTTTTTTTTAATGACAACGTAAAAACAACACGACATATATTTTGCTCCCAAACTGATGCGTTTCCTTCCACAGCTGTCGGATTTTGTCCCCCTCAAAAACGGGTTTTGTAGTTTCCGCGCACAGACTGACTAACATCACCCTGTTGACCCTGATAGCTACACTGTACAAGTAGTTTCAAGGGGCGTCGCCGACCTATATCCTCAATGAGGACACACAACCCGTAATGCGCGCGATCGGAGTATCAAACAAAGCTTGCAAGGATGCGTTTCGACAAAATCTTCGATCTCACAGCTGGAGTGTGTTTTTATTTTTGAATATTTTACTCCCGTTCACCTCATTGTTTTTCTTCGAAATATTGGGCATTTGCATTTAGCATGCGGGCAGAATATTGATTATTTGGCTCCTAATGAGTACACGATGGAGTGTATTTTTATTTTTTGTAATATTTTTCTCCCGTTTACCTCATCGTTTTTCTTTGAAATATTGGGCATCTGCATTTAGCATGCGTGCAGGATATTGATTCTATGGCTCCTAATGAGTACACAATGGTGTGTCACCTGGGCCATGTATATTATGAAAATAAAAAAACACTCCAGCTGTGAGATCGAATATTTTGTCGAAACTCATCTTTGCAAGCTGTGTGTGATACTCCGATCGCGCGTATTGCGGGTTGTGTGTCCTCATTAAGGATATAGGTCGGCGACTCCCCTTGCAACTACAATGTAGCTATCAGGGTCAACAGGGTGATGTTAGTCAGTCTGTGCGCGGAAACTATAAAACCCGTTCCTGAGGGGGACAAAATCTGACGGCTGTGGAAGTAAATGCATCAGTTTATCAAGTGAATCCTGTAAGTCGTACAACCGGTGAGGGGAGGGCGGAGTTTTTAAGGGCGTGGGGGCATGGGTTTGAACAAGAGGGAGCGGGGGGGGGGGGGGGGGGGGGGGGCGGGGCAACTCAATCTGTGCGTGGAAACTATAAATCCTTCAAGGGCTTATATCTGACGGTTTTGGAAGGATGCACCAGTTTATTATGTGTATCCTGTAAGTCGTATAACCAGTGATGAGAGGGCGGAGTGTTCGGAGGGGTGGGTTGGGGGAGAGGGGGGGGGTTGGGGCACAAGGCTTTTTAACAGCTTTAGGTCGCATAGATGAATATTATATGTAGGGGTTTGCTATACGCGTGGTGCTAGGTCTAGGCGATCGTGCGGGTGGTGGGGAAGGAGGAGGCGTTGGGGGGTGTTGGGGGGAGGGGTGAAGTAAAGCTACGTCATGCTAGAAAGAAAATGACGTGATGTCAATTGCGTAGAAGTATTTACTACTCTGGCCGATTTCGATTATAGGTGAATCGTTTGAACAAGAAGGAACGTGGAAAAACAAAAGATGGGGGGAGGGGGGGGGGGGGAGGGGCGGAAATGAATTGGAGCTACGGCATGAATGGCTAGAAATATAATGACGTGATATCAGCTGGCTTGTAGTGTTCGCTACTCTGGCAGATTTTGATTTTGGTGGGGCGTTTGAACAAAAGGGATCGGGGGGGGCGGGAGGCGGGGGTCGGGCGGGACACTTCAATATGTGCGCGGAAACTAAAAATCCTTGAAGGGGACAAATCTGACGGTTGTAGCAAGATACATCCCTTTATATCACCTGCGTGGTATTGTTTATTATTTTAGCAGATTTGGTGTTATTAATAGCTTCATAATTTGTTATTGTAGATGGATCGCAAGATAGAGTATTTCAAGCGATAGGTACAACCATGTAATTACAATGACTTTACCGCGCCGGTGTGGGGCTCTGAAGTCGCCAATTCTAAGACAAGAGATACATATTACAAATACAGCAAGCGAGGTGATGTGGTTATGCTATGTCACCACTATTGAACACGATGGGGAGAGGTGCAAATCGTCATTGTTTGAAAGGAGCGCTTGATGTACCCGCGCTCAAATGACGTAACTTCGTTAGGCATATGCTGGTGCGTTTGGTAGAGGTTGTCAGGCGATCATGCAGACGGCAGGTGGGCACGAAATGCCCTGCGTAATAGGTTGGTAGTGTGGTCTACTTCAGTTTTAACATATCTGCCTGTGCTTCCTCGTCACATTATTGTTTTCTAGTGTACGATTATAGGCCCTGTTTCCCCCCCCCTTTCCTCCCCTATATAAAGCCGGTCACTCCGGTGGCGTATCAGGTTATCCTCGATTCTGGTATAGGTCAGTTTCGTGAGTTCGAGCCCCGCCGAGTGCATACTCGTATAAGTTCGTGGGGACTTTTTCTTGTGCACAATTTGACTTGCGGAAAGCGCGAGAGCGTGAGTTAGCATACTCGATGAAAAATCGACGAGCAGTGGGATTGCTGAACCCTATGCGCGATAAAAATTGAAGGCAAGAGCCGGGGGGAAGAAGGGACGACACCTGTGACCACGGCTTGTCCAGAAGCTGGAAAGTAGATGTGTGTGAAAAAAAAAATATATATATATATACGTACGATATATATATATGTACTTGTCGATTGAAATATTCTATCTCTCGATCCATGTACAATAACAAAATATGAAGCTTTCAACACGTTGTTTACTACACCTAAAAACTGGGTTGCATACTACATGTAACATCAAACCTTCCACAATAATAAACATTACCAGGCGGGTGATATAAAGGGGTGTCTTGCTACAACCGTCAGATTCGTCCCCTTTACTCGTAAGGGTTTATCGTTTCCGCGCACATATTGAAATGCCCCCCCCCCCCCCCCGATCCCTCTTGTTCAAACGCCCCACCTGAAATCAAAATCTACCGGAGTAAAACACTACCAGCCAGCTGATGTCATCTCATTATCCTTCTAGCCATCCATGCCGTAGCTCCAACTCATCTTTGCCCTCCTCCCCCCCCCCCCCCCCCCTCCCCCCGGTTTGTTCCCCGCCCAGTTCGTTTAAACGCCCCACTTACAATCGAAATCGGCCAGAGTAATAAACACTTCTACGCAATTGATATTACGTCATTATCTTTCTAGCTATCCATGAGGTAGCTTTTATTCATCCCCCCTCCCCCCCTCCAACGCCCCCTCCTTCCCCACACCCCGCACGATCGCCTAGACCCAGCACCGCGCGTATAGCAAGCCCCAACATATATGATTAATACGTGCGATCGGAGTATTACACACAATGGTGCCAAGATGAGTTTCGACCAAATCCTTGATCTCACAGCTGGAGTGTATTTTGATATTAAATGTGACCTGAACCTCTTGAAAACCCTCCCCCCCCACCCACCCCCCCTTTTTTTTTCTCGCTTTCTCTTGCTCAAACACCCCACCTATTATCGAAATCCGCCAGAGTAATAAAGACTTCCACGCCCTGGTATCACCTCATTATCGTTTTAGAGCCGTCCATGCCGCTGCTGCAATCCCCCCCCCCCCCGCCCCCAACGCCCCCTCCTTCCCCACCACCCGCAACATCGCCTAGACCTAGCACCACGCGTATAGAAAACCCCTACATCTATGCGACCTAAAGCCCTCCCCCCCCCCCCCCCCCCCCCCCTCACATCCCCCCCCCTCCCCCACAAAAAGGATTTATAGTTTCCACGCACAAATTAAGCTGCCCACTTGTCCCTCCCCCCCTTCCCCCCCTCCCGCCCCCCTTTTAATCAAAATCAGGCCCTTACGTCCTTGAAAACTCCGCCCTCCCTTCACCGGTTATTCGACTTACAGGATTCACTTGATAAACTGATATATTTCCTTCCACAGCTGTCAGATTTTGTCCCCCTCAGAAACGGGTTTTATAGTTTCCGCGCACAGACTGCCTAACATCACCCTGTTGACCCTGATAGACTGCACTGTAGTTGCAAGGGGAGTCGCCGACCTATATCCTTAATGAGGACACACAACCCGTAATACGCGCGATCGGAGTATCACACACAGCTTGCAAAGATGAGTTTCGACAAAATATTCGATCTCACAGCTGGAGTGTACTTTAATTTTTATATTATGTAAACAATCGTTTGGGAACCTTGGCTATTTGGGTACACCTGCCGTCAATAGCGTTAATCAAACAAGCAAGCCTGGTGATTTTGTGTGATGGGACAACCATATCTTGGAATCTATGTGATAAGCACAAGCAGATCATTGACACAAGATGACAATTTGGAAAGGTATTATATTTAAAAAATAAAAGTACACTCCAGCTGTTGAGATCGAAGATGTTGTCGAAACTCATCTTTGCAAGCTGTGTGTGATACTCGTACTATTAATAGCATATTCGCTTTTTTTGGGACCCAAACGTAGCGACGAAAAAAACGTCGATCGCGATTTTATCAAGAGTCTACTCAATAGTATGATGATACTCGTACTAACATCTTAGCTGATTTTGGGACCCAACCGTAGCAAGGAAAAAGCGACGATCGCGATTTTATCATCAAGAGTCTACTCAATAGTATGATGCTATGCAGAATATTATCGAAGTATGAGAAAATATGGGTTTTGTACGTACGTAAGAAGTTTGACCAATCAGATCGATGCGGTAATTCATGGTCTTATGAGCGATAGCATTGGGCACACCTGGCCCAGCTGTGTAGGCGACGACCTGCACGCGGAGCGCGTAGGGGAGCAGAGTCATAGCTTACAGGTCCAAGGTGTGATACAGACTGGTTTAAGTTCCCACCCACCCGCCCGTGCTTTTGAGGGAGTCAGTGGAGGGGGAGTTAATCGGTCGCAGTAACGTTGCGCGTGTTTGTTACTGTTTTGGCAAACGTACCCGTTTTCGCTGAAGATGCGACGGGGTTTCGTAGATTGCGCAGGTTTGCGGTGGGTGCTAGCCGCATCAGTGTTATAGCGTGGTGCAAGGGGTGTTCGTTGTTGTGTTTTCTTTTTCAGCATGTGTAATATCTGAGTATCCCTCCGTGCGGTGGGGGTACGTATGACTGTGTTACGCAGATATTATGTTGATAGTTAACAGCGAACGTTGTGGCAGTGCATCGGCTCGGATTTAGCGCGCAATCTGAAAGTGTGGGAGAGGGGAATTATCCGTATATTGGCAAGTAAGTGCATTTGTTTAATGTGCATGGTGTGTGCAGGCGTGCAAATTTTATAGCATATTTATTACACGCGTGTGTACGTTTTTTTATATGCTGCACGCTATAGGCGGTTGCCTCGTATGTCTTCTTCGAGTTGCCAACGATTGTTCGTCGTTGGTTGTTGGCTGGCGTCGAGAGTTCGATGTCGCCTGTTGGGTTGGGAGTTGACTCGTGTATACGGATGTTAGCGTGGGGTTGCCGGCGGGGCAGCCCCGGGGTATTCCCATCTCCAACCCCCCTCTCCGGGCGGGGGGTTGCGCATTAATATGATACAACTTCGAAAGCAAAGTGCAAACATACGTATACCATACCTGGTATCATACAATGTACTGTATCATAGTTCTCAATATTTCACGGTGCAATATTTGCATGTACCATGTATGTGTCATGTTTGTGTGTACCCATCCGACAATAATGTATAATGCTAATATTTTAAAATATGGAAAATACACTTCAGCTGTGAGATCGACCCGACCAAAAACGATTTCTTGATCAAAACTCAGGTTTGCAACCAGCGTGAAATATTTCGATCGCGCGTGTTACGGGGTGTGTGGACTATACCCTCGTGAAGGACACTACAACAGGTCGGTGACTCCCCTGCTAATGCCAGGGTCAAGAGGACTAACACGTTCAGCCTAGTTCTGCTCACGGAAACTGTGTAATAACCCGCATGACGGGGACAAAAACAGACATCTAGATTCTGTAGAACTCAGTATGCATGAAACAGTAACTATTATAGTGTGAGTTAGCTTACGCCGTGGGCTACTTGGGTCTACCGGGTTTGTACGCAAGTTGCTGTGTGCTCCATGTATATGAGGCAGGCCAGCGGAGGTCCAGTCCAGGCCTGATGCTCGGGTTTTTGCTGTCGAGCCATGATGGAACATGCGGCGGACGTTGATCGCTACTGCTCCGAAGTGATGTCTCTTCTGCTCTTGATGTAGTGCAATGGCAAACTCACACACCTGTATTGATCGATTGAATATCAACGAATGAGACCTGGCGTTCTGCATCAGGCGTTGGGCGGTGCACACTTGATCCTAAAGCTCTCCGAACGCCCATCTCACACACTACCAGGTAATACACAAACCAACTAAAGCGTGGATCCGAAACGCCAGATCCCTGCACTCTCTACAGATAGAAGCTCTTGCGCTAAAACAGAAATGATCGAAAGTGCGCCACCGTAGCCGATTGCTTTTGCTGTTCCAGGCAGCTTTCTCCATGGATTTTTTTTGGGTGGAGCGACCTTAGGCCACAAACTAGAGCACCTACCTGTAAACAGGGATTGGGGAAGGTCGGAATTCATATCGCGAAAAGCACGCAATGACTTCCTCCATACCAGGTATATATGAATATTAAAAAAGTTAAAATACACTCCAGCTGTGAGATCGATTTTTTTGTCGAAACTCATCTTTGCAAGCTGTGTGTGATACTCCGATCGCGCGTATTATGAATATTATAAAAATTAAAATGCACTCCAGCTGTGAGATCGAATATTTTATATATATATAGTTTTAATATATACCTGGTAGCATATTACAGCGTCAATACGTACGAGTTATCATCAATACGAGGTATTAGCTAATAACGTAACGTCGATGACTTGTCATGTTGTATCATGTGTGATGTGAAGACATTTACAATTGGACATGTTATGCTTACAAAAGTCTGTAGTCTACCCAGGTCCACCAGGTAATATTTCATCAACACGTTTTTTACAGCTGTGTGCATCATACCTGTTAGATTACTGCTGTTACAGACGACCGGCCTGTTACACATCTGCTACCCCAGGCTGGTAGATCACTCACTGAGATGATACGTTGATGCCTTCCAACAAGTCACGATGTCACGATGGTGAGCGCGAGAGCGTCGGCGCGCCGCTCGGTAATGTAAATGCCCGCAGGGTAACCTTTTGGTTGTTTTAGTCCGCTGTCGGGTATGATGATGGTGCGTATCAGGTGTCAGTTTGTGTTTATATTCCTTTATGCGGTGCTTCCGCGTGCGAGGGGCTATTTTTCCTTGTGTCTATTACACAGCAGTCGCTCTTTTTGCTTGCGCAGATTTTGTTCCCTTGGAACTGAACCCCACGAGAAAATTATCGTCCCATTCCGCTTGTTTCTCGTTTTACTTCCTCCCTCTGGCAACAGCCACCAGTGCTCAGCCGCAGCTATACTTCGGGGCTATAGTTCGAAGTATACCGGCGAACAGGGATTCAGCGTTAAGGCTACCGGCGATTTTTTTGCGCTATCATGTCTAACATTCTGCGATTGTGATGTGCGAATTGATTGGATTGTTTGTATATATAGTATCATACTGCTAACTAAGTGTGCCGTGTGCCGTTTGGAGAGGAGACTCGCGCGGCTGTTCAGGCGTGGATCTTTCTTGTACTTGGAAAGTATATTTCTTTCTGGTGCTACTGCTGTACTGGTATATGGTTGTGAGCAGGCTACAGCAGCAGATCGTCAGACTGCCTGGACGGACCCGAACTTTGTTATCGGAGCACAGCAGTACGCGACAGGACCGAAAACGACTGAGAGGAGACTAAAACTCTCAACAATCGTTTTTTCCTCTCTGTTATATAAGTAGACTCTCGAAAGCGCGGTTTTATCGTACCTTGCTGGTGTAAAAACTCTCACAAAAATTACGGTTTGTTGATCTTTTGGTACGTGAAATTCCGCACGGCCATGTACTATCTGCAGGAGGAGGACTTGGAAGAGAAGGATGAGACTTTCGTTCCGAGCTACGCGACGTTCACGCCACACATGTCAAGCGAATGCTTGCAAGACATGAAGTACAAGGCACCGGAAAGAAGGGTTCCTAGCGCTGTCGCTCCCCCCAGCTCCGTCGTGCGACCCAACTACCACGATGCGTTGAGAAGAGGTGAGGCTATTTTACCTATGTGTAAGGTTTTACAAGGGCTCCGCTCCGCGGGCGGCTGACGCCACCCGCTACGCTCGCGCAAGGAAGATTTCAACTAAATGTGAAGGGGGCAGAAAGAAGAGGCCCACGATTTAGTGCAACTAGCGATTTGATCATTCCAAGAGCTACTTTTGCGGAGCTTATTGCCCTGTCGGTGCTGTGCTGTATGTTGGCGATGTCACGTTCCGATCGGCAGTAGTACGGGTGTAATTTGCGAAGAATAAATCGCGAAGAGGACCGACATTGAGAACAAAACCAACGACGAAAAAGCAAAAAGACGAGTACACACACGTACCAACGGTACCTGGTACCTGCTACTTGCCCAATACTTGGTGGTACTCTGTGTCGTCCTAAAGAAAGCACAGGGCTCTGCTCCGCAAGGCTGCTGACGCCGCCCGCCACGCTCGCGCAAGGAAGAATGCAACTGTTCAATAACTGAAACATGTAAATAAATGGGGCAGGAAGAGGCCCGTGATTATTATTTGGTGCGAATAGCGAAGTGATACGTGCAATAATGCCAAGAGGTGCTTGTCCAGAGCTAATGGCCCTGGGCTGTGCTGTGTGCTTGTTGATGTCACGTTCTGAACGGCAGTACGTGCGATATTGGCGGGGGGGGGGGGCTCATGGGGACCGAGATAGGATATTCATCTGAAGAAAGCAAAGAGACGAGTACACAAAACACGTACATAAACCTGGTATCTGTATCATACCTGGTACTACAACTACTACTAGTAACTGCTGCCGTATGTTCAAAAAAACGCACAGCGCCGCACGACGCCGCACCGCAAAACGAAGGGCAAGACACGGCACCGCACTGCGCTGCGCTGCGCAGCTGAGCTACATATAGCCGTGCTGAACTGAGCTGGGGATGCATTGTGATCCATTAACAACGTCATATGTACAAACCTGGTGTAGTATTAAAAGTACCGGTACGTGGTATGACTCTTACGAATAATGTTGGCATGTACGTAAAAAAGTACAGCAAAGCACGCAGTATGGCAGAGCACGGCAAAACACAGCGCTTCGCTCTGCTGAGCTAGCGCTGCGCTGCGGTGCGCTGCTGAGCTGAGCTGCAGGGCATCGCATGGCACTGCACGGCGCTGCGTTGCTGTGAGCTATAGCGCTGCGGTGGGGTGCTGGGCGGTGTGGAGCTGATGAGCCTAGCCCGGATCTCAGCTGATGAAACTTCGTAACAAATGGTGGGAATCGAAGAAAAGCTACATCTGGACCGTTCCGCAACTAATGCACAGGAGGCAAATTAGCGGCAAATGGTAGGAAGTTCAACTTACTAGACAAAAAGGAAGAAAAAATCGCGAAAAAGTTCAAAATCGTGTTGGCATAAAAACCAAGTTTGCGGAAAGCAGCTGAAAGGTCAAGAAACAACTGGCAAAACGAGCAGAAACGAAAACAATAAAGGCCGAGCAAGAAACCAAAGAAAAGCTGGACCGTTCCGCATGTAAGCTGGACCGTCCGACCCCGGAGATGTCAGGGATGCACCAACCGAGCGCTTTCAGCAAAAATATCTAAGTAAGTCTATAACCTATAACACCATTTAGACTATGAGCTACGAAGTCTTGCTTTTTTTTCCCCCATCCGCCGGAGGACATGAAAGAAAAAAAAAACAAAAAAAAAACTATGAAGTCGTTTGGGCTGGACGGTGTTGCGTGCCGGGTTTACTCGTGCGGTGGCTTATATTTTTTCTTTTGATTTAAGAGTTTTTTGCCTCCGTATCAAGATGCGCTACGACCCTTGGGACTTCAAGCGTACCGCATTCCGAAGGGGGAGCGTTGTGTTTTTGTGTAGTTATGAATTGGTCTTTATTTTCGAGGATATTTTCGAGGATATTTGTTTTTAACCTGGTGTTGATTACGACCATGGCACTGTTGGGTTGCGAAAGCAACTGAGGTAAATCGACACACGACGCGTATGAAAATACGTGGAAGTGTGGTGAGCTTAACCTTTTCTTTTTTTTTCATCCGCCGGAGGATGAAAACAAAAACAAAAAAGACCATGGCACTGCAAGTAGCGAAGGGGTATAGTAGTAGTAGTATAACCTGACACCACTTTATCCGGAACTAAAGCATAATTATTTTTCAATAGTGTCCAGAGTTGATTATATTTTCGGACAGAGTGGTACCCTTTAGAGCTGCACCCGCGTGTTTGTAGGGACAGTTTACTTAGAGTTCGTGTGGGATACTTTCGCAGTGATGGAAGGATTACCAGTCCTGGTACATATTATGCAACCCCATCCATGGTGTGTTTGGGACTCGAGAGGGAGAAAAATTCGACAAAATTACGCCAGTGGCGAAAGGATCACGTGTGAACCAACCCCTTGCCTAACATGGTGTCTTTAGGACTTGAGAGGGAGAAAATCAGGAGAAATGACGCCTGTGATGAAGGATTATGTTACCAGAAGCAACCCCTTGCATGTTGTCTTGGGACTTGGAGACGGAGAAAATCACAAAACACATGACTCCATACGAAGCACTGCTGCGTTGTTTGATGGGTTATTGTATCATACCATGGGGAGTGACAAAATTGTTGGATGTGCTACTACTGTACAGCAGTGGCGAAGAATTGTGCGACACGCCCACAAAACATGCTGCTTGTGCTGCGGCGCGCTCACGGTAGACTGCTTTGATATAAAGCATGTGACTCCAGTTAAGAATGTCTTGTTTTCTGGCCTGGCGGGAATCCTTTTTGTGTATGACAGGGTGTGTCCTACACGTTTTTTACTGAGGAATAGACCGCGTTCTATGTTTTCGTCTAAAAACTGTATGATTAGCCTGAAATTTGAAGCTGTCATATATATATTATATATATCGATCTCACAGCTGGAGTGTATTTTAATTTTTATAATATATTATTAAGTGCGGTTTTCAGCACGAAACAAACCGTGTTCTTGTTTTTGTGTAAAACTCTGATCAATACCTGGTATAGCCTGAAGGTCGAAAAACCGCCAACTTCGTCAGTGCTGTCCAATGCTGTATAGTAGACGGTTGATACGTGCTCCTCATGTTTGTGGTGGCAATACCTAGCTACTCGTACGTCCCGAAAGGTTGAAAGCTAGGGCTGTGAACTAGCTGACTATGAATAGAAGAAAAAGAAGCATCTGACCGGTTTTGTTGTCAGGCAGTTGCCGCGAGTATCACTGCTACTGCAATTGCGTGCTGTAGCTCAGGGAGTTCTGCGTGTTGTTCTGCGCCTCGTGTCGAGGAAGGCTGAAGTCGGTTGAATATTCGACTTAAAATCGCGACCCATGTATTAGCTATAGCGGTCTTGTCCGCTCCACTCCTATCCATGCGTGGTAACAACAACAGCAGTAGTAATACAAGACACAAGACACGCGCATCACATATCGATCTGTCAAGCAACACGTATCATAGGCGTACTTGTACTGCTGTTACTGCTGTGTCCCGCTATCCGCTGGCACACACCTCTGGCCTCACCACGCGCCGATGGGATCGGATAGTGATGGTGGCGACTACGAGAGTCTTGCCACTCTCCTGGCAGTCGCGATTGCACTAACCATGCGCACCATTTGCACCATTCGACAAACGCATGACGCACTATCTACTACTGCTCGTGTTTGTCGAGGACGAGGACAGCCGTCGTCTGCGACATACAGGTATCGTTGTTTGATGCACGAGATCGACGGGGGCGAGGGGGAAGACACCCCTCCTCGCATAAAGCGCACACGGCGTGCTTTCCCTCGCCCCATCTACAAAGCTTAATCGACGTGTGCGCTAAGATGCTCCGATGCATCCAGCGAACTTGTGCGAGTGTGTACGTAGTCGAGCGATCGCCGTTGTTCATGGTTTTTCTCGAGACGGGCGACTTATTCAAAACCAATCTGTAAATTGAGGTTTCATTATAACAGTCGTCGATCCGATTCTGCCCGTCTGATTCTGCGACCCGAAAATCCATCTCATGTTCGGATTCGGATGCGGTGTTGTAAGAGATGGCCTCACAGCGAACTTATCCCGCCCGGTAGAGTAGAGTAGACTGACCTATTGCCTGTTGCTCTGCAACGCTATACGAAACGTTAATATATTAATAGTACGAGTGGTGTTGAGGGACTTTTTGAGGCCTTCTCGGACTTGCACCTGCACCTGCACCGCCGCGTTGTTGGCCCCTGGGGGCGACGATCTCGTTTCGGCCTTAAATGGCTGGAGCGTTTGTGTGTGGTAATGTAATGCCACACCGAAATCCATTGTAAGAAATTAAAATACACTCCAGCTGTTAAATCGAAGATTTCCTTCCAAGTTCGTGGAAACTTATCTTTGCAAGCTGTGTGATACTCCGATCGCTCGTATTGTATATAAGCACCCCTAGCCATTCACCCCTGTGTTTTATATCACTATTTAATACAGTAACTAGGAGTATCACTTGTTTTGACTTTATTTTTATTTTTTTCTCCTTTTTTTTTCAGGTCTGGCTTGCTTTGTTGTGTTCTCGTACCCGGTACGCTAGCATTTCACTTGCTTTACCTTGATGAATTGCGACTGTTTGGTTTACTCTGTTTCACAGTCTGTGACCACATACAGTACTGGGCCCGCTATAGTGCAGGGGTGTGTCCAGATATTTTACCTGCACTATAGCGGGCACCTGCACTACTCATAAGAGTGCCTCAATAGTGCAGGTTCGGTGCTATTGAGGTTTTGAATATCCCTCAATAGTGCAGGATGAGGCACTCTTTGACTTCATGGTGTGGCGTTCACGCTTTGCGGGGCTAACAGAGTACGAAATGGATCGAAATTATGTATTAGTAGCGGACGAAGATAAATCTCAGTCCTCGTTGCCTTTCTTCGATGTTGCAAGATAGAAAAAGACAAAACAGAAGAAGAAACACGACAGGAAGCGTGCTGCAAAAAAACGAGCAACCGTATACTACCGTCCCCCGCCCTCAATACGTGGTGACGAAACTCTCTCATGTCTGCCTGGCGCACCCGCTTCGATGTTGCAAGAACAAAAAAAACACAAACAAACCAAGACAAGCACGACAGGGAGTGCGCCGCAAGAAAAACAAACAACCATGTACCCCTGGCCCTCACTTGTCGCGACAAACTCCCTTATGTCTGCCTAGCGCGCCCGCTTCGATGTTGCAAGAAAAAAAAACAAAAGAAACAACAAAAACACACAGGAAGCTCACTGCATGAAAAACAAAACAACCATGTACCCCCCGCCTTCACTACGTCTCGACAAACTCTCTCATGTCTGCCTGGCGCACCCGCTTAGCGGAATGCGCTGCGATCATCGCCATCTTTGCTCTCGTTAGGTAGAACGCCGCGTCTCCGTTGCCACTCTCCTCTGCTGCCGCTTCCAGACAAACATGCTGCCGCAATTACCGTGGAGCCGCCCGCCACATCCTCCCTGACAGACGTGGCCATGAGGGGCTTGTGGCGTTCTGTCTTGTTGATGGCACAGTTCACCGTCCGCACAAGGCATGGTGCGCCTCTGCGCTGCGTAGAGCTGCTCGGGTCTGCAGCAGCACGTGCACCCTCGTTTCTGTGTTGCGTCTGTCCGCTGTTTGTCTGTCCGTGTGTGTGTCCAACCTGCACTATTGCGGGGCACCGCGGTGCCTAACGTGCACTACAGCGGGACCTTCCTCAATAGCGCAGGTCCTGCACTATTGAGGGCGCTGTCTGTGTCCAGAGATTTTACCTGCACTATACCGGGCACCTGCACTATTCAACCTGCACTATAGAGGGCCCAGTACTGTAATAATAATATGTATCTCTCATGATGGGATGAAGAATCACCACGGACTCTTGATGTCGTTGGGTATAGTGTATAGAAAGAACGGTTTAATGTGAAGACTGAAGACAACACACATACCGATATACCTGGTACGAGGTCCCAACCCGAGCAAAGCCCTAAGCCCTAACCTAGCCCGAAAATCACATCAAAGGGGGTGGGACCAGGGTGTGTGTACAACAAAAAAAGCTTTGGGCAGGGGCGCATGGCTTATATACACCTATACCTGGTATATTTATAGGGTATTTTGTTCAGTAGCACAAGGTTTATGACTGGAGGTTTTGTTTTGTGGTTCAATTCCACAGCTGAGGTGACCGGTCCTCCTTTCCCACGCGCACACGCGCACACACACGCACGCACGCAGTCGGGTAATACTAGCTGGTTTCACTGAGTGTTTTGTCACTGTTGTTGTTGTTGCTGTTGTTCCACCGCTGTAGATGTGAGAGGGGGTATTGTTGGAGTCTACCGCTGTACGTGTTGTCGTGGTTGTTGTTTTTTTGTGTTTTTGTTGTTTTCGGGGTCATGTGGTTTACTGCGGAACGGGCGAAACGGCAACGACTACTCACAATCATCCATCTACCCCCCACCCCCTACCCACGCTTTGGGGGGTACAAGATAGGAACGATATAATAGGAACGAGTAAAGGAAACGATAACTAAGGAGAAGGCTAGCACTAAAAAAAAAGGTGGACGCGAGGACGAACATTTAGATATATAAGGGGGGTTAAGGGAAGAGATGGGAATCGAAACGTATTTGTATGGCCCAATGGACTACGCGAAAACGCTGAAACTGCGTTCACGTGCAGAGGACCTGGACCTGCCAGAAAGAAGAAAGGGGTGTTCTACAGTAATCCTACAGTAATCCTACAGTAATCCTACAGTAATCCTACAGTAATCCTACAGTAATCCTACAGTAATCCTACAGTAATCCTACAGTAATCCTACAGTAATCCTACAGTAATCCTACAGTAATCCTACAGTAATCCTACAGTAATCCTACAGTAATCCTACAGTAATCCTACAGTAATCCTACAGTAATCCTACAGTAATCCTACAGTAATCCTACAGTAATCCTACAGTAATCCTACAGTAATCCTACAGTAATCCTACAGTAATCCTACAGTAATCCTACAGTAATCCTACAGTAATCCTACAGTAATCCTACAGTAATCCTACAGTAATCCTACAGTAGTAGCCGGGTGGAGGAGGAAGAAGGCGCACGGAGCTGCCCTTGTGGCAACGCAGACGAGAGTAGAGCCCACATAGTGGGAGAATGTGAACAGACGCATGTTATGTAGAGAAGTGTGGTACTTGAGATAGTAGCGAGAACACGATCGCTCTCCTTGGAGAGAGATGATGGCCACAGACGGCCAAGAAGGAAGGGAGATGAAGGTAGGCGAAAATGTTAATGTGATACATAGAAAAAACGTAAGATATACTTTATGTAACTGATGCCTTTCCTTCCACAGCCGTCAGATTTTGTCCCCCTCAAAAACGGGTTGTATAGTTTCCGCGCACAGAGTAGTTCACAACACCCTGTTGACCCTGGTACAAGCTACACTTGTAGTTCCAAGGGGGGTCGCCGACCACCCCCCTCAACACGCATTACCCACCCACCCACTCACCCCCCCCCCCCCCCCCCTCCTCCCCCCGCCACCGATCCGATGCTTGATCAGTTTCTGTGGTGGTGTACCAGCACATTAAGACGTGCGAGTGGAAGCAGAGGATGGCCTTCAAGCGCCGGAAAGCAGCAGCGGCGGGAAATATGGGTGGTGCCGCCGCAGCACCGTCCATGAAGGTGAGATACGTTTGTCATTTTCCTGTTTTCAAATACCTGTTTTCACACCTCACCTCTGTAGTTGGGGCTGTGACGTACCTACCCTACCCCTACCCTACCCTGCCACTACCCTAACACCACCCCTACCCTATCCTACCCTACTTTACCCCGTCACTACCCTACCCCGACCCGACCCGACCCTGCCCTGCCCTGCCCTACGCCACGCTACCCTCCCTATGCTACCGTACCGTACCGCTCCCCTGCTCTTTACCCTTCCTACCCTACCCTACCCTACCCTACCCTCCCTACCCCACTTCCCTACCGTACCCTACCCTACCCCACTTCCCTACCCTACCCTACCCTGTGCTACCCTATCCTACCGTAACTAACCCTGACCAACCTTTCCCTCCTCCACCCTACCCTACCCTGCCCTCGGTCCTGTATTCTTAGGCGTGGCGACAATCGGCCCCCTCTTTGGCAACCCTCCGATCCAACGAGAGCGCCTTGTGGGGGGAGGGTGGGTGGAGTGCACCTCGACGAGAAGGGAAGCCGGTCGAAAAGAAGCACCTTCCGGAACCGTTTAACCACAGAATGGCAGACATTTTCGACCAGAAGTACTTCGTCTCCCCCACCTTCAAGTGAGTTATGATACTTGGCTTTTGTTTTTATTTTTTTGCTTTTATTTTTCACCATGGGTCTTCAATTTTTTCTTCAAGTACTTGCGAGATATTCCGCGTTTTCTACGCTATCTCCCATATGTTAGTGTAATGATGTGAAGGTTATCATACAAGTACTGTTGCTCAAATGAGTACACGCGTTCGTAGCTTAAGCGTTGTTTTTTTATATTATTGGTTTCAAGATTGTTTTAAAATTCTCCCCGATTTTTAAACGACGAGTACGATACGAGTACGATACGAGTACGATACGAGTACGATACGAGTACGATACGAGTACGATACGAGTACGATACGAGTACGATACGAGTACGATACGAGTACGATACGAGTACGATACGAGTACGATACGAGTATGATACGAGTACGATACGAGTACGATACGAGTACGATACGAGTACGATACGAGTACGATACGAGTACGATACGAGTACGATACGAGTACGATACGAGTACGATACGAGTACGATACGAGTACGATACGAGTATGATACGAGTACGATACGAGTACGATACGAGTACGATACGAGTACGATACGAGTACGATATTGTGTTGATGGGCGGAGTATTGCGACTCTTCTGAGTCGTCAACGATACAGCAGTAATGTTCCGTCCCCTCTAAAGTGCTGGTTGCCCCCTATGGTGCCCGTGAGATCTCTTGGCACAAGTAGTGGCAGTATGTGCAGCGGTACCGGTTGCCGCTATTGTGCCGGTGTTTCCCTCTGTAGTGCACATACCGGCACTACACGAGACATCGTGTAGTGCTGTGTGATCGAGTGAGCTCTGTTGTGACTAGGATGCTGCTTGGTGATGGGATGAATTCTTGTTGCCCTAGGAATTGTGGGGTTGAATGATGGATGGTGGTCTGCGGGCAATTATTAAAAATTGCTACCAGGTTTATTGTCAATATGTGCTGGCTATGGGTATATACGAGGAAAAACTGCTACCAGGTATACTGTCAATATGTGCTGGCTATGGGTATATACGAGGTACCTGGTGTGAGATTGGAGGAACAGGGTGGTCAACTTCTTCTGACCACACGAACGTGCGGCTTGCAAGCATGGCGATCGGCGAAATTGTCGATCTCGCAGCTGAAATGTCTATGGTATAGTTTTTTTGACGATCGGCGAAATTGTCGATCTCGCAGCTGAAATGTCTTTAGTTTAAGTTTTTTTGACGATCGGCGAAATTGTCGATCTTGCAGCTGAAATGTGTCAGTACTTGTATAGTTTTTTTTGTACTCGAAAATGCTGTTAATATTGTAATAAGTCATGTGTGGTGTGTTGTTGTGATTTTTTTCGGACGGACAGGTACGACCGGTACGACCTCGTCCCCGCGCCGATCATGGGGTTGCCGGGTCCGCTGTTGGACAACAGTAAACCCTCGCCCACATGATCGATCTATCCAATACCAGTTAAAGATTACCCCCAATCCCCTTCCCAATCACGCGTCTAATCCGGCACTACAGAAGGATTTAACCCCTGTATAGAGCCCCGAAAATCCTTCCCTATACTAACTTCAGGTAAATTTGTCACAACAAATGGGTTTCCAGTTGTACAGGCGTTAACGGATGGCTGACCCCCCCCCTGATTTTCTTCTGTTCAATCTTGCTCGCGTGTGATTGTGATTTGCCCGGATAGGTACAACTTCGTGCACGCGCCGATCATGGCGTTGCCGGGTACGATGTTCACCCTCAGGGAGGTGCGATCGGTGCCGAAGGTGCCCACGGTCGACGAGATCTACGAGTTCGTGAAGACGCTGTTCAACAAGGCGTGCCTCAGCAGCGAGTGCTCTCTGGTGAGCCGATGCCCTACGATATACACATGCAGTTGCTGTGGAGTGCGATGCGTAGATTACTAGGCTTGAGGTTTGAGGCGAAACAACCTCAGTAGGTCACAGATGGTTGTCGCTGATGGATGATGGTGTGCGCGGCGTCAAGGCTCTGACGTTGGGGATAACGTTGGGGATAATGGTGAAAGCAGGGGTGCCGAGGGTACCTTACCGCCTTTCCGACAACATGGTTGACACACTCTTTGAATTATGTACACCCTAGCCCTAACCCTAACCCTTGACCCAACGAAACGCAACAACCAACCATTGTATATGTACGGTGAAACCCCCTTCGTCTCGTACACAGTGTGCGTCAACCATGTTGTCGAAGAAGTGGTAAGCTCTGCATTCTATCTTGCGTTGGATCTGTGAGCCGATGGCGAGATGAATGGGATACCGTAATACGATATGAGATATTTTTCGATCAACCATGGAAGAGAGTGCCTACCCACCGCCGCCTGCCGTGCGTCCCCTCGTTTCGGGTACGTCTGCACACAGCAGTTAGTGTACATCCCGTGCGCTCTTGTGATTTATATCATGGTTTACCTTGTAGTTCTGGGAGATGTAATTGTTGGACTACAGTTTGTGTTTTTGCTCAAACCATCAAGCATCTACGCTGTTTTTCTTTCTCTTTCTCGCTCTAGTCGTAACTCGGATCCGGTGTCACTGAGCAGGCTCTTCTTCCCTCTCCCCCCCATCCCAGTACAAGGTACTCGCCTTCGCTTTTTTCGCGACAAGGCTTCAGCCCTTTCTTCCCTCGTCGACTCGCATCGAATTGCGTCTAGACTACCAACGCAGCTTGGCGCTCTCAGCAGTTTATTCCTTTTGAGTTTTTACAGTAGTATTAATAGTACGTACTGAACGTACGCTTACTGCTGCTGTGTAGTTGGTATGTGTTTTTTGTGTTTTTAGTGGATTGCACGTCTCCCGCGGGAGCTGCTTTTTTGTTGACTACCGGTACTGCTGTACTTGCATCATCTATTGTTGCTGCTATTGCAGACACTGACCGGCACAATCTGAAAATGCTGTTATTCATGCCGTTATATTATACACGTGTCACGTCCAAGTATTCAAACCCTTTGGGCCCTTGAAAGGACAAAACTCTCGAAAATATGCCAGTCGGTGTCGACTGTCATGGTCACAACAGGTGGGGGTCACGGGGCTATGCATTGTAGTATTCATTGTAGTAGTAGGGTCATAGGGTAGGTGGCCAAACCGCAGTGCCCGGGGCTGTACGACATGCGAGCAGCAATGGTGGTACTCGCACTGCTGCTGCTGCTGCTGCTACTGCTGCGGCTGCAAGCTCGGATTTTGAACACTTCTTTGGACGCTCGAGAAGATCGCGCTCGTCATATTTTGGTCGCGGTACATGCATACGACCCAAGAGGGCTATATACTAGCACCCCACTTACTATCAATAACTATACGTGTAATACGCTGTAATAGCACGTACGTACGTGTAAGATTCTTCAGATGTGCGCGTAAAATTCATTCATTAGCGCATGTATACGTACACGATACCAGGGTAAGCGACGATTAATACTCGTTGTGCATCACGTAGCCTGCGAAGATGAAGAATGAGTATCGACCCTAACTTTGTCGAACTCAAAGCTCAAATATTTAGAATATGTTTCGTAGAAAATGTACTAGTATGGCAGGATTGCCCCTGCCGATCTCGTGCCGTCTCGTGCCATCTCGTGCCGACGTCAAGCCCCCCACAGGGCAGTGCTTTTTTTGTATCCATTTCACCCCATTGACGTCGTGTGGCACTCCGATCGGTATGATATTTCTTAGGGTTATGTTTGGGTTAGGGGTAGGGTTAGGGGTAGTTCCATCCATCCATCCCAGGGTGAAAAAACCCAATAACAAATAGTCAATGTAGAATACACACCCGGGTTGCAGCGATACCTGGGGTACACATTGTTCGCCATTTTTCACCATTTTACCCCAGTGACGTCGTCAGGGGTATAGTACGGACTACCTGCTATGCCAATGTGTTTTTTCAACCATGCTAACTGACCCTAACGATTACCATGACCCGTAGGAAATACTCAGTACTATTTGTGCTCTTTGTACCAGTCGAAGTGTCCCGTAATGATATACCTGGTACTGCTGTGCTTGGAAGTATATCACTCCCAGGTAAAATGGTTAGAAATGTCAAATAATGATGACATATGTGTATCACTGGCCGACACACCAGACTGTAAATAGTTGAAAGGAAAAAGAAAGAGAGGAGGAAACGAAAAAATCACGTGTGATCGAAGATTGACGGTATGTACGAACCTTGTCCTCGACCTTAATATGTGTTTGTGTGTTTTTGCTATTATTATTGTTGTGTTGTGCAGGTGTGCCTGATTTACGTGGAGCGGCTGATGGAGACGGCGAACGTGCCGCTGCTGGCAGGGAGCTGGAAGCCCGTGCTGTTGTGCGGCCTCCTGCTCGCTTCCAAGGTGATTATTAATGGTTATTTCGTTCTTTCAAATTGATTGGTTGATTGATTGATTGGTCGGGTGGCTGATTCAAATAATCCATTGGTATGTTGGTGATTCATTTAGCTCACTGACTCTATTACCTCTAGTAGTGTACTGGAGTTGTTAATATTCAATAGTGTAGATCGCACCTATTCCCCTACACTATTAACGAAACCCGGCCGGGAGTATTGGAGGCGTTCCTGTGCCCTGTACTCTTGACGGTATCTCTTGCACAGTAGCACCATGCCACCATACATACCAGCAGCTGGTACATACAAATAACGTACCAGGTATGATGTATACCGGATAAGTGTTCCTGTTCCATTCCTCCCGAGACAAGTGGTCGGTGAGATCACACTACTGTTCACCTTATGGCGTTGGGACTCGGGACCAAAACCACCACCACCACCACCACCACCAGTTATTTTTTGTTTGCTCATCCCATCTATCATCTTGGCACTTTTTCTTTCTGCTTCTCCCTCGCTATCGTAGACGTAACTCAGATCCGTGGTCACTATAAGCAGGCTCTTCTCCCCCGTCCCCACTACGGTACACGCCTTCACTTTTATCGCGACAAGACTTCAGCCCTTTCTTGCCTCGTCGACTCGCATCGAATTGCGCATGCCTACCCACGTTGCTAAGCAGTGTCGGCAAGTATTGCTGCTACGAGGCGAACCACAACCCCCTCCCGCTCCTCCTCTTCCTCCTCCCTCTGCTCCTCCCCCTCCTCCTCATCCTTCTCCTCCCTCCGTCCCCTCCTCCTCTTGCTCCGCCCCTTGCTCTGCGTCTCCTCAGGTTTGGCAAGATCTGAGCAGCTGGAACGTAGAGTTTTCCACGGTGTACCCCGAGTACTCCCTCAAGAGCATCAACAGGTGGGTAGGGATCGTTGTTATTGACATGCATCTTGGTTTCGCCCTGGGTTTTTGCCCGTTTTTTGCTTTGCCTGGACTGTCGGAAAGATCCCTCGCGCCTTTCGTTAGCTACCAGGTGTTGATGTTGCCACATATTACTAGCAACAGGCAAGGCCGGGTTCATGTTTTTTTGTAGAGCGAGTCGTCACAGTACGGGATAATAGTGTATACCTGGTACACATATACAATATACAACTAGTATTATTGATAGTCCCCTCATACAAACAAGTTGTCGACAGTGTAACAGTGGTTGTGTTGAACGCGAACCCCTCAGCACGTTTGACCTTTCAAGCGATGCGCTTCAATGACCAAGTACATGTTCATGCGTATTTTTGTGGGTCTTTTTTTCAATTTTTTTTTTTTTTTCAAGTTGTTACCTGGTAATGGTATGTTTTATGTTATTTGTTTTTCATATAGTTTGCATCGTTGTTTTTATTCCAGCTTTAATAACAAAGAAAGGTAAAACGTCAGCTGTGGAAGGTTCGGACGCGTGCTACGAGAGAGATAGAAATTTTCGTCTGCAATGTTTTGTGAATGACTTGTGACACGCCTTGACGAAAAACCGTCGGAAATGGCTTTTTTTCCTTAAGACGCTCCTTAACCCAAAATCGTCGCAAATACTGTAGCCCTTTTTTTTTGGTGAATGACTTGAGACGCTCCTTAGCCCAAAATCGTCGGGAACAGCCCACTTTTTTTTGGTGGATGGTTCCCGTTCGGAAGCTAGGCTATGGTATATTTTACCCAGTAGCACCAGTTTTTTTTTTCTTCAAGCTCCTGAGGTGAGAAACCTTGCGAAAAAAACTACAATGGTTGGTGAAACCTCTATCGTAGCACGCGTCGAAAAAAAAAACACCGGAGGGTTTAGTTTTGGGATCCCCCGCCCTAGAAACGCCTTCGCATCGTGGTATTAATTGTGTGATTTAGTGTGTGCATTTTTTTTAATGTTTTTTTTTCGTGGTATTAATAGTGTGATTTAGTGTGTGTATGTGTGTTTTATTGTTTTTCGTGGATGTTCTGTATTACACCATTATTCTAACAACGTCAGCTGTGAGTTCGACAAATGTAAGGTCGATTGTCATATTTGCAAGCTGCGTAGTACACCCGGCCGCCAGTTGTTGGTAAGTTGTGAAACCTATTAATAGTCAATATTCAATAGTCAATACTCAATACTCAATACTCAATACTCAATAGTCTATAGTCAATAGTCATCATGATGGACGTTAAGCCTGCAATGAACCATGATTGTGGGATAATCGCGTTAGGTGGCATGGAATTTTTTGTCCGTTGCAGTAAGAAATAGGTAATGTCACACTAGTGTTGATTGGTCTTGTTGGTCTTGTTGGTCTTGTGCACCTGTTCCCGCAGGCTCGAGGTTCTGTTCCTAGGCGCGATCAGGTGGGACATGTCGATCTCAAGCAGCCTCTACGCGAAGTACTACTTCGCACTACGATCCCTCACCGAGAAGGAGGACTTCAGGCGACGATACAACCGCGTCCTTCAGGTCAGAACGAAAGGAATGAACGCCTTGCCATTGGGTAGGGCACAATAAGGTAGGGTACGGTAGGTTAGGGTAGGGCAAGGTAGGGTACGGTATGGTAGGGATAGGTATGGTGTAGTGTGTGGTAGGGTGATACTAGGCAGAGTAAGGTAGGGTAAGGTAATATTAGGCAGGGTAAGGTAGGGGTAACATTAAGGTAGGTAGGTAGGTAGGGTAGGGTAGGGTAAGGTAGGGCACGGTATGATAAGGTAGGGTACAGTATGGTAGGAATAGATACAGTGTAGGGTGGGGTAGGGTAATACTTATTAGGTAGGGTAGGGTATTATTAGGCAGGGTAAGGTAAAGGATAACAGTAGGTAGGTAGGGTAGGGTAAGGTAGGGTACGGTATGGTAGGGATAGGTATGGTGTAGGGTAAGGGGTAAGGTAGGGTAAGGTTAGAAAGGGTAAGGTAGGGTAAGGTAGGGTAACAGTAGGCAGGGTAAGATAGAGGTGAAATTAGGTAGGGTGAGGCAGGGTAGGATAGGGTAAGGTATGGTGTCGGGTGGGGTTCGGGTAAAGTGGGATGGGGTAAGGTAGGGCGGGGTAAGGTAGAGTAAGACCGTAAATCCCTCACCGAGAAGGAGAACACCATCGATGATGCAACCGGGTGTTACAGGTTAGAATCAACGAACGAATGCCTTGCGGCGAGGTAAGGTAGGGTAGGGTAAGGTAGGGTAGGGTAAGTTAGCGTACGGTAAGTCAGGGTAAGACAGGTTTAGGTAAGGCACGATAGGGTACAAGGCAGAGCAAGATAGGGAAGGTAGGTTAGAGTAAGATAGGATAAGGTAAGGCATGGTACGGTATGGTGAGGAAGGAAAGCGCCCTTTCTCTCTCTCTCGCTCTTCATGTATATACCCGCATGATCGTGGTGGGTCGTCTGTGCTCCATGCCGATGTTGCCGACCTTTCCGTGCACCTTCTTCTAAATTTCCGTGAGCCGCGGTTTTATCCGAAATTATAATGGAACCATGTTCGCTTCGTGTTTCGTGTTTAATCCTTGGACAGATTGACGCGCCGCGAGCCACGAGGGTGGAGGCTCGGGCGGACGCGTTGAAGAAGGACGTTTCTCACGCTCAACCGATATGCGTGACCAAGGCATCGTCGGCGTCCATGCTGTCCAAGAGTCTCTGAGCTAACGCTAAGGAGGATATCGAACAGATCAGATGAAGCAGATCAGATCCAGATCCCCTTTGCGTGATCTGCATCTTTCCGGGCAGACAAGCACCTGATGTATGCGGTCTGCACGACCTTTTGTCTTTCAGGGTAACACTCTGTAAGGTCTAGATCATTCAGGGAAGGGAGATCATTCAGGGAAGGGAGATCCCTGATTTAGGCGATCTGTGAGATCTAGATCATTCGTGGCAAATATATACCTGATTTTTTTGCGGTCTGAATGATGTACTGTAGATCTTTCGGTGAAGGCAGAGATCCCTGATTTATGCGGTTTGCACGATCTAGTGTGTCAGGGCGCAGACAGATCCCTGATTTTTGCGATCTGCACGATCTAGTGTTTCAGGGCAGGCAGATAGATGCCTGAGTAATGCGGTCTGCACGATCTACTCTCTCATGGCAGACGTACCCCTGATTTTCACGATCTGTGCTATCCAGACTTTCTAGGAATCTGTGTGACATTGATTTTGGTCTTGCACACCTTTTTGCCGGGTGGGATCTGTATTTGATACAGCTCTTGCACGTCTGCACGCCGACGCCTCATGGCAGTAAATGTGGGGTCTTAATATTGTCTAGGTCATCATCTGTTCGATGTGTGGAAGGGTGGCGGTCGTTTTTCTGCCTTAGTTGTGGTTGATGTGCGCACGCTTATAGGTGAATCTGTGGACCGTCCTGCCGCCCCCCCCGCCCCCCCCCCTCTTTTGCATTTCTTCTTGTCTTTTTTTGGCCTTTTTTTGTAGTCTTTTCGTTTCATATTGACATGTCGAAAAAACCATTTAGCGCAGGTCGATAATCCTGTCGCGAGTACCGCAGGCGGAAGGTAATAGGATGAGGTGACTGGAATGGATTGGAATGAGAGGGACTTGAACTGAATGGAATGGAATGAGAGGAAATGGAACTGAAATTAGAGGAAATGGGGTGGAATGGGAGGGGTGGAATCGAATTCTGAGGGAATTGGAATGGGAGAGTGTGGGACGGTACGGGTTGGGATAGGGCTGGCAAACGTATATATTACGTCACGCTCGGAAAATTGAAGCAAAATTCAAGCGGTACTGGAGAAGGTGACAACGTGCTAAAGGGCGGTAGACTCACGTTGTGCATGGGGAGCACGCCATAGTATATGCACCTAGTACGGGGGTTTGGATGGGAGGTATTTATAGCGAGGCGTTTTCGCTTTTTTCTTGGATTGTTGCGGTCTCTGATGATGATGATGATGTTCTAACATGGATCTTTGTTTTCGGTCTTCCCAGCTTTGATACGCTCGCACCCAGATTGTGAGGACAGCCAATAGGGTAGAGGAGGGGGGCGGGGGGGGGGGGGGGGGTAAGCGTGTGATTGTATCCCTAGGTGAGCATGTATGTGGGTGTTTGGGAGTGTAACGGTAGGTCAAGGTCGAGGCGCAAAAAAAGCGGCGGAATTGCTTGCGTTACGGTCGGTTGTGACCATGGCGCGGAGAATGCGGCGGAATTGCTTGCGTTACATGGTTGGTAAGGTGTGTGGGGGGGGTACGGTGGAGATAATTGGATGTAACGGTCGAAATGTTACTATTATTGGAGCTCACGCGTTTTTCCGTCAGCGTGTCCTGTTGCGTGTTTTTTTTGGAACGGCTAGGAAAAAAGCCTCGGTGCGTACGGTCAGGTTGAACGAGGGCATGAGTGCCCAAATCTCGTCCTTTGCCCCTTGTTGATTGTGTCGCGGCTTGAGAGAACTGCGGGGGGAAGATGAGGGGGGGTGGGAGGAGTTAAATCTCGGGGTGGTGGTGTACCTGGAACATCCTTTTTTCAATAGTGGAGAGTGTGGAATGCCCTCCCTCCATGGATAGTCTCCAGTTTACTGGTTTGAACTTGATAATGTAAGGTAGGAGCCCGTTCTGATGTACTTAAGACGTATCGATGTTTGATGTCGATGTTTATCTTGATACTGACATTCGATATCGATATTTGATATTGACAACGATATCGATATTTGATTATGGCAATGGTATTTGATGTTGATGTTGATATTGGTATTGATAAGGATATTGATCACATTCATAGTTGATACCCGAGGGGTCATGCCGGGAGGGTGGCAGGTGGCCTTTTTGGGTTGGATAGTTTTGTACGTGGTACCTGGTATGTGTTTTGTGTTTTTCCTCATGGCGTCCACACTTCATTTGTCGTTCCATTTCTGGTGACTTCTCTGCAGTCGCCTGATTCCGGAAAACGATCGTTTTTTTTCACCTTTCTTGTCCTGATCCTTTGGCCTTTGGGTTTCCATTGAGATGCGTTTCGGTGTTGTGGGTGTCGACTAGTTCATCGACTCCGTGTTCATTGAGAACGAGCGTATGCTGTGATATCTGTGCGGGTGCAGGGTGCCCGTTATAGTATGGTACGAGGGGTGTTCCAGGATGGGGGGAAAGGTGGTAAGAGGCTTTTTTTTCGCGTATGGGACGCGGGGATGGGGGGCGGGGGAGGGGGGGGGGCGCTAGGCCCTCACGGTCCGGCGACTTAATTGGTTGGGGCCAGAAAAAAACTGGCCGGTGGGGGCAATAACATAGACGACCAACAATTTTATGTGGGAGGGGGGGGGAAGGGGGCAGGAGTGGGGGGGAGGGAGGCGCGGGATCCTTACGGTGCGGCGACCTAATTGTTTGGCACCAGGATAAGCTGGCCGCTAGGGGCAAAATACCATAGACGACTAACCATTTTATGTGGGAGGGGGGGGGGTAGGATTGACGGTTTGGATACCATAGCATTATTTGGTGGTCGGTGGGGGGGGGGGGTCAGACCTGAGACGAGTGAGTGTGGGTACAACGGGGAAACGGTGGGGGGTTTACTGTCGTTGGCGGAGGCGTGCGTGTCGTTGCGTGTGGTGGGTTTGGTGAACGTTTGAGGCAGAGGCGTTGGTAGGAGAGGTGGGGGGGGGGGGGGGGGGCTAGGTACGCGCGCACGTCTTGATAATCATTGTATTTTCCTGGACTGCCCCGTTCCGCCGCAAGAGTGTAGCATGCGGTTTGATACGGGGTGGGGTGGGGTGAGGTAAGGTTGGGCACGGTAAGATGTACAGGTTCTCTGCCAGCCCACATCACGGGACAGTGTGTGTTAAGGTGGGAGGGTTCGTATTTAGGCAACGAGAACCAGCGGCCTCGGTAATATGTTCAGGTGTGGGGGGGCGGGGGGGGGG
This sequence comes from Undaria pinnatifida, assembly GCA_012845835.1. Lineage (NCBI taxonomy): Eukaryota > Phaeophyceae > Laminariales > Alariaceae > Undaria > Undaria pinnatifida. The sequence goes on from JABAKD010000016.1 coordinate 13,783,132, forward strand.
GAAAGGAGGCGGTAGGTTGGGGCGGGGCTCAGGGACTCTTGTCCTGTCCGTCCCACCCTCTGGATGGAGCTGTTTTTGTTTTTTGTCCCACCTCCCGCTGTTTTCTACCAAGGTATCCTTTTTTGCTGCCAAAGTATCAGGTGTCTATTTTGTTCTCGCAGCTCTCGTTTTATAGCAGCGTGATACAAAATCAGCCTTATGGCCGGACTCCCGTGACCACGCGGAGCAAGTGCATGTTTTTCGACCATTACGGAGGGGTGGCTTGGTGAATGATTCGTAGGTAAGCGGTCAAAGCGGTTGAAATTGTTTACGGTCGACTATGTGTTGGGTGTTCATCTATTTATCTGTCTGACCTGCTGCGGCATGCTTTTTCAATTTTTCCTCATTTTTGACCTTTTTTTCATGTTTTAAGTTTAATTTTTTGCTGATTCGACCGTCGAGTATAGTAAAATTGGACGATTGAATAGTATGGTGTGACGGTTGCATTGTGCGATTTTGCCCGTGACATTGTGCGGTTTTGCGGTCGAGTAGTAGTGTGTGCGCTCTCTCTTTCTTCCGTGTTCCCCGTGTGCAGGGAAGGGTAGGCCTGAAGCTATAGGGGGTAAAGAGGGCACGATTATATTGTTCTTGTCGTTTTGGTCATGTTTTTCTCATTTTTTTTGTTCTTGTCTTAAGGTTGGGTTAGGTATTTTAGAGCTGGCTGTCGCGGGAAAAACAGCAGCAGGTAATTAACGCGTGAGGGGGTGAGGGGAGTTTTAGCTAGCTTTACAGGTGGCTGTCTATGTGTTTCGAATATCGCGTAGAACTACTAACTGTAGTCCCACTGCTTCAAAGTACAACTACACGATAAATATGGTTTTTGTTTATGTGTCTGTTTTGTTGCCAAGAAGGGTGTGGACGCGTGCTTCGGTTTAAATCTCTGCCGCGGCAAATGACTGGCGTAAGCATCGATCAATTTAATGTTCCGTTGTTTTATGCTGGCTGCTACTATTTATAGGGTTTGTACACCATTTGCCAGGTGGTAGCACAGGCTTCCGCTGGTAATGAAAAACTACCTGAAAAAACTACCTGGCTGATGGTAGGAAACGCTTGATGTCGAGCACGCCGCGTAAAGGCCAAACACGCTTGAGTGAAATATGGACGTCAGGTTATTCACTCGGCTCTGTGTTTTTTTTCTTAATTTTACGCAGTCCTTCAAATCCGGAAGCGTCTTGAGGGACTGCGAAGAACCACGAAGTATCCGAATGTTTAGGGAGTGGTACTAATGTGCTGATTGTGGTGTTTTTTTTTGTTATTTCTAACTTAATTATCCTGAGGGGCATGGACCTAAATATCATCACCAGCGTAAGCAGACATGAGATGGAACGTGTCATTGATGTGGTAGTAGGCATGAGACGGAACGGTTCATCATGGTGGTGGTATTTTCTATTGTGGATGCTGTAGTTTTATCAACTTTATGCCAGTGCGTAGATTGCAACACTGTTAGTGTCCGGCATTTGCTTTCAAGGGTTTTCAAAGGTCATGGCCGGCGTATGTATGACCCTCGGTTGGTGTGGGGAAATTGCAAAATCTCACGGGTCAGGTCTGGTGGTGTTCCGAAATCTCACGGATCTGGTCGGGTCGGGTCAAGTTAGGGGGTTTTCAGACAAATCTCGCGGGTCGGGTCGGGTCTGGTCGCTTTGATCCGACCTGAACCAAACCGTGAACATGCCGCATTTTTTTGCTGCGACATTTTGTACGGTGCAATAACAAATATATCGCTGATTCCTTCCCTACTGTGTGAGGTGCAATGTACAAGAAAGGAGGAGGGGGTGGATTTTTTCGATTTAGTTGAGGAGGGTTGCTCAAGTAGAGAAGAATCAGGGTGCATGTACTTGTTCTTGCTGTACAGCAGTAGGAGGAGGAAGGGCGGTGGGTGACAACATAGATATGGCGCTTAGGATTATGTGGTAGAAGGTCGTGGTTCGAACTCTTCTTGTTTTACCTGGTACGCGCATGCGAAGCACGTACGTGTTTCGTCCTATAGAAGAGGCGGCATTGATCGAAAACAGGCTTTCGAGCAAAGAGTATGGGTATGGTAGCCTGTTACACTGCCACTCCTGCGTTGTGTTATGTCTTGACCAGGAACTTGAATAATATCAACGAAACCTTCTTGTTATAAAAAATGTTCGAAATGTTCGAAATATTAATGCGTCAGCTACAGTAGCAGAGGGACGTGAGTTCGATCGATTGAATGGTATGTGTACTCAACTTTGAACTTTTGAAGGTGCACGCGAAAGCAACATTCCCGAACCCTTCACGATGGGACTTGCAGACGCTTCGTACGGAAAAATAGGGCATTATTGGTGCGCACGAAACCGAAACCGCGTCACAAATCCTCCAGGACGGGACGGACATACGGGACTTTTCCGTAATAATATGGAACTTATGCGTTGACGGCTGATCTTATACCTTTTCCATGATACGGTATCCTCCACATACATGCTGGCGACGCTTAAAACGGGACTCCGATGTTCATAAATTGCATAGGCCGACTGATGACGTCTTCCCTCCTCTTCTTCTGTGCGCCACTATTGGGCCCATATCATAGTGATCAGGATCACACGACAGTAAGACGGAAACCTATACCCTGGTACCGCACATTCCCCTACTAGTAGTTTTTCCGGCAAGCACGTTCGGTTATGATTGCTACTGCCTGTGGTAGTGTACGTTATTATTAGTCTCATAGTATAGAAACCGACGAAGGTCAAATCCCAAGGCCAACCAACCCACGACAAAATTACAAAATTAGAGGTTTGAAAAAGAAAAAAAGAAAAACATCAGATGTGAGTACGACCGATTGAATGGTTGAAACTCAAACTTGCAAGCTGCGTGGTACATCTCTATATTTCATTTATGATATGGTGTTTGTGGATTAAAGCTACGATATGGTTGATAGCTTTAGAGAATACTTCGTATAATGTACCGCACGCAGCTTGCGAAGTTGAGTTTCAACCATTCAATCGGTCGTACTCACAGCTCACGTTTTGCAATTTTATAGAAAATGAAAAAAACGAGAGGAAAACGTACGAATTTCTTGACTAATTTGTTTTCTCGCTGATTAGTTTGAGGGTTGCATTGGCCTTGTTTGGATTGAGACGTGTGCCGGTTTCAGCAAAACTAACTGCCAGTATTATTTTATGTTTTCCTACCCCATCTGCTCTGTGTTGAAAGGGTTTTAGTTTGGGTAGGCAGTCGATTAACCTTTTGCAAGTGGTCAAACGGACTAATACCCTCTATTTCCTTACCATCTGTTTATTTTTCCCCATCCGCCGGAGGATAAGAGAAAAAAAAAAAAATCTGCCCAAAAAAAGTTGGTACATCGCAAAAAAAACGAATAACAGGTTTCGGGCGTTGTTGCGGTGCGCTGTTTGGTTGGTTCCGGCGACTCACATGCTAAAAAAACTCCCTTGTGTTCGTAGCAGCCCAGAAAAAGTTTCGGTCCAATCCTGTTTCATCTGAACATCGACGACGTTCTCCTCGGAGAGGTACTCAGTTCAACGTTGTGATAGTTACGGGTACCTCCGCAGCACCGTATTGTTTTGGCGCCCGGTCGAGAAGGGGGTGGTTGGTCCATGCAGTTAATCGCACTGGTAAAAAGTTTCCGTGAGAAGCTCGTTTTTCCTCGCAATAAAAAATAAGTCTGTCCAAAACCCTAGCCCACGAGGAATTGCCAGGAGCACGCCATTCACTTTTATGTGCACGTTGTTTCCCGCTTCTCCCCAACCCTGCAGAAGGTGCATCAAGCAAGAAAACCCACTTTTGCATGGTTGTTTTTTTGGGGGACACGTGTTCGCCCATTTGGATGTTGTCTTGCAGGTAGACAAAGCCCCCGAAGGGTGCACGCATTACACAACCGCGTCCTAAAATTGAGGAGAACTTAAATGTACGAGTACGGATGCCAGCAGAAACGTAAAAACGAAAACGCGGTATCATATTGTCGAAAAAAAAACGCGCGTCGGATCTCATCCCCCCGCGACCTTCTTGAACGCGTCCAGCCTTCTCCGAGCGTTGGCGTGGTTAACTTCCACCTGCCCCCGCGCGGGAGACTCGGCACCTAACACCCCCAGCGCCCTCTCGTACAGCTCCGCAGCCACCTCGAGAGATGCTTGCGACCCTTCCCCGCTCTGTTCCTCGAGCCAGCCCAGGTTGCTTAGAAGCTCAGGCGAGGTTGGGTGCAATGCAAGAGCTCGGTGGTAGAGGGCCCTCGCACCGGGAATGTCACCTGCCGCCTAGTGAGGGGTAGGGGTAGGCGGGGTCGGGGCGGGGGGGATGGGGGGTGGTATGGGAGAGAGGGGGGTGAGAGGCAAGGGGTGGGGAGCTGGGAGGCGGGGTGTGTGCTCAGCTTGTGCATGGCCGTAGTCGTGTGACCATAGACCCTCGTACCCCTACTATGCCGGGACGGGGGGGCGGGGGGGGGGGGCAGGGGTAGACTGGAACGGTCGCGTTTTTTGCACGCTATAACGGTTTAATGTTTAGCATATTACAACAGGTTTGTGTAGTAATAGCAGTGATATTAGCATGTAGCAATAACAGTATCAGTGTAGGTAGTAGCAGAAGTACCTGGTGCGCCGCTCCACCGTTGACGAGGAGAGCCAAGTCCTCCGGCGCAACCAAAAGCCCCGCCAAAAACGCCCCCACTTCAGCATGACCCCCCCGCCCCGCCTCCCTCAGCGCAAGCCCCAGGCTGTTGTAGGTGGCCGGAAGGTCAAGCGCGTCGGCTTCTCCCATGCCGCCTTCCCCGCTCCCCGTCGCGGTGTTGCCGGAGAGGAGGCGTTTTGAGGTGGCGATGCCCTCTTGGAAGTGCTCGACGGCGTCCTATAGAAATGGGCGTTTTTTTTCGGGGGGGGGCGTGTACTCATTTTCATGCGTAGCCTTGAGACTATAGATCCTCGCATCCTGGGGGGGGGGGGCATGTAATCACATCATGCATGGCCGTAGTCTTAAGATTATCGATCCTCGCCTCGCCTCGATATAATGCCGGGACGGGGTGCTCACGCCGATTTTTCGCCGACCAGGTTGTGTGTAGGGGGGAGGGGGGTTGTACATCAGATACACGAGAGTGCTGGTTTTCTAGGGGAAGGGTTGTGCCGGCAGAGTACCAGTGTCAACCGGGGTGGGGTGGGACAGGTATGTAGAAGGGCGTGTTGTGTGAGAGAAATCGATTTAAACAAAAGGTGAGTTGGAGTGAACACACCAGAGCTTGTTTTCCCAACATTTTTTCATATGACTTGACTACTCCTATTAGTCTAGACATCCAATAATAACGCTTGTTTTCACACAAAACATCAGGACTAACGGAACTGAAGTTTAGACATCATTACATACGGGCACCGCGTGATGTGTAAGGTGGGCTTCAGCCCTCCTTTTTTTTCGTGTTTGCAAAGTGGTTGCTGTTGGTTTTATTGCGCCGATCACACTTTTTGCTCTGCACTTTCGTGATGGAAACAAAGCACTCCAAATCAGCCTAGAAATATTTTCGGAGTCGGGAACGAGCTAGGCCTAGTCTAGCCAGCCCATAGCCATCACAGACGGACCAAGCCTTCGGCCGGGGAGGCGGTTTTGGCAGATCTTTTTTCGGTGGCTCGGGCTCACTAACACGAGCGATCCCCCTGTTCCTTTGCGTTCTTGTATTTTTTTTGGTTTGCGATGTGACGCCGCCATGGAATAATTATCCAAGCTGCGCGAAAACGAGTTGCCTGTAGACGAGTAAAAAAGTGTTCCTTGTTTTGGTTGGGCACAGAGCCAGTCGGGCGAGTGGCCCAAATCCCGCAGAGCAAAAAGAGGTTGCCCCTCCTTCTGGAGCCTTGGGTTGCCCCTTCTACAGCACCTCAGGGCGCACACGAGGAGGAGACGAAAGGCGGCACCCAAGGCATGAACTTCTCACCTGAAAGCGTCCCCTAAGAACCAACGCCTGCCCTTTCACTAGCCTCGCCAGCGGAAAACCGGATCCCGCAGCCAACGCCTGATCGGTGTAGAACTCTGCACGCCGCAGGAGCGATTCGGGTGTGGCGTCGGAAATGACGCCGTCGTGGTCGATGTGCTTCACGCGTCCCTGCTCCATTGTCGTGCTCCCTCTGTCTTCTTGGAGGCCTCGCATGGCTTCCCGGGTAAGAGCGAGATATTCCTATTGGCATTGTTTGCGTGTCATGGGAACAAGATGGTCGAGAGCTAGGGTTAGCACCAGGGTTAGAGGTAGGGCTAGGGTGGGGTTACGGCTAGGATTAGGGTTGGTTGGGGGTTTGTTTGGGATTACTGGGCGTTAGGAACAAAATAGTTGAAGTTTTTCTCTTTCATGTGAGCACGTTATAACGCGGCAATGAAGGGATCCTTACCGACGAAATCCGCTTGTCTTCCGTAGATTACGTCGAAACAAACGAAACACGTGACTCTCTACTCGTAGTGATGGTTAACAAGCCGTGGACGTTGGACCTGGAGAGCTCTTCCCCAGTAGTATCTACAGTACTTCATGTTGTTGTTTCCCCTCGAAAATGTTGTTGTTTCCCCTCGAAAATGTTGTTGTGTCCCCTCGAAAATGTTGTTGTGTCCCCTCGAAAATGTTGTTGTGTCCCCTCGAAAATGTTGTTGTGTCCCCTCGAAAATGTTGTTGTGTCCCCTCGAAAATGTTGTTGTTTCCCCTCGAAAATGTTGTTGTGTCCCCTCGAAAATGTTGTTGTGTCCCCTCGAAAATGTTGTTGTGTCCCCTCGAAAATGTTGTTGTGTCCCCTCGAAAATGTTGTTGTGTCCCCTCGAAAATGTTGTTGTGTCCCCTCGAAAATGTTGTTGTGTCCCCTCGAAATATTCGATGTGTCTGCAGGAAAATCTACCAATACTTTATTTGGCTGTTTCCCCCAACCATCAAGACGCGGGTAAACACGTCTCCGCAACTCGTGGCCCGGGGTATGACATGAGGGGCTGGCGACACCACGTGTGCGTATTTTTCTTTGCGCTGTTTACTGCATGCCCATATGATGTACCAGGGCATCAGGTATGATATATCAAAGAAATATAAGGGTCGTTCAGGTATGAAATTCAAACCAAACGTTGCTTATATTTACGAATATATAAACCACACGCTCCTTGTGTCTTGAGCGGAGCGGTATCAAGTTAATCGCCAAAGGCTCTTATGTTTCCGTTCAGATTGGTGCTAAGTAAGACGTCCTGGTATACAAGGTCCTTGTGTACAAGGACAGAGCACTATCAAATTGAACTGGTGATTCGCACGCCTCAGCCAAAAAAAAATGCCTATTGAGATTGATACGAAGCGCCATCGAAGTTGTCAGTACGCTAGCGGGCAAAAGGGGTAATATTCCCGGGAGTGTACTTACTTATGCAACTCCGAACTACTCGCCTGCCCAAGGTAGACCACGATCTTGAAATTCTTTGGCTCTAGCTCAAGAGCTCGCTCCATCGCCAAAACGGACCGAAAATGATCCCCTGCCAGCATTTGAGAAACCCCAAAGTTGAACAGCGCTGACGGGAAATCTGGATTCAACTGCAGTGCGCAGCAAGTCGGTGCAAGGGTTTGGGTGGGAGGGGGAGAGGTGTGTACTCATTTCATGCATAACCGTAGTCGTATGACCATAGCTATTAAACCCTCGCATCCCGACAATGCCGGACGAAGCACGTCGGATTTTCACCAACCAGGCAGACATTGCTTGCACCAAGCGCGAAGCGCCGTGAGGTGTTCGGCGAGTGGCATGAAGGGTGAGCTGCATCCTTCCAAGAACCCCTCGTAAGGCGGACTTCGGCACCTTGTGCCTACTTTCTTGCTTATGGGTGACAGCGCCAATGAGTTATAGTTTGTTTTCTGGTGTGGCCACTCCAACAACAGCGATGGGTATTACTACATATATATGTAACTGCCTAGTGGATGCCTTACCATATTGACACTACGTGATGCGATTCACCCCTTGTGCGGAGTTAGGGTTCTCCACCGCGCACAACGTGATCTAACTCGATAACCATCATGGTGACCGCCAAAAAAAAAGCAACGGTATCCTGGTTGTCTAGCTCACGCAGTGACTGGCATGTTTTACAGCATCGTTGCGAACCAACGCCAACCCCAATACGCATATAATGTTTTACAGCGTCGGTGCCAACCGAGTCCAACTATTATACATATACTTTAGGGAGGGTCGTCGGTGAGGGAGTGGGGTATTTTTTTTTCTTTTTGGGAGGAGGGGGAGTTTTAGCGCGAGAGTGAATCGGGGGTAAGGATGTGAAAGGGCACCCAGCGGTAGTGGTCACAGCATCTGCACGCGAAGCCACAGTGTCGGGAAAGCTGTATCCGTGCGGTGCCACATCGGGCGACGACTGGAGTAGCATTTTTTTGGCCAAACGTTTCTTTTGGAATATAATTTGAGCTTTTTTTATAGGATTAGTTTGTTTTATACCTAGGCCAAGGGTCATCGGATTGCGCTTGCATTTTTTTGAAAGTCACGTTTAACATGAGGTCTAGCGCTCGTCGACAGAGGGCCCCCAGAAAGTTTCGGCGATACCCCTACCGTACTATTGTTACTACTAGTGCCATGTGCCTCTCGCACCCTTCATGCTAACCTCGATAGCCCTTCGCAGCAGTCGCTCCGCTTGAGGCGCCTCTACCACGTTAAGCATGCCCGACGCCAGGTTGTTCAGTGTCTTGATCCCATTTGGACACACTCGCAGTGCTGACTCGAACAGCGCCCTCTCGGACTTCCAGTCCTTGCATCGCGAGAGCGTCCGACCGCCGAAAAACGCCGCCCATGCTGCCAACAAACCCATCGCGACGGTGGTCTTCAGTAATTTCCTGCGCCTGCTCCCGATGACCTGCAATCCTCCGGGAAGCTTTTCTTTGCAATCACACTGTCGTTTGCGCGCTCGAGACGCGGGCGAAGACGACGAAGATTGCTTTCCTTCCGCACATGCGCAGGATTGTGAATTTCCCGAATTAGTACCTCTACCGAGCGCCGGCGTGTCTGCGAGAAGATTATCTGCTGCTGCTTCCGCAAGCCCTGACAACCGCGCTTTGTTCTTTCGCTTCCGGTTTCCAACGTCACCATGGGACACACGGCGACCTGGTGGCGGCGCGCTGTCGGGAACGACAAACGACGACCGCCGTTCACCCCCTTTCGCTTTTGTCGCTGCTGCGGAGCCGTGGGGTGGACCTTTCCCTTGATGCGACCCTCTCGGTGCCGGGAACAATGGCGTCGACAGAGAAGGCGAGATTTGAGGTCGGTGACGATTGTTGGTCCCCGACCGTTCTGGCGCCTCCAAGAGCGCGACGCTGTTACCACTGGCGGGAGCTTTGTCGAACGGCGAGGAGGTTACACCAGGCGGAGGGGTGCGCTCTTGTTTTCTTTGTTTTCCGGGGGGCGAGGAGGTATCAGCAAAAATCTTGATCCGGTTGCCATCCCTGTCTGCACCGTTTCGGTTGGTCGCGTTCGAGGTCACAGTTTCCATGTCCTTATCGGCTGGTGTTCTGGGTTGTGCGTTGGTCAGGCTGTAGTCGCGACGCAGGATGCACGCAGCGAGCACGCAAGCTCCTAGGCTGGGCAGGTAGAGAAGCTGGGAGGGTGACCGCGAAAGAACGGGTGAAGGGCACAGCAGGTGGGAGGAACTGTCATTCAGAACTGCGGCCATTTTTTTGGGGACAAATTACTTTCACGCAGTATGGGTTGATTATTTGCAGCAGAAAAACAGTTATTTCGGAGGCTAGGGTGGGCACGTATTACAGCCACGACTAACAAGGCATAGTAAAAACCACCCACAAGCAAAAATGCTTGACCTACCCTCCGGTCCGTTGAGAAGGAGTGCAAATTTAGCAGTACACAGCGATTGAAAGTGCGGCATCGACGTTTCGTGTTTTTCGAGATGGCGGAGCAGAGTCGGGCACGGTAAGGACATAGGGAGAAACCCCCACGCGTATCATGGCTGATCACTTGGGGGTAGCCTGCCGTTTACCTTGTTGTTGTTTTATCCACTCCACGCAAAGACATAACGTTGTCCACGGCCAAACGGAGTACGGTAAACGCGCCATGACGCGCCGTCCAAAACCAAACAGACGCAGAATGGTCCATAGCAACATGTTTACGGGAGCCAGAGGCATGCGGCAAACGCAAACCGACCCGACCCGACACGACCCGACCCGACCCGACCCGACCCGACCCGACCCGACCCGACCCGACCCGACCCGACCCGACCCGACCCGACCCGACCCGACCCGACCCGACCCGACCCGACCCGACCCGACCCGACCCGACCCGACCCGACCCGACCCGACCCGACGACCCGACCCGACCCGACCCGACCCGACCCGACCCGACCCGACCCGACCCGACCCGACCCGACCCGCCCGACCCGACCCGACCCGACCCGACCCGACCCGACCCGACCCGACCCGACCCGACTTGACCCGACCCGACACGACCCGACACGACCCGACCCGACTCGATCCGACACGACACGACCCGACCCGACACGACCCGACCCGACACGACACGACACGACACGACACGACCCGACCCGACCCATTCTGATCCGACCCGATCCGACCCGACACGACCCGACCCGACCCGACCCGAACCGACCCGACCCGACCCGACCCGACCCGACCCGACCCGACCCGACCCGACCCGACCCGACCCGACCCGACCGACCCGACCCGACCCGACCCGACCCGACCCGACCCGACCCGACCCGACCCGACCCGACCCGACCCGACACGACCCGACACGACCCGACCAGGCCCGACCCGACCCGACCCGACCCGACCCGACCCGACCCGACCCGACCCGACCCGACCCGACCCGACCCGACCCGACCCGACCCGACCCGACCCGACCCGACCCGACCCGACCCGACCCGACCCGACCCGACCCGAACCGACCCGAACCGACCCGACCCGACCCGACCCGACCCGACCCGACCCGACCCGACCCGACCCGACCCGACCCGACCCGACCCGACCCGACCCGACCCGACCCGACCCGACCCGACCCGACCCGAAACGACCCGACCCGACCCGACCCGACCCGACCCGACCCGACCCGACCCGCGGAATTTGACACGACACGATACGACACGACACGACCCGAACCGACCCGATCTGACCCGATCCGCATCTGGCCATGGACCGTTCATGCATTTCTGAAACTCACCCGTTCCGCGACCACAGCACCGATCGGGAAAAATGCATTTGAGGCCGGCAGAAACGGGACCACGATCAATGCCAGCCCCCACATCACAGCGGTGTCGGACCGTACGAGGGCTATCGCCGCACCGCTCACAATTGCTGCGTACAGCATCAGTGGGGCGAGGTTCGCGGAGTCGGCGAAGGAGGTTACGTGCGGGATGCACCTGCCAAGGTACCGTCGAAGGGAAGACAGCGGAGAAGAAATGGCTTGATTTTGGCAGTTTTATGTATCCGTTTTGTCATTACGGTGGTCTAGTTTTGGCCCGTCAAGGCCTTTAATACTACTTTTAGTGTGGGTAAATCGTTGACGTTTCTGTCAAGGAGTTAAAGTGCCGTCAACTGACAGATTTGCTTCCAGCAGGGTTTAGGAGTTAGTCCCGCCCCCCAACCAACGGAGGAGATAAAGCACATTTGGCCACGGTTCTTTGCGTCGCAGTACATACAGGATTTGAAACTGATCACCTCTCCCGCGGCCTCCACGGCCGGCAAGATTATGCTGGCGTCGTCGACAAACCAACTCGAAGTTGTTATGCGTATGCATGCACTCCATGTTAAGTGCCACTGCTGTTGTATCATCCGCGCGACCCGCGGAGATACATCGCTCGGGTCGTACCTGAAGCCCCAGTCGTAGCAGAGCTGGTTTGGCCACAGCAGTTTGGATGCGTACACGGCGTGGGTGTAAGCGTAAGACAGCGCTCTCTCCTTGCGGCTGCACGAAGGGTGGTAGTGGATCACGACGGGCACCGCGGAGAGCAACTTAGAACAATATAGAACACCTCAGAACAACACGCAGGTTGTATATTCTCGATCGTAGCTCTCGGATGCCTCAACGCGGGCTTTTAAATCGTTATGTCGTTGTGTCTGGGTCCCTGCAGGGTAGCGCAAGTTGTGAATAGAGACTTCCTACAAGCATAAATAGTAGCAGAACCCTACCTTGATAGGATAGAGATGTCGTTCTCAAGCACGCCCCATTCTCGAACCTTCGCTCCCTCGTGCAAGCTCAAGTGCATCAGGACCAACCCAAGCGCGCAAAACACTGCCAAAGTTATCCTTGTGGCGGCAGCCGCGGGACTGAGCCGACACCAACGCCTCCGCAGCGCCTCACGTAGCCTCGTCGACACTGCTTGCGCAACGCGAGGAAGGGGAGAGGCGTTATAAAAGAGAAGGGGTAGGGGCAAAGGTATCGGTTGACGATCTAGCGTTGAGCCGTCAAGGCCTCCTTAGGCTGAATATAATAATTGTAGTGTGACGAATTTCTTGACGGCTGTCCGTCAAGAAACGAGAAGACCGCCAACCGACATATTTGGCCAGGGATAGGGAAAAACCTTTCTCCGTGTCTGAGTCATGTCTTGCTATTGAATGGCGGGTAGCCAGCGGCTGAGACACAATACCCGCAGTCGGTCACAACTGCGCATTTGCCTGGGTATGTGCTTGGTCACCTGTGTGTTACTTGCCGTCTCTTTTGTAACGATCCCGGTTGGGTAAGACACCGTTAGCTAAGTCGCCAATGGGGGCCTAGGATGGCTTGCCCTAAATCTGCAGAGGGTGCAAGGAAGCCACAGAAGACCTCTCGGTTCACGGTTTTGAAACGCTCAGTAGCAAGTCGATTTGCCGCGTTATTGCTCCACCCTCACCGGTGTCACTCAGCCGCACCCTCTCAACAGTAGTAATGCCCTCCAAAACACGACTAACGTGGTGCCCTCGCACCAAACGGACCATTAGCTTTAAAACTGAACCAGCTTCCAACTAAGGAAGTACCGATAGAACGTGATGCCCCTCTATAGTAGGAATTACCGAAAAAACGTCATACTCCCTTATCATAGGAGTTACCGACAAAACGTTACGCTCCTGCGCCATAGCTACTCGTGCAATGTTCTCTTTGGGGCTAATGTACTCTACATGGGCACGTAATTCGGGTTAAGTGGACTTGGATAAAATAATTACCAGTAGAGAAATACATTGGTGGTTTCCCAACAATGTCGGTACGTACCAGCCCAACATACCGGCACTATCCAGGGCACAGGTACTGTCGAGAACAAACGGTTACTATAGAGAATTACAGTCGGGGCAAGCGATTTCGCCGACACTATGGAGATCAGTGGCACTACTCAACCGGCCCTATGGAGATCCTTCCACTGTACAGAAATGTGCGAGGATGCCCCAGAGGATCAGGGTAGCTCCTCGACGCCAACTTGCCTGAAAAATCATCTCCCGCCCTTAATTCCATCTTCGGCTGCCGGCGGCTGCCCTCGCCCACGAAACGCACCACGTCCGCTCCAGCGATAAGTCCAAACACCGTCACGCCTATCTCCTTGCACAATGTCGCGGCAAACGCGAATCCGAGCGCCGCCAAAAATCTCAGAGCGCCGGGCCCCGAGTCGACGTTGACGTCCTTCCCTCCGGCGTTCTTTGCACACGATTGATGGCCACCGCCTGCTGCCCTTTCAGCGTCTATCGAGGCTACCACTGCAGCTGTTGGAAGATGTCTAGGACCAGTTAGGAGGTCATGGCCTGCCGTCTTAGTACCCTCGGTTGCTGCCGAGGCAGCTTTGACCGGTGGAGCAGCAGTGAAATCTTGGTGACGGGATGCGGTAATGTATTGACGGGTAGAATCATCATGGACGACGACCCCGCGTTTTGGTAGTGTTTTCTTCCTCCCGGACCCCGCGCTTCCGCTCTGCTTGTTACGCTTGTTGCGCTTGCCTCGCTGGCCCCCCTTGCTCTGCTGGATACTGCTATCTTCACCTGATTTTTTTTCGCCGCGAGCCTTGTCGTCCACCGTCCCCACCTCCACCCCCACCCCCAGCCCCCCGGGCGTGTTTGACCTCGTGACAAGAGATTTTCCTCCCACCGTGAGGGATAGGGCAATCACTGCGAAGAAGCCGCAGAGCAAATCGGCTCTGCCGACGATGGGGGCAACAGCCTGCCAGGGAAATATGTCAATGACAGAGAACATCGCGAAACAAGCCCCAATGTTGAGGGTTTTGATGGTCTAGTGATCACGCCACACCCAGTTAGCGTTGGCGGTTTCCCTCTTGTTCGTCGAAGACATCTTCAAGTGCTGTTGTTGTTGTTGTTGTTGCTGTTGTTGTTATAAGACATTATTTACGTTGTTAGAAAACATTAGTTACGTAACAAAAAACTCACCTCAACGTGCACGGGATGAACCGCAAACAGCAGCGACGCAGTGACTACTGGTAGCTCGTCACCTGCGCTGGGAACGACGCACGTACACACGCCAGGGAAGAAGGTTAGGCGTAGGTATGCACAACGTACACACACAAAACAGCGTGTGAAATCGTGAGGCAGTTTACTGTACTGCGCCTGTCTAGATATGCGCAAACAGAGGTATCTAAACCCAGCGAAACCATGGCTCCGCGTCAAGGTTTGTGATAATATTTCTGCGGTTTTCCTTTGTTGTTCACATTGCAACGTAGTATATGCCTGTGTTTTACCCAGATATTTTCAAGGAATTATATTGCCGTTGCCGTTAATTGGCGGCTTATTTTCTAAACCAGCAAACGCAACTTCCCGCAATTGAAACCTACGAAGGTGTACACCAATCCGTGACCTACGGCAGGCGTGCAAGCCCTCTCGACCGTGCATCACCGTAGCGTCTGTCGCACGCCACAATGAAGGCGTAGTATCCTATTGTTTATTTGGCTCCTCGCCTGAAGAGCTCTTTACCCCACCCAAACACTGGCTATGAGAAAAATATAAAAAATGAAAGTTCTTCCCGATGAACAACCCCGCTAACAACCTCTCTGGAGCTATCAAGTGAACAACAGAGTAAAACTCAAATCAAACTCCAACAGCTTGTTATTACAGTGGTCTTATTGACACACGCTAGTAATAGTACTCATAATAATAGTATCAAGAGTATTAATAGTATTGACAGTGTTAATAGTACTCATGGTACTAATAGTACGGTCAGGGTGCGCCATTTTTTTTTCCTGGAAACTGCTCACGCGAGCAATTCCGTGCCTCACCCCCCCCTACAGAAAAAAAATTTATGGGAGTGAACTGAATGCCTACCCGATGAGCAAAGCCGTGGGCTAGCCTAGCTTGTTACAAACAAAAATGGCATTCCCTCGATTGCATTAACAACATTAATAGGTTAAGAAGACCCGCCGTTCAGAAAATGCTGTTGCCAAAAAACGGTATACCTTGATACCTTCGTTATATTAGCACGCGTCTCATGGCCTAAGCATCTAGTGAACAGTATGGTAAAACATACCCATAGGGTAGAACATGCTGGTAGATACAGCTCAAACGATGCTGGGTGGCTCCCCAGCCAAGGAACCCGCGTATCGTACTACACGTCGCCCTTGCCTGCAAAAACGCAGCGGAAAAGCCACGTCGAGGAGGCGCAGGTTGCCGCGTGCACCACGACGTTAAACAGGTGAAATCCGGGCGCGTCGGTGTACTTAGGACCTGCGCCCCGAAGCAATCCCTCCGCGCTGCCATCGGTGTTTTCTTCCGGAGTTCCATCGGAGGCAGTTCGTTCCGCAGAAAACGTTTGTGCGAGCATGTTGCTTAACCTGATCGCACGGGGTGCACGGTATATCATCACCCTGAACACGACTTCGAAAACATTTGTTCGTGCAACCCGACCGACCAACAGTTCCATGCACCTGCCCTATTGATAGTCCTATTAATGGTTCTATTAATAGTCCTAAAGCAAACGCATTCGTTACATTATCATACCACCCGTTAATGTTGCACTAGAGGAGCTTAACCGGTCAGAAACATTTCGCCCGAAACGTGCAACCCCTACGAACTCAAAGGAACAGAGAGGTCACTCGCGCGAGTGACCCCGGGCCCCTAAAAAAAAGCCTCCAAAGGTGATCTCCCTACCGTAGCCTGGGCCTTGTGGTGTCTTGCACGCAGGTTACGTATGGCATGTGTTTCGGTAGAGAAGATGCTATTTTTTCTGGTAGTTCGCACGAAAGTTGCTCTAAAGTGTCTCGTGAATCAACTCGACCATTAAGGTTGCCTTCGTGTGGCAGGTCACATATTCGTTACCCTTTTTTTTTTTTTACGGATGACTGAACCAGCGGTAGATTAATTTTATTCGGTCCATGCAGAACTGATCCATCCGGCACACACAATGGGTTTTTTTTCTAACGGACCTTTATGGAAAAGAAAGTGACGCGTGGCCCGTGAAGCGTTACCAGACGAAGATACCCACCAACCAAATTACCTACCGCCTAACAATGGCATAGTTCGTGGTATAATCAAGCTGTCACAGCTATGGTATGTCAGCTACAATATGTAGCTACAATATGTAGTTGATGTGCGGAAAGCTCCTTCATTTCTGGGGTGGCCACGGCGTGGCAGTGGCCAGGTGATAAGGCATGCACCTACCGTATAGTCTAATGTAGCTGTACTACTGCATTGCAGCATATAATAGTAGTGCTTATGATATCCTTCGTGATACTGACAGGTTTTCGGAGTAGCCAGAAACTTCTGTTCGTTTTCATCATGATAATTCCTCGAACACAACACGCAGATTACAACTCTGGCTACGAAGCACATACTTGGCATTGGATGTTTTCAAACAAAACATGCCCACGTCTGATCACCTCCCATAGTAATGACCGGGCAAGACAGTTCTCGGGTGCTCTCTGCTGTGTGCAAGATATGTATAGTCTATGACGGTAAAATAATAAAATAGCTCTTACATTCGCTTCGCCTATTAAATACGTACATGCCCGGTACTTCAAAGTATAATACTAAGTGTTGCACCTACCTGTACGTGAGGGTAGTGAGCGGTCTGAAACTCTTGTGGCTCTCCGCATCAGCCATTCTCTGTCCCCAGAAATCATGCCGCCACATGCCTCTCCATGGCGAGTCGGTCCAGACGTCGTGATTATCCAGCTAAACCGATCAAGTTACGACGAGAACGATGAAGAAACCGCATAACAGAGCAGCAGAAGCAGGACGGCCAAACGGTTATAACGTCTCAACACTGCAGTAGCACTCGCACCTGATTTGAAGCACACGCCGTCTCCGATACTATGTTATGATAAAACGGTACAGTTGCTTAGACCTACGCCGTACTGCCTGAGAGCTTGCTGCACCGCGCGCCGGTTGCATACGAGTCAACAAAGTCGCCATATTATGGCGAACCCATGTACGTAGTCCCGTCATGCATCATGGGTGCAACACTGCTGTGTTCACCCAAAGATTCAAGGTGTGCCTTGAGTTGTAGGCTCGGCTGTACGTCATGCGCCGAAGATTGAATTTGTCAGTTGCCTAGTTATAGTAGTTTTAGCCCGTCAAATGTGTTTCCTTGACGACTATCATATCCTTGACGTCTGTCATATCCTCGACGGCTATCCTTGACGGCTGTCCGTCAAGGGGGAAGAGCGCCGTCAACCGACATCTGACATGGCTAAAACTGCAGATAGATGGAGTGTAGAGTTAGACCTGTCAATTTGCGACAAGAAGACAGATCCTTTGCATCAGAGGAGACGAGTGGTAAGATCGAATGGTCAAACTGTCTAAACACTCGAATAAACCACTTGCCGTATCCGAGATCCGATCACTTTATTTATAGGGTGATTACATTAAACAGTAAACAAGCAAACCTGCGCCGCCGCGCTTGAAGCCTGCTGCACTATGCGCCGTTTGCATAGTGAATCGCAAGTTAGTATCCCTGTGGCTAGGCCATTGATAGTCCCATCATGGTTACAACACATTAATGCTGTTTGTTGAGTCCATCTCAAGGTTTACATTTACCTTAGGCGCGTAGGTCCCGTTTCATGCCTTGCGCTACGGATTCTAAAGTCTCAGTGGGCGATTTAGGTTTGGCCCGTCAAGAGCTTGTTGCCCGTCAAGCTGCAAGAGCGCCGTCAACCGACAGCCGCTCTAAAACTGCGGACCAAAGGTATCAGGAGACATTTCACATGTCAATCGAGGGAAATAGGTGCGCTGTCAAAGGTGTCGGCTCGAGCGTATTTTTAGGCCGGGGTTTTTACACTAAAACCTAGATGTCGGGTGTCAGGGTTAAGGCTTCAACGTCTGCCAAGGGGTGAAAGTGTTGTCTCCTGGCATTTCTATAACTCTTACGTCTTACCACAGCTGTTTTCTCCTGGCATTTCGATAACCCTTACGTCTTACCACAGCTGGTCGATCGTCCCAGACGAACGTGCCCTGGAGCGTACTGGCGTGAAGGGAAAACGACAGCAAGGCTACGCCAGCCGGAGCCTGCCACCTTGTGGCATTGGGTGAGCACAGGGGTGGCATGGGGTGGGCGGTAGGAGCAGGGGTCAAATGGTGAGGATCGTCCGGATGAATCATCTCTTGCTTACGTTCACACGCTCGAAATCAGTTCGTAATTCATACCCTGGGTCGGTTTGTGTGTGTTTCTGCAGAATACAACAACAACCGTTGGCCGGGTCCATATCCTCAAAATGTTGGATATGGGCTGTACAACTTGCGACGCCAGGCCACACACCTTGGTAGGTTTTTCAACCATAACGAGGTCCTTGCTCTTCTCGTACGAGGCATCCCCCCCCCCTCCCGTCAATCACCACCCAGCGTTTCGTTAGGTGACTAAAAAGCAGAGCAGTCTCTCTCATTGCCCTCTTGCCTCTGCCTCGCTGCTCGTCATGTCGTCCAGGCCGCAGGCCGCTTGGGCTCAAAAGTATCTTAAAAAAATCCGGGCCCGGCTCGTACCCGCCTCTGCATGGTTATGGAACACCTTTTCATGATTTCATGTTGAATCGTGCGCTCCAGGTAGATCATCTGCGGCCCCTGCCCAGCAAAGACATGCGTCCTGCTTGGGCACCCACGACAGGGCTCGCCCCTTCTGCACTCCTCCTCTCCTTCACAGCAGCTGCAACGGCGTTCGTGGTCCACCATGCCCCGGCCAACCTCGCATCGTCTCGAGGAGCACTCGCTCCTGTGTCCCCACCGGTATCTCGCCGCGTTTTGAGCACAGACCGCTTGGGGAGAGCTAGAGGTGGAGGTCGCATCTCTCCCGGGAGGGGGCTGTCTATGGCGTTCGATTTGGGGCAGATGATGGAGCAGATGATGGGCTCGATGGGCGGCAACGGTGGTAGCGGTGGCAGCAGCAAGGGTGGTAAATCAAGCAAAAATGTGGTATACGATGCTGCTATTGTTGGGTATGGGCCAGCTGGAGGCGTCATGGTGAGTTTGATGTCTTGCTGACTTGTACTCTTGTACTGCTCGTGCACTGCTGTACGGGTCTAATCGTGTTACTGCTGTAGTGTCTGCATACCGGTAGCAGCGTACGTTGTGCCTGGTGTGGTAACTGTTGTGTAATTAGGGTGTGAGGCAGTAAGGTTAAGGACTAGTTTGGCGCATTCGGTTTTGAAAGATTACAAGTTGTCGAGCAATTCTGAAGGGTGTATCAGTACGGGCTCAAATATAAGATACGTTTTATCATTAATATAAATATAAAACGACTATTATATTCCGTCTAGAGCGGTATACAAGACTAACGCTTCAGCCGTACTTGTACGCACTCGGAAACCCGAACTCGTGTTGATGTGTTGATGATAGCATGTGTACTGGTGTAGGTGCAATGAGTACAGCAGTTTGATTCGTAGTGTAGACTGCTATTCCAGCACCAGGTAACCGTCGATACATACTGTTGCTGTACGAGTGTTAAAAGTCCATGACAACACAGGGATACACTTGGTATCTTACCTTGTACCTGGTATGATCTACAATGGCTCCGCTCCGCGGGCGGCTGACGCCGCCCGCTACGCTCGCGCAAGGAATATTAGTACAAAAATTAAAAACAAAATGAAGTAACAGGACTTCTCCCATTAAGTGAAAAAACTCACCCACATGGTATACTATTATACTAGTACCAACAACGCAGCTTGCAAAGATGAGTAACGACCCTAAATTCGTTGAACTTACAGCTGACGTCGTCAGAATAATTTTACTAGTAATTGGTGGTAATGAGGCGCGGCCTCAATACCTGCAGCAGTCATATCTGCGATGCCTCATATACTACTCATATATGGAGCTCCTTGTACGGTCGACCTCGCACATGTTTTTTTTTTTTTCAGAGCGTATCCCGAACGAAAAAGGTACATGATGAGCGAGAGCTGTTGTTGTTGTTCTCGACGCGCTTGTGGACTTACTTGTGGATATAGCAGGTGCTCGTACAGGGGCAGCAGCTTTTTAGACATGATAGTTCTCCCTTTTTTTTCGGTTGAACTTTTGCCGGGACGATCAGCATCTATCCATCTATCTATCTCCGGTGTTGTGGGTTTTTATTACTGTAGTCTAGTCTACTCCGTACGAGCTAAACGAACATCTACGCTGTTTGATATTTACGTTCTGTATTCAGAGAGAATAATAAGTCGTCAATCAACCTCCTGAAAATAGGTACTCGTACATACACCAGCATAAATTTCACAGAAAGAAAAAGTCGTCCAACAACCTCCTGAAAATAGCTACTACTCGTACAGCAGAGGAAGGTGTAAAAGCAGCGGTAGTAACAGCAGCTGAAGAAGGTGTAGAAACAGCGGTAGTAACAGCAGCACGGCACACGGGACCAGAGCCGGGTCAGTGTCGCTGTGCGTGTGTGTCGTCGACCAACCTCCTGAAAATAGGTACTCGTACGGCAGCATGCTGCAGTATAACAGATAGTGCCCCCGTTCTTTTCGGTTGAATTGTTGAAGGCTCACAATCTGCAACAATAGCGTAGGGGAATGAAGCGTCAAGGCCATCCCGAGGTGATCGTAAGGCTGTACGCACAGCACCGCTTTCCCCGGACGTCAAACACCAGTACAGGAACCCAATAAGAAACAGGGTAGTAGGAAAGGCTGACTGAGATTGACGGGAACATTAGAAACCCGATAGCCAGTGTACTGAAGTTTGTGCCGAACGCATCCTCTCTTATGTGTAAAACCCAGCCTGGGATATCACTTGTGTTTCTTATCTGTATCGTAGACGATTTAGATCTTGATCTGTCCATGGCATGCTTTTTTATTTGTGCTCCTGATCCAGCAAAGGCATACCATAAAACCGAGGAAAAATGAGTAGAATGGATGTAAGCCTAGTCGTTTTTCTCTTTTTGACTGTGACACCCCGACGACTTCACGCGCGTGCACCCCTCAGGCTACCCTCCTGGCCGAAAAGCACGGCCTCAAGGTGTGCATCATCGACCCGAACCTAGAGAAGCGCTGGATACCGAACTACGGAGTCTGGGTGGAGGAATGGGAGGCGCTTGACAAAGATCTGCAGGTGCCCGTTGTGTCAACCCCTTTTGAACCGCACTCACATTTTTGCCGCGTTTTTTTTTTTTTAATTATGTTTAATAAAAAACACATCGGGTGTGATGTCGGCATTTTTTTTCATAACTCGATTTGCCAGCGCGTGATATTATATGTATCCGTGAGTAGCGCGTGCCAAGGAAGGTTCGAATGACCTGATGAAGAAAATAGGCCTGTGATTATCTCCGCTGCCCCCCCCCATTGCCAGATCGGGCTGGGGGATTGCCTTGACCTGACGTGGGAGGTGACGGATTCGTTCTTCGGTGGCAGCCACGGCGTCCCCGCGGACGAGCGTTGTCGCATCAACCGCGCCTACGCACGCGTGTCCCGCGATAAGATGCAGGCCAACCTAAAGGCTCGCCTGGCTGCCGCGGGAGTCGACAAGATTGCGGGGAGAGTGGACGCGAAGACGGTAAGACTCGTGTCATTGTACCTTGTATATCCGCGTTGGAGGCGTATAATTTGCTGCAGTTTTGTGTATCGTTTTGCGTTGTTTTTCCCTTGGGAGGTAGCCTTCGACGCCAGAGTTGTTGGAGCCTGTCCATGTATTCAATACCAATAGGTTATGGCGATGAGTAAAATGAATGTGAGAACAACCACCAAATGTTCTACCCATGTCAACACCACATCGACTACCCATGCAGGGACTGAGCGGGTCCATGGGGGTATCGTGATGGTGTATACTCCATTGAGTCGAGCGGTCTATTCATCCAGAGGACACACTTAGTGGGGATATTTTATGCCGGGGGAACCTTGACGGTTACCTGGAATTGTGTCGCGCTTAACCCCTTTGAGAAATCAGACGGAAAAAAGGTATAAAAAAAAGTGTGACAATTGCCGAATTGGGGCATACGAAGCATCCCTCTCTGCTGGAGTAGGGGGTGTATCCGAAGTGCAGACGAACGCGGAAGGAGGTGTACGACGCGTGTCCAGCGTTCTGGTATACCTGGTATGTACTATGGCACGCCTAAACCGCGCTATTGATAGTCCCAAACTTGTCGTTTGTTGTGGTAGCTAAGCGTGGGTCCCTGAAGGATATAGTCGTGCGTGTTGTACGGTAAGCTGTTAGGTCCGGACAGGTTGACATCGGTAGAAGGCAAAAAGGTTACTCATCCTTCGGAGGAAGGAGGCGTTTTGGTGTTCTAATAGCTTTACGTTAACGGTGCATAACAGGTGGAACACTCGGCGGAGGGGACGACGATGTGCCTTGACGACGGGAAGCTGATCAACTGCCGCCTCGTTGTAGACAGCAGCGGACACTTCTCGGAGCTTGTGGAGAGAGTTGGCGAGCACAACCCGGGGGTGCAGATCGCGTACGGGGCGGAGGTAGAGGTGAAGGGTAAGTCTTAGCCTTGCCTGGTCCGTCTTAAAACAAGCAGTTTTTACCGGAAATGAGAACGTACAGCTTAGCTGTGAGATCGAGAGATTCGTCGAAGCTTGGCTTTGCTAGCTGCGTGTGATACTTCGATCGATGATCAGTTTGTAGTATTTTACCTAGTGACTGCCACGAGCGGACTTGTCAAGGGTCGTGCAACTTACCAGGTACAAAGCACCCACAAGTTCCATCCTAAAGGGTTCGGAAATGTTGCTTTGGCGTGCACCAAAAGTCCTCGGTAAAATAAATTGAGAAACGAACGGGTGCATAATACATGTAGATGTGACAAACGAGGTTCCGGCCGCCGAAGTAAAAATAGTCTCAAGACTCCCAGAGGCCAAATGGTGACGATTTCCTGCACTCTATCAAGTCGCAGACAGCTTTTATAATGGCTATATTGTAGTTGGAGGGGCACTGCTTGAAGTAGAAGTGTCTAGTAGTAATACTATACTGTACGACTACAACAGTAGCCTACACGTGGAAGGCGTTAAATGCTCTCTGTTTACCTCCCCAACAAACCATACGCTACCCTGACATTCCTGCCACTTCTTATCCACCAGACGGACATGCCCCGTACGACGAAAACGCCATGTTATTTATGGACTACCGCACGGACTACGTGGATGACAAGTCGGAGCTCTCAGAGAAAGAGTTGAGGGAGTTGGACGAGATCCCAACGTTCCTCTACGCCATGCCCATGGGGGAAGCGCCTAACGGTCGACGAAGGATCTTCTTCGAAGAGGTGATTGGTTGGTTGACTCACCCCTCGGTCTTATAGTGTGATACTTGGTGGTAGTGTTTTTTGTTTCCGTTTTTGGCACGTTAGTTTTTTAGGCTTGATTCGGGGGTCGTTGCTTGTTGTGAGCGGCCTCCTCTAGTGCGGACCGGATGTGAACACGACGACCGAATAGGCCCCGACTACCAGTCCCAAATTAGGAGCAAGACCGAGTAGGCATTATTCAGAACGTCTGGTACTGTTATAAGCAAGTGGCTTGCCGAGATACAACCCAGAGTCAACAGGAGAACGAAGGAATGTTCGTGTTTGTACATACAATAAATCGGATGCCCTCACCATTCCCCCCCTCTCTCCCCCGCCCCCTCGTGGTATTGCTTCCGGTCGATCCCGTACCGTACCGTGTTATGGTCTTGAGACTGCGGCCGTGCATAATTTTGAGTACGCCTCCCCCCCTCGCACCCCTCTCTGCCCCGCCTTCTCGTTTACTTGCTTCCGGTCAACCCCGTACCGTGCCGTGCCGTGGCCCTGTAGACGTCTTTGGTGGCGCGTCCTCCGATAAGCTTCGATCTCTGCAAAGAACGCCTTTACAGGCGTATGAAGCACCACGGAATCGAAGTCACCAAGGTTATGGACGAGGAGTTTTGCTATATTCCGATGGGAGGCGCCATGCCGGTCCTAACTCAGGTTAGTCTAGTCGGCTTCATATCTGTCTGCCTGTCTGTCTGTCTGCCTGCCTGTTTGTTGACACGTAAGTCCGTCTGTCCGTCTGTCCAACGCCATCCCCACCCCCATCCCGGCCCGTACACTCACTTGTTGCGCAATTGTCCAGCGCGTTGTGGCCTTCGGCGGAGCATCTGGACTGGTGCATGCCGCGACAGGCTACATGCACGTGAGCGAGTTGCTGTACGATCGAGATAATGTCAAATAAGATTGAGAAAAGGTTGAGAGAAGGTTCATAAGAAGTATAAGTTCGAAATAAAATTGAAATAAAGTTGAGTCGAGGTAAGGCAGGCATGGGGGGGTGGTAGATTGGGTGACGATCAGCACGTCGTGGCTCGTGTACCTCATGGTGCCATTGCAAGAGCTGTAGTATACCACGTGGCCTAGCTTTCGACGAAGTTGGCGATTCACGTATGGCTTGAGACGTTATTAACTAACAACCATTAACGCTAACGCTAGCCCTAACCACGATCGGCTGGGGAAAAATATCGCAATCATGATGTAATGAGAATTTACTGTACGCACTGTGAACTATCAACCATTTTGGTCGAATCTGGGCGAAGTCGAAAATACACAACGATGCTGATGTTGCTCGATGTCTTGCCGTCATCCCCAATGGCCCACAACCCCGCGCCGCCGCCTCAATGAAGGTACGAATGTTGGCGGCCTCCGGGGGCGTCGCCAGGGCCATCGCGTCCGAGTTGAAGAAGGAAGGGCCCGGCGCTCCCCAAGCGGCGGCTCGACGAGCGTACCAGGCCCTCTGGCCTGCCAAGGCAAAACTGCAGAGGGATTTCCATGTCTTCGGTGGGGAGTTTTTGATGGCGCAACAGGCCCCCGTGCTAAGGGGGTTCTTTAATGGCTTCTTCAAGCTGCCGACCTCTCTCTGGGCGGTGAGGCCAAGTTGAACTTGATGTTGAACATGAAATTGAACTTGATGTTGATCCTGAAATTGACGTGAATCTTTTTTATTCTTCGACGTTGATGTGGATACCAGGCCTTATCCCCTATAGATCATACCGCTTCGTTATCACTGCAACCCTTCAAGGCCATCGTGGCTCCTCGAGGGCACTCCGAGGTGTTTCCTAATTGCTGACCCTCGAGGGTGCGGTTACGCACATAACCCACCTCGGTGTGTCTCCACACTAACACTAACACTAACACTAACACTAACACTAACACCTCAATCCAAGGAAGAGATTCACCTGCTACGGGACTACCGTCCCGCAATTGGCGTCGAGGCTAGGAATCTCTGCGGGAGCAACGCAGCAGAACTGGACGACTGGGATGCTGCTGTTCAACCATGACTCTTACGGGAACCACAACGTCAACGTTTATGCTCAAGGCGACTCTCAGATCCGCTTGCTGCTCGCACCTGAGCTCTGGGACGACCGCGCGCAACAGTCGACCACGACATGGCACTGACTGTGCCATCGGCTGCTGCTAGGGACGCAGCACTACGCTGTGCTCTATCGACAGCTTCCTGCATCGACTTGCACGGCCTTCAGCTCATCTTGAATGTCTTTCACGGCCACGGAGTCGTCTTTTTCTGCCGTGGCACAAAGTTTCTCGAGGAGGGACAACAACCCCGTGTTGGGATGGCCGTTCATTAGCTACTGCTCTATGCCCACATGCCTTTCTCTCACTTTTTACGTTGTAGAGAGAAGGTGTTGAGAGAAAGGCATGTGGGCATAGAGCAGTAGCTAATGAACGGCCATCCCAACACGGGGTTGTTGTCCCTCCACGAGAAACTTTGTGCCACGGCAGAAAAAGGCGACTCCGTGGCCGTGAAAGACATTCAAGATGAACTGAAGGCCGTGCAAGTCGATGCAGGAAGCTGTCGATTGAGCACAGCGTAGTGCTGCGTCTCTAGCAGCAGTCGATGGCACAGTCAGTGCCATGTCGTGGTCGACTGTTTCGCGCGGTCGTCCCAGAGCTCAGGTGCGAGCAGCAAGCGGATCTGAGAGTCGCCTTGAGCACAAACGTTGACGTTGTGGTTCCCGTAAGAATCATGGTTCAGCAGCATCCTAGTTGTCCAGTTCGAAGCTGTCTGCGTCTAGGTCGTCCACGATCTGCAGTGTCCTTATTTGTCTCATCATAGGTGGACGTATCTTCGAGGGTGAACGACTCGGAAAGCACGCGCTTCCCGATGTCGTCCCTCAGGTTACCCGACCTTGCAGAGGCCGATGGACAATCTATCTGGGCTAGAGTCATAAACAACTTCCCAACTGCGGGAACGACCTCCACAACTGGGCACCGTCAAGTCCGTCAAGTGGACTTCTGATGGCGTGCCCGCCTCTGCCGGTATCGGGCTATATTGCCCTCCCCATACAGGGGGTCAAAGCAATATTTGCTAGTATGATTGGTTTTGTCTTTAGCTGTGCACCCTGATACCATCCCACGGAGTCGATACCTCTTACAAGACGCGCACGTTTGCACGTCTGAAAAAGGGGGGGGTGACGTGGATACCAAGCCCTATCCCCTAGATCGTACCGCCTCGTTGTCACTATAATCCTTCAAGGCCGTTCTGGCCCGAGGGCACTCTAAGGTGTTTCCTCGTTGCTGACCCTCGAGCGTACGGTTACGCACATAACCCACCTCGGTGTGTCTCCACACTAATAACACTAACACTAACACTAACACCTCAATCCAAGGAAAATATTAACCTGCTACGGGACTACGGTCCCGCATTGAATTTATCTGGAAATTGAGTTTAGGGGTTTCCATGCCTTCGGCGGGAAGTTTTTGATGGCGCAACAGACCCCCGTGCTAAGGGGGTTCATTAACGGCTTGTCCCTCTGTTGAGTAGCCCCGCCAATCAGAAATGTTTTGGCCCAAAAGAGGTACGGCGTGTACCCCTATGGTGTAGTTCCTCAGGTAATGAGCCCCGTCAGTCATAAATGTGTTGGCCCCAAAGAGGTACTGTATG
This sequence comes from Undaria pinnatifida, assembly GCA_012845835.1. Classification (NCBI taxonomy): domain Eukaryota; class Phaeophyceae; order Laminariales; family Alariaceae; genus Undaria; species Undaria pinnatifida. Next base: position 13,810,363 of record JABAKD010000016.1, read on the forward strand.
TGCCCGTATCATACAATAGTTACTTCGAAGTATTTAGTTTAGGAGCCACGTCAGTCGTAAATATGTTGACTCGAAAGAGGCACTGCATGCACACCTATCGCAGCACGCGTCACTTCCGGCTACGCCATATCTCACCGCACCCTACATTGTCGGTTTCGTCGGTTGCGCTGCATGCCTCCGCAAGGGTTTCCTCTCCGGCTACCCGAACCTCCCTTACAACGAGCTGCACCAGACTTGGCAGGGCCGCTTCGGGTTCGGTGTACAGTTCTTCTTAAAGGTACGGGTACACTATTTCCCACCGTCCCATCTATTGTCTAAGCATTTCTTCTCCGGACCCCTCCCTTTTTGTGTCCCAGATCCGAGGTCACCATGTAGGCACCCCCCCCCCTCCCCTGCATGTACGTTGCATGCCTTCGTTGTTATCGTAAGGATGATTAGGTGTTTCTTCCCTCGTCTTCTTGCGTGGAACTGTGCACTGGCACTGTGCAGCACTATTGCGAGTGCAGACAGAAAGTCTCCGGTTTGAGTTGAGACCCAAGGCCAAGGATCCCCCTTCGAATCTTCGTTTTCCCTGCTCTCAGCAAAGTCGTGTTTTTGTTTTTTCTTGTTGGCTAGAAACACATGGAATTCGAGGCGCTGGGGCCGTTCGAAGCAGATTTAAGCTTTCTTTGAGCTCAGTCGTTTTGGCCCTTGATCTGATATCCTTGTATTGCACTCTTGAGGATGTGGGAGTGTATCTGTCGGTCGTTAGTTTTGATCGCGTCCTCGATGACACATGCGACATTCGGGTGATAGCCGAGGTGAGCATCTTGTGTATTCCTTCTTGATGCCGTTTTCCCCAACTGAATCGACCCGCATCCGCACGCCACCCCTGTAACCTGTACCCTGTACCTGTAACGTGTGCCCTGTACCCTATTGTGCACCTTATGCTGTACCCTGTGCCTTTATCGGCACCCGATAACTTGTACCCTGTCTGTATCCTATACCTTGTACCCAATAACTTGTACCCTGTCTGTCTCCTGTACCTTGTACCCGATAACTTGCATCCTGTCGGTATCCTATACCTTGTACCGGATAACTTGTACCCTCTCTGTCTCCTGTACCTTGTACCCGATAACTTGTACCCTGTCTGTCTCCTATACCTTGTACCCTGCACTTTATACGTTGCACCCTGTCCGCTGTCCCCTGTGCCCTGTAGGCCGTAATCTGTACTGTACCCTGTACCTGTACCTTATACCTTTTGCCCTGCCTGTACCCTATACCTTTTGCCCTGCCTGTACCCGATACCTCGTACTCTGTACCATGCACCCTGTACCACCACCCTGTCCTTCACCATGTACCCTGTACGGTGTGCTCTCGTACGTTGTACCCTGTATCGTGTGCCCTGTATGTTGTACTCTGTTTCGTGTACCCTCCACCTGCATCGTGTATCTGCATCCGGCACCTGTACTTCCATCCAGTACCCTGTACATTGTACCCTGTACGTCCACCCTGTACCCTATATCTGCAGCCTGTACCCTTTTCCTTGTGCCATATGCCCTCTACCTTTACCCTGTAACTGCACCCTGCACCTGCGCCCTACACCCTTAACCTGTACCCTGTACGTTGTATATTTCGCGGGGGGCATGTATCACAGCTCGCCCCAGCAGTCCAGTTCCAGCTGGCCTTGGCAGGAGCGCTAAACGGCTGGCAATACGGACTCATCAGCGCTGTTTCGCCCCTAGCTGCTGTGGAAGACGCCAAAGACCTGCAGTTTGACAGTGAAGTGGAAGCTATTCGCTCTGCTGCTGCAACAACAGCAGCAGCGCCGGCTACGGCGACAGTAAGCGATGGCGACGACAGTGATAGCAGCAGTGGCCAAGGGGAGGGGGGGGCAGCGGACGCTGCCAAGGAGCTTGTAGCAGCGTGAGGAGACAGGCGGGCGGGGGGCGGGGGCGGGGTGGCGCGCCAAGCTAAAGGGGGGGGGGGCGGGGCACGGTACCAAGCAAGACGGGGGGGTCGCTGTGCGGGGCGTGCGGTGCAGAGCTGACTGGGCAGAAATTCTGTCGTCGTGCAGCTTTTTTTGTTTGCATTTTTTGTCGCTGTTGACTCGACTGATGTCAGTCGTTTCTGGAAGGTCGCTTTTCTGTCCAGTCTGCTGTTTTTTTTTGCCGAAGTGGACGAAATATCAAACACATGGGTTGGTGGCGGTTGGTAGGGGACGCCGCCCTCGTCAAGAGAAATTGACGCCTTGTTTTTGTATTGCTTGTTGGCGCTTCACACGCACGTGTTCTATAGCTTTAGCTTGACTTTCTGCAAGAACAGCGATCACGGTTTGTCGACGTTTTTTTTTTGTTTGTCGGGAGATTTTAACCTTGCCTACTAGAGCGGATGGTGGGAGTGTGTCCCCTCCCTTCTGTGGCTCTCTGGTTTGGTGGGAGGCAGGAGTTGGCCGCAGTCACAGACACAGTCGCAGTCGCGCTCCCTCTGGCCAAGAGGGGCGTGTAAATCAAGGGCTATTTGCGGGCCTATAGTTGCATCCTCGCTGTGTTCTGGGGGGGGGTCCGCAGGCGGCACGGCACTGCGCCTGGTGCTACTATTTTCAGGGAAGGGCTAGAATTTTTGGGTAGATATCAATAATTGTGAAACGCTCGTGGCGGCGGTGGAGGCGGACATGGGCGAGCTGCGAGACGTACGGATGTTGACGTCTTTGGGGGTTTAAAGGCAAACAACGTCGGAAAAACACGTAAAAAAATAACAACGAGTACAGCGTCCACAACACAAAGACAGCCCCATCTGCCGCGGCAGAGGGTGTGCCCGCCCCACAATCTAAGGAGCTGTCCCACACGCACTTGCAGCCTGGTACTTCCTGGACTGCTGCATGCCCTTCGTGTTTCATATGAACAGTCGCTTTTGATAATATCATTCTAGTGTGTATGTTTCGGTCGCTGAACGTAGGGCACCAAAAGACCACTTTAGAACTGCGCTCACGTTTTTCGGTGACAAAGTACTTGTGGTTAGTGTGGGGTATGTTTTGCAGCTCTGAAAGGGCTTTTGAGCCAATGCGTTGGAATAATGAATTCCGGTTTTGTGTTTGTGTTGGGGGCGTCCGATTCATATACGAACAACACCACTCCCAGCTGAAGCACAGCAGTAGGCGGCATGACTTGAGAAAAACTCGAGCCATGGTCGTGGCAGGGCGTGCGTGTCATAAAACAACGTTCTAATTCAAACATTGTTTCGTGGTTGTATGTTATGTTTCGTGCAAACGTCGAGCAAAAATAATGTCTCAAATGCCAATTTCTTCATCGTTTTGCTGCTGCAAAAATGAGCCCATACTAATTCCCCGTGTTTTTTTCCTGAAGATGTGGTGTAGTTTTGAAGGGGTTGAAGTTAGGCCGCATAATTTACATTTTAGGCGGGGACACACACAAGTTTCTCCGGCGCCCTGTGCCTTGAGCTACACCATGGTACTGGTACCAGTATGCATTTAGGATCATTTTTACCGAAGCCTTTTTTGGTTTTCCGGAAAACTCGGATTGTTATGTACGGAGGCGTTCTGCCACAAAAAAATAGGTTTTTGTACAGCGTGCAAAAAACGTGGAAAGCTTTCATATCGAAATCTCCAAAAGCACTGGCGTTTGGTTGGATCTTTCGTGAATATTCAATCAGAATTATATTTTCAACCTCCACTTTCTTCCTACATTTCACCTTCTTCATGCATCACCTTTTTTTTTAGGGAGATACCTCGCCGCCTCCCCTACGACAAACTATCCTCTACACATAAAGAGGATGCGACTTTTCTCTCATAATTATCCCCGCCTCCACTACGCCGGTTTGCCCGGAAAGACAAGAGGGAAGAAGGGGGGGGGCGACTCTGAGATAACAGCACGCCGCCTGATGCGAGTGTGGCTTTCCAAATCTCCAAAATTGCTGGCGTTTGGTCGGAAATCATGATAAAAAAGGTGGAGATTTTGGATTTTATCGATATAACTTGCTTCGACAAAAATTCCTTAAATAGGCGACCCACGATAGCCCCCGCAGTAAAGGGGCGGTCGAGCGGATGTGGGAGTGGTTTCAAGAGGTGTTATGCCGGGGTTCTGCAAGTTACCAGTTATGGGCAACACGCGGGAGGAAGAGTAGAGCGCTTGCTAGATGCCGGGGCGAAGACAAAATATATTTCACGTATTATAACATAACCCATACGAGTAGCCACCTAGGAAAACATGGAGATGCATCTAGGACGTTGGAAACCCGGGGATTTGACGCAGAATGAGCACTGACGACCACAGGTTCTAACCTTCGAAAACACGCGAGGGAGCTGAGGGGGTGTGAAGGACGGTGGTGGGACGGGTGTACGCACTTCCAAGTACCGTACCGCGGGTGCGGCGTGTGGCCGTCAGGGCATCATCTTGTTTCCGTCCACGGTTTCCACGAATCTATACCATAGGTACCCGGGCGGGGACTGGTAAGAGCTTAGTCGCAGTTACGTGGCCAGCAGGGTCGGAAGAATCCAGACCGCGCAAAGCAGGGGACGAGTTTCCTCGTCAACAGTGGGCGACGAGTGAAAAATGTGGACCTGCGGAGGAGGGAGGCGGTTAACCCGGTTGCTGGGATGCCTACTTCGAACCGACGCTCACACGCGTCGGGCTGGCGGGGTGTTGTCGAGGCATGGCGCCAAGGGTGAACGGACAATCGATTATATATTCCCGGAAGGTTCGCTAGGCACCGACGCTCACATGTGTCTGGGTAGGGGGGTGTTGCAGCCACGCGGGGCCCAGTAAAACCGAAGATCTGTTAAACGGAAGCTGTGCATGCTGTTACCGAGCAATGACCCGGATGCCGACTTTGGGGCGACGATAGTTATGCGTCAGACAGGGGGGAAGTGTTGTGACGAAGCGGCGCCAAGCAGAACCGGAGGATTTGTCTCGTGCTACGATAGAGGTGCACCACTTTTTTTCTGATATTCCTCAATTTGGGAGCTCAAGACCTGTCCTTCTTGACCCAAAATAATTTGGAGAAAATAATAGTAAAAACTGCTACCATACGGGATGAAAAACCTCATGGCCTAGGTACGCAACGAGAATCATGCAAAAAAAATGGCGTATATCCGACGATTTTGGATTAAGGAGTGTCTTAAGTCATTCAGAAAACCGAAAAGCAGAAAAGTGCTGCCTCTATCGTAGCATGCGTCACGTTAAGAGCAGACGGAGGGTGCACATGCTGTTGCCGGGCCGTGACTCGGATGCCCGCTTGGGACCGACGATAATTGTGCGTCGGACAGGGGGGGTGTTGCAGCGCCGAGGCGCCGAAAAAGGACGGGGGATCGACCCGTTGTATGAAAGGCGCACATGCTGTTGCCGGGTCGAGACCGGGATGCCCTTTTTTTGCATCGACAATAATTAATAGTTGTGCGTTGGTCAGGGGGGCGTTGCAGGGCCGTAGCGCAAATCGAGGTGTGTTTCGACTTTCCGGACTACATCTACGAACACATATTTAACTGTAAAGAGTGTGGAGGAGGCACCTTTTCCTGGTAACATTTGAAATTTACTTTACATTAATGCTTCAGCAGGAAACCCAGCCAGAGGTAGAATTCCTGTCTCTTTCCTAAGGTTAATCATTATCCTATCCCGTACTACTTGTTTTTTTATGTTTGAGCAAACTCAAAGGATGACGCTTCCAGTGCTAGTTGCTGTCCTGAGGCCAACGCAAGGTAGCTTTCCCGTCTCTGTCCTAAGGTTAATCGGTGTCCGGTTCCATACCACTTATTTCCTAGGTCCGTACCACTTATTTTTTTGGGTTTAAGCAAAATGAAAGGATGACGCTTTCAGTGATAGTTGCTGTCCTGATCGTCGTCCTTTTCCCTGTTGAGCCTGTCCGCCGCCGAAGCTTTCTGGTTCGCCCCAAAGGCGTCCCGTCCCCAGAGCGCATCGAGCGCCCTGTTGCCCAGCGCTTGCACGCCGGGGTGTCTTCTGTGGAGATACGTCACCTAGCAATAACACAGCCAAGTAAACGTGCACGAAACTTATTTTCATCACGATCAAGGTTGGAAACGGGTGCATGACCTATTGTCGTCCCGCCTAAGGATATTAGGTGTTAACACGGTGGCTTTGTCGAGAAGCAATACTTTATCTGGGGGGCAACGGGGTGGGGGCTGAAGGGGCGGGGGTCCTTGTTCCTACGTTGTGTTGAATGGCGAACACAATACAGTAAGTAGCATGTATCTACTTCGTGTTTATCGTCTCGTGGGGTCTCTAGGTGTGTTCTATCGGCATGTCCACTTGTATTTGGTTAACCACTTTGGGACTTGATATAGTATAGAGAAGATCGACCAGTAAAACTGACGTTTACAGCATCGACCATTCGAAGCAACGAGGGCGGCTCGGATATTGGTGATACGTTTCGTGCCCGAACAGCGATGATATAACGATAATTCCACAAGATGCACGACCAGATCGATCCCGTTCGTACTGCTGCGCACTGATGGAGACGGCGGACAACATCGCACTTGTCACGTCTTTGGTCGCGATACACGGGCTCCAAAAGGGTTTAAATGGTCAGTCAAATGGGTCAATTGAAATCCTACTATTACCATTGCGGGGGGGATCAAACTAATCGAAACCCAGGGTGTACACTAAAAAATGTATATTCCCATATTATTACTAAGCATATTTGGTCCTGATTACTACCGTACAGTACGTTTCCCCGTAATATAAAGTCTATTGGGGCCCAGGCATTGTGTCCCAGAATAAACACGTTAGTAGTGCTACAGTAACTTGCGACACGTCGGACAGATCATCGATGATCTATCCCCACTTGATGATCTAGATATTTTCGGGAAGATTTGTGTGGTCTAGCCTATGTTACCGACTGGGAGCCGTACGATCTGCATGATTCAGCACGCGTTACCTCGGTTGGATCTGTAGTCTATGCGCACAGATCCTACACAATATCTCACAACGGCAGATACAGGATCTATATGATCTATATGATTTATATGATCTATATGATCTATATAATCTATATGATCTATATGATCTATATGATCTATATGATCTATATGATCTATATGATTTATACGATCTATATGATATGTATGATATATACTATCTAGATGATCTATATGATCTGTATGATCTATGGAATCTGTATGGTCTATATCGTTATTTTTCCGAGGTGTGGAACCTTCTAACCTTCTACGAACTGCGTGATGCAAAACAACAAGTACTGATAGAAGAGTGGCAAATGTAGGCAAGAGTGCTTCATACATGCAGTAGGCAACGTGAGTTCGAAGAAAGAAAAACTAAAAAAAAACGCGCCATATGAAAACACTAGCCCAAGCCCCCCCCAATACCACAGCAGCGCGGCGACCGCTGGAGATTCGAGACAGCATGCAATTAAACAAGCTCCACAAGTTAGCCCATGCTCTCCCGCCCATGCGGACGCGGGGTTGGCGGAAACGGCCTCGTACAGCTCTCGCAATCAAGAATGCCGTGATGTTTGTTACCAGACAAACCAATTAGATACTGGACACCCCGCTTGAAAAGTCTTTTTTGACTTGCAAGGCAAAAACAGCCTCACTCAGCCGCTTCGCCCCCTCGCTCTTGCCTCGTTATGACCACGCTACGCGGGTGTCGTATCATACAGCTACCTCCGCTGTTGCACTCGCCAAGGTTTACGGGGGAGGCGGGGATACCCGCATTTCACTACCGATTGTAGGCCACAATATCACGATCGTCTCACTACCGCACTGGAAACTAGACGGAAACATAATGTTGGAGAAAATGAACAAAGAAGTCCAGTGTGCAAGCATATCGAGAAACGGACAAACGAAAAAGCTTAATTTTCACGTGTGTGTTTGTTATAATACCAGGCATAAAGTGTGGTCAAAAGGCGCAACATTGCCGACAAATATGGTAGATCCCCCCGCACAGTTAGTTAGCTTCGAGCCTCTGAAAACCAAATTTCAAAACATCACCCCTCTACCGTAGGCCAAAGGGAAAACAACAAGCTTCGTAAGGAGATAACACAACGAGATAACACATGGAGATAACATAAGGACATAACATAAGGACACAACATAAGGACATAACATAAGGACATAACATAAGGACATAACATAAGGAGAGCAGCATAAGGAGACAACATAAGGAGACAGCATAAGGAGACAACATAAGGAGACAACATAAGGAGACAACATAAGGAGACAACATAAGGAGATACCATACAGACATAACATAAGGAGATAACATAAGGAGACAACATAATAAGGAGAAAACATAAGAAGACAGCATAAGAAGACCACAAAAAAGGAGACGGCATAATAAGGAGAAAACACAAGGAGACAAGGCAAGGACACGACTTAAGGAGATAACATAAGGAGACAATATAAGGAGATAACAAAAGGAGACAACGTAAGGAGACAACATAAGGAAACGACATAAGGACACAACATAAGGAGACAACACAAGGATATAACATAAGGAGACAACATAAGGAGACAACATAAGGAGACAACATAAGGAGACAACATAAGGAGACAACATAAGGAGATAGCATAAGGAGACAGCATAAGGAGACAACATAAGGAGACAACATAAGGAGACAGCGAAAAAGGAGACAGCACAAGGAGACAACATAAGGAGACAACATAAGGAGACAACGCAAGGAGGCAACATAAGCAAAAAATAAAAAATAAAAGCGAACGATAAAAACGTAGTACATGGAAGAAATGTACGAAGCACCTGAAGGTTGGAGGTGTCTCTATTAGGAGTAGGAACGGTGCTGCTTCGAAAGGAATGCGTGGTCAACGGTCAATTGACTACGGCAAGCAACAACTGAGTACCCCCCCCTCGCGGCTGTGGCTCACTTCGAACCCATTCCCTACCTCCACCCTACACGTGCTACGATAGAGGCATTAGGGTATACCGTTTTTTGGCAAAAGGCGGTTTCTTTTTGTAAAGGGGCTCCTTGACTCAAAATTGTCGGAATTCCGTTCGTTATCTGGACGATTTTCATTGAATATCTAGCCCATGCATGGGATTTTGCTCGTCCGATACTAGTGTTAGTTTCCTCCAAACGGTTTTTGTTTTTGTTTTTTGTCTGAAGCGCTCCTCGAGCGCGGAACCTCAAGGAAAAATGGTACATCTCTATTGCGGCTTGTGTCGTTTCGCCCGGACGATGCTGTAACCGCCATCGTACACTTTTGACGTATTTCCCTTCTAAGGACGCAAAAGGGCTGAACCTGTGCTGTTGCTGCCCCGTATTCTAGTTTGTTTTTTGTGTCGGCTGTTTTCCAGGCGGCAAGGGAAGGGGGAGGGGCGACAGCGACCGTGCTGACCCTTGGCACATGCCACCTTCGACGAAAACAGGAAGGGCATGGCAGATCGTTTGGCAACATGCATGCCCGGCTCGGCTACAAATCATAGCAGAGACGGTGTGCTTTTAGGAGTTGCGTACCTCGTGGATGGCGAACTGGATTTTTTCAACGAACAGCCTCGTGCGCGAGGTAAAGCTGGGCTCGCTCATCACCGCAACCGCACGACATGCCTGCTCCACGACCGGCGCGTGTCGAGCGTTGGCGCGAATACACCTTTTATTTTGCGCGGTGCCACAACGTCCCCCAAAAAAAGAGCGAGCGGAGAGAAACGTGGATCAAGGGCAGAGCAGGTAAAGAGCAAGTCGACGATAACCCTGATATTGCTGCCAGAAAAAAAAAATATATATATATCCATATTTTTTTTGTTGGAACATGCTATATACGGTAAACGTGCGTTGTTTTTTTACTGTGGCTCCATTCTCACTTGACGATATCTATACTAATGGAGTATCTCGTGCACGGGGTTGCCTCGGTCATCATCAGGTTGAGCGTGTCAAGGTGGCAGCCGTCGACGGGCCTCGGAAAGGAGTCGTGAAAAAGGTCTCGATTCTCGTTATCTTCGCAAGAAGGAAGCGCTAATCCGGCCGCAACTTCACAATCTCTCCGACGTGCCAAAATACATGTTGCAACAATTCCCTGCATACGAATTTCATATGGTCATCTTCGTAGATACTAAACAGTTACACATATCAGACATCCGTACGAGCAATTGTTCATTCCTACATTTTCCCCACACACAATAAGCGGAGTTTTTTTCTTAGTAAAACTGAAAGTGCCAGCCGATGACCAAACCCATGTGCCCAGGTATAAAAAAATATTAGTAGTTGCGAAGCAAGAATGACATTTTTTTTTTCAACGATTTTTTTGGGTTAAATACCCTCCCGTCATTAAGAAAAAAAGCCCGCCAAAACGTGGTATACCTTAATACCCATATCGTAGCGTTGGCGTGATTCCAATCTGAGTGCAACTCCAAAGGGGCTAAGCCGCAGGTAGGCAAGGAATGGAGGTGGCTTATGTGCGTGCATGCAGCAGGTATTTTTTTTTTCTTTGTTTTTTTATGTTGCTTCACTTCCTTTTTTTTTTTTCTTCTTACGGGAGAGTGTTGGTGAAAGTTGAACGTTGAACGCCATGCTGCACGTTTTGCGTCTATTAGATATTGCCCGCAAGCTATCATGCACTTCGTTCTTCTCCCTCCGTCGTAAGCTCACCCCAACACGTTACACGTGACCATGAAACACAAGCAGAAGAACGTTTCACCTACTGTAAGTATTGATATTATTATTATTGGAATTCACCTACTGTAAGTATTGATATTATTATTGGTATGCACCTACTGTAAGTATTGATGTTGTTATTGGTATTCACCTACTGTAAGTATTGATATTGTTATTGGTATTCACCTACTGTAAGTATTGATATTATTATTGGTATTCACCTACTGTAAGTATTGATATTATTATTGGTATTCACCTACTGTAAGTATTGATGTTGTTATTGGTATTCACCTACTGTAAGTATTGATATTGTTATTGGTATACCAGGTATGTGTTGCCATCCGACAATGGGGAGATGGAGTTTCAACAGTGTTCACTATCAAAAACAGATGAAGAAAAAATATTGCGAATCTACCTCTGATCTACCCAAGGCTGAATGTGTTTACTTTTACCTGTGCAAAATCTGGCAGCCGGCGTGAACCATGAAAAAGTCTGACACCCTCACGTCCAGCGCGTGGAGATCCGTGAGGCACACCAGACAGATCCACTGCAAAGAAGCGACCTCAAGGTGTGCGTCCATGGCCTGCGCCAAACAAACCACCGCCCTCTCCAGGTTCATCCCCCGCCTGAGCAATGCTGTGGAAACCCCACTACCATCTGGAGGATTTCTTCCCTCCACGGCTGACTCGCCCACGCTATTGCAACTTTTGCTGCTTCTTCCGTGTACTGGTGGTGATTTATTATCTGGGCCTGTTTTTGATGTTTTCCTGGTAGAATTTGGTGGTTGGCTGTTGTAGCGTTCGGCGAGGTGGGTGATGGAGTGCATCGCCTGGGTTTATTCGGGTCAACCGGGGGGGGCGGGGGGGGGGGGGGGGGTCATTTAAAAAAAAACACACACACACAAGAATACGCGCGCGAATCGAATCAGAAAAGAGGTTCAGTTTAATGCAACGGTAAAGGGGGTTATGTTGATGTTAATGAGGTTAGTAAGGGGTTATGTTGTTGTTTGTTAGAGACTTCTGTTTGCAGTGGCTCGAGGTCGCTTGGTTGAGTGACACACCATACCCCCTGTTCCATGCGGTCATAGGGTTTCTTTCGTGCCGCTCAAATATTTCGATGTGAGTCCCCAGCGGGATGGTTAGCCAAGCTGCGCCAAGCAAATCGCCTAACGTGTTTTATCAGTGAGGTACAGAGTCGCTCGTGCGACTGGCTCAGACCTTGTAGTGAAAAACGAGACACCTCCCCTACCTTAGCCTTGCTCCCCAACGAAACGCGAACGGTGGTTGTCAGGGGAGGGATGTGGGGTTGAGAGGGCGGGGGTAGGGGTAGATAAAACCCGTAACCCCTGCAAAAAGCGTCCTGCAGTAACTCCCTAAGTTTTTCCCCATAAAAGCGTGGCTGCAAGTTCCTAATGGGTTTCAACATCGGTTTGTTGAAGAAGCAAGCTGGTTTTGGTTTTGGACAGCAGAGATTTTCGCATATTCCAGGAAACGGTTGATGCACACTACTGTGTACACGAGACGAAGAGGATTATCCATACATTGGTTGATTGGGTATGATTGGGCATTGGGTTACAGTGGGCTAGGGATACCGTTATACATGGAGTTAACGTGTGCTGCCACCATTTTTCTCGAATAAAGGGTAAGGCGCCCTCGTTTCGGGATCCACTCGAACACGCCACCATCCACGTCCAAATAAGAATGAAGAAAAAGCGATGTCGCGACGAGTCATTCCACGGTGGTAGGCGCTGCAGTTGTACGATTGCGCCAAAAAGTCCCTTGGGCGATTGAGTTCCTCGTGTGAAGAACTACCTGCCGGTCAATCAAGTAATTTCACGAGTACCTATTGTTTTATGTTGGACTAAGGCATAGAAGCTTGGTCGGGTTGCGCGAACGAATGCCTTCGAAGTCATGTAGTATCGGGTGAGATGTTGAGTTCCTCATGTGAGGACCTCAAGGAGTTTCTGATGCTGCAACCTTACCCTGGATGACTACGACATAGATAGGGCGGCTAGGTATTCTCCACCAATCAGCCACCAACCTTCTTCAAAGAGTGTGGGCCAACACGGGACGATTGCACGGGCAGCGATTGTTACTGCGTTATAGTAAACCATCTACCCTGATCCCGTACGGCGACCAAAAAGCGAGGGGTGTCGGCCGCAGCAAAACCGAGGGTCGGCTGTATACAATCAGCATACAAATTTTGTGAAAAATAATAGAACTGTTGTAACAAAAATCATAATTTTCGCTTTTCCTTTTTTACCCCAAATTGGCCCTGATTGTAACCAGAATCCCCGGTGGACGCCGAAAATGGTATTTTTGCCTTCGTTTGTTACTCAAGTTTGGTCCTGGTTGTAATCAGAACGCGCGGTACACGCCGAAAATCGTCATTTTCCCTTCGTTCGTTACCCGAAATTGGTCCTGATTGGTATCAGAACCCGCGATGGACGCCGAAAATCAACATTTTCCCTTCGTTCGCTACCCCAAGTTGGTCCTGATTGTAATCAGAACCCGCAATGGACGCCAAAAACCATCTTTTCCCCTACATTTATTACCCAAGTTGGTCCTGGTTGTAAACAAAACCCGCCGAAAATCGTCATTTTCCTTCCGTTTAACGCCCCAAGTTTGGTCCTGATTGCAATCAGAACTCGCGTTGGACACCGATAATAATATTTTTCCCTTCGTTCGTTACCCGAGTTTGGTCCTGATTGGTATCAGAACCCGCGATGGACGCCGAAAATCAACATTTTCCCTTCGTTCGTTACCCGAGTTTGGTCCTGATTGGTATCAGAACCGCGATGGACCCCGATAATCATCATTTTCCCTTCCTTTATTACCCAAAGTTGGTCCTGATTGTAACCAGGAGCCGCGATGGACGCCGAGAATCACCTATTTCTTCTTCGTCTACTACTCAAGTTTGGCCCTGATTGTAATCAAACCCCGCGGTGGACGCTGAAAATCATCATTTTTTTGCCTTCGTTTATTACCCAAGGTTGGTCCTCATTTACTACGCTCCCCCGCGATAATCTGTGACAGCATCGTGTTTTCCGTCTTCCGGTAAGTTTTACCTGCCACGCGGCCAGAAGCAGGACTGCGTCGTGGATGTGGTACTCCATGGCGGAAACGATTACCTCCACCCCCTGTCGTGTTAGTGAAAATACGAGGAATGAGGATTTCACGCGTTTTAATAGACAAAAAAAAACACGATAATTCAGGATTGCACGCGTTTCAATAGACAATACAAAGGCCTCGCAAGGTGGCACCATGCAGCATGCTCTATAAAACAGCATCCAGGTGAGCCACGGGCGTAAACTCCGTCACGAGAAACGAACCACAAACACGTGCGACCGGCTATGATACACCCCGCAAAAATGCATCTTGACCGATCGGGAGAACTCACGAAGGACGTCTTTTTCTTCACCGGTGAAAACTCACTTACCAGGTACGCATACACCGGTACAGCATAATAGTATACGTACGCAACAACAAAAAAGACCAGTTCGGTGCAGCGCAAGGTTCACAGGCTGTGGACAAAACCATGCAAACCTAATGCTGCGCGATCCTTGTGACCCCCCTTGTAGCTCTCTTTCGACAGCACAAACGTCCACATTTTCACGAGCGGGTTCGTCTGACAGGAAATCAGCGCTTACCGTTGACACATGCTACTAAGCGTACAAACATTACTAAATAGTACCAATAGCGGTATTGACATTAATAGTATTAATACTACTAATAGTAGTGCGGTGAAAGTATAACCTTATTTTTCTGAGCTTTGTTTGCATGAGGAGCTAGCTGTATAGCTCTCATCCAAACACTAAAATTTGAGTATAGCAGAAATTGCAACTCGATGGACAGACTCATAGCCTAAGGAATAAAAACAGGAATAAAAACATAAATATTACAAAACAAGGGGAGGACATTAATGACGTTAATTCCGAACATTTGGGGTTGAGGAGGGTTAAAAAGAGTTAACCCCTTTTCAACTGGAAACCCGTTTTTGGGGACAAAATTACTTGGATTTAGTATAGGGAGGGGTTCGGGGGCTCTGAAGGGTTAAGAAAGGTTAAGGTCGAACACCCCCGTCAGAAGTCAGAAAATAGTTTTTGTCAAAAAATGGTATACCTTAATACCGTTATCTAAATTTCGTGGCACAACCCCCTGCAAGACTCATCCACTCAAGAAAAATAGGCATTCTTCCTCCTTCTCCATACCCCCCCCTCCTTCCTCGTTCTTCCCCCTTCTCTTCCCCGCCCCTCCCCGCCCTTCTCTTCCTTCATCCCCCCTCCCTTCTCGTCCTCTCCGCTTTCTCCTTTGTCTACAGTCATATAACTACGGCCATGCACGAAATGAGTACACCCCCCCCTTCCCTTCTCCTTTCCTCTCCCGTCCTCCCCGCCCTAACTCCATCGCACCTGACCCTCGCAAAACTCATCCACACAAGCGAAACATACGTCCTCCTCCTGCTCCTCCTGCTCCTCCTCCTCCTCCTCCCCTCCCTTCTCCCCCCCCCACCCTCCCTCTCCGCTCCCCTCCCCCTCCCCCTCGCCCTCCCCGCCCTCCCCGCCCTCCCCGCCCTCCCCGCCCTCCCTTCCTTCCTCATCGCTGTGCCCCTCCTGCAGCTCCCCGGCGTCTGCGAGCAACACCCGCAGTAGACCTAACGCGCCCACCGCCACCCTCGCCGCTCCCTCCCGCCGCACAATCGTGCGCGAATCGTCGCAGCTGTATGCTTCTGCAACTTTCAGAGCAAAAGCCGTAGCTCCCGTCCCATCCCCTCGTTGGTCGAGTTGAGTTCCGTACTGCGCGAGGTTTAAACGCGTGCCCCCCTCACTGTCTATTATTTGGCTCTCTGAGCCCGAGCTGCCGTGCGGGGCGGTGTAACTGCTGCCAATTGAGTCGTGGAGGGCGGTGGAACTGCTATCGGTTGAGTCGGTGCAGCTGTGGAGGTCGGGGCAGTTATTGCTATGTTTATGGGCTGCGACGAGGTGTCCTTTGGTGTCTGGATAGGGGATGGACAGGGCTTGCACGGAGTATTTCCCACGGCTACCGGAGGTAAGGGCGATGGTTTCCAGCGCTCGCATGCCCGCCACGAGGGTTTCCTCTGATCGAGTGTGCCTGAGACGGGCGTTTGATGTTTGGGGATAAAAAACGAGGATTCACTTAAGAAGCTGGGAGTGAAAAAAGTGTTGCTCGACTTTTGTTTGCGCGAAACACTAACAAAAATATTTGCAAGATCTGGAGCTTGCGTAGCAAACTATGAAACCACTCCTTGCATCTATCAAACAAAGACCAGTGACATGTTCTGGTGTGGTGTGGTGTGGTTGTTGTGGTTGTGGTTGTTGTTGTCTAATTAACGCGAAGAATCAAGCCCGAGGTCGCAGGACAGGCTACAGTCACTCTAGAGTGGAAGAATACGCAACCAAACAAATAACACAAACTAAAAGTGGTACACGTATATATCAAATCATAGCTGGAGCAAGACGTACTTTCGCCACAGAAACAGATAGGAGTGAAATCGGCAGTCAGCGTATGCGCGTATCAGGCTCATGTTGGTACATACGTTCAAGCCTCGCAGCTGAAACCGACTACACCGCACTCTACCAAGGAAAAGAGCGTGCAAATCCGAAAAGAAAAAAAAGTGTTAAGGAAGAAAGAAAGAAGGAAAAACGAGAGGAGTAGAAAACGAAGCAAGGAAGGTAACTCGCCAGCAGCGGGGGCTTAGCGAAGTAAAGGCAGGCGACACAGTGCTATAAAAAAGAAAGACAAAAAAACGAGTCCGATACAGGCAAAACAAAAATAGGGCATCTACGTATTACATGTAATTTTCAAGTGAATACGTGGTGTCGCCAGCAGGGGGTGTGTGACGAAACGGTGTGGTATGGCGTGGTGTAGTTTATTCTCAACGCCTCCGTGCATCTATCAAACCCAACATCTCTTTGCGACCATTGACCTCGTTCGTCAAGCGCAACACCACGGAACATGGAACACACACCGTCGTATCGCCCGCGCCGCTGCATGATGCGCCCCGCCTTCCAACACACACGCTCGAAGCTTTCGAAGCTTTCTGCTTCTCGGGATGGAGGAGAGGGATTCGGCGATGGAAGAGATGGCGTCGCACCCACTGGCTTGCAGGTAACGGTCTCCGGGAAACTGGTCCATCGCGCACACGATCGCCTCAAGGACCCCGGCTTCAACAAACGCCTTTTTATCCGCGCATACAACGCATACAACACGGAACAATGTGTGTACGCAGTTAGAAGAAACACGAGCTAGAAATACTGATCCGGGCTGAACTTCTTAGTTCGAAAAGGGTGCATTATGCACTATTTCATTCAGTGTAGCGGCTCCCGTTTTTTTTTTAATTGCAGTGAAAATCCACCGAACGTGGGACACAGATTGGGTGCACAATCGAGATAAATCATGTAGTACAAGTTTCTGGTAGGCCCAACCACCTTGGACTGTGGACGTAAGACGGAGGTAACTTCTACCGCTGGGCTATCTGCTATTTATAGGTACAGTAGTAGTAGTAGTAGTAGTAGTAGCAGTAGCAGTAGTAGTAGCAGTAGTAGTAGGCAATACACAGGTATCATACCTCGGCACAGGTTGCCAGCGTGATGCAGGCGTCCGCTATGATCTTGAGGCCCCCTTCTTGCACCGCCCTTTCCCCCTGAAACCCTTTCATCCCCGTGACAATGGCCTGCACTCCTCCTGTTCGCTCTTGGAGCTCCAAACACCTCTGGCAAGAATCACAGTAAGCAACGAAGAGGCGGGAGCTATACATTGAACACAAAAACACGAGGGGTCAACCATTTGACTACTGCGTGTTTTTATCCAACTCTAATTTCAAGTATTTTGTCAGCAAACCGTTTACTGCTGCATAAAGTATCCACACTAAGTTTAAGTAACCTAGCCCCAAAATGCACCCCAGCCCGCAACCCGCCGCCCGCGTACGAGCACCTCCGGTATTATATGCTGTTATAGCACAGTGGTCATACCTCTGGGCGTCGGTGTATACATAGCGCCAGAGCGTTGAGGCACTGCTCCACAACGCACGCATCTTTCTCTTGCCAGGCGTTGGTGACGTTGTGCTTGCCAAGGACTTCACATATCGCGGAGATGCAGCCGCTCTGATGCGCGAGGGGGACAGATGAAACGAGAGAATTGCATCGTTACCCTTGTGGCATCACGTGTGACATATGCATATGAATATGATATACGCATCATTCTCCCGTCACTTATTGGTGGCGTTGTGGTTCCCGAGGACTTCGCGTACGGTGTCGATGCGACCATTCTGACGCACGAGGTGGGTAAACGAAACGAACACACGAAAATTGCATCATTATACTTACGGCATCACGTACATCACGGGCTCACGTACAACACATGATCATGATACACACGTCCTTCTCTCGCCACGTGCATCAAGCAACACCTGTAGGAAAAATTTGGCCTTTTCCCTCCTTTCTCCCTTCTCCCTCTGATAGTGACACCATGGCAAGGTGACAGACGACCTACGATCTACAGCAGTACATTACAGGACAGCTAACAAGAAACGGGTCATAAGAAAGCACTGAACGTGTTCGATAACCACTGACCCATAGTCAGCGCTGACTACTATGGGTCAGTGGTTAGGGTGCAGATTATTAACCCAAAGCACAATCCGGGATCCGCCAGGCCGTTAAGCACTCAACTCTAGATTTCACCCAAGGGTTGGTTGCGACCCCTTTACTTTATACTCGGACGGACCGATGTACTATGACACGAATTTTTTTGAAATAAAACAGAAGGCCAGGCCTCTGGAATAAGAAATTTGGGCGCCGTTACTATCCTGAAGTTAGAGTAGAAACAGCCCCATCCTAAACAAGAGCCCCAGCATGGGTCAGTAATTATGTTTCTTATTGGATGTATTGTGCGGTAGCTCACCTGAATCTGCATCATTTTCCGGCGCGGTACGAAATGGAAGTTGGGGTCTTCGAAGCGACGCGCGTGGTCATCCTTTGCCGTCTGCATAGCTACAACTTTTTCTGTGTGCAAGGCCATGCTCACGCGCGATTCCTGCGTGTCTAGCGGTGACGCGGAGCGCAGGAGGATGTGACCATAAAAATGTCTTGCGGATCGAAGTAATTGGTCAGACGCTAGGTAAATTTGTTTGTCCATGTCGTATCGAAGTCGATTTTCGTTCGATATCCTTCACCAATCGCAAGACAGCGCCAGGTCCTGTGGTTCGGTAGTATGTCGTACTGGTATGCCGCACGTAGACAACACAGGTCCTGTGGCACTGTAGCATTTCGTACTGGCATGCCGTACGTGTGATACGCGATTCAGATGTCACATTCAAAAGTCCCAAGTCATATGTCGCAAGCAGTACCGTACTGGAAAATAAGATGGTCGGGAGCACAAGAAACGAGAAAATGTTATGCACCAGCTTGCCTCGTCTGCTATGGCCATGTCTTCCCTCTCCGACTGCGAGATTGCTTGTTCCTTCTCGAGAGCACGCTTCTTGGCGCCAGCCTCTTTTGCCGTAATCTCAGCAAAACGCAACCTAAGCCAAACATGGTATGTAGCGGCGGCAATGTTTGAGCAGTGTAAGCGCCTTCGCTGCATATTGACAAGCCGTCTGGTAAATGGCAAATAGATTTAATTAAAGGAGAGGAGACGATACGTTCAGGCCCTTGGTTAGATAAACAACCGCTTATGATATGTCAGCAAGGACACAGGGAAATGATTTATATATAGTGGTTGGTGGCAATGTTTGAGCAGTGTAAGCGCCCCCGCTGCGTATTGACAAGTCGTCTGTGGTAGACGGCAAATAGGTTTAATTAGAGGAGAGCAGGCGATAGGTTCAGGCCCTTGGTTAGATAAACAACCGCTTAAATGATATGATATAGCAGGAATGCAGGAAAATGATTTATTTAGATGAAGCAAAGCCGGGAACTATCACAGATGGGAAGGGAGAGGAGGGAAGAGGAGAGTTGCAGGTGCTTGGTTATATACGATATAATCAAATGCACCGTTCAGATGTGTTAAGAGGAGAGGAAAGGACAACGTTAGGTACTTGGTTTGACATATATGAACCTTACATGTATTTCAGTTATATTGTGAGAGGAATGCAGATCAGGGCTTCAGGTGCTTGGTTGGACACATTCAAATTAAGCACGTCGTCCAGCTATGATCAGGTGGGAGAAGAGCTTAAGGCCACAGGGGGACCCAAGCGTCTCTTGGTCCCCGGTTTTCCGGTAGCTCTAGTAATATCTACCTGGTAGATGTTTTATCGGAACAGTAAAACATATGGCTAGGTTAATACGCTGCGTTTAGAGCTTCGGCTGGTTCGTGGAACACAGACCCAGACACCCATGAAAACAAGGACTTAATCCACAGATGCTGTGAGTCTCTTCAGATCGGCGTCCCTCTGGTTCTCAGCAGAGGTTCACACCTCGACTTTGAGGCACTGCCATGGTCAAAATTTGAGGTACACGAAACGAGACAAAAAACGACCCCCAACAGAACGTATGCAGTTCGCCAGCGGGCAGCCACAGCTCCTCACAAGCAACCAAGGCCCGCGAAATTGAGGGACGCTCCTGGTAAGGTGTATCACGACGTGGGGTGCGCCAGCCAGCAGTCGTCGCAGCCAAAAGCGACTCACGAGATGCTTTCGTGAGTTCGAACTTCGCAGCGAGCAGAAACACCAAAAGCTACCGAAATCGCTGAAATATTTCAATTCACGCGCGGGAGCCTATTAATAATAATACAATGGATACAGATGTATCACCCATGAAAAAACGGTTTTCACCAAAAGCTTGCTGCTCACCAGGCGGATGATATAACTCTGTAATATGTGGGGTTTAAGGGCTTAGGAGAGGAGGAGAGGGACACTCGAAAAAGGGGTGGTTGGTTATGGAGTCCAAAAAAGGACTTAAAGGACGGAAAAGCTCTGCATTATTGGATTTTTGCTGCATTTTTTCTAAAATTTCGAAGTAAGCATGTTGTTTGCAGATAGATGCCATACTTGGTACTCAATTTTGAAGTGGTTTTATATATACGCGAAATGCTTCCATACGAGCTCCTACTCAAAAAATCCCTGTGCGATCCCCGGTGGCCTTAAGGTACTTGGTTGAACTAATCAGATCGCTGTACTCTTCCGCATATGTATCAGAGCAACATCACTAACAACTCGTGGAGGCTTCTTCTACTGTTTGTTTTGAGCTCTGTGATGCGGAACTTGATACTCCGCAGAGGCACAGAGCACGATACACCGGGCTCAAAAGCGAGAGGTGCAGCGCACTACTTCGTGCGACACATAGTTATCCACGGGTACGAAGCAGTAAAATCGATACGACACCTGCGATCAAGGATTTCGTCGAAGCTCATATTTGCAAGCTGCGTGTAATGCTTGTTGTAGATCGCGCGTACTTCGGCGTGTGTATATGTGCTCATGAAGGATATACTATAGGTCGGTGACTCCGCTGAGTGCAAAAGGCCTGAATGCAAGCTTATAGAGCGTGCTGCTGATTGTAAGTACTCACAGACATTATGACAAGTCGATATATGCGGCGCAATTAATTACATTCTGCACCGCTGCCATGTTGCCATCACGTCATCACGCCATCACACTCCAATACGACGCCAATGCACTAGTCAAATCACCCCACTCCAAGACATGTACGGGCACGCACGGTCTATATGTTGTTCTGCGTTGTCACTTGCAAACGGCTCACGCTTTTTCTTCGTTGTAGTGTCTCGTTTCTAACGCCAGGCGTGCGCTCTTGCGGCTCGCACATCGATGCGACGACTTTTGCGCCTTTGTCTCACAGTAGCGGAAGTCGGCAAGCAAAAGCGATGCCTTCAGTTCGCTGTCACATGCGGCGTGCATTTTTCTTCTCCTCGCGGACTCCACTCTTGGGGCCTCCCTTCCTTGCTTGATAATCTCAGCTCGCTCGTGCCGAAGCCTGCAACATGTTTTAAAAGCTGTACCTGGTAATATGCTGTGCGCTCGTTTAGGCTGTTGGTCGCCAGTAGTTACGCCGCTTTTTTACCAACAGATGCTACGTTTCGCGTTTTTATCTTGTTTTTTAATTGAAACCGTTTTTTTTACGGCCAACAACTCCAACCGCATATCACGACAACACGGCCACGACATGTACAACCACGACGACTTCTGACTACGACAGTGTAGACTATACGGCAGTAGTTTCACCCACTCCTTTCCATCATAAGCAGTAGTAGCAGCAATCGCCCTCCCACGCACACGCTCATACACACGGCCGGGGCATGGTAAGCAAGACCAAGCTCACAGGAAGATGGAAGCTCAGAAGTCCGAGGAGAAGGACAACCAGCAAAACCTCCAATTCCGGCAACGCTGCCCAGGAGCATCAAGAGGCCACCCGGGGAGCATTAACATCACAAGAATCGCCTGGAGGCACCCCAGCACCGTCCCCTCCCGGGCAACCCCAGTCCCAGCTGCCTCCCCCACCTCGTGGCGACTCGACGCCGCCAGAGAGGGGTCGGCCGAAAGAGCATGATCGCCAACACCATCGCAGTATTTCTGACGAGTTTCGTTTGAGTGACGAACCTTCTCTGTCGGCTTCAGGCAGAAGCAGGGTTGGGGGAAGCAGGTCGCGCTCTCCTCTACTGGGGTTGCGGATTTTGACTAAGAGTTTTTCTCGCAAGGGTCGACCACGAGGAGAGAAAGCGGAAGGAGAAGCAGGAGGAGGAGACCCCCTAGAGAGAGTGGGGGGTCGCGAAAGCACGAAGAAAACGCGACTAGGGCCTCGAGGGGAGTCTGTCCAGGCTACATGCGGCCCCAAGACACTGCCACGGAAGGAGCTGTCGGGGAGCATACACAAACAGAAAGCGCAGAATAATACTCTTGTGGCGACTGCTGTGGAGGAGGGAAATACACTGTCGAGGGGCAAGTTGGTTCCTGCTGCTGGTAGTGGCATACGTAGTGATGATCAGCTGAAGAGCGGGAAGGGTGCAAAGCTCTCGGGCACGAGGAAAGGTCAGCGACCATCACAACGACCACCGCAGATAGCGTTCATCGGCGTGTTCTTGAACGGTGTCGCGGTGGCTTTGGCGAGTTATACCCCCACAGGAGGCGTCGACGCAAGAGCTCTTGTTAAATCGGTGAGGCAATTTCGTACCGCGCACGGCAAGAACGATTTCCCACTAAGTCCAAGTAGTTTGTCCCCAAAATCGTGGGTGCAGTTCCAAAGGGGACATTCATTACCGTTCGTGTGACTGTTCATGCTATTCGTCCGCGCACAGAGTGCTGTTGTCGTGGAGGGCGTCACAGCGTCTACGCAGTTCTACTATATTGTGTACTCCGTATTTCTCAACGCTTTAGGTAAACGCGGCTGTACGTTTTACTTCGGCAGTGCACGATGTGAAATAGTACTGCCCAGTATTAATACCTTTGGGAACTTGTACTCGTACGTACTGCGTGTGTAACGCGTGCCTAAGATTGTGCCTCCCATTCCTCCTCCTCCTCCTCCTCCCCCTCCTGGCGGATTCTTCGTTAGCCCCCCCCAAAACCAGCGATTTTCTTTCGCGAACGAGTAATGGCTGCTTGGCACGAGGAAGGATGCTATGAACAAAATGTGTTCACATATTTTCTTGTTTCTCAAAAGGCTACAGAACGATAACGTCGGGGTGGCAAGGGGCACTGAATTGCAGTACATACGGCCGGGAGCTGATTTCAAAACCGGCGAATTCGTTAAGCAAACGTTGGGGGGGTTACCGTAAAACGACTCGTATGCTCTAGAAATTTTCGACTGTGTCGGCACTGGCGCCAAGTCCCCACATCGTCGATGGGTATATCTGGGTGATGCGTTTCATACTTTGGTGGTAGCATTGCAACGTGTTTATTGTCTTTCTATGTTGCCAATGAATGAAAAGACTGCAAAAACAATGGTGATGCCGGGTGCTACCAACTGGTAAATGATCGAGTTTGGGTGGCTAGAGACGCAAGACTGCAGGATATAAGGTCAATATAGTGGTCTCGAACCGGCGTTTAGGAGCTCAGATCTTCGTTTTTTCACCGGTGTTCGTTAGCCTTTTAGGGGGGGGGCTATCGTAAAAGCACTCTCCTCCTCCTCCTCCTCTTCCTCCTCCTCTTCCTTCTCCTCTTCCTCCTCCTCCTCCTCCACCTCTTCCTCCTTCTCCTCCTCCTCCTCCTCCTCCTCCTCCTCCTCCTCCTCCTCCTCCTCCTCGTCGTCCTCGTCCTCCTTTTCCTCCTTCTCGTCCGCCCGTTCTTCCTCCTCCGCCTCCTCTATTCCTCCTCTTCCTCGTCAAGTGGGCACGAGTTTTCCCCCCCACTCGTGCACGTAGCCTCGCCCCCTGGCCCCCCAGCATTCGTGTCGAGCGCACGCATACCCCTAACATCCCTGGACTTCTGGTCGTGCCGAGTAAGGAGACCTTGCACTATTAATACGTTCGTTGCTCTGGAAGCACTTACCCCTGTTGCCTCTGCAGATAATGATCTCACTCTATTTTCAAGTAGCTCGTCCCAGATCGGACGTAGGTCTCTAAAGGAGAGTTAGGCTGACAGGGGCAGGGTTGACGAGTGCATACTGCTGCACATGTAGACCGAAGACCTGATACTTCAAGGTACACGAGAAATTGGGCAAAGTCGCTCGCTTTCCGATTGAGTCAAATAATTGGGTAGAGCCGTGAGTCGGCACCATCGAATTGTTAGTCAAGCTGCAGTAGTAGTCAGTCGCTTTCTGGAGATGCTGACTATCACCATTCATTCGGTTTCCTTACTTGTAGAAAGGCTTGTTGAATGCGGGATTCAGCTGTTTTGAGCGGGTCGCTGGCAATAATGACAATGTGGCTCCCGAAAAAGTTTCAAAGCCGCCTTCTGCTCTTCGATCGGATGGCGTGCAGTTAAGGCCCACCCTTAAGAAATGGCATCATGTTGAGAATTCGAGGCTCAGCTCTTTACGAAAAATAAGGAAGTTATCGAAATTAATGCAGTTCATGTTCGTAAGCCCTTTTAGGCTGCACTCTCTGAATGGGGACAGATCGCTTGGCATTAAAATGGGAACAGTTTTTGGAGTTGGAAAGGGGTGAACTTCCAAGACCGGATGGCCTGACCGCCCCAACGTCGGATGGTATTCTTTGTATTCGTTGTATCAGAGCACACAGCAAGGAAGACAGCGCTGAACAAAGGTTCTCATACCAGCTCGCAGAGTGCTCTCGTCCCAAATCACGAAAGCGCATTTCATAAGAACGCCTCTGAGTTTTGCGCAAACCCTCTACAACATGAATCCGTCATTGTTCAGGCCAGACGAACAGCACAAACTGACCAACCGACTTGCTAACTAAAGTCAGCTGCAGGCGGTCGGCTTCACTGCCTAGTGGCTAGTTACTCTATCAAAAGTCGTGAAATCCTGACGATTCAACGCCCTAAGGCTTGGTAGACGCGTTTACACTCGCACGTTTCAAGGCAGCTTTTTCTTCGATTTTTTTCCTACACAGTATTTCAAGTAGTTTACTCCCAAATATATGAACGCAAACGCACAAGGTTAAGCCGACGTTCAACCCCCTTTTCCCTTTTGGCGTCCGCCCTTCAATCGATCTATCAGCTGTTGCTCGAGCCGAACACTCCCGTTTTACCCGGCGCTCGCTACACCGCCTCTGGCTCGGAGTTAGCCGTCCATATGGCTGTGGACCACAAAAACAGGGTCTACGCTTGCTTGGTCGCAGATGACGTGCCACTGTCTCTGGCCTTCAGTTTGCTGGAAGAGGTGAGAGCTCGTAGTTAGTTACTTTCTTTTTACATTTTTACCCCTTTACCCACCCGCCTCTTTCTTACGTTTTTACGAGTCACCTACAATTCCCTTACTCGCTAGCCTGACGCACCTACTACTCGCACCTGCTTATCTAATTATCTACTTTACTTACTTGCTCAGTTTAGGCGAGAGTCGCACTTATCAATCTTGACGGAAGTGTAAGGACCTTTTGTATATTAATCTTAGAAGGGGATTTTAAGGACCATTGTGTATTAGTATGAATACTGCAAATCGGTCTTTCAATTCCCGCCCAGATTAGTGGTTACATCCGGGCAATTCGTAGTCGACGGAGTTTGTTCATTTTTTATTCACGGCCTTGGATGTAACCAGTTTTTTTTTCCTGCAGTAACCAGTGTTTTTCGTTGCAGCGACGAGCCGTTTTTGTTGCAGTGGCCAGTTGCCTTCGTTGCAGTCGTGGCCAGTTGGCTTCCTTGCAGTCGCAGCAAGTTGTTTTCTTCGTACCTAAGTACTCCGAACACACAAAATCTTCGGGTTCAGCCAGAAACCTCCGCATTTATTCCGCCACACCACTTACTTGTACCATGTATTCATTTCGAAGTACCTCATGCTTATCTCGCCTCATACACGTTGAAGTGCGCTCTGTGTATGCCTTCGTATATACACACTGCTGCATGCTCCAACCCCTTTCGGGAAATAAGTACTATATCCCCCGTCGTACATCATACTACACCGTCTTTATTATAGTAGATCTCGCAAGCACCCCCCCGCGCCACAGGGATGAACGGGATGTCCTCCACATGGAATCACACATCCGAGGGGGTGGAGTACCCCCTCTCCAATTCCACAGCGATGCCCAGACTCACCGCTGTTTGGCCACCTGAAAAGGTGGAATATCGTGTACCATGTGGGACGTGCATCTCCAAACCCCTACCGGCTTCTCGATAAAAGATATTCTCTCTCTCTCTCCCCCTTGGCGTGGTACACTTTATCCCATGGGCGAAATCTTAACCGGATAATAATCGCGTCTCGTGCACCCTCCGCTACTGTATATTTGCTTTCGCTTATCACAAACTCACGGAAACCCATCACAAGCTACCAAACCCCACGAAAACCTCACCAAACCCTTCGAAAATCCAACCTAAACACACCAAAACCCACGGAACCCCGCCCAACCCCCGCGGCTGCCTTTTTTTTTTCTTTTGTTTTTTTCCGCATGCGTTCTGGCACGCGTCTTGACCCGATTTTAACGCCGTTTTTTTTTCTGCGGCGCGACTTAATCCGCAACGGGACGGACAGGTGCAGATAGATTACCTTTCGAACGTGTCGACATTAGCCTTCTCGACCTTGGAGCACTCTCACAATAACCTCTGCCGAGCACAGATGGCTCAAACCGTGGCTAAGTACGAGAAGGTCGAGACAGCGCTGGGTCAAGAGAGAGAAGCACGGTGAGAAGAATTGGCGTGTGCTGCGATCGGGGCACAGCACCTCTTCTGGGCCATTTTTTTTGCTGAACAGAGTACCTCTTTTGGGCGAAAGTGTTTCTGACCGACAGGGCTCGTGAATTATGAATTAGGAAGATAGACTAAAGCCATCCAATGTTTGTGAAACACGTGGCTCCTCAAGCGAAGAACTATCGACCATTTGTTCTAAACGGCGCTGCTCAACGGAGAACCTATCCGATTTTGTGTTAATAAATAATACCTACTGGTACTAATAACATCTGCAAGCCTTACAATGTTATAATATTCTCCATTGTATGCCTCGTAGTATCTACTAGTACCATACAGCACCTAATACTTCCCACAGTAGTAATACTACTGAATAAAAACTACTACCTGTACTATCTAAAAGTACCTACAGTACTTAATAGTACCTAATAGTCCCTAATAGTACCCAATAGTACCTAATTCTACTTAACAGCGCCTAATAGTACCTCACAGCACCTAATAGTACCTACAGTAAAACTAGTTAATAGTGCCTAGTAGACCATGGGACTGTGAATCGAACTGCGTGTGTTGCAAGGAAATGTATGAGAAGGTGGAGAGAGCCGTTGTGCGGGAGAGAGAAGAACGAACTAAACGACCGTGCATGTTGCTCCGCTTGCCGCGTTAATTTCAAGTGTTCGTTGAGTACCTACTCCTTAAGCCTAATCGCCACCACCCTGCTTGCCCGCCTAACTAATTGCCCACGGTACATCATCACAATATCTTCACATATCGGACAG
The DNA here is from genome assembly GCA_012845835.1 of Undaria pinnatifida. NCBI lineage: Eukaryota > Phaeophyceae > Laminariales > Alariaceae > Undaria > Undaria pinnatifida. The sequence goes on from JABAKD010000016.1 coordinate 13,837,908, forward strand.
ATCGCGATCTAAAATATCTAGATCGTCAGATGATTCACGTTGTAAGATCTTTTACGAGGACCATATCATGCAGATCCTGACCCGGTGAACATGTGCGCAAGAGCCGTGTCGTACAGATCCCATCCGGAAAACAGTATCTCGATAATGCAGATAGTGTACATCATGGAGACGTGTTCCCCGAAATGTGTAGGCTGTGAAATGGGTGTATGATGTGTCCGATGCATACAATGCTACTTACAATGGTCGTTGGCTGTATCGTCGCTATGCACGCGTCAGGAAAGCACACAGTAGACACCTTGCATCGCTTCATCCGATGCCAAAACAGAATCGTTCAAATGAGGGCACCAAGGAGTTTTCTCCATTCGCTTTCCGTCCCGTCGTCAGAGCACGTACGTGTGGTAAAACCAAAGTGAAAAAACTCTCGTCCTAGCCCCCAACAACACGCGACTGCATTCCTTGCCCCTCCTTGTTCATCTTGATGCTGATGTAGGTGCTCTTGTTTTTGATCTTGTTCTTAGATGAATGTTCGTTTTCTTGTTATTTTTCTTGCAGGCGCCAACTAGGGGAGGGGCTGCTCGACATCGAAACCTCGTTGTCCGATGAAGAGCACAAAACCGATAAGGGGCCGGAGGTGGTCCGGCTAAAGTTAGACGCAGCTCGTCATGCCGCGGCGCTCACAGCTGCCCGTGAAACGCTGCTTCGATCATCGACCAAGCATGCTGCCTGCGGCTGTAGTCCTCCTGTAGGCAGGTCACGTAGCTGTAAGATTTTTGGTGCGTTCGTAGCAGGCGTTGCGATGCTCCTTCTGGCTTTGTTGGCCGCAAAATGTGTAAACCTTGCTGTTTAATTAAGGGAGTGTTATGCCTGTGTTCCAGATGTCTGAGGTATTGAAGTATTGTATGCATATGTTGCGGTTTCTCTTGGTTATATCCTTCTTTCTGGGATTTCTCAGAACGTTAAGTGATATGCGATCGACGCTGAAGCTAATGCTGCACATTGATTGTTGATTGGAAGAAACGATGATGAACCTTTACACTAGCCACGATCGAGAGCACGTTAACTCAGCAATATCGACGGGTTGGAGCAGCGCGGGGCGTCTTCCCTTCGCGTCTTCGTTTGCAGGGGCAAGTGGAGAAGGCCAAGGTGGAGGGGTGGAGGGGGTACCCTCTTTTTCATTCGCGGATTTGAGCCACTCGCACTACTAGCGACTCTGTACGTCGCTGACAAAACGGTTCAGGCGTTGTTTTCTAGCGCAGCCTAGCCAACTACTCCAAACTGCAAAAGTAATAATGCGGGAAGCCCTAAGACCGCAAGGAATAGGCGGGGCCACTCGCGCGAGTGGCCCCGAGCCACTGCGAAAGCAGGCCCCTTGTAAAGAAGCAGGCCCCTTATAAAGGCCCTCCCCCCCCTACCGTGTGATGACTCGTCAAGTGTTCCTAAGCCTTGGCCTTGGCAAGCAGCAGTGGGCCTGCACATCACCCCTGCCATTGTTGCACCGGGACGGCAGCTTGTTTTCTACCACACGCGCACATCACGATGACACATACATCAAACGATGAATGTCTTTGGTGACCGTTTGGGAAAATTCCGGGTCGCCACAGCAAGATGCTCGATGCTCGATTGCAGTGTTGACGGCCATGTCAGACCAGTGCAAGATGCTTATTTATTGCATCGTCAAAACATCGACATCATTGTGCACACAGTCAACCCGGATCTCACCTTGCGCTGTAGTAGAGCTCGATGTAATGATTGCGGATATACGGCTCCTTCGTATCAAATGCGGAGGAGTTCGAAGTTTCCCGCTACAAAATGAGTCTACCCTGAAGGCAATGATGGAAACTCGCCATCGTGTCGTTGTAGTATGGTGCATCTAGTAGACACCAGCAAATGATGGGTACGACATGATAGGTGTTGTTGTCCGTTACGATATTATTTCAATCGGTGGTTACACAATGACACGCTGCGACATATATAATATCACGCGCGTGTATGACCTCGTGGTGCCCTTGAGGCTGGCCCCGTTCGTACAACAACAGCACAACAACGGTAGTACTACTGCTGTGCACACCAGGCGCAGTGTGTCATACATAGTCATTCATCGTGGCTACGAGCCCTTCTGTTCCCAACGCCCTCTAAAAATGAACGGGTGGTGTACAACGAACAACAAACTGCAGCAGCAAAGGGCGCACAATAAAACTTTTTAACAAAACAATATGACCCCTCCCATTAAGAAAGAACTCACCCACATAGTATATTACAAGTACCAACAACGCAGCTTGCAAAGATGAGTACCGACCCGAAATTCGTCGAACTCACGGCTGACGTCCTTGAAATATTTTTATAAAAAAAGCAAATTCAGACACCACTCCCCCCCAAAAAATATTTTGGATCTCTTAGGGCGGGGCGGGGGGGGGGGGGGGGGGGTACGAGCCCCCCGCCCCCCTCCCAAACGCCACCCAATTTCCTATATAAAAAACAACACTATACTAAACGAATTTTATGTAATTAAGGGGACACAGTTCAGGGGGGGGGGTACTGCAATCCACTTACCTTCTGAGGTCGACGTGATCACGGACTGCGACGCCCTGCGTACCGCAGAATAGACAGAGAAATATAGAGAGAGTGGTCACGATGAGCACGGTTTCCGTGGGGGGGGGGGGAACCTCTTACCGACCCCCTTCGATGAGACGGCTTGGCTAGAACGCGTCTTTGCGGAAAGCAAGCGGATGGTTCGGAGTTCATTTGCTGCTGCCGGCACAACTTCGGTGACGGTTCAGGAAAGGAGGAGGGCAAGGCCAAGACGTGGGTTGTAGAACCCAATACCGGGAAAAGCTGCACCTCACAAACATTCCACCTGTCCTCTCGCGCCCAAGTGGGACTCGCAAAAAAGCGTCATGGCGTTAGGCCCGAAAGCGACGTCGAAGAGCACGTCATCTACACCATGCACCAATGTACCCCTGAAGCGCTTATTTTCCAACCCTGTAGAGTGGGTGTGGGAGTATTCCATGTCCCACCACGTAGAAGGGAGGCATGTCACTTCGTGGGCTCTGAGCTAAGCAGATCCCAAGGCTGTGTGAGATCCAAAGACAGCTTTGACGTAAGCGTGGCAGAATAGGTGGCCGTAACGAAAAATCTGCGGAAGGGCAAGGGCAACGCTGTCAGAGTCCCCGTAACACGGCGAAAGGTCTGACAACAGAAGAGGAGTAAGGGTGCCAGAGCCCCCGTAGCACCCTGTAAGGTCTCACGGCAGAAGGGGGGGTCAGATGAGTCAGACGAGTCACACTCAGACGAGCCAAACTCAGACGCCCAAAGGTTGTCGTAGACTTGTCGCAGAGGCATTGAGAAGCAAGTAAGAAGCAAGCGCTTGAGAAGCAAGAATATCTTTGTTTTTGGTCTTAAGGTAACTCGCGGGGGAGTTATCTCCAAGCACCATACGTACTTCCTCAGGCGTCGCCAGCCCATATGATGCATCACAGACGATTAGTCTATTCCTCCTATGTATCTCAATCTCTAGGTTGGTACCAGGTATGTAGTCTAGTCTATTACCTCAACCTACCTAATATTGGTATGTACGTAGAACGTCTAGACGCGTAGTAAAAACCCAAGCACGTGAGCATTGGCATTGAGACCAAAATTGAGAGAGGAAAAGCCAAGACTCCAGGAAAAAAAAAGAAGTTTTCTTCGGTCCTCCGCAGGGCGGGCGGGGGGGGGGGGGGGGCGTAGTGTAGTGTGCGGGGTAACTTTCCTTGTGTTGTGCGCCGCAGCAGCTGAGCTGTTCTTTTATCCCCCCGTTTCCATCGACTCCGCCGGAGACAATGCGACTGTTTTACTCGAAGAGGGTTGGATAACGACAGTGAGACAGTGCGAAGTCAGCAAGGTTCAAAATCATGCCTCATGTGACATTCCTCCTCAGCGCTTCTCCGCTCGATACGACCGCTCTCGATCAGCTCTCATGAGGGCACAGCACAACAACAGCAGTTAGTTAGTTACCGGTTACTACAGCAGCGTCGTAGTCGTCGTGTGGTAACCTGTTCATACGATTTTCTTGGGTGTCATCAGGGTCTGTGCGTCTGCTGTGTAGTTTGTAGTACAGAGTGAACATACAAAAAACAACGTGTGTGCCTGTAGCTGTCAGTCGTATGCGTTGTACGAGTACAACCCACCGCACTCACAGGCCACAACTGACAAAGGATCCAAGGATCCACGTGAAATCGAAACGGGAAACTATGGGTTTCCTCGCTTGGAGATGTTTTCTTTGAGAGGGGACAGGGAATCCTGCGACTTTCACAGGTTTGCACGAAAAAAGACTGTAGAAAATGAAAACACGAAAAAGTTATTTTGCGATTTGCAGAGGCTCTGTGGAGGGGGAAGGCCTTGTTCTCGAGGCACACCCTGGTATAGCTAGGGCCCCCAAGCAGCCAGGTCACACTGCACGGCGTAACCATGGGCGGAGTTCAGCCCATCAACAAGGTCAATGTCGTCAAGAAGCGCAACAAGAAGTTTGCTCGGCATCAGTCGGACCGGTTTATGCGGATCAAGAACTCTAGCTGGAGGAAGCCGAAGGGTATCGATGGCCGTGTGCGCAGGCGATTCAAGGGATGCCTTCCCATGCCGAACATCGGATACGGTGAGCTGGAGGTGCAAGCTAGAAGAAGGTCTTTAGCGTGAGACTGGGATATGGGAGAATGGGAGGCTGTGCCTTTGCGCATGGGTGCGATGCAAGCAGTGGGTTGCGTTGTGCCAAGGTAAACCAGCCCTCTCCTCTCTTGTCTAGCGGGTCAGTTTGATTTTTTTGTGTTGGTTTAGACGATTTTCGAAAGTGTTTTGTGGCTGGAAACGGAGGGCTACTAATAGCTGGCCTGGCTTGTACACAGCTGAACGGCACCAAGCAGCAGCGCAGCAGTGTACCAGGCATTCCGTTTTACAGAGCTGGTTTTATGCAGGTTGCTGGTACACGTAGCGTTTGGATACGTATATGTTGTGGGTGTTGGTCGTGGTGGCCAAGGATCAGGCGGCTTGGTTTCCTTGTCATCCCACACCCGGGGTACCTCCGTCAGCGACGTATACGGCAGTCCTTTCGCGCACCAGGTGGCTGTCAAACCGTCACGGTGCTATCATAGCTACGAGTGCACGACGATGGATCAAGGCGATGCTTGAGACTTTCTTGCCATCTACACCTGAAGACACTCACAGCTTACGCTTCTCGTCTCATAGCACGTTGCGGATACCTTCTTGTGTGTGCTGTTTTCTCCATGTTTATGCGGCGTTCTTGAGGTGCTGCCGTAATATAGCCCAGCACGGTGCCGACAGGGCTGAGCAATGCAACAAAATATACCCTTGCCGTCCACACCCAAAAGCGCACTCATAGAGCACTCGGTTATGTGCGGATGCGTTCAGTTTCTCGGCAAGTGCTGTTTTTGTACAACATACGGTCTCCCCGTCGAGTAGTCGTCGCCCGTCACGGTGCTGATATCGCTGAGAAAAAGAACAGTCGATGAAGCTATATCATAGGGTAGTTGAGATTATCCCGGGTTTCTCGTTGAAATAGGAGGATTCTTACCATCGTGGCCATCGATAAGTCGTAAGCCGGCTTGGGTTCGTTGCCATCTATGCCTGAAAACCCTCATGGCGTATCATACTGCTACGCTTAAGCCTGCTTTTCCAGCAGCATGCTTGAAATTGAAATCGGCTTCCTGGTCGACGTTGAAGAGTGCTTACCATCTTGGCCGCCGATCAGTCGGCTTGGTTTCCTTGTGGTGCACATCCGAAAGCATCGACAGCAGTGTACGAGGGGTGCTACTGTTTTTTGACGTACTACCTGGTATTCGTTTGGGGTATGTTATCATAGCTGTAGTGTAATGGACTAGAAACAGCGGTCGCCGACAAGAACTTGAACACGAACCAGGTTTAAGAATTTCGCGGTCGACCCTGCTCCCACTTGGTACCCTGATTCCACGCCGACCCGATCCCACCCGGATCTGAGCACTCTAAACTGGCCCTGGTTATGTATACAAATGTCGCCAGCAGCACCCATCAAGCACCCTGACCCACGACCGACGCAACCTTCGACTTTCGATTTTAGCCACCAAAAACGTGGTTTCCACCAGATCGGACGCAGCTAAAACGGGAGCAACGCTTGAAGTAGTACATTACTGTGTGGCCTGTGGTGTTCTCGCCCATAGACGTAGACACGTTGCCCACGATGAGCTTCGTCTCGAGAGTGTTTAGTACAAGCGTCGGGCGACAACAAATGGCAGTGAAGGAAACGCAGTCAAACACCCATTACTTGTAGTAGGCTTCGGCTGGAAAACGCTGCTGCCGTGTTTTGCCAATGCGGTGGACCATTGCAAACTCGCACTGTATCGTTCGACGATGTGTTTGTTCTCGAGATCAGCCAGCAAACAGTCTAAGTGTACGGTATAACACGCTATGGGATCAATTTGAGAGGCTTTATTTTTCGTTATCTACGTCCAGGGGGGCACACGCTTCGAAAATGCCGGCTTTGGGAATGTCGTGGCATGGCATATTGCTGTAGACACATCGCTCGGCGTTTCATTTCCCTTGTATTCGCGGAGACATATCGTACCAGATCATGTACGATTCTACATTTTTTATACTTCGTATCAAGTATCCCTAACCCTGACTTAACTTTAAGGTTGTTATACAAGTACTCGCGATTGCGTTGCTGCTTTTGACATCCCCACGGAGTGCGAGTTTCCATCGCCCTGCGCGGTATTCCGAATGTGTCTATTAATATGAGACGGCACGCATAATCGCAAGTAGACGCAGGTAGAAGCACCGCCGTTCGTGGCTGTCACAAAGGGGGCACTTGCAGCGCGGCTGCTGTTCCGCCGTGATTGCCCAAAAGTAAATAGCTAGCAGGGTGGTGCGATTATACAAAGCAGCAGAGCGAAAGACGCAGCAACTAAAAATTGTGGTACTCCGTGGTCAAGCGCGACTCGGCTAGGCGGACAGCAACCCTTGGAAAAAGAGCCAGCTCTTACGACTTTGGACGCCCAGAGGCAAGACACATGTGTGTGATATGTTGAGCGATCTAATCTGTGTGATCTGTAAAACGATATAATGGGTGTTACGTGTACAGCGACATGATCTGTGTGACGTGTAAAACGATCAGATCTGTGCACGTTGAAGTAGCAGTTTCGGCAGCAGCGACTCCCCAGCTGGTCATGGCTTTTGTAATTGAGTGATGTGGCCGAGTGTAGCTTAGCGATGTTTGCACTCCTGTAATACAATTCTGCACGTAAGAGATCGTGTACCGGTACTGCGGGTTGTGTTCACTCGCGGACTGATGTTGTACTTGTACTGCTGCTGTCGATCTGGTGCTCGTGAACCATGTCGGGAAACGTCAGTTTTGTTCGCCATCTGTCATGCCTGTAGGCTCTCTGCTCTAAAAATTGGTCATTACGTCTGGACGCCCATGTTCGTCGCAGGCCTCAACTGTTATCCCCAGACATATTCGGTGCCGATTCATGTCATGCATCTCACTACGCTCGAACAGCGTCAGCGTTGACCATGCGCCCAGGCCTGTGCTAGATTGGCGAGGTTGGCTTGTTCGTACAGTAGAGAAAAGTGTGTTTGTACAGAGAAGGAATAGGCGAGCATTACAAGTACATAGTCTACATGTTACGCCGTAGCGCAGTGATTCGAATCGCGGCTTGAAGGCGTTATTCCGTCTCCGCGCACGAAAGTTGGATGGTATTGTTGTCGGCGCTCTCTACCTGGTCTTGTCTTGCCTTGCCTTGCCTTGGAAGTGTTCGATGAATGAAGTAGATAGATGATGATTCTGCTGCGTTAGCTAACCCTTTCGAATTTTTTGGCGCTAATTCCAAGTACTTTATCCCCCAAAACGGGGGTGCAGTTCTAAAGGGGTTGTGTGCACGCTTCGCGATGGTGTTGCAAACTACAGTACGGCTTGCCAGCACACGATAATCTAGGTCGATGAGGCATGTCAATTTGGTCCGCCGTCCTCTTGGTTTTCGGAACGCTCATCTGCCTTTGCCCCCGCGTAGACTACGGCATAGATTTTCGTCTACGCGGTACTCTACCGAAAGCCGTATTTGGCGAGCATACTCAAGCGTTGACAAGTGTCGCCTGCTTTCGCTTTCCATCTCTGTTGTATTACCTGATATGTTTTTTTTTTTACATTACAGTACAGGCCAAGCCACACGCAAGTTGCACGCAGTTCGTCCCCAAGACGTGGGTGCAGTTGGAAAGGGATTAACGTAAGTGTGTTCTTGTCTCAGAGCCGTACGTACGGAGCCGGCTTACCACGAGAGTTGCGACAAGCACGAGGCCGTCAACTTCGTGCGCAACAAGAATACCCAAGAATAACTTAACTGCCTACAGCAAAGGCGTAAACGACATTTTACAGGCCGTGTCGGTGGTGTACTGCTAAATGTCATACATACAGCGATACATCGACCGCAAGCATGATACCTGTAGTTGCAAACTATCCACGGAAAAACAAAGTACACGGCAGGGTTGTATGTCTTCTTGCATACCTGCATATACCTGGTATGAAGTGGTAAGGTTGAGCGTGAGATGCTCCGAGGTTGCTCGATCCCCGCTTGAAGATGTAGATAAGGGAAATCTATATGACCTAGCTCATGTTACCCGCTGGGAGCCGTACGATCTGCATGATCTAGCACACGTTTCCGCGGTTGGATCTGTAGTCCATACGTACAGATCCTGCACAATTTTTCATAACGGAGGCTATAGGACCTACTTTAGATGATCTATATGATCTAGATGGTGATCTGTCCAAGGTTTTAAGAGACAGTAGCCTCTGCAGCTATTAATAGCTGAAGTCAGCGACTGGCTACAGCGCAAATGGTTACGACATGAAACACACCGTCAGAGTTGTCCACCGTTTGCAAAGGGCGATGAGCTGATGATGGAAGTGTTGTCTTTTGACGTGGAAAGTATTTGTCGTTTTCATGATCGAAGGAGAGGGAGATGTGGTGATGGAAGGCTAAGTTGGATATACACCATGGTAGGGGAGGGTGAGACGTGACAATGGAAAGACATGGAATAGGGGAGAGGGAGAAGCTTCAAAAGCAACGTGTTGGCCTGGTTGTTTCCTTTGATTTATAGTAGCGCTAGCCCTCCAGAACTGCTTGCCACTCATTGAACGAAGGTAACACGACGCACCTACGTTGTGTCCATCCAGTGGTAACTGATCGATCATATTCTGCGTTTCTTGTCTCTTGCTGTGCTTAAGTTCAAACCTTTCGGAAGAACGTCTGTGTAGAATCATTATAGTACTTGAATTTGCTGTTCTGATGTCGTTAGCTGTGGGATGTGAGGTGGACAGATACTTGGCATGCCAGGCCAAGCCGCACGGCAATTTTCTCGGGCGTATCGAAGAGGCTTCCAACCCCTGTGGCACTTGACGCTCGTTTTGGGGATAAGCTGCTTGTGATTAGTAAGCTTCTTGTTGCGCTAGTATCAGGGTTAACCGCCCTAAGAAAAAAATACACTGCTGTGCGATGTTACGAATGGCGTAAAAGCAAAACGTCAAACATTGAGCGCGGAGAATGCGGTTCTGAGTTTTCGCGGGACTGTGATTCCACAGCATTGTTGAAAGGACCTCCCTTGTGTTCGTTCGTTCGTTCGTTTTTGTTTTTGTTTTTTTTGTATGACTGATACAGTGTTCTGTCCAAGGTTACTGCTGAAAAGTAACTCGGGTGTGCCTCCCCGATATTTTCCCGCTTTTTATCCTTTGTTTGACTCTTGTCTTCAACACTGCTTTTTGTTGCAAATCTTCACTTTTTGCTGCTCAGGATCCGACAAGCGCACCCGGAACGTCCTCCCCAACGGGTTCCTGAAGTTCCTTGTGCACAACGTGAAGGAGCTTGAGCTTCTCCTCATGCACAACAGGTGGGTCATTCCCCGAGTTTATTACCTGAAATTGCAGCCGCCTCCTGAAATCAGCTTTGATGCTTCGTTGTTGCATACCTGGTATGTATCATTTGCCACTGGTTTTGGTCTTCTCTTGTGGTGGTGGTGGTGGTGGTGGTTGTGGCGTTGGTGGTTGTGGCGTTGGTGGTTGTGGCGTTGGTGGTGGTGGTGGTGGTTGTGGTGGTTGTGGCGTTGGTGGTGGTGGTGGTGGTTGTGGCGTTGGTGGTGGTGGTATTGGTGTTGTTGGTGTTAGTGGTGGTGGTGGTGATGCTGCTGTTGAATATGTTGGTGTTTTTCAATGCGTTGTTGTTCGTGTTGATGGTGTTGGTGGGTGTTAGTGCTGTGGACGTTGCTGCCATTGTCGCTGTTGTAACGTATTACGATTAAAGTGCGTCAATTTTACGTTTCCGCGTACTGGTTACATACCAGGTACCTGTCATGATACGCCTATTCGTGAGGGGGCAGTCTGGAAGAAATTGAAAAACCCAACCGGGTTCTTGGTTACTGCGTATAGCACCGGCGCAGCACATGCTTTTTATTGATCTTTTTCGTTGTTTTTTTCTTTATTCATCCCATTTATTATCCTTGCACTATTCTCGCCCTCCCTCCCAGTAGTAACCCAGATCCGGGGTCACATAACAGGTCCTCCTCCCCCCTACCCACTACGGTACGTGCCTTCATTTTTATCGCGAGGATAATTGCGCATTTTCTTCCCTCGTCGACACGCGTCGATTTGTACCTACCAACGCTGCTAGGCGCTCTCAGCAGTTCATCCTTTTCTTTTTTGCTGCATTTTTGCAATTATACTATATATATCGTAATGCGCGTGATCGGAGTATCACACACAGCTTGCAAAGATGAGTTTCGACGAAATCTTCGATCTCACAGCTGGAGTGTATTTTCATTTTTTATAATATATCAAAATCTCGCCAAGGCGGTAATCTAGCTCAAGGACCAACGCTTCGTAGTAGTATTCGAGTGTAACCACTAGACGACCGGGGCGACCGGACTACTGCGAACCTAAAATGCCTGGTTTTTAGTCACGTACGAAAAGTGTTTCTCTCGTTTCGTGTACTCTCATGTACCCACCGGGGCGACCGGCCTACTGCGAATCTAAAATGCCTGTTTTTTAGTCACGTACAAAAAATGTTTTTCTCGGTTCGTGTACTTCAAGTTCGTGGTTATTAGTTATTAATAGAGCGCCGGCGCCGTACATGCGTGATTGAATACTGCGGGTTCTAAATGCGTACTTCGAAGGAGTATTACATTATCCGACAACGTCTAAATACATTTTTGTACCCTTCGATTCGTGTTCTCGTGCGCTACGCGTGTTCTTGTTCGTATCTTTGTGTGCGCTGCGTGTTCTCGGCTAAACAGGAAGTACGCCGCCGAGATCGCCCACAACGTGTCGTCCCGCAAGCGCAAAGAGATCGTGGAGCGCGCGTCGCAGCTGCACATCCGCGTCACCAACGCTGGCGCCAAGCTCAGCGCAGAGGAGGACGCTTAGGCATCGCACCGTTGTGAAGAATTAGAAACCACAGCTTTCAGCTTGTGTGCTGCCAAATTTCGCGCAGGGTTGAGGCCAGTCCCTTCTCGAAACAGGAGCTCCTTCGAATGAAGGGCTTTCGGACGAGGCCAGCGTGATCTTTGATGGCTTGCGGTTTCTGGTGTGGCTGCAGGGGGGCGGGAGCGGGAGGGGACCTTTTTTGGCGCTTTTTTTCCGTCATGGGGTATTCTGTTTTCCTGTTTTTGCGCGGCTGCTTCAAGGGTACTCGGGGGTCCAAGGGTTAATATCGACAGGTGTTTTCCCTTATCGGGTCGTTTCTCTTATTTTTTTGACGGTGTAAACCGTTATTTTGTCTCTGTTGGAGGCGTTCTTTTCAGTTTGGTTTACCCACGACACCGTGCGTGATGTCCAGCTGATTAGGCACCTGCTACATACTGCATGCAATCGGCATGCAGGGTTCACTCATGTCTGGCTTCTCGCACATGATTTGCAAGTCTGCCTTATGTCTGGCAACTCCTTTATCGCCGCCTCGTGTATATATATTTGTCGGAGTTGTATCACAGTAATATAGCAAAACTGAACGCACACGTGGAGCAGTGATCGGATACGTGCTCATCTCGTATGATCTCATGGCTCATCGTCATCTGTGTTGATTCATTTCACAAAGTTGCCTTTCAATATCAGCCAAACGATTGATTACAGACTTCAATGAAATGCATTGTTTGTAATAGAGCTATCGTATGCTTAAAGACAAACCGACGCGAAAAATACAACCGCAAATGGTGGACATTTATTTCGTTAACGTTTGTCCCATTAAATCAAATGTTGATCAACCTCTTTCGCAATTTTAAAGTTCACTACAGTATAATCTACTTTAATCTAATTCGGTTGGTTTCGCCTTCACGACCGCAACAGACGGACCCTAACATCACAACACTAGTCACTACTCATCGTTACAACACTAAACGCCTATCTAGGGTTTCCGCCTCCCTGCCGTCAAAAACACGCCGTTACATGTTACTTTTGATACCCACCTATTTACGGCTCCCCCTATAATATAAATGCAGGACTGGACAGACGAAAATCTTACTACCCGTCGGCCCAGACCAACCTCAGACCTAACCCAAACCCCAAGGGGACCCAGGTCGGCAGTGGCAGTCACGCGCGCGGCTTGGCAGAGTGTTTTGGAGTAAAAAAAGCACTGGGACGCCGGAAGACCAGCTTCGACCAAAATGAGACCAACGACCGGCAGGAAGCGTTTTGCTCGCCCGTCCCGCTCTATTTAGCAGTTAACTCCAAGGGCTTCTAAAAGTACACGATATCGATATGTGAGTTTCGCGACTGACGCCCACGAACTTACAAACACGGATGGATTCAATCGCTGAAGATGTCACCATGCGTGTTGTGTGGTGCCACGAAATCACACATGCGTGATTCAATCGCGGACCGCATCACCCCGTGTGGGGTCAATATTCCAATGCCTCAATCAGTTTCAATTTCTGGATTTTCGGATCCGCCATATACCTAGTTCCTGATACACCGGGCTCACTGTTGACTTACAGTACTAGTAATAGGTCTACGGCAGCTGTGCAACACCCTGCAGTGCTGACCAAATGTCAGGAGACGGCACTTTCATCCTTTGACCGACGGCAATCTTCAATAACTTCACGTTGACTGACGCCAAACTACTAGGTGTTAGTGTGTAACGATCTGTTTGACAACCTTGACAGCTGGACGTTTTCCCTTGACTGATGTGGCCGTCTTCAGACATCTTTGGTGCAGACGCTTGTTTTACTAGCAGCTATTATGGAAGAAGCAACCATCAGCTGCCGGCATAGTCGACCATTAAATTAATCTCTGAGCGTTTGGACTATTTCCGGATGGCCCGGTTTTTTTTTCGTCCTGACCTCGTGAACGTCATGTACCACTGCACTGCCTCGCCAAATTTCATTCTTTCCGGGATTTCCGACTCTCAAACTGTCGCACCAACCCGTTCTGATGTTGCTTCCACATAATTAAGAACTTGCCCACAAGACGGATCGAAATTAGACTGTGCTAGGTGGGTGGCTAACGGCGAGAACACGCAAAAACTTAGTTTGTGATCGCTTGGACTGAGACTAACGACAACATGTTTCCTTCTCCGATCCGCCAAACTCAGGTTGTGCACACATTCTCCTAGTTTTCCCTCTCTTACCGGAAATTATTCAACAAAGCATGCTCCGCAAAACAAAAATACATCAACAATAGAAAAGCCGAAGACTGACGTCATCATCCACGGCCAATTTACCAAATTATTTTATTTTTTTCCACGAAAAGTGACGTCACGATTCCGGATGGCAAAAGCCGACCAAGGAATTTCCACCAGTAAAAATCCCAACACGTCAAAATTGACCAGTCAGAAAACTGCGGACACGAAATGCCCTTCTCTACACGAGGGTGGTTGAACAAATTATGGTACAAACCCCCATATCTTCTTAACCAACTCGCGCACAGGACACGGACAAAAATACACCCACGATCGTACTGGAACTGAGCGCGTCAAACTTAACCTTGGAACAATATCCCGGCAGCTACATCGCGAGTCTAAGCGGGTGCCCCGGGTACCCCTCGCCCCGCCCCCCCCCCCGGGCGCCCCTCATCCTCTCCACAAGCGACAACACCTCTTTAACCAGAAACAGTCCGATGTTGTCATAGTTAATACAAAACCCATTGCCTGCCGCTTTTCACGACTGACTTCTACTATGTGCGGTCGGACACTAAATGCTGTGCGGTCGGACACGGGAGGGTTCGATCCGCGTGCACCCACCCTGTCCAGAAACAGCAGTGGTACCCCTCCCCCAACCACTTCCACCCCCCTCGCTGCCCTCACCCCACCTTCCGCGCGTAGGCGGAGGCGGAGAACTGCTCCTCTTGGGACCATGCACAACTTCACTCCACGAAGAACACGTTAACAATTTCCCGGGACCGGCCGACGAGCGTCCACGCCAGCTAGGGGCAGGCTTGACGGGCGGCACCGCAACCGCGGGAGCGACCAGGCTGACCTTTCTCTTGGAAAACTCTCTGGAATCGTTACCACCGCTGGTTCGCGTGGAAAAATTTCCGGAACTTCCATCATCACGTTTGCTTTGAATGCCGTTTCTCGTGGAAAAGTCTCTGGAATTTCGGTCACCACCACCTCTGCTTCGAATGTCATCGTTTTCTACGGAAAAATTTCCGGAATCTCCGTCACTACCTCTGATTTGTGTGGAAACATCTCCGGAATTTCGGTCACCACCACCTCTGCCTTGATTGTCATCGTTTTTTGTGGCAAAATGTCCGGAATCTCCGTCACCACCTCTGCTTTGTGTGGAAAAATCTACGGAATTTCCGTCACAACCACCTTTGCTTCGAATGCCACCTTTGCTTCGAATGTCATTTCTGGTGGGAAAATCTCCGAAATTTTCATCATCATCTCTGCTTCGAACGTCGTTTCTCGTACAAAAACCTCCAGAATTTTCGTCACCATGAATGTCGCGCCGCCGTCGAACCGAGGCCCCGCAGCCCGTCGGGAAGGCATACGCATCTAAAAGCCCCGGGCGGCCTCTGCTGTCGCCACCCGCATCGCCTTCCGTGGCACGTTCCCGAATGTCGAACGCGCTGGCAGACGACGGGGGTCCTACGGAGCACTTTCGGCTAGCAGCGGAGGCGGTGTTACCCACGCACTGTACACCAACCACGTTTTCCGCCTCGGAGAACGGAGAACACGCGAAGGTCTCTACCGTTGAGGCGCACTCCGTCGAACTAATGCAGCGCTTTTCGGGCGTGGGCGGGGGCATTCCAGCCGCGAGTTCGCACCCCGTCGAATTCGTACGGCGTGTTTCAGTCGGAGGCTGGGGCATTCCTTCCGGGAGTTCGCACTCCGTCGAACTCGTGCGGCGTTTTTCGGACGGTGGCCGGGGAGGGGGCATTCCTTCCGAGAGTTCAGCACTTGCTGCGTGTTCTTGCGATGGTCGATTCGCACCTTTTGATGATTCCGTCGCGTTTCGTAGAGCACCTGCCGGCGCCGCAGCCACCACCGCTGCCGCTGCCGTGGAAGCTGGATCTTCGGGCACCACCGCAGCCGAGACACATCCCCGAATGTCCCCGTCACACCGCATGCCCGATAGCTGTACAGCATCAGTGGTAGTGCTGCGCTCAACGTCTTCACTTTTAGGCGCTGCGTCGATATGTCCGCCGTGCCTTGGGGCTCTCGACGTCACTGCCTCCGACTCAACGCCGTGCCTTGGGGCTCTCAACGGCGCTGCGTCCAAATCTCCGCCGTGCCTGGGGACCCTCGACGTCGAGTTTCGTGCGAGCGGATCGATCTCAAGGTGCTCGTCTGACGCTGCCTCGATATCTCCGCCGTACCTTGGGGCCCTCGGCGTTGCCCTTCGTGCGAACGTTTCGACCCCGCCTGAGGCAGGGGAGAAAATGGAGGCCGAGGCCGCCCCAGCAGCAGAAGATGTGGACTGCTGCCTCAGAGCCTTGTTGTCGGCCGAGAGGCGGCTGTAGCCCCGGGTGAGGGAGCGGTAGCTTTCGGCGGAGGCGTGTTGTGTTTGCAGCTGATCCTCGTACAGGCCCTTGTACGCCTGCATCAGGCTGGAAGGGGTAGCAAAGGGAAGAGAGCGGCGAGATTGAGAATATCGCACGTGCTTAACTCTTTCGGCACTGCACTCCCGATAAGGGGACAAAATACTTTAAATTAGAGTAGAATCATTTTAGGACTTGAAAGAGGTTAACTCGTTCAGCTGCACCTCTGTTTTATTGCGATAAATTACTCGGGATTAGTGTGGAATTTCTTCCAGTAAAGGGTCAACAAAAGACACCACCCTTGTAGTTAATTGGCGGGGGTGCGATAAGATGGGCACCTGGCCATTACGTGGCAAAAGCAAAATAGGCTGCTCGTGTGAAAGAAAACGCGTTTTAAGGACCCGAGAAGCAAAAAAAAGCCCAAAAGGCACGCTTGGCGGCTACAAGAAAGAATACACTCGTCATATATTTAGGGCCATCATCACCGGCGAGGACTCGAGGTAAAGGAACGAACGGACCATGAAAAAACATCATTTCGAAGCGCCTTGAAGAGTTACATTACAAAAAAATCACAAGGCACGCAGCCGAAAGGGCCGGTTGCCTTTGCTTGGCTCGGTGGTCGCTAGTCGACCTGCTAGCTTGTCGATCAATACAAAAAGGTTGTCTTCGCTAGACCGGGGCTCAATCCAAGCTGTCGCGTTGTTCAATTTTTCACGGGAGTGGGTGCTGATTTGCCGATTAGCATCAAGTGACCGCGTGGGCTTGACCGGGCTTGTTCTTTTCGACCAACCTAAACCGATGGCCCTTCTGCTTGACTGTGCGCCTCACTTTGTGCCTGCGCTTATCTAAGCTGCTTGGGTGTACCATACTTTCCACTGGCTTACGGAATTACTGTAGTACATCACGCGGGCGACCAACACCTTTTGATACCCCAACCGCACAGCAACACACCTTTCGGCCTGCTGTCGACGACGCCGTTCCGCCATCATCACGCTGCGGGAGTGAGCGTCGGAGAGCGCCGCTCTCGATTCTGCGTCTTTGACCTGACCGAACAAACAGCGAACAAGCATTGGGAGAGCATCATGAGTACAAGCAGGGAGCATATGTGGCAAAGGGGTCGAAAAAATGCTCGAACCTGACAAATCGAATACTGCTACACATTGCCATGGATGCTCTCGTTTCGCCGAGGGTACGATTGGAGGCTAAGGTAGACCTGCCTCCGGGAGTACCGGGCCTCTTCTGCAACTCTTGACCACGCCTACCAACGGTAGGTCCTCGATGGGTATCGCCAACGTACTACTGGTATGTTATTAGTAGTCTGTCAACAGGTTTAAATGCTACATTCCCCCTTGTCGTAGGCAGCGTTCGCCTGTCGATCAAGCGCTCACATATGGCGATGCGTGTCTCCAAAAGTTGTGTTGTGCTTCCAAAGTACTGCCGTTCATTTCAACTATAGACAAGAAATGCTTTCTCTTTCTCCATCTCTTAGTTGATATAGGTCCTGGATTTACACCGTCAAGTAAACACGGCTCGTCACCGTACAGTAGGACACATACGAGTATAATAGCACCATTGCCAAGATGAAAAGATGCAGGGATACTGCCGCGCCCCAGAGCGTGCGACAAAAAACACACACGATAGGACCGAAATAATGCACATAATACACATGCAAGTATCATAGCGCCATTTTCACGATGAAAAGGTGCAGGGACACTGCCGCGCCCTAGAGCGTGCGACAATAAACACACACGATGGCACTGAATCCCAAAGTACTCACGGTGCGAGCATCCTTGAGCCGCTTCACTTCTTCTCTCAACGCTTTGACTTCTCGAACCGCACCGTCCGCCCTCTGCCGCTGCTCTCGACCAACCCCTTCCTCTTGCTGTACAGTTCATGGGCGCAACGCACAATCAACCACAGGCTTTGGTGAGACGTCACAGACTGCGGTGAGAGACATCACAGACATCGGTGAGACATCACAGATATCGGCATATACAATGACAGAGTTGAGAGGTGATAACACTGATCAAGGTAGGGCAGAGCGTTCTCTCAACGCTAGATCGTGGATGGTAGATAGAATAGGTGCTGCTTGTACTTTGCGCAGCTGAACAAACGTTAATCCCTCTAGAACTGCATCCAGGTTTGTTAAGACAAACTATTGGGGCTTAAGAGCGGGAACTGTTGGAGTGGTCGAAGGGCAAAAGAGAGACGGCGCAACCTAATCAGCAGCAAGTCACTGGCTATGCTAAATACGAAAAGGTCAAATATTTACAGTTGCCGTACGCAGAACAAGTGGAAGGCTCAGCGTGAGACGCAGCGGCTAAATGCCGCCCAACCCCCAACTACCACACCGAGGACGTCGTTCTATGATACTTCGCACAGTGGTGGTCCGTCTATAGCGCCGGTATGTGCCATACGGAAATACCGGTACTATCGCAGCAACCGGCACAACTCCGCATACTGCCACCACAGGTTGTTCCCACCTGTGCCAAGCGATACCATGGGCACTATAACGGGTAACCGGCACTACTCACCCGCACTATACAGGGACAACCACTGTACTCCTGAAATCAACTTACAAAAAACACGTCACGTCGTTCTTTCGAGTACTCCCGAAATCAACACACACCAAACACCAACACGCAACGTCATTCCACCTTGTACTCCTGAAATCAACACATAGCAAGCATCAACACGCCCACAATTTTTGGTTCCTTCTCGAAACTGCAGTTGCTCCAGTAGGACCGCATGCGCACTACCGGTAAGTAGAACGGCGGCACGTGATATTTAGAGCGATACGAGTCGCGCATATAACGTGAGCAGGGAATATTTTTACCTTGAGCTGCTTGGCAAGCCGGCCGGAATCTCTCCTGGCTAGCACGAGCTCCTGGCTGAGATTGTTCACTCTTTCCCTCAGCCATTCTACCTGCCGCAGTAAGTGGCGAAACAAAATAGAACGGAACAAAACGAGCGAGTGCAGGCATCAGACCAAGTGAACAGGCAGACAGATAGAATGGACACAACTCCTCTTCGTACAAGTACTATGTAGATTGATGCTCGTCTGGCCATTTGGCTCCATTATAGCCCTTACAGTAAGTTCATCAGGCAATCGCTGTGAGCGCGCGGCCTCCGTCTGTCACGCGCCTTGTGGGAACTAGAGGGTTAAGGCTGCAAGATAGATCTACCGCTTCGATATCGCGCCGCCATCTATCTACCGGTAAGTTCGAAACATTCGGAATGGCTGCGCGCAGAACCCTGTCGCAGATATTTTTCCTGCTGCTGCTTTGGACACGAGGGCAGGAGACGCTCATACTTGGTATTCTGCGGTCACAGGTACAGGTTCAGAACTATTGTAGGTATCTTGGTCCTGTTGCGGTTGCTACGATCGACACAACAACCAGTAGTATTGCTACTGCTGCGGCACGAGCTCGTCGCCGCCCAGCCGGCAGCATGCCGCCGGCCGACTTTGGCTTTTTTAAATTAGGCGGCGGATATCGCGGGCGCTCGAAGAATGCATGCCAGCCTGCGCTGAGGCTCCTCGTGGCGACCTTGCTGTGCTACCAAAGGATCCGTGAACTGCGAACTACGAGGAGGGGACTGATGGTACTATTGATAGCCTACGAATACTTTCATGCGCGCCAATTTTCGAAAACTACTCATCAGTACGGGTACGACGATAAGGCAGTGAAGGGGGACACGACCCGTACTCGCTCGAGTACGAGATAAATTGTGTGGCAAATCCTCTCTTTCAAAAATCCCATCATATAACTGCGTCGGTCATATCATACGGGTATCATTCGGGAGTTTGAAATCCAAGAACGTCCGCCCGAACGGGATAACAAAGAAGGGCACTCGCGCGAACCCTTGCTTGAGCTAAAACCAGCCCGCCATGCGCGCTTGTCACCTCTCTAAGCGTATCCTGGTGGTGTCCGGGTTCTATGCGGACATCCTCATCGTCGCTGGCTGGCGGCGGCGGCGGCGGCCGTCGGCGGCTTCGTGCTCGAGGCGCCGGCATGGCTCTTGGATCTACACCGGAGCTATCTCGCACTTCGGCCCACGCGTGCGCCGCCACCATCCCACCATCATCGCGCCCGGCGAGGCTTACAAGCTCGAAGCGCTGGTGGCCAAGTGCTAACCCGAGGTCGAGCAGCTGGCCCACCTCTGCGGTGGCTGCTGGGTGAGATGGAGGATTGGAGGGGGGGCGATATCGCGTCCGGGCGCTGCCAAGATAATCCTTCGTAGTTGCGTTCCCAGCGCCTCTGGAGTCTTTGGGCGCAAGGGAATAGCGCTCGTCTGATGGTGACAACATGGTGCTCCGAATACGCAGCGCTTGCATTACCCAGGTTGTACAGGGCTAGAAGTCTGCGCAGTGTACCAGAGGCGAGATGCGGTCTGTGGTCTGTGTGTTGGTGGGCTTTAACGATTTTCAAACTGAGGTTTCGTAAAGACATGAGTTGTCTTTTTAGGAGGGGACACAATGGTCTCAGAACCGCCCATCAGATCCCCGTGAGCCCGAGCCCGCAAGCACGCAACAACCTGCAACTAGCAGGGGGTAAGTTGCATAACCAGTATCTGCCTTCTTAGGTTCTTCTCCTAGGCAGCATGGCCATCCTTGCGCAGCCTGTCAGGTGAGGATGCACCGGCATTAGCTTAAATCACGATAGGGTAGGGGCTTTTGCTGAAATCAGCAGCACTTGTTTCGTGTACAAGGTACTCTGTATATCATAAAGGGTGCCGACTGAATATCAAAAAGCTTGTGCGCACCCAGAGGTTGCTTGTATGCTTATGTGCGGTAGAGGTGCTGGCACTGTTACTGAACACCTTCTTTGTGCCATGGGCCCGTGGTGTGGTACTTGCTCGAGGCTAAAATTGTGTCATTTTGGCTTGGTAAGTAATTATCCTGCCGGGTTGCACTTTGGCGAGCAGGGCGAACACCGAACACCGACTCTACTGCACAGGCGCCTGCTTTTCTTCAAATTTGCAGACGTACCCAGGGTACATGATGTTTGATCACTATTAATACTTTTAATAATGTTAATATCTGTCTTCATACTCCCAATAATGTATACCAAAACCCGCCATTTATACTTGTAGTCAGTAGCAGTAGCGCAAAAAACAAAATAATATGACCCCGCTCAGGTAGAGAAAACTTACCTATTATACGCACTTAGCCACAAGTACCATCAACCCTGACCAAGGCATCCACCTGCAAACCATCCACCGTACATATGATACTCGTAGGGGAGTATAATAGTGGAAACTACAGCAGTAATAAATTCATAAAATAGATACAGTATATACCAGGTATGATGTTAGATCTAGCTCAAAATTCCCCACCTAAAGTAAAAATACCAACTCCAACCATTAGTCTATAGTGGAGAAGAACAAATTATATTTTGTATAGTCTACAAGTATAGACTAAATATTTTAGAACAAAAGATTAGGACCTCTCCCATTAAGAAAAAACTCACCCACATCGTGTGTATTACAAGTACCAACAACGAAGCTCGCAAAGATGAGTTTTGACCTGAAATTCATCGAACTCACGGCTGACGTCCTTAAAATGTGTTCATGAAGTACCAACAACGCAGCTTGCAAAGATGAGTATTGACCTGAAATTCATCGAACTCACGGCTGACGTCCTTAACCCCTGTACAACTGGAAACCCTTTTTGGACAAAATTACTTGGATTTAGTATGGGGAGGGGTTTGGGGGCTCCAAAAGGGTTAAAACATTTTTATATAATCGCTGCTGCTGCTGTTCGCTGCGGTACTGGCGTATGAGCTCGTATCGTCGTATTTTGTACTTACTCGTAATATGCACACCCTGGCGTATATTTGGTGTAGGTATTGTTCTGCCCCCCTTGAAATCCCCCCCCCCCTTCAATTCCCCCTCTCCCTTGAATTACTACAGAAGCAGCAGCAGTAGTTACCCTTCCCCCCATTGTCTAGTCTGTGGTCACAGGATAGGCTCCAATATCTCTGGAGGCGAAGAGCATCTCTCAGGAAAAATCCACATCCAGGGGAGTGGTGTGTTCTTCACGTTGCACCGATGTTTTCACCCATCTACATCCAGCACAACCAGTTTCCTTGCTCATGCCTCGTTGTTGTTGTTTCTCTCACATTAACTTGCATAATCAAGTCCGTGGTCACAGGACAGACTCCAGTCACTATGGAGCTGAGGAATACCCCAGGGAAAAAACACAAATCAAAGGTGGTGCACACATGTATCACAGCTGACGCAATTCATGCCTCCGCCAGAAACATAAAAAAAAGTGGAATCGGGAGTCGGCCTACGATGTGCCCAGTTCATACTGGTGCATACGTCTCACTACTCGCTCATATCGCTTGCCACCCAAGAAAGACTACCGTATTTATATTACGCATAGTGCCTATCACTACGCATACGCACGTCAGACTAAAGTCAATTGGAAAAAAGAAACAGGAAAGATAACAAGATAAAGGAAAGAAAAGGAAAGAAAAGGAAAGAAAAGAAAAGAAAAGAAAAGGAAAGAAAAGACAGGACAAGAAGAGGAGCAAGGAAAGGGAAAGAGAAAAAACGTCATACTAGCAGACCCTAGGAACTGACTAAAGACGGCATTGGGCTCATAGAGGATCCATCAAGTGCGTCAATGGCACTGGGGAGAGAACGTAACAAGGCGAATAAGTCAGAGCGGCCTTACGCTAACTTGTGACGACCATTGGAAGGCCCACAAATTTCAAGACGATGCTGGCCAGACCCAGACTTCAGTCTCTTGGGCAGGACGCCCCCCCCCCCCCGCCCCCCCCCCCCCCGCCCCCCCCCCCCCCCCCACTCCCCCCTCCCCCCTCCCCCCCTCCCCCTCCCCCCTCCCTCCCTCCCCCCTCCCCCTCTCCCCCCTCCCCCCGGCCGCTCAGAGATGCCGACGGTGGATGGCGCTGCCGCGGCCTTTGCGCGTCGCTCTGCAGCTTTGAGTCTCTCCGTCTTATGCCATTTCCGCATGAACATCTCGGCTCCCTCCTCTTCTCGTCGGAATCATACGAGAGACGAGCTCTGTGGTCACTGGTCACAAACTACGAGACGGAGATACACATGTCAAATACAAGAAGGTGATTTGGCCATGCAATGCCAACCGCAATGAGCACGCGGGCGAAAAACAAAAAAAATCAAGCCAGCACCCAGCACCAAAAGGAAAAGAAACAATTGAAAAAAATGAGGGAAATAGACCGGCACGATAATGAAAAAACAAGGACAACAAACAGCCAGCAATTACTATTATTACTACAAGTACAACACAGCAGATGACACCATTCAACCGACATCTAAGACAGCAACCATATTGGTAATTAGAGTGTTTGCGAAAAAAGTCTTCAAGAAAAATGCTTTCCTTCCGCTTAAAAGCGTGAAATCCCTTCCGATCATAGTTTTGGTGTTTTTGCGTTGGAAGTGGATCGTGCAGGCGACGCCTCCAAAATTGAAGTCGGAAGTGGGGGTATGCGGCAAGAAGGCCAAATAAAAAGAGGAAAGAAGCACAAAAAAGTGAGAAAAAAACAGCGTACCAGGTACGATTAGCGACGGCAGCCAAGCAACGACGGTGGCGGCAAAGTTCACCGCAGTGCCGCCAGCGCTATCCCACCACAGCAAGCAGCGGCACAGCTGGCGGCAGCTTCCGCTTCAGCAACCAAAACCATCAGCACCTGCGCCAGCGCCAGCATTGGCAACAGCAACAACTTCTATTTTTGCTTCTTTCAATTGTGGGACCGGCTTGGCATTCTTCTCGTCGTATGCTGCTGCTGATGCTGCGCTCAGCGTATATCGCCACCGCGCAGGCGCTGTCCGCTCCGGGCAAGCCCGGCGCCCGACACTTGGACCACGGCGGCCTCACACCGCGCCGCTGCTGCTATTGCTGCTGCTATCATGGTGTGGTTGAATTGAAATGATGCACGACGAGCTGACCTGTTGTTACGGTCTAATCTAGAGCCGGTTGTCCCGGTGGCGTGTCAGGTTATCCTAGAGCCTGGTATAGGTCAGTTTCGTGAGTTCGAGTTTCCCCGAGTGCATAATCGTATGAAGTCGAAGGGACTTTTTCTTGTGAACAAATTGACTTGCGGAAAGCGCGAGAGCGTAAGTTAGCATCACTCGATGAAAAATCGACGAGCACTGAGATTGCTGAACCCTATGCGCGATAAAAACAATTGAAGGCAAGAACCGGGAGGGGAGAAGGGACGACACCTGTGACCACGGCTTGTCCACAAGCTGGAAAGTAGAAATGTGAAATATATATATCAGCATAGCGCACGAGCACGAGTACGAGAAGCCGACGCATTCTCTACGACACCAAGCGGGCGAGACCGCACCGTCGTAACACCCGCCGGTTGGCACACCCCAGCTCCGTCCACCCGCGGCATCTACACCTCTCGAGTCTGTGTATTCTCAGCGTTGTTGTGCTGTGTCGATGCAGCATTGAGCAAACAGCAGGCAGCTGGTGGCGCGTGCCAGGCAAGGAAGATGCTCCGTGATTAGTGATTGGAGCTGCGTCCGGGCAAATGCTCGGTGTGTTGTAGGCCATGGATACGGAGAGCCAAAAAGTACCAATTTTTTTTATCAAAACCGACCTTCGCTAAAAGTATGGTTTTGCCTCTTTTTTAGAAAAATGCCGCAAGGCCTACCTGTGGGGGGATTTTTGAAGGGGGAAGGGGAATTTGTACGAAGGAGTTTTTTCGCAAACACTCTATTAAGCAAGCAAAAACGCACCAGCAAGCAGAAGACGCCACCCAGCTGCCGTCAGGGCAGTACCCAACCTGGGCTCCGAACGCAACTGCTATTAATAGAGGGTTAGGAGCATTGCTGCGTGGTCTGTCCTCTACTTACTGTATCTTGGACAGCGGTTTTCATACCGACATCGTCGCCTCAATAGCCCCCAAGGGTACCCCAAAAGGAAAACAGAAAAGGCGAAGTGAAATGGAAAAAGAAAATGTAAAGGAAAAAAGGGACGAAACGAAAAAGGGGAAAAACAGGTTCAGCAACAACCCGCATACAGGCAGTGGTAGTACCGCATTATCGGCTGACGCTGCACCCCCGAGGGGAACAGAGCAGGCGATCCCAACAACAAACAACAAAAATAAAACACAAGGCAGTCGCAGTAGCTTGAGGTTACGTAAACAGGTCCTACCTACTATTCGGCCTGGCGCCTTGCTACCCTGTTTGCAGTCTCCTTGCTTTCTGCACCAGCGGTTTTTCTGGTCCCCCAACCCCCCTTTCGGCTTTGTGCTTTGCGCACCCGGGCTGCGCGGCGCTTCGATCTCTTATGTTCCTCCTCTACGTGCCACCTGAACATGAACCGTTCGGATTCTTCGAGAATTCCTCGGTACCACTTGCCCGCCTTCTTTTGCTGCATGGACCCACAGTACGGTTTCCACTCCATCTTGCTGTGGGGAATCTTCCGTGTTGCCTTCGGTGGATCGAAAAACGGCGAAGTCGTCTCTCAGGGTTCTGAGCCAGTTGTTCGGTGGCCTACCTGGTCTCGTGTTTTTCCACCGGCTATGTCGGCGACCATTATCAGACTGGGTAATCGCCCTTTGTTTTGCCGTATCATTGCCCCAGCGAAGACGAGCCGCCGTTTCCGGATGGTCGTTGCGATGCTCTCGCAGTTCGTCTTCCTGAGGGCCTTGGCGTACGAGGGGTTGGTGTGGTCCGCACGACGCTGGAAGCCAACGACTCGCCGGAGGACTTCGAGGTACGCCTTTCGGAGCTCGTCATATTAAGTCGCGTTGAGGGTCCACGTCACACACCCGTACAGCAGGGCCTCAATCACCTCGGCCTTCAGCAGGCGGACGTTCAGGCTGAGCCGGGCGGTCGTCACATCTTAATAGCTCTGGACCGAACCGCTTGTAACATCCCCTCATGGGTCGGACTTGTCGCTTAATTTCAACCATGAGGTCAGCGTCTTCGTGGGCAACGCCGCCGAGGTGTAGAAACTGCATTGCTTGTGTATACCTCTGTCCTGCTGCTTCGATGACGAACGGTGGAGCCCTGGATGCAAGGTCCCGTGTTTGCGGCAGCATGTCTCCGTCTTTTTTTCCGAAACCGTGAGGCCTGCTGCCCCGAAGACGGTGACAATTACTGTCAGCGTTAGCAAGGCCCTCTGCCGATTTCGAGACAATGCCTGCGTCGTCGTCGTTAATCGTGCCCCACACGGCCCTCCGCACGCATACCAACGGGTTCTAGACTCTGCCAGTCCCATCATCGTCTCGTCGAGATGGACTAGGTTCTGCACGATGCCTTCGTCTCCGCTGAAGCGAACGAGGGCAACGCCTGACGCAGCGGCGAAGAACATGTTGAACAGAAACGTCGATATCACGCAACCATGCCGAAGCCCCTCCGTGACGTCAAACCAGTATCACGCAGCTTGCAAGATGAGGATCGACCATTACATCGATCGAACTCACAGCCAACGTATTTGAAATATATTTATGCAAAATTCCCCACCTAAAGTAATAATTAATACTAACACCAATCAATGTAGCGGAGAAAAACATTTGTTTATAAAAGAAAAGAACCCCTCCCAAAAACATTTCACCCACATAGCATGGTACAAGTATCAGCAAGCAGATTCAAAATTCGTCGAACTCACATCTGATGTCCTGAAAATATATATAGTACATGTATTTAAATATTAGAGTGACAGCGTATAAATTTGGAACCGTGGGTTCGTGTCCTTCAGAGTTTTAAATCTTTTTGGGGTGGGAGTAGCTGACTTTAATTCTCGAATGCTGTATTAAGAGCAACATATAGATAACTCATAATATTCTGTATTCGTACTCTTCCCGATATTAAAGCCCCCGGGGGGAGAAAAACAAAATAAACCGCCTACCATACATATGATAAAGCAGTATAGTGGAAACTACAGTAATAAATTTATAAAATAGATGTGATGTTTTACCTAGCTCAAAATTCCCCAGCTAAAGTATAAATACCAACACTTACCATTATAGTGGACAAAAAATAAGACACCTCCCGATCAAAACTCACTCATATAGTATATTACAAGTACCAACAACGCAGCTTGCAAAGATGAGTATTGACCTGAAATTCGTCAAACTCACGGCTGACATCCTTGAAAATTAGTTATAAAATATGAAATAGCAGGTAAAGAACTGAAGAAAAGTCGTACACCGCATTAGGCAAAGATATAATAGTGGCATCGGAAGTCAGCGTACGTACGTATGATATGGAATTTCGGATTGCAGCGTTCGCATTAGCTTTCGCGTCCGCGTTAGCGTTGGCGTTCTCAATAGCGATAGCGCCATCGTTAGCCTTATGGTGATCGTTAGTGTCAGCAGTAGCGTTAGCGTTAGCGTTAGAGTTGACGGTAGCGTTATCGTTAGCGTTAGCAGTAGCGTTAACGTGTTAGCATTTACGGTAGCGTTATCGTTAACGTTATCCTCAGCGTTCGCGTCAGCGTTACCGTTACCGCTACCGTTACCGTTACCGATAGCGATACTTCCAACGTTATCTTCGGCATCATCAGTGTCGGCAGCGTTATAGTTGGCGTTAGCGTTAGCGTTAGCGTTAGTTGTTGGCGTTGGTAGTGGCGTTGGCGTTAGCGTTGACGTTAGTGTTAGCGTTAGCGTTAGCGTCATCGTTAGTGTTATCGTTGGCGGTATCGCCAACGTTAGCGTTAGCATCGACGTCAGCTTTAGTGTTATTTGGTGTAATATGATATCCCCCTTGTCAGGTTCGAAACATGTTCACAAGCAGCACCTATTCCCGAGCTAGCAATCTCTTGCGAACAGGAGCTTAGCGCGCGCTGCCTCTGCTAGTACTCGCCATGTCGATGCCTACCTGGTGCTGGTGCTCGTTTGTCTCCTCAACGCAAGCAGAAAGATGACTGGGGCAAGGGTAGCTTCAAGAGGGGTGAACTACACGCTGCTCGGCCTTGCCTTAATCGGTCTGGGGATCGCCAAGCTGGCGTTCGTACACTGGGAGATGGATAGCCGGTTGCAGAAAACATCGTTCGGGACAGAAGGGTGAGACAATAATGTGGCGGGGGGACCGAGGGGGGTGGGGGTGGGGGGTTGGCAGGGGTGGAGGTGGAGGTGGGGGGTGGGGGTGGGGGGTTGGGGTTGGAGGGGGAGGAGTGGGTGTACTCATTTTCTGGGTTGCCGAACTATGACAATAGCGGTATGACCCTCGTATTCCTACAATGCTGGGACAGAGCACGTCGGATTTCACCGACCAGGCAAGCATGGCGTGCATCAAGCGCGAAGCGCCGCGAGGCGTTCGGCGAGTTGCGTGAAGGGTGAGCTGCCTCGTGCTAAGAACTGTTTGTGAGGAGGACTCCGGCACCTTGTGCGTACTTTCTTGCATCATATGGTTGACGTAGTGGATTTTTTTTCAACTGTTTTCTGGTGTGGCCACTTCCTGAGACAGCAATGGGCATACTATGTAACTGCCTCGTGGGTGCTTTACCGTACACATACTACGTTATATCATCCCCCTTACGCGGAGTTAAGGTTCTCCACAATCTCGGTTTTACAAGAAACTAGGGGCGTACTCATTCATGATTTGCTCAGGTGATTTAACGATTGACCATGCATCCCTTGTGGAACGTAAGACCAATACAAGTACGATTACAATGTAGCTCCTCATAGGCGCGCCTTCGACATTTGCGCGCTCAATACCAGGTACGTTTTTTTTGTTTTCCCTATGGCCAAGGGTACGGCAGGGGGCGTGTGTCACTTTGCGGCCTGTTGTTGCAGTCTCTCGGCGTCACTCGCGCGAGTGAACCCCCGCGTCCTTCACGTGTCTCAAGCTTTGGTGCTATTATTTCAATCTTGGCCATATGCGCAATAGCATGGTTAGCTACGCTGCGCAATAAACAATCGCCTAAGTATTTTTGTCCGTGAGCTGCGGAGTGACTCTTGCGAATGGCTCAACACCGGTCAGTGGAAATGGGGGTTCCCTATGGTACCCTATGCTACCCTACCATAGAGGTGGAGCGCTTGGCAACGGGGGAGCACGTTCAAGGGCTGATATTTCAGCGGCTCAGAGCCACTTGCCCGAGTGGCTCACCCTGCTTTCTTGCATGTCTTTCGTGCGCGTTTGTGCTTTTCATTTCGCGTTATGCACCGGCATGCAATTGTTCGGTACGCCGCTCCAACGTGTTAGCAATATTGGGGGTACTCCGCCTACATACCGTAACTTGGGGCGGGGGTTTCCACTGTGAAGCTTTGGGTGATTGTAAAAGGTAATAGCATGGTGCTGTTCTGTGGATGCCAGGTCCCCTTCCACCGTAAATATGTATCGCCGCATCGTATACAATATCAAGGTAACTAGAGACCCCTCACCCGTTCCGCGTAGACCCGAGGGACCGACGCGCCTCGGGTGTATCTTCCCCACCACAACCACACCAAAAATAACCTGCAGGGGGCACCCCCCCACATTTTGGCGCCGTCGGCAGGACAGCATGAGGGGAACTAGGGGGCTTTTTGCCCACGCTGATTATTCCGCGAACGTAGCAGCTACGTTTGCGAAATGGGCCGGGCAAGTCTGGTCTGCATCAAACCCATTCCTTTCGGTGTTTGTAACGCACCTTGGTTGTACCAACGTGTGATGTCACTCGCATTTGGTGATACTGGATAAGCCATTAGTTTGTTTTGTAAAATCGTTCCAACTACGCCAGCAGTTGAGTTAAACAATTTTAGGGTCGATCCTCATCAACCATTGGTTGGTTTTGTTACATGGATAATTTCCCTGCGTGTTCCGCTACATGGAATCGCCACGTAAAGCTTGCGGGCGGCATGCTTCTCGCGCTTCAGAAAGCTGGCTGGACACTCAAACCTATTAAAAATGCTGTGCGCTCTCATGTGGACTGCACATAATGTACAAAACATGCGCGTATAAACGTACCTACAATACAACAAAGCTTCACCTCTTTCGTTGACCTTACCAAGAACGCTCCACACACTGATGTGTTTGTACCAGGACAGCCTTGGGGGAACTACCCGAGTTTGCCCTCGTGGGTTACTCCGCGAAGTTTGCGGTCAGTGTGGACAGCGGTACTACGCCCACGACTCGACTTCTTTTGAGCTACAGCAGTAGATTACAGCGTACTCACAGGTGTTGTCCACGGCCTGTTCCGGCGTGGAAGCACTACCCTGCGCCCGGCCGCTCGACTTTTGCATCCTTGTGCAATATCGACCTAAACGTTGCCGTTGGTTGGGTTCGGGTGTTGAATACCTCTCGAAAGCACCTGTCTCGGGAGCCTCTAACTCGGGCACTCTAATACCGTCTGATAGTCCGTACTGGAGCGTCCGAGTTACAAGCCTTCATACTTCGTATCAGTATCTTTGAGAGGACTGACATCCAAACTAAACCAACGGCAACGCCTAGGTGCGTACTGCACAATAATACAGAGGTGGAACGGCCGCGCGCAGCTTACTGCCGCCAGGTTGGAACAGGCCATGGAAAACTCTGTGAAGCAGTACACTGTGGTCTGCTGCAGGTGGTGTGGTGTGGTGTGGTGTGATACCGCAGACGAGTTATGGGGGTAGTACCAGTCCTCAAGAATATTGAAAATTGTTACTTTAAATCGGCACTTTTTTGTTTAACACGGGCAGTCACACGTCTCCAATACAATTGGGGCGATGTAGATACCAGATCCCCTTCCACCCTAGATAGTACCGCCTCATTCTACACAAGCTCAAGATCACCAGGGGTCCCTCTCACTCCGTTTCGTGTGGACGCGAGGTATCAACCCACTTCGGCGTGTCCTCCACACCACACCCCCACGAGAGATAACCTAACAGGGTCTGCCAGGAGCATCGCCCCGCGGCTGAGGAGGACATTTTTTGGAAGCAAGCAGTAGGAAGTTTAACGCCTGTGGGTATTTTTGAGATAACACAATGATGATTGTAGCACCTCACAGCCCGGCTGCGGAGGTAGGAGATGCGTCCGAAGTGTCAAAAGTAGGGAGATGTACGAGGCGTGCGCGCGATGTAACGATACTTGTACTGCTGCTGCACAATCTTCCTGTTATACTGTAGAACATAGTTGTGAAGATAGTTGTGAAGATATTTGCGAAGATAGTTGTGAAGATAGTTGTCAAGATGGTTGTCAAGATAGTAGTGAAGATAGTAGTGAGATAGTAGTGAAGATAGTTGTGAAGATAGTTGTGAAGATAATTGTGAAGCTAGTTGTGAAGATAGTTGTGAAGATAGTTGTGAAGATAGTTGTGAAGATAATTGGGAAGATAATTGGGAAGATAGTTGTGAAGATAGTTGTGAAGGTAGTTGTGAAGATAGTTGTGAAGATAGTTGTGACGATAGTTGTGTTAAACCCCTCCTACAATAGAGGTGCACCACTTTTTTTTTCTTCAAGGTTCTTCAATCTGGGAGCTTAAGACCTCTCCCAAGAACCGATTTGGAGAAAATAAAACTGCTACCGGATGCAAAATACCATGGCCTAGGCACGCACAGAGAGTCGTGAAAAAAAAATGGCCGAAATTCTGTCGATTGTTGGGTTAGTGAGGAGCTCCGTCATATAGAAAACATTTCACGCGAAAAGTGCTACCTCCATCGTAGCAAGCCCCGAGTACAGTAATTGTAGACTAATAATCGAGTAATTGTAGACTAATAATCGAAACCGAAATATGGTTTGCCGGTCGCCCCGGTGGCGTATCGGGTTATCCTCGAGCCTGGTATAGGTCAGGTTCGTGAGTTCGAGTCCCGCCGAGTGCATACTCGTATATATATTCGAAGGGACTTTTTCTTGTGCACAAATTGACTTGCGGAAAGCGCGAGAGCGTGAGGTAGCAACACTCGATGAAAACTCGATGAGCAGTGGGATCGCTGAACCCTATGCGCGATACAAATTGAAGGCAAGAACCGGGGGGGGGGAAAGGGACAACACCTGTGACCACGGCTTATCCAGAAGATGGAAAGTAGAAGTGTTCGAAAAAAAAAAAAAAATGGTTAGTAGTATGATAGTGTTATAGTAGGGACCCCCCAGTAAGACGGTGGTGTGGTATAGAGAGCAATATGACCATGACCGCCCTATTGAGGGAAGTCGCCTTACTTACTCCGGGTTGTGAGTACAATTACCTATAAATATTCGCGCCAAGCGATTTTGACCGCCTTCTATAGGGATACCGCCTTAGTGGGGGACCCCTACTTTATACCAGGTATACGGTAGGATTTTGTTTTTGTCGTGGGTTCTGGTATCTATGGTCCCCCGTAAAAAAGTATGGTTAACAAGACCGCACTGTGGTGCTTTTTGCTAAAATTAATAGTACGCTACAGCTGTGAGATCGAGGATTTCGACGAAGCTCATCTTTGTAAGCGCTGTGTTGCTTTTTAGGTCGCCATGCCTGGGTCTGAAAGCGGTTATGGCTCAAAGCCTGCTTGCTAAAGAGCTGTGGCTGGTTATACTAGTAGTAAGGTATAGTAATAGTAAGTCGCCGACTAGTTGTTGGTTGGCTACCGGTAGGTATTACGGTTGGTTGCGTGCGGGAATTTGCGGAGTTGTAAGTATTTTTGCATCTGATAGGCGCGTTTGTAGCTCGACGCGTGGTGTTTAGCAGTACAGGTCAAGTCGGTTAGTTGGCTTCAGCCCCCCATCCAATCAAATACCTGCATACTGTACGGCACTATTAATTATAACAACGGTACTCATGAACACGTCCAGCCCACTCACAGCCCTGGTGCAGTACAGAACACCCGCCAGGTATAATAATGCTGAGAAACAGTGGCATATGAAAGGCAGGCTCATGCTGGCAGGAATGTACTTGTATGAACTCCGGGAACCGTGGTTATACCATTTTTAGTGTAGAATGCACCCTTTCCCGAGCAAGAAATCCCAGCCTCGGTCGGCATTTGTGTTCCTTGCTTGGTGTCCTGATGGTGTCCTGTCGGCGTCCTGTTGGTGTCCTGTCCGTATCCGGTTGTTGTCCTGTCGGTGTCCTGTTGGTGCACTTGCCGTTGCCGTTGCCTTTGTCGCTGACGTTGATGCTGACGTTGATGCTGACGTTGATGCTGACGTTGATGCTGACGTTGATGCTGACGCTCATGCTGACGTGCATCAGGTGTACTCGTTACCGCGACATGATGTCTCCGGAGGACATCATTCCGGTATTCGAAGGCGTGTTTGTTGGCTCCAGCGACGAGCGGAGGAAGCACGCAATGAACGCCGTAGGGGCTGAGGCAGCCCCCTGGGGAGAACTCTTCGCCATCTGGAACGTTGACACAGCCGGGCAGGTTCGTTGCTTTGTCGGATTTTCGGTAGGTCGATCTGATGGGGGTTTGAGTTCGTTGGAGTTCAGTAACTACTGGTATTCTATTAATATTAGTATACTAATAGTACGTCGCCAAGTGAGTAGTTAGTAGTTGGCTAGGGGCTAAAGCAACCCCTTGGGGAGGCCTATTCGCCATCTTGGGCCACTTTTTATATACACAGTGCTATTAGTTTAGAGAAATATGACTACAAATATGTGTAGAACACACAGACAAAACAGACAGCATTACTGCAAAACGTACCCAACTCTTATCCCCACAGTTTATCCCACAGCGATCGCTCTGTTGTAAAAGGTTTGATATCTTAATACCTGGTATGTAAAACGAATAAACGCGCGAGCGTGCCCGCGGTTTTGCCAGCGTTTGTTTTATTGCAGCCGTTACTCCCCCTTTATCTCGACCCACCGCTCCCCTGCAACAAACTTGTTTCGTATTTTATTTCCATCCTCCGGCGGACAAAGAACGTGAAGCTTAATCTCACCTCATTTGCACATATGTGTCGTGCGTCAATTTTACTCGGCTGCCGGCACAACGGTGCTTCCGTGGCAACGTTCCCGATTTTTCTTCCACCGTTGTTGTGGCTGTATGTAAGCAGCACCCCAAAACGGCGCGGCTTGAGCTGGAGGGGTTTCCCGTAGGAACGGCGTTCCGGCCTCATGGAATGCACTACCAATCCGAGACTGGAGAGCTGTTCGTGATCAATCACGCCTATTCTCAGGGCGGCGAGCGCATAGACGTCTTCAAGGTTTGTCTGTTTTGGGTAGTCTTGTGGTTCGTCATTTTTTGTAGTCTTGCCGGCGGGACGGGACCGGAGGTTTCTCTGGTTGCTGTCTCGCGGAGGCGTGTTTTGGTGTTGCTGTCGTCGCCATGTCGCCGTCGTCGTCGTCGTCGTCGTGCGTTTAGTTCGTGCTTCACTCGTGCCTTGATGCGTTGACTTGTGCTTTGCCTTGCCTTGCCCTGCCTTGCCTTTCCTCGCCTTGCTCGTTTTCGTGCTTGTACATATACTTGGAAGTGCACACATATATTGCTTGCTTTGCTTAGCTTTGATTTTCCATGCGTTTCCTTGCCTTTCGTTTTCTTACTCTTGTCTTCCCTTGCCCACTCCCTTGCCACCCCCCCCCCCCCTTGCCCTTACCTCCAAAAAGGTGTCCGAGACCTTCCCACAAGACCCTTTGCCCACAATACACCCGTCGCTCTTCGAGGTGACGCCTAAACCACCCCTCCCGGAAGGAAAAGAGGGCGCGGCCCGATACGCCGACAACGCCCCCGTCGCTATCCAGAAGGTTATCGATGGTGTCGATAATCTCCGCGCTATGCTAGTTGGCGCTGTAACCGGTGGCAATCAAATCGACGACAACACCCCTGAAGCGGGTGTCGCTCGAAGTGACGCTGCTGAAGGTGGGGGGCAGGAAGCCGGCGATGCGGCGGAGGAGGACGGGGAGGAGGTTGGGCTGGGTGGGGGTGGTCAGGGCGAGGGTGAGGGTGAGGGTGGTGGGGGTGAGGACTTGCCGGAAGGAAGAAGCTACGACGAAAAGCGAGACGAAACGCTTGGCGATCAGGTGCGGATGGAGGTGGTAGAGAACTAGGGTGGGATAGGGATTGGGGGGTAGGGCGGAGAATGGGCTGGGTGAGGGTGGTGGGGAGTGTGAGGGTGGTTAGGTCGGAGGGATGCTTGATGGGGGGAGTGACGTCGAGAAAAAGGGAGGGGTGGGTGGCGACGCGCTTGATGATCAGGTGTGGATGGAGTTGGCCTGGAGCAGGTGTGAATGGAGCTGAATGGAGCTGGTCGAGAAGTTGGTTGGGATTGGAATACGGATCCGGATAGGAGCATAGGTCCAGGGGTAGGAATATACATAGGGATGAGGGTATGGAGGTTTGCGCGATGACACGCTTGGCGATTAAAAACGAGTGGAGCTGGCCGAAAACTGGGTTGGGACAGGTAAAGGGGGATAAGACCAGGGGTAAGGATAGATATAGGGATAAGGATAGGGGGGTTTGCGCAATGATACGCTTGGTGATGGGGTGTGAACGGGGTTGTACGAGAACTGGGTTGAGATAACGATAGATAGGGGGATAAGTCAAGGGGTGGGAATAAGCAAGAGGTTTTCGCGATGACATTCTTCGCGACCAGGTGCGAATTGAGTTGGTCGAGAACTGGGTTGGTGTCAAGAACTGGCTTGGGATATATGCATAAGGATATGGGTAGCAGGTTAGGTCCAGGTGTAGGCATTTGGTCAGGGATAGAGATCAACAAGCGGGAGGTTTGCATGACGAACCGCTTGGCGACGTAATGCAAATACACCTGCCACCACGAGCAGTACCTCGGTCTGCTGGGTTGCCTATGTTCGAACATGCTTCTCATTATACCACTTGGCTCTTCCCTCTCTTGTCCTGCCACTCCAGGAAGGCACTGAAGCCGCCGAAACCGGTTCGAAGAACGCCACTCCCGAATCCGAGGTGGAGATTGAAGCTGTGGAGGAAATTGTGGAAACCCCCAAAGAGAGAGCTAAGAGGGTCAAGAGGGAGACCAAGGAGAAGGCTGCCAAAGCCAAGGAGGAAAGTAGGAAGCAGCGGGCGATTGAGAAGGTGAGGAGGCTTGGCCCCGTCGAGGCGCTTTTATCCGGAAGGGGGGGGTATGCGTTATTTGCTTGCCTTAATCGTTTGACCATCTACCACGCATTCCTTTTTTGACACGAAGCACAATTCCTACCCTTAATCGAGGCACTTCCAACATTTGTGCGCTCATTACGTATTTTCCTCGCATTGCTTAAACACCTACCAAGGGTATCGCTTATCATATCCCCTCGCCGTCTGTGGCCACCGTCTATCTCCTAGAGTGTGGGGGGGCTCCTTTTCTTGGTTTTTCCAGCTCGTTTGTTCGACCGTAGTGCTGTCGGCCGTGCACCAAGCGGTGGTGGCGACGTTGACGGCGGCGTGATAGATGTTAGGCGAATCTAGAGGGGGTGGACCTGTATCGTGCCTTGCTGGGCTGTGCTATGCTTGATGTGCTGTACTTTGTTATGCCGTGTTGTGCTTCGCTGTGTTGTGCCGTGCTGAGCCGTAATGTGCCATGTTGTGCCGTGCTGTGCTACGATGTGCTGTGTTGTACCGTGCTATGTTGTGTTGCGTTGATTGTGCTGTGCTGTGCTGTGTTGTGCTGCGATTCCGACTGTGATAAGATACTGACAAGCGTGCCGCCTCAGCAGCCCCGGCGTTCTGCGTTCGGGCGAAACAAAGGACGTGCTCCGTCCCCAACAGCGGACTCAAGCGACAGCAGTCTCTCGCCACGACGGTCTCGCGCAACAGCAATATGGTTTGTTACCCGAAAAAAACCGTCGGCCCTTCTGTCCTTCCTTCCTTCCTTCCTTCCTTCCTTCCTTCCTTCCTTCCTTCCTTCCTTCCTTCCTTCCTTCCTTCCTTCCTTCCTTCCTTCCTTCCTTCCTTCCTTCCTTCCTTCCTTCCTTCCTTCCTTCCTTCCTTCCTTCCTTCCTTCCTTCCTTCCTTCCTTCCTTCCTTCCTTCCTTCCTTCCTTCCTTCCTTCCTTCCTTCCTTCCTTCCTTCCTTCCTTCCTTCCTTCCTTCCTTC
Organism: Undaria pinnatifida; assembly: GCA_012845835.1. NCBI lineage: Eukaryota > Phaeophyceae > Laminariales > Alariaceae > Undaria > Undaria pinnatifida. Next base: position 13,874,739 of record JABAKD010000016.1, read on the forward strand.
CTTCCTTCCTTCCTTCCTTCCTTCCTTCCTTCCTTCCTTCACACCGCCCTCTGGTGTGTCGTCGGCCGACCGACTCCCTCTTTCGCGTGTTCCCGCCTTCCCAACACGAGTCCCAACCCCAACCCTATTCCCAACTCCAGCCCCAACCCCAACCCCAACCCGAACCCCAACCCCATCCAATACGCTAACTCTAGTACCAGCCCCAGTCCCAACCTCAACCCCATACAATACCCTGACAACATCCCAGCACAAACACCAACGCCACCACTTGCCCCAACCCCAACCTCACTCCCAATCCTAACCCCAACCCCAACGCCAACCCCAACCTCAACCCCTTACCCCAACCCCTTAACCCCAACCCCAACCTCAACCGAAACCTCAATCCCAACCCCAAGAGTCGTGCTACGGTGGAGGGATACCTAAGTGGGTTCCTATGGGGAGGAGCTTCACACCGCGCCCAAAGCTCGGGTTTGAGAAAATTTATAAGCGCAACCCGATGGCCAACCAACCAATCAATCAATCAATCAACCAATCAATCAATCAACCAATCAATCAATCGATTAGTGTATCAACCAATCAACCAGCCATTGCTGTACAAGACACCTATTAATATCAAGAATCAGGTATTCCGACCCAGGCTAGGTTCCCATGTGGGAGAGGGTGCGCTCTACAGTATTTTTAGCATAACGCTTCACGGATTTATTGCTTTCACGTAAATAACCTCGTGCCTTTCTCATCAAAATAGAGGTCCTGTACTGTACATTTTCAAGCCCGCCTCCAATCCCAAGCCCAACTCCAACCAACCCCATCCCAAGACACCAACCCAAAAATGCTCAAAATATGCGTGCCTCTTTTTTAAAAATACATACAATAGTTTTTCCATGTACTTTTTCGAACGCACACTGGTGAGGGTCCTTCCAACGCACACTGTGTCGGGCCCGGGGGGGGGGGTTTGGGGGGGGGCGCGTCGCCCCCCCCCGACACTGCTACTAGCATCCAAGCACCGTTCGGCTGCCCTGCCAACCCAGCACATACATCAACACCAACACACACTACACTGCTAGTACCTTCCAAGCACCGTGCGGCTGCCATCCAAGCACAGTTCGGCTGCCCTGCCAACCCAGTGCTGGTGGTGTATTTTGGGACACACACACCAACACCAACACACTCTACACTGCTAGTAGTAGCATACAAGCACCCTTCGGCTGGCCTGCCAATCCAGCGCTGGTGGTGCATGCGCTGGAACGTTTGCGCCTCTGCTGTTCGATCCTGCTACATCACGATGCGGGACAACAAAAAAAACACAACACACAAACATTTCACTTCGTTGTGCCCTGGGCTGCGGACAAAAAAATCCCTTCCCAAAAACCCCTCCTCGTCCTTACAAAACCATAAAATTCAAACGGCTGCGATTCTGCGATTCCAATCAAACGGCGCGACGAACTACACCCTGGCACACAAACAGCTCGTGGGTGCATTTTGGGACACACACACCAACACCAGCACACACTACACTGCTAGTAGTAGCATCCAAGCACCGTTCGGCAGCCCTGCCAACCCAGCGCTGGTGGTGCATGCGCTGGAACGTTTGCGCCTCTGCTGTTCGATCCTGCTACATCACGATGCGGGACAACAAACACAACACACAGCAAAAACATTTCACTTCGTTGTGCCCTGGGCTGCGGAAAAAACGTCCCTTCCCAAAAAACCCTCCTCGTCCTTACAAAACCATGAAATTCAAACGGCTGCGAAACGGCGCGACGAACTACACCCTGGCACGACAACCAGCTGGTGGTGCATTTTGGGACACACACCAACACCAACACACACTACACTGCTAGTAGTAGCATCCAAGCACCGTTCGGCAGCCCTGCCAACCCGGCGCTGGTGGTGCATGCGCTGGAACGTTTGCGCCTCTGCTGTTCGATCCTGCTCGTGCGGGACAACCAACACAACACACAGCAAAAACATTTCACTTCGTTGTGCCCTGGGCTGCGGACTAAACAAAACGGGAAAAAAAACCTTCCCAAAAAACCCTCTTCGTTCTTACAAACCCTTAAAATTCAAACGGCTGCGCTTCAAATCAAACGGCGCGACGAACTACACCCTGGCACGCAAACAACCAGCTGGTGGTGCATTTCGGGACACACACCAACACCAACACACACTACACTGCTAGTAGTAGCATCCAAGCACCGTTCGGCTGCCCTGCCAACCCAGCGCTGGTGGTGCATGCTCTGGAACGTTTGCGCCTCTGCTGTTCGATCCTGCTCGTGCGGGACAACCAACACAACACACAGCAAAAACATTTCACTTCGTTGTGCCCTGGGCTGCGGACAAAAACAACCCTTCCCAAAAAACCCTCCTCGTCCTTACAAACCCTTAAAATTCAAACGGCTGCGCTTCAAATCAAACGGCGCGACGAACTATACCCTGGCACGCAAACAACGAGCAGCGCACACCGCACACCCTCTTTTTCTGTCCCTTCTCGGGTACACCGCGCTCTTCGGTGTTACGCTGGAACGTTTGCGCCTCTGCTGTTCGATCCTGCCCTTGCGGTATGCCGTGTCTGCGTGCAATCAAACGGCCGCGCTCCAAATCAAACGGCGCTACGAACTACACCCTGGCACGAACACCCTCGCAGCGCACACCGCACACCCTCTATTTATATCCCTCGTCGGATACACTGCACTCCTCGGCGTTGCGCTGGAACTTGCGCCTCTGCTGTTCGATCCTGCCCTGTGTGGTCTGCCGTGTCTGCGTACGGCGGCGACTGCGTCCTTCAGTTCGGCTGCTGCATACTTTCTCTCGCTGGTTCCTGTCGCAGCTCATCTCCGCCGCGTGCTGTGGGTGTCTGCTATGAGCCTCTTCGCTCGTTCTAGGCTCCTCCTTCCCTGCGGCTGCGTGTTCTCCGCCCTCTTCAAACCTTACGGCGTACCACCTCCTCGTGCTGCGGCAGAATCTTTGCACACACCGTGCAGCGGAACGTCCTTACAGCAGAGCGGTATCTTGACGACTAGGGGACACCAACTCTTCCGATACACATTCACAGGGCTCTCTCTGTGTGGTACATACATGGGTAGCGCAGCAGTACTCCTGTGTGTTTGCGTGTGTAGGATACGCGCACGTGTTCGAACCTTCCATACTACCTCACCCTCCTCCAGCGTTCCTGCGGTACAAATCCCTTCCATCACCTGTGTATGCATCATCTCCCATGTATGTAGTCTAGACTACGCGTCTCCAGCTACGGCTGTGCGTCCTGTAACAAGTGTTCGTGTCTTTCAGCACGTTACATCCTACACCTGCGTACTACGTAACGCATGCGCACATTGTCATCACACCATGCGGCCTTCCTCGCCAAATTCTGCTGTTCCCTTTACAGGGGACTAAGTACGAGCATCCTATCGGTGACATTCTCCGCCTCAAAGTGAAAGTCGACGGCTAAACATTCCGCCACTCCCGACGATCGCCAAGTGCCCTCTCGCGCAGTCAAGTGTGACAAAACATTCAGCCACTCCCGACGATCGCCAAGTGCCTTCTCGCGCGATCCAGTGTGAAAAAACATTCAGCCACTCCCGACGATCGCCAAGTGCCTTCTCGCGCAGTCCAGTGTGACAAAACATTCCGCCACTCCAGACGATCGCCAAGTGACTTCTCGCGCAGTCAAATGCGATAAAACATTCCGCCACTCCCGACGATCGTCAAGTGCCTTCTCGCGCAGCGAGCCAACAGTCAAGTGTGACTAAACACTTCTCTACTTAACACCAAAAAGCACTTGACTAAACATGTATTTTTTTGTGTAACGCCTGCTTTGTGGCGCTGCCCAGGCCGCGAGCGCGAGGGCTAATGCGCGAGCAAAAGGATTGTCGAGGGGCGAAGTGCCTGTGAAGCTGACGTACTCCTTTACGGTGGAGCACGAGTACATCACCACCAACTACGGCTCGTTGAACGACCTCGTCATGGCCAGCAATGACGAAATCTACGTCACTCAGGCAAGCAGTTAGTCGGAGAAAAGCTATTTTTTAACGGGTTGGGTCGGGTTGAGTTGGGTTGGGTTAGCGAGAGTATATCCACCAGCGCGAGTTCGTAGCGAGAGCTACAGCAGTGTCTTACACAAGCGCTCCGCTCCGCGGGCGGCTGACGCCGCCCGCTGCGCTCGCGCAAGGAAGAATATTAATAATGTGTGAAGGGGGCAGACATAAGAGGCCCATGATTTAGTGCAACTAGCGATTTGATAATGCCAAGAGCTACTTGTGCATAGGTGATTGCCCTATGCTGTGATGTGTGCTTGCTGGCGATGTCACGTTGTGATCGGCAGTGCGGGTGTACTTTGCGGGAAAAATAAAAAAGATGAAGAGGACCGAGAAGACAATCAATGAAGAAAGCACAAAGACGAGTACACGCATACATACCGGCATCTGGTCCCTGGCTGGTGCTTCGCATGATACGTAGTAATGTATGCACGAAAGAAAGCACAGCGCAACACAGCTCAGCACGGCACAGCACTGCACAGCACTGCACCGCAGGGTAGGGCACGGTGCCGCACGGCACGGCACGGCGCTGCGCTGCGGAGCTGTAGCTGAGCTGAGCTGAGCTGAGCTGGGATTGCATTTTTGTGATTCAACAATGCAGTACGTACAAACCTGGTGTACCGGTTCGTGGTGTGATACTTTGAATGATACCTGGCACGTACGAAAGACCATGTACAGCACAGCACGCAGCACCGCACAGCACCGCACAGTTGTGCACCGCACGGCACCGCACGGCATCGCAGGGCGCTGCGCTGCACTGCTGAGCTGAGCTGTTGGCCCAAGCTGAGCTCAGCTGGGACCTGGTGTGATGATACTTCGTCCTCAACTTTTCAAATCGAGTTGGCATGAACGTAGTTGGAAGAAAATAGTCGAAAAACCAAGAAACAACTGGAGAAAAAAAAAGTGGGAAAATGAATGAAGAAAAGCTTAGCCCTTCCGCGATTAATGGAAAGAGGCGGTGTTGAAGTGGGAGGTCTTGAGAGGCCAGGGATGTGCCAAGCCCGCTCTGGAAAAAGACAAAAATATGTCTGTATACTGTTATGTATTAACGTCCTTGCTTGCGACCTCCAAACGTTTTTACCGGTCTCGAACAACAGTGGCAGGCGCAGCCCCACCCTCTGCATGGCCCCACCCAACCGGATGGACTGCTGGAATTTGCACAGGTGTTAGCGACAAAGCTTGCTCCATTGTTTCAGTACAGGTCAACTCCCATCATCCGCTGCACAGGTAACTTTGATCACACCTTCGCTCCTCGCACGCTCCCAGTATTACCCACGCATTCGCTCACACTTCTTGGTTATCGTTTCGAAAGATCGATGTTGGTACGATATGTATCTAATCGATTCTTTCGATGCTTCGAAATATCAAACTTTCGATGTATCGTGTCGAACGAGTTTTGCCCTCCTCCCCTGGCGTTCCGCGCGTGTTGCATGCTTATACTCTATACTGGACGTGTTTTTTCTACATACCCATGTCGACATCGTATCGATTTGATTATCAGTATAATGTAGAATTCGATTATAGTTTGATATCCAATATCCATGCCTACTATTTGTTGTACTATTTTATAGTACCGGCTGTAGTATGACGTTTCCACTCCGATGCTGCTGGGGTTTCTGCTTCGTTTGTCAGGCATTCGCGGCCCCGACATATCGTGCGAGCGCATGGCCAAGGGGGGTGGCGTCATGTACAACGGCATTGCGGTGGGTCCCATGCTTGCTGGGGCGCGTTGTTTTTTTCTTCTCGCCTCTTGCTCCTCTACTATTAGCGCTTGTAAGCCGCACGTGTCACGGCATGAGTTACGGTATGCAGGCGTGATCAGGTCTAAGGTATCACTGGTATACCAATCCGACAATAAATACTGGCTGGATGTGGAATTGAGGCCATGCGGTGCTGCTATCATACACCCAAGTCTCGTTGATGATCGTGTCCCCGTGGAGGTCGATCAATGGATTAAAACATCCATTGGTTAGCCCGGAGATGCCCATTTATCATCCCCTTCCTAAGATTTCGGCGCTCCGCACACTTTTCAGGCATTATGCCTATCAAGCTTGTATTTTTTTGTCGGACTGGTATTATATCTAGCATGACACCCACCTTTTCGCTATCGACTTGGAGTCTGTCGTGCGAGTGGCTCTGTACCCCACTCATTTTTTGCTCTTTCGCGCGCGTCCGCAAGGAGTGGGTGTCCCAGATATCCCACCGCTTAAAAGTCGACGTCGAAGCACGTATGAGTAAACGCCAGAGTAAACAATCACCGGCGCACAATGTCCCGATCAACACAGCGGCCGATGTACCATGCATATTTATTGTGTTACTTGGTTTGCTGGCGCAGAGTAACAAACATTCTCATTACGGCGCTTGCCGCCACACCGAAAAAAACAAGCGAGGCCCGACAAGCAACCCCCCTATCTCACCCTTGGTTACAACCTCGGTTTCCTAGGTGGTGGCGCTGCCGCAGACTATGGCGAGGTTTGCGCCGACGATCGTCGAGGTCTTTGAGAACCGCCGCATCGCGAGGAAGTGCATGCATTGGTGCTGGACTCAGGCTGCCTTTGTGCTGCTGCAAACAACCGTTCTACTCCAATTTCAAGTAGTTGTACAAAAAAATATGGGTGCGGTTCTAAATCCACCGACCTCCCCACCCACCCACCCACCCACTCATGTACCCATCTATTCACACGGCGCGATTATTTTTTGTCTAGCTGAGCCCGAACAAGGAGCGCCTTCTGGTCTCGGACTCGGCGGCAATGCAAATGGTAGTGTTTGACCGCTCCTTGGAGACAGGGGCGCTGACGAAGAGGCAACGCCTAGACCTCCGCGCCTCTCCGGACAACCTAGAGATCGACCTTAACAGAGGTAAGCGTGAAAGGCTGCTGTTGCTGCTGCTGCTGCGGTGGCGTGTAAGAGTTGCGGTGTTTGCATGGTGGTTGCATGGTGTTTGCATGATGATTGCAGGATGTTTGCATGGTGTTTGCATGATTTTTGCATGATTTTTGCATAATGTGTGCACGATGTTTTCAATGGAGGTAGCACTTTTCGGCCTAAATATTTCCAGGGTTTTTGAGATCAGGTTTCGTCAGGGTAACCCGTCCTGACCCGCGAGATCGAAAACCTCCTGATCCGACCCGACCCGACCCGTACCATGATATGTCAAACACCCGACCCTACCCGACCCGACCCGTACCGTGATGTGTCAAACACCTCCCAACCCGATCCCACTCGACCCGCGAGATTTTGATAACCTCCAGACATGATCCGTGGGTCGGGTCATGACCTATGAAACGCCCTAAATATTTACGTCAGACGGGGCTCCTCAACTAACATACTTGGAAGCAGTATACCCAGCATCGCCGGAATACTTTCTTTCATGTACCTAGAGGCACGCGTGTCAACCGGCTGCTGCTCCTGCTGCGGTGATGATTAGGGGTTAGGGTGCTGGCATGCGCGGACATGTGCTTGTATGTGTATTCGCGTGTATTTGCTTGTATGCACTTGCAGTATACGTGTGTATGCGCTTGTATATGCTACTATATTTTGTGTTCGGGTACGTGCTTGGATGCGCTTGCATATGCTAGTGTACGCTTGTATGCGCTTGCAGTTGTTGGTATTGATGTCGTTGTTGTTGTTGTTGGTGGTGGTGGTGGTGGTGGTGGTGGTGGTGGTGGTGATGGTGGTGGTGGAGTAGGTGTTGATTGTGTTGGCGTTTTTGCTGTTACACGCGTGGACGGGATCCCCCCCTTTCGCCGACATAGTAGAAGGCGGGTAGAAGGTAGACTTTGCGAGCACATTTTGGAAAGTCAAATATATCAGAACGTGCGGATTTGCACACGTTCTGTAAGCTTGGCATTCTTTTTGGTGTTCGAAAAGGAGCTTGCAAAGACCTCCGTTTGGAGTTTGCGTTCTGTAGATTTTGCGTCGTTGCTGACTGTCCAGAAGGTGCCCAGAAGGTCAGCCTTTTGCCCACCTTGTACTATGTATGTCCACAAAACGAGGGGGTCCTGTCCACACGCGTTGCGGTGATGTCGGTGTTTGCACTGCTGTTGTGCTGGTTGTTGTTGAAGTTGTTGCTGTTGCTTCTGCTTGTACATGAGCTATTTTACAGGTTCTAGCAGTCCAATTATTGGCCGCTGGTGGTGTTGTCGTGAACGACCTGTTGCCTGAACCCCCCCCCCCCACCCACTCCCTTCCTTCTTGTTGGTTACTCTGTGTTGTTTGTTGTTTATTGTTCGTTGTGCGTTGATTGTTGATTATGGTTTGGTGTTATCTGTGTGTTGTTTGCACGTTGCTCTTTGCTGCTTCCCGTTTGATGGTCTCTGGTTTTGGTTGATGGTTCCTTGTTTCTTCGTTGTTCTTTGTTTTGTGCCTTGTGTTACAATTTTTGTTCGGGCAGCGGCTAAGGGAGAGGAGGCCTACACCGTAGGGATCCTGAGTGCGTGGGACTTTTTGGCGTACACTAGTGCCATGGCCGGGGCCAAGGATGCCTCGGATGGCGACCACCTGAAAGTGGCGGGAGGGATGACCAGCTTATCGTTCGACGAGAAACTCGGTGAGAAATTGTCGGAAATTTGATTTGCCAAGCGGTTTTGATTCGGGGATGTTTGTTTCCCGGAAAATTCTTGGATATATAGTTTCCCGGGGAGTTGGTTTTGCTACACCTTCACTCTGGTTTATGTCTTTTTTGTAGGCGAGCGGCCGGAGGGATATTCTTCAGTAGTTTTGCTGACATAATTGAATATAATGTTACTATTAGTGTTACCATTATGGACGATGTTGCTATTAATATTTATATTATGCTTCTTGAACCAATATTAGCCTGTGAAAGAGTGGATTGACGTTATAACCCCTGTGGGACTTCAGAGGGAAACATTGTCGACGAAAAATAAGGATTTCGGCGTCGGCCACTGCTATCAAAAGTTGGCGATTATATAGTTGGTGTCCGAACGACGATGCCAACAATGCCAAGACTCGTACGGGACGGGCGCAGGCAGCATGATCCTACTCCTACTGCTGCGGGCTCACGCTACTGGCACACTTGAAAATATCGCGCTCAATCGTCGTTTTTTGGTCGCTATACTATAATCAAGATATCTTCAAGATATACTCAAGACCCGAAAGGAGAGTAACCCTTTTAGCACCGCAGTACCGACATGGGGACAAAACACTTGGAGTTAGAACAGGATCTCCGTTAATTTTGGAACTTGGAAATGGGTTAAGCCGGAAGTAGGTATAGAACGGAGTTCAAACCGTGCATACGTAGGTTTCCTGGGTTTGTTTCCCTTTGGTTTTCTTGCGTTTTCTGGGAGTGTTTGTGATGCTATTATAGTATGAGAAGGTCGACGTTGAAGCTTATTGTGCTGCACTTTATCAGTTGGAAACATTAGCTTGATATTTGGAATAACCTGTTCGCCAGTATTATATGTTATTATATGTTATTATATGTCAACCCGAAAATCACGATGTTACTGTTTTGTGTTTTTTTTTTCAACAGTATTTATATCTCCGTCACCTTGTCAACACCCCCGTCGACCCCATAGCACACAAATCGCCCTGTTGACCCTGGGTACTACCTACTGTAGCACTATGGGGAGTCACCGGCCTATAGTGTATCCTTGACGAGGGTATAGTCCACACACCCCGAAGCACGCGCGGTCGAAGCATCACACACACACAGCTTGCAAAAGATGAGTTGCGACAAAACCCGCGATCTCACCCGCCATCTCAAGGCTGTTTTTTTTTTTTTAATTATAAAATCAAAAAACCAAAACAACTGTTGAGATGTTTTGCCCCGAAACCTGCTTTTATGTTGATTCAACAACAATAACCTGTCCGTCAACGTATCAACAGCTCGATCCACCCCAAAAATACAAAAAAAAAGTGTTGCAACCTTGTCGCCCGCAAGATAGCATTACGAGCTAATGACCCCCCCCCCCCCAAAACCGTTGGACCGTTTCACCCGAAAGGGAACTACACGAGTTCCATGGAGATGTGGCAGGACGGGAGCCTGCTGTCAATCTCCTCGGCCGTCGCGACCCCTTCGGGCGCGCGCTTGTTGGGGTCTGCAATGGAGGAGGGATTTCTATTATGCCGTCCGCCTCCGTGCGAACCCGGAAGTGAAACAAGCGGTGACTGTATTGTCTGGGGGGGTGTCCCGACGACTGACGCATAACAGCGGAGAGTCACGGGCTGACCTACTAGACTACCGCAGAAGAGATTAAGAGATTCTAGCAGATACCGCGGGTGTGCTGTGTGTCGTCAGATGCCCCTTCGTTTCGTCGTTTTGTCTTGTCGTGTACACGTCTTTTTTATTTGTTTTTTCCTTTTTTTTTCCCGGTTTTGTCTTCCGTGCGGATGGCTGACGGTCAGGTACTTTAGTCGCATTACAGTATGTTTCGGATCGTTTTTTTTTCGGTTTGTCCTATATAGTATGATATGATAGATGGGATATTATCGCGCTCGGCGGCGCCAGTTGAGTTAGCTCTCTGCTATCCTTTGTGGAACGTTGGTAGTCGGCTTGGTTCTGTTACGTCTGTCATGGCTGTGGGTTTCATTTTGTAGCAGCATCAATGCTTACAGTAGTGATGGTATGACGTCGATTTGTACAGTTGGTGCTCGGGGATGGTTTGAGGATTGTCTGGTCTAGGGGCAGTGGTTGGGGGGGGGGGTGGGGCGAGGTGTACGCATTGTCATGCATGGCTGTAGTCGTTGTTAGTAGTGGTATGACCATTGACCCTCACAGCCCGACAATGGCGGGATGGAGCACGTTGAGTTGTCACCGACAAGGCAGACATCGCGTACACCAAGCGCCGTGAGGTGTCCGGCGAGTGGCATGAAGGGTGAGCTGCATCCTTTTCAGAACCACATGTGAGCCGGACCTCGGCACCTTGTGCGTGCTTTCTTTTGTTGCATACGTATGGACCAGGCAAAAGGGGGGGTGTCGATTCATAGCGTTGGTGGTGGGGGGGCTGTCTTGCCGTGTGATGGTGATCTTGAGGAAGTGTTTGGGGAGGAGGGGGAGGGGGGGAGGGGTAATCAATTATGCGTGGCCGTAGTCCGTAGGACCATAGGGGAGGGAGGTCTCCGTGTATGATAGGATCAATGGAGCTTTGGAGAGGTTAGGTTAGGCCGACGAAGGGGATCAAGTGTGCACACAGGACGAGGCTTGTTTTGCCGCCAGGCTTTATTGGATGTTTTTTTTGTTGTCTCCCTGAAGTTGACCCCAACGTGTCACGTCGGGAAGTGAAGTTACCCTGCCGGCAGGTAAAGTCGTTTCATACCAGATATGCATACTGATATGCATACTGCATACTATTGTTAGTCTATGATTATGGGTGATGGATACTGGGTACTAGCTTTTGTGCAATAGGACGCCCGTTGTGTTGGTGAAAAACAGGTATCATGTCGTTTGTTGTATAAGCGAAAAACAGCTAACGTATCGTTTGCTGTTGTGTGTTGGTGAAAACAGGGATAGGTGCTCCGTTGTGATCGAGAGCAAAGCGGATCATGCTTTTTGTTGTGGCCGAGCAAAGCACGGAAGAAGCACGTTGATGGATGTGGGAGGCATATCCTACGAAAATGCCCCGCCTTGGGTTATCGACCGCCACAGGTCCCACGCGTGTGTGATCTCGCTTTGTGTAGAATCCTCAAAACATTACATCATGCGTTATTGGGATTGTATATTGGGATTCAAAATGGCGGCAGGCACGGTACCATTTTCAGAGGTGCCAAAATGGCAGTACGATGCTTTTTCGAGGAGACACGACTGGCCAGTCTCGATCCGCTATGTCTCCCTTTCACGTAATAGAGCACAGTACATAGCCGTTCGTGCACACGCTAAGGCCGACGAATATAAACTCAAAACCCAAAACCTAAAACTCAAAAATCAAGGCCTTACCCCGTTACAACTCGATCAACTCAATCCACCTTTGGGGGAATTGTACTTGGAATTAGAGTTGGAGACGTCATGCATTACTACATGAAAAAGGGCCACTCAGTACATTTATATTCCTTTCAAGTTACCTGGTAGTTTACTCTTATACCTGGTATAGGGTTTCTCCTCCCAAAACCCCAAAAATGTCTTTCTCGTTACTCAAGACCTATACTGTCAACTATCAATCTACTGTACACTCGGCCACCTTTTGAGAAAATTAAAAGCTATCGAGGGTAGTTCGGGCCATTCCCACCGGGGGCGGGATACGGCGCCGCCATGTGCCCACGAGGAACTCCTGGCCCGGGAGGCATGCCACGCGGAGGCGGCGGCTGCTGGCCATACATCTCCCCCCTCCCTCCATTGCCGTTCACAACAGGGTACCCTCCATACTGCCGCTGCTGCTGGTATGGCGGGGGGGGTCCGTGCTGCTGGTGCTGTTGCCCCGCGTATCCCCGTGGGTAAAACTGACCAAATTGCGGGGGAAACTGCTGCCCTTCCGGCCGCGGCGGCCCCCCAAACCCCGGCTGAAACCCGGGGCCGGGCATCCCCCCCCCTCTCCCTGGACCTCCCGGGAAACCCCGTGGGGAACCAAACCCAAAGGGGCCGTTCTGCTGGGGATGATGCTGCCCTTGCCCCCGCCCTTGGGGAGGTGGCCGCGCATGCTGCTGCGGGCCCGACATTCCGCCGGCAAAACCCCCCGGCGGCGCTCCTCTTGCGGGAGACATAGCGGACGCACCGCCGTAGCCTGGGAGGGAAGAATCATCCCCAGCTTTTACGCCCCTGCCTCCTCCCCCTCCTCTTCCGCTAGGACCGTAGAACCCTTCACCGTCCCCGTTACCGTGATCGCGCTGCCCTCTCCCGCCGCCCCTGCCTCGAGAGCCCCGGCCACCCCTCCCGCGGCCTCGCCCCCCCCCCGCCTCCTGTGCGGCATCCCTTTTGGCTTTCCTCTGCTGTCGTTTTTGCTCTTCTTCGGCCATGAGGGCGTCTATCTCCGCCTGGGGAAGGCCTTGATTAATGAGGCTTTGGCGCTTTTTGGACGCTGTATCTTTCGCCTTTGCCAGTCGCTCCTAAGGGGGAGGGGGAAAACAAAAGGACAGAGAATGCACGGGTTGGGGTTGGGGTTGGGGCCGTTAATTTTCCAACGAGAAATACGGGGAATGCAACGAGGGAGAGGGGGGGGGGGGGGAGGGGAAAATAAAATCCATTACGAATGACAACGAGGTGTCTTTACATGTACATGGGGTCTGTCTGCGTTTGGACGTAGAAGGGGGGGGGAACGTAAACGAAATTATGCGGTATTATCACATGGGGTCCGGGTTGGACGGGAGGTTGGTTGTGCCACTCGGGCGACACAACAAACGCCTCCGGCATTAAGAAACCTTGAAAAAACAAACACACAAGCGCGCAAAAAAATAGCAGCGTAACACTTTCACTCGATGATAGGGAATGCTGGTACAGCAGTACAGGACGAACAAAGGAAGCTATTAACAGGTCCCTTGAGTTTTTACAGAGAAACAAGAAATGCCGTATCAAAACTTCAGGAAGAGCCTGAACAAGAAAGCGTACGTAGTAGCCTCCTGCATCGGGCTTCGCCTCTTACCAACGGCAAAAATGACCCTACACAAAAACCTAGTATTTTGCCTCCGAAACCGTAGGTAGAGTCATAAAAAACTTTAGTTTCGCTCAAAAAAACTCCAGGGTAGAGAAGAGAAAAAAAATAGCTTGTATTGTGTTGCTTACCAGCTCGTCGTCCGAGAACTCTTCCTCCTCCGCCTCCTCGTCGTGACAGTTAGACGCGTCCGTTCCTTTCCCGCTGGGCACGAGCAGCTTTTTGGACAGGTAGGTCGAGTGCTTCTTCAGCGCGAAAACGGTTGCTCCCACCTTCGTTTATTCACAACGTTAACGGGGATTCATTTTGATTTAATGGTTGGGGCTTAAACCCTTTTAGCACCGCACTCCCGACATCACGACAAAACACTTGAAGTTAGACTAGTATATTATAGGAGTTGGAAACGAGTTAATGGGTGGTGGGTTCATGGTCAGGCGTTAAATGGGTGGGGGTTTAATGGATGGGCGGTTGAATGGGCGAATCAAGCCTAGCCGTCCAAGCAACGACCAAAAGCGACAAGAAAATAGATATTACGATGGCATTTTGATCTACATGGGAGGGGGGGGAGTAACCTCTGTTTTTGGAAGTGGAGTTGCAGCAACCGAACAACCCTTTCGCCAGTTAAGTGGCCTGGCTTGTCAACGCTTCGCCCCACCACAACCTACCCTTCCTCCTGTTGGGAGCGTCTCTACTACGAGCAGAAACGGTGCTCCATCTCGAAACGCATGCGTTGCCAAAGGTCAAAAGACTAAGGGAAGCAACGAATGAGTACCCCCCCTTCCCACCCCTCCTCCCCCCCCCCTACCCACGAGATGTTTGCCTGGTCGATGAAAACTCAACGTGCTCCGTCCCGGCATTGTGGGGATGCGACCGTCAATGGTTCAATGGTTCAATGCTCTTAAAAGTATGACCATGCATGAAATGAGTACACCCCTCCTCCCCTCTATCCCCTCTACCCCCCCCATCCTTATCACCTTCCATCGACGGAACGAGTGTTCGCTCCGGCCTTTCATAGCCTCCTCCATCTCTCTGACCACCTCTCTCAGACCTTCCAGCTTCCGCTCGGCAGCAGCGTCAGCCTTTTTCTTCGCGAGCTGTGCTTTCTGCGCCCTCGCCTCAAGTTTTTCATCCGACATCGGCTCCGCCGGCACTTCCTCTGCTGCCTCCCCCGAGGCAGCTTTAGTTCCAGCGGCTGCTGCTGCTGCTGTTGCTGCTGCAGGCGCTGTTGCCTCTGTTGTTGCTGCTGTTGATTCTGCTGCCGCTGCTGGCGTTGGCACCTCCGTTGGTGTTTCTGCTGCTGCTGCTGCCGCTGTTGTCTCTGGTGTTGTTGCTGCTCCTACATCTTCTGTTGTTGCTACTGCAGCTGGTGCTGGCGCGGTTACCTCTGTTGCTGCTGATATTGCTGCAGCGGCCGCCAGTTGGGCATGTTTTCCGTCTGACGCGGGATTGCCGTTACCGGCTTCCATGGCATCCGTTGTCTTCATCGTCTCCCCGGCCTCCTCTCTAGATTTCACTGCGGCCGCTCGCTCCTGGTTCGATCCACATTTGCACGCGCATTTCGAATGGATTTTTAATTTTGATGGCGCCAGTGAAAAGGGACCTCTTTCGAGTTTTCCTGAAGCGTCCTATACACCACCAACGCACACAGGTTGACGTCAGTCATAATTTTGTTGCCGTTCGAAATCCTAGCGCCAACTACAGTCTCTGTTTCGGAAGGCCTTCGTTATCGGGGGGGGCTGTTGTGGTCTGGCGGTGGGTCGTGGCACCCATATTCACGTCTATCATCACCATCATCGTTATCACCAAAATCATTGTTATCATCATCATCACCGTCATCATCACCATCACCGTCATCATCACCATCACCGCCATCATCATCATCATCACCACCACCACCACCCTCACAAAAGAAGGCAACGCGAAGCAAAAACGACCAGTGTGCTATCAACACTAACAGCATCCTTAGTTACGGCGTTTTTCCGACAGCTGACTGTTGTCATAGATCAATGGCTATCGTGTCGATATATATATATGTAACAGTCTTGCAGATGCTCCATACGAACTTCACACAAAAACAGATAATAGTACGCCATACGAACCTCACACAAAAACTGGCTTACTAATAGTATTAATAGACTAAAGCTGAAAACTGCAAAGCGGCGAAAAAAAAACATGGCCAAGGGATACAAGCAATTAATAGTGCTATACAATATGATGAAGGTTTAATGGCCGCCGCATTCAAACCACATTGGGTATTTGATGAATGTTTTAATGGCCGCCGCATTCAAACCACTATGGGTTAAGGAGGCCCATCATCCACAACCTCATCCACAACCTCTTCCACAAAAAAAACAAGACGTAGCCCGCGTCCCATACGGTTGAGCCCTTTCTGGTGGGGTATGGTGTGTCCGAAGGGCAACGTTGGGAGGAATATACTTGGTGCCAGTATACGACGCTCGCGCGGTACACGTATGTTGCTACTGCCGAGCGTTCTTTCCAAACCGGCGATTGATAAGATCGCATATAGTTGCTAAGATCGCACGTACCTGGCACAAGTCTGAGTCCAAATATAAGGAACGTTTAGGTTGGGCTATAGTTGGGCAAAGTACTTATATTTGGACCAGACTGGTGATTGATAAGATCACACTTCGGAGATAGACCCCCAGTTAGTGGACTAAACGTCGACAGCTGATGTCACACCTTTGTCATAAAATAGTTTTCGATGAGACTGCCCATGTCTGATACCTGATAAGATCGCACTTACTCGTGTTTTGGGTCTTTGGTCGCTTTAAAAGGGATCACCCATATTAGACGTCCGATGAGATTGCACTTGGCTCATAAGATTGCACGTGTCGCGTACAAATGCCCTCCCCCTATAGTGCCGGTTGAATAGTGCCTATTTCCGGGATAGTGCCGATGGCATCGATTGGCGCGACCGCATCCCGCTATACTAGTGGCCTTATCGGTACTACACCCAGCAGTGGCGGTGCCCGGTACAATGCCGGTATTTTTGGCGGGCACATACCCGTGATATTGGGAGACAAGCACTGTACCTTTTCTGCCTGCCGAAGCTTCTTCTTGGCCGCCTGGTGCTTTAGCACCAACTGGTGGTGCGCAGCCGCCCCTTCAACGCGAACCGTGTAATGGGGAAGCACGCACGGCCCGAAAATCTCGTGGATGCGCCCCAGCGGCTCCTTCGCCCCACCGTCCTGACCACAAGCAACAGCACCACCACCAACAGCAGCACCAGCAGGAGCAGCAGGAGCACAGATATCAAGATGGAGGGATTGTCAGTTCAGTTTAGGCGCGCGCGGGTTCCTGTGCCTTTTATTGGGGGGTGGAGGTAAGAGGTTAACTGGCGTTTACCGCGTAAATTGTTCGTGTGGAGTTTTTTTTTAGCAAGGGGTCGTTCCTAAACCGTCCCCGTGTCTACTCCCGTCGCCTGGAATTTCGACGTAAATCCACATCTGCACGCAGAGCCTGTCTGGGCATTTTCCTACGAGAGTTACAACAACAAGCGATGCAGCTGCATGTGTCCAATGCGCCAATGAGCATTGCGCGGCGCAACACACAGGTGTTTCCGAAGGGCGAACCTTACCACTCAAGACAACACCCCTTCTCGGGCGAATGTATCTATACATTTTTTCTCGATAACAGGGAGAACGCAAAGGCTGAGCGACACGCCCACCAACAACCATGAAACACGTGTCTCTCTTTGCCAAAACGGAAACCGACCGCGTACCTCTGGGTCCCCTGCGACGGCCGAAAGCACGCTCCCCTCGTTTAGGGGCGGCTTCCCCGACGCCCCCCGGATGACGATGGTGCCGTCTGCTTCCACGAGAGACAGGATGGTGCCGATCTCCACTACGTCCGCTCCGTCCATGGACACCTCTCCAAGAGGAAGGAAGGGCTCGGGCTCCTATTGGTCGAACCGGGAGAGAGTGAAGCGGAGGAATTACCGGGATATCGGGAAGCTGGGGGATTAGGGTGTTTGCGATGAATTGTACCAGCTTTGGTTGGGTAGGAGTTGGCGAGGAAAACATACGAGAATGGTTTTGAAACGGCCGAACGTTGCAATCTCAGGCCAACCCAACCCACGACAAACCCAGCGAACTGCTACTATAGGTTACAGATTGATTCGGGTAAGCAACTGTTTTCCAACAACTTTGGTGTCCTACTGTAACTTATTTTTTTCGTGGGTTGGTTGGCCTCGGGGTAAAACGTGTGTCGGTTTTAATATGGACTATTAACGTTAATGTATGTTTTCTAACCCAACAGAAATCGGAAAGACGCAAACACCCTATTGATCTGTTTAGGTGTTCATCCAGTCAAAATATGCACCTCTTATGATGGGCTTGACTTCCAATTGATCAAACCCAGCCATAGGGAAGCGGGGGATAAATAATCCAATCGGCATTGAGCTCTTAGGATGGGCTCAGCCTCCTGTTGGTCTGCCAATGTCCACTATGTCCGCTCCATCCATGGACACCTCCCAAAGTGGAAGGGTCGGTCACCCCGGCCTCCTATTGGTCGAACCCATGGATAGGGAAGCGCGGGGGGGGTTGTTTGCGTGTCCAATCAAGTGTTTTTTTTTTTGTCATGTTCCTCACAATCAAGGTGGGCGGGTTACGTTTATTTCGTAGGGTTATCCAATCAATACTTAGCACTTGCGGTGGTCTTGGCCTCCTATTGGTCGAACTGAGAGATACAGAAGCGGGGGAAATTATCGCATCCAATCAATATTTGGCCCCTTACGACTGCCGGTAATGATATTTGATTGTGCGCCTTATGATTAAATATACCCGGTATTAATTTTTGCCTCTTCTGACGAAATTTACTCGATTTCCCTCCTTACGTCGAATACAAACACAGCGACGTACCCGATACAAGACCTTTAACCCCTTTGCAACTGGAAACCCTTTTCGGGGACAAAATTATTTGGATTAAGTATAGGGAGGGGTTCGGGGGCTCTAAAGGGGTTGAGAGCCCCTCGGAACAGCCCAGTGTTCGTGCCGCTCTTTTCTCCATGCTGCTCTTATCTCAGACTGGGTATCATAGAGGCTTCAGTATAGGCGTCACAAGGCGTGACGAGCTGACTCGGCCGGTCTTAAATCCGTTTAGTCTTAGCTCCTCTTAGTAATGACGCTCCTTGACCGGTTATCTCACTGTTATGTCACTGACATGTCACTGGTATGTCACCGTACACCAATACACCAATGCAAAAAAGGCAAGGTAGGGGCGTTGCGTTTAGGGCCTTACCAGGTATATTCCAGCTGGTATATTCCACGAAATACGCTTGCCAATGGAATGAAAACGGGGTTACACCGAGTAATACTACCGCACTATCACACTAGAGTACCGTCTTGTATCATGGCCTGTAATTGATTTTGGCCCTTCCCTACCTCGTTCTGGGTCATCGGCCTTGCGGAAGGAGCGATCTCATCGTCATCCCCATCCGAGACGTCTCCGGCTGCGTACACGGACAGAGCCGCCGACCTTGGAAAATGGGTAGGAAAATACGCAGGGCATGGCAAAGGAAGGTAACAAAGGCACGGTGAGGTAAGGTACGGTAAGATAAGGCAAGGCAAGGCAAGATAAGATAAGACAAGATAATATAAGAGAAGGCAAGGCAAGGCAACGTAGGCAAGGTGGAGCTAGCTTTTTTAAGTTAGCTACCTACCCATCGCAGAAGCTACTTTCAGCCCGTTTTCTGAAGTATTGCAAAACATCGATGATAATTGAGGTATTAAGAGCTTGTTCCCTAAACGTGAGTGCAGTTTGTAAAGGTTAACCCCTTGTTTTAGAGGACAAACTACTTGGAATTACTATAGCTTCTTTTGTCAGCGTTACAAGCGTTAGCACGAGAAACAACTATTCATAGACGGTTTTGGCCTCAAGATCAAGAACCGTGAGCAAGCCCTTTGGCAAGTATTAAGAAACGAACATTGCAAAGCGCAAGCGCTAGGCCTATGAGGTGGCTAGACTTGACGGCTGGGGTTTAGTGGGTGGCGGAGCAAAGCAATTTAAATGACTTACGAAAACATTAACTAATATAAACACACGTCGAGCCAAAAACGCCCCACCCAAATGTAAAGACGCAGAATTCCGCAAATAACCGCACACAACCAACAGCAATACACCTAGCCAATGAATAACTAGTGCGCGACTTACTATTGTTAATTTATAGTGTGTTATTAGTATAGTCAGCCAACTCACAGCCTTAGCAAGCGCGCCTTGGGCACGTTGCACTCGGCGCGGCCGTATTTTATCAACAGTTCAATTACGCAACCGATACAATACAGCCCTCACTTTGCGTGCAGAGGCTCCACGGAGTCGCTGTCAGAAGAAGAACCTTCGCTATCTTCGCTCTCTTCTCCCTCCTCCTCCTCCTCCATCTCCTGAGGCTCCTCGGCAGCGCCTCCCGCGCCCTGCGGGGGCGACCCCGTCAGTTCGATGACCTCTTGCGCCTTCCTCTTATTGGAAGCGTTACATTCTTCGCTTCCCTCGTCCTCTACTTCCATGGCCTCCGTGTGCTGCTGCTTTTCGGGGATATCTTGCTCTCCCCCTCCCCGCGCAGCCGCGTCTTCTTCCTCTTTAGCAGACCTATTTTCAACGTCTGAGCTTGAAGTTTCCTCGCTCGAGTTTTCCATTTCGTCTACCTCCCCTGACCATTCTTGCTTAACTTTTGCTTTAGCGGGTTCCGCAGCAGCGGCCAAGGGTACGCTCGAAGCTCCGCCCCCCGCCGGCGGCGCTGCTACTACGGCTGTTGGGAGATCGGAGGGAGAAAGCGCCCCTACGGCCAAAGCGGCCACCTGTGTAATATTGGCACAACAGGCAGTACGATAAGTGGAGCAGTACTGGGATTGTTAGCGGTGATCGCTGCGAAGCTTTTTTTTTTTTTTTATCCTCCGGCGGATGGGGAAAAATAAAGCTTTAGCTCACCACACTTCCACGTATTTTCATACGCGTCGTGTGTCGATTTAACTCAGTTGCTTTCGCAGCCCAACGCTAGCTGGCGCACCCTTCGGGTCATCGTAGGAGCGTTGCTGCTTCATACCCTGGTGCCCGGTAGATTTTACGAAGCTAAGTAATCGGTAGAAGCCTACGCGGATCTACCTACGATATACGCTTGTAGGGCCGTGATGATGAGATCGTAGGCATGCTGCAGCTTATATTTTACGTGGCTCTTCTACACAACAACTGCAAGCTCTCGATTTTCGGCCACACGACGTACAGGACTCGCGGATCGATCATGCTGCTCGTACACACAGCCCCAAGCAGTTCGAGAGAAGACGTCAACCCCAACTCCCAACAAGTACCAACACGCTGAGCTGTCACTCAGATCCAACGCGAAATAAGTATACCAAATATATGTACTGTTGTACTCATGTCGCAGGCCTGTCACTTGAGAGTTGTGTATTAAACAGCAGCAGCAGTGCTGCAGCTATGTTATACGTCGTACCTGGTACCTGGTACCTGGTCTCTATGAACCAGCAGCACGTGAGCCAAGTCTCCACTCTCCAGTCTCACTTTTTACAGCACAGAGCAATTGGGTGGAGGAACCAAGCCCGTTTGCCTGCTGTACAACACTCAGCGATCGGGTCGAAAACCTCAACCCTGCACAGACTTCCTTACCTCAGAATCTCTAACGTGCTTTCCCTCTTGACCATCAAGCTCAATCGCTTGGGCAACCGCCTGGTCACCATCGGGCAGCACCATCTTTGCCTTCTGCTGTAGCTACTCTGCTGGCCCGCAGAGCTTCAAGCTGCAGCCGCACAACAGTGAAACACACCGCAATACAACACCCGAGAGTCTCCTGGGGCAAAAATAAACGCAACCGACACCTCGAGTATCACGTGACAGGTGAGGCGAGCTAACGAGGGGGTTATTGTCTAAAGCAGCTCGTGGTCTAGTGCTCACGCACAGCCGCAGCAACGCCGGTTCCACTGGTGTCATGAGGGGTTTCCAGAAAGTTCTCGAAGCGTTCTGTATGCAGAAAATCGAAGTCCCGCCGCACTTTGCTCTTTCACCCTCTCTTATCTGCTACACTCTACAATCCTCTGCTCCCTGCTAGCCAGCCCGACGCGCTCCTGCTTCACCTTGACGACCGCTAGGGACTGAGGGCTAGATATCACGCTGTCAACCTTGGGTCTTCCCCTGAGAGGAAAGGTATGCAGTAAACTTATCGGTGCCGTCATGTTCCCGTGGTTTATATCGCTGCCAGCTGTAAGAGAGATCGGGTACTTTTCATGCGGGACTGTCAGTTTGTATGGACATGTAGGGGGGTGATACCAGCGGCCAGCGGTACCTGTACCGCAGTCACTGGCTATCCGCACCAGAAGGTAAGGCAGTAGTCGTACAAACTCGGGGTGAACTACGATATCGTTTGCGAGACCAAAAGGTGATGTCATGTGCATTCCAGCGTAACCGTAGGAGGCAGTCTCAGGTCCGAAGCGCGCTCCGCGTGCCAAGGCCGCATATCCGACTGGTATTTTTCTGACACTCATCCTGCGATGTCTGCTGTACATGTATGTGCAGAGTGCGAGCACCACGCACAGCTTACCTATTCGTTCTGCTGCTGTGCCTCGCGTGCTGTACTGCAAATAAGTACGCAGCAAGGGGATTAGGGGACACAAACTCCAACTCTGTTGCACACACGCTGCACGTCCACCACCATCGCACCACATCGCGAGACCCAACAGACTAGATGGCGCTCTCCATTTGTGACAAGACCTGGCTGGAACTTCGCAAGCTCCGAGACATGCCCCCGCTAAAAGACGACCGTCAAGATACTCACTACGAGGACTATGCGGCCTTCGCAGCTTGCAATGAGGTGCGGTGCACGCTCGGCCGCTGCTCAGAACTCCCTCGCAAAGAATTTCTCTCCGTCTTCTCGAGCCTCGTCGCAGGCCCTTGCATGGACCGACTTCTAGATCTCTTCAAGGCCAGCCAGAACCACCCGGCCTTACAGTATGCCTGCCTAATCGCCCTGCACGGGGTCGCTGAGCTGCCGCACCGCCGCAAAGATCTTCTCACGCGCCCTGACTGCATCCGGGAGCTCCTATCCGTGATGGCTTCCCCCCGACAGCGAGTCATCACCCCACGCAGCGCGGGCGCAGCAGCGACAGAGGTCGTCAACAACGCCGCAGGAGCGATTACCACCATAACCGGGCTTTTCTCCAGCAACAATACGCTAGAACCGGACTACGCTAGGCTCTGGATCAGCCTCGGCGCCATCTCAGCCCTCTCCTCCTGCCTAGAAAATCACGCAGAGTTCGACCGAGCGATCCCCATCTCCACCGACCTCCCCCTCTGCTTCTTCCTCATCTCCACCTCCCTCCTCGCCGGAGCGGCAGGCTCTGTGTCCGACACAGACAAGCTAAGGCTCGCGACGGCTTGGCTAAGGCTGCTAGTCGAAGCGAGGAGGTGGATAGCTCACGAGGCCGGCGACTTGCTCGTGGATTTTTTCACCCGCCCAAACTGGATGGGAAGTGTCGTGCTCCGTATCCCAGAGGGGGTTAGGGCGAGGGCGGTGGGGGCGGCGCGGGAGTGCGAGCGGGAGGGTGGTAGCTGGAAGCGCGGTGCCGCAGAAAAGCTCGCGTGCGCCTTAAGGTGCGTGAATTTGTTGGCCCGGGATGCTGACGGCGTGGAGGGGAAGCAGTGTGCAGGTCCTGGATGTCTTCGTGTCAACGGTGGTCGAGCGGATGGGGGTAGGGTTGGGGGTGGGGGTGGGGGTGGGGGTGGCAGCGATGGCGGTGGTATTGGTGGTGGTGATGGCGGTGGTATTGGTGGTGGTGATGGCGGTGGTGGAGGCAAGGGAGAAGGGGTGGCAGAGGGAAGCGATGGGGTGAAAGGGGGAGACGAAGGGATGGAAGGGGGAGGCAAACGAGGAGCAGGAGGCGGCAGCGGTGGCAGGGGCAAGCGCTTCAAGCGGTGCTCTCGGTGCCACGTGCTGTATTGCTCGCGGGAGTGCCAGACGGCGCACTGGAAAGCGGGTCATCGAAAGGCGTGTAGCTCGGCGCCCGCATGACCGTTTGTTGTGGCACTGTTGCTGCTCCTTCAGAACTGCACCCACCTTTTTGGAGACGAAACGGTATACATAGGGTATTTTACAGTAATTAATTACTTAAAGAGGGAGAGCGGGAGGGAGGGAAAATAGGCAGAGGTGGGCAGATGGTAAAACGTTGAAAAGATAGGGAAAGTTGTTTGCGACGTTTTCACAGTAGCAAAAAGGATTTCCGACGTCCGTTCTCTTTCAATGAGACAGGACACGGTAGTGGAGATGTTGCAACGTCTTGAAACTTGTTTATGGCATGGTTTGTACTGCAGTACAGGTACTCTAAGTGCCATGTAATTTTTCTTCCTGTTGATTGTTTTTTTAAGCCGTTGTTTGCGTCGCGCCATACAAATGCGACTAACTCTTCTTGAACAAGTGCGTATTAGAAACAATGCATAAATAGACCGAATAGACTGTTCTCGGAGTGATGGCAAACTGATTCCTACCTGTTGCTACGAGTATTTTTTGAAAATCAAAAGCAGGAAGAGCGACAAGGTTGATAGGCAGAAAGCAAAGCAGACATTAGATGCGTGCTCCTCCTGCTGCTGCTTCGGACGTTTCAATTTACAGTGGTTGCGGTAGAAGTTCGTTCTCGGGCTGGCACGACAGCAGTGGTTGTCTTCGAGTACTCATTCTACCTTTGGTCGTCGTACGTAATGGTGCCATACGTACAGCAGTGTACAAGTATACAGCAATGGATCATGGAGTGGCTCCAGAATGTCAGCCTCAATTTTGTGGCCCCAATACTACACGTATAACGTTTTTTTCTTAGTAGAGGGAAAACCAAAGAGTAAACTCTCGGGAATATCCGTGTTTCATGTGCGAGGAAGGAAATCATGTATGGCGATTTCAAGCAGGATCCTCGAAGGGTACTTACGGAGTTTTTTGGACGTCGCCTTACCAACATTAACCCCAATCCAAACCCTGGCTAAGGCAATGCTACGCCCCGAGCGTGGCGTCGCCGCGCGATCGGAGTTCCGAAAAATAATGTGCAGGCCACCTCACAAGCGTAACATTTTTCGTTTCATCTGGTGTGTTTTGAGGTTTACAATCTGCTGTCATCCCCGTGTTCGGTGGGGATGGGCAAGGATTGATCGTTCCAACCCAAGATATCTCGTCAGCGCCGCCAGCACGTCATTACTAACAACGTTGTGGACGTCAAGACCGTGAAGGCTTCATCACGCAAACACCGTGTTGTGGTGTATAGACCTACAACAGTAGCGAAAAATGCCATTCTCGCTGTGTGCTGCTTTTTTTAACTAATTATTTAGGTTCCCAATTTCAGTAACAGGTACAAACATCGGACAGATCACGACCTACGTAATCTAGATCCTGTGTATGCCGTCATGGTATACCTGGTATTGTGCAGGATCTGTGTAGTACAGAATCAACCCAGGAAACATGATATAGATCATTCAGATCATTTAGATCATCATGCTGTCACCCGGCAATTAATATGATCTATGGGACATAACATATCATACATGGATCAATAGGGATGGATCTGATCTGTCCGGTGTGTGTGACAAGTGTCGTACAAGTGTCGTATGAACCATGCGTTTTGCAAGTTACAACTGAGTGTTTACAACAGCAGCGGTATTTCGGGATACTTCTGTTCGTATTGCATGACTTGACGACTTGCTCAGTCATCATGCTTTCCCTCAACGAAGATGCACACAACAGCGGTAAAACGGAATATCGTACTGCTTTAGTTAACAGAGGCGGGCATGGACTGGTCGACTGACTGCACCGGCAAGACTGCGCCGTCGATGGGAAAGAGTGCTGAAATCTGTGTAACCACTGGCTCATTATTATTTTGGTATTACCGTTACTGCGTACCTTCTTTGATGGTCCAGTACCTTATCTGTCACTCTGAATAGTCCTACTGTACCTTCGGCACTCCACGGTCTACAAACGATACGACCGACAGTACCCGAGTATAAATTAGGCGCCAAGCCGAAACGCGGTGCATTCACAACAATACTTGACGCTCGCAAAGAGACACGGCCAAGTTCGTTGCCGCCTGTGCATTGCACAAGCGAAACAAGAGCGCCAACAAGATCACACCCTTCCGATTAGACACATAAGCTGTCTGATCCTCCGCGACGAACGACTCAATTCTATCGCACCAAGTATTGCCGTATCTACTGCTGCTACAGCAGGCCCTACAGTTGCTACAGCAGTAGTCCTACTGCTACTAGAGTAGTCCTACTACTATACATCAGTAGGTCCTCACTCTGCTATACAGTAGTACTCCTGCTACTGCCGTAGTAGTCCTATCGCTGCTACTTCTTCAGTCCTCCTGCTGCTACAGAGTAGTCCTGCTGTTCTTGCAGTAGTAGCCCATTCCATCTGCATCTGACCTGCCTGTGAACGTACGACAGACGATATGCCCTGTACAACCGTCTGCCGACTTGAGCTCACATGCATTCGCAGCCACAAAGCGCAAAAAAAGCATCGAGAGGGAAAGCCACAACGCCCTAAGAAAGCAGAGTAGATCAAGACCACCTCTTTCTTTTACGACAACTATCTCGGGGCAAAATCCTTTACCAGGTAGTGCTCAAAAAAGGACAACATAGACAAATCACGTCATGCGGCAAGCCTTTAGAAGGTGCTGCAATTAACAAGGAACACATCAATAAACCAGGAATTTTGTAGAAACTTGTTATCACATTGCCTTAAGGCAACGCGTGGAAGGCATTCCTATTATAGGTGCAGAGCACCAATCTAAACCGAAAAACACTAGGGAAAACTGCAACCTTTCTCAAAAGTTTCGCCATGCCTCAACGATACACACAGTCACACACCAAGTCGCTGAACTCGATAATCAAATGACACCACTCACAGCGACAGCGCGGTTCAATCCATGGCAATAAAATAAGCAGTCAGGTCTTCCCAAGAGGAACAAGGCGAACGAAAATAAGTTTTCCAAGCAAAACCAAACGTGCAAACAACATCCGCTTTGGTTGAGATTATCTCACGCATGAGGCACACGTCCCAAAGCCGGAACCATGATACAAAAAAGACCCCCCACCCTCGGCCCGAAAGGGTCCGCCGTACAAGGAAGCTTCAACAGAAAACGACGTGTCAGCCTACACGCCATACATGCCTTTTTACTATTTATCTTGTAGGTTGTGAGAAATCATCGAGAGCTGCCAAACAAATTCGCCAGAAAAAAAAAACACACACACACATTTCTGAAGCACAAACAAACGTGTGCATGTAACATCGTCATTAGATGCCACGCCTTCGTTGAGTTTCACCCCACGGTAACGCACATACATGTCCCACGGTGGGAAAAATGATACAACAGTGACCCCCCCCCCCCCCCCCCCCTCCCCGCACGGGTCAACCGCACAGGGCAAGCTAAGCGTAAACAACGTATCAGCATACACGCCACATACGCCGGAGTACGTGACAACACCGGTACAATAGTGTTCCCTCTATAACGCCACTATGCTCCAGCCGTAAATATCGGCACTATCATATAGCGGCAACTGGCACTCCTCCGCATAATGCACTACGACTGGTTGTTCCCATCTGTGCCAAGCGATTTCACATGCGATATAGCGGGCAATCGGCACTACCAATACTCAACCGGCACTATAGAGGGACCACCGCTGTACCTCAAAAGCTTGTGAAAAAACCACCAACCCAGCGAAATCTTGTTCGCCAGCAAAAATACACCACGACATTTTCCGTGCCACCCATGCCACGGACGGCCCACAGTACACACGCCACAGTAAACACGCCACAGAGGGTATTCAAAAATCGAAACTGGAACGCAACCCAGGTTGTGAAAAAGATGAAAAAAAAAATCTTCAGTTTTTCTTTTCGATCCAACAATACAACCACCCAAGCCACCATACAAAGAGACAAATCTTTTCGGCGCCCCTGAGCGTCGCCGTATGCTGCACGTGCGGAATAATAGTAGATCAAAAGGACGCTGCGAACACGCAAAAAAAAAAAGACACCAAAAAAAGAAAGAAGCACGGAAGGCCAGAGGGCACCAGGATTTCCTACGCAGACGGCGCCAGGATTTCCTACGTAGAAAAACCACCTTGGTCCCGCGCTTTATGGCTCCCACGATATAATCGCTGCAGACAAATTGTCGCAACGTGCCCCGGCACAAACGAACTTGGACGGACTGACTATATTACATGGGCCTTTCAGCTCCTTATTTAACCGGGAGCCAAGTGTCGCACACAAAATCGGAAGGCACCCCACCCACCCCACCCAGCCACGTCACCTCCACCGTCTGGCTGAATCACGTTTTTCTTGGGGTACCAATGTATCCTCTCCTCTCGGGGTGGGTTCCCCTCTCGGCAAGGGTGCCCCCATCGGGATGGGTTATGGGTTCTCCCAGGGATGAGCTACGGGTTCCCCTCCCGGGGATGACTTTTGTGTCCCCAGGATGGAGTTTTCCGCACGACCTCCTCACATCCCCGAGCGACGTTCACGAGGCCGACTGGTGTCGGTTTCGTTTGGGGCGACTAAAGCAAACCGGCGCTGTTGACCTGCATCGATTTGATCCTGTCGTTCCAGCCGAAGCCTTTTCCGAGCAGCTCGGTGAGCATATCGTTGTGGTCAGAAAACCATTTTCGGATTTGCGGCTCGGCCTCTTTACGTTTCGAATATGCAGACGAAACCGTCGAGCTCCGACGACGGGGGTCGCACGAGGACTCCCGGTCGACCGCAAACTCGAAGAACGTGTGTTCTCGAAGACCGACGAACTTGGCGACTTCGGCCGCAGATTTTTCCGGCTCCACAAAGAGCGCTGCCGAGTCCACCACTATCAACTGCAGGTGAGGTTCCCGTAAAAAGCACAACCCAAATTCATGGAACAGCGGTTCGAAAAGACGAACGTAAATAAGCGACAGGGTGCATCATGGAACTTCGTTTGATATTGACGGCCGTACACAAGCGACGGTTTACATTATGCAACAGCGTTTCCAAGTGACGAACGAAAGTAAATGACGGGTGAAATCACGGAACAGCGTTTCCACAGGACGGGCGTAACGAAATGACAGCTCAGATCATGGAACAGAAGCACGGGCACACGTAAAAAACAGGTGGGGGCAATCAGCAGGGACGACGGAAATCAATGATAAAGAGGGAGGTAATCAGCAGGACGTACGGCAAATAAACCAAAATATAACGTTCCACGCTTGTACCGGTAAAAAAAAGTTGCGATGGCTTCGCCCCGGGAAAAAAAACGCCGACTAAAAAGTATGTGTCCCCTACACCGACGCCGCCCCGAAGCGTCAACATGAGCTTTTGAGGGATCGGACCTGACATGAGCTGTTTAGAAAATTGCACGCAACATGTTGACAAATTTGTCGCAAGGCGAATGTGGACATACTTATCGCAAGTAAATGCGGACACTATTATTTGACGCAAGAAAGATAAATGTGGACATCCGAAGTGTACCTGCGACGCATCGAAGGTCCGGAGCCACCTTCCGATCTGGCCTGCGTACAACCCTTCCAGCAATGGCCCGTGGCTTTTTCGGGCGGCTACCTGACACTTCCACAAGTCCGCAGCACACGCTCCTTCTCCGAGACAGAGCTTATCGTAAGGCGAATAATCCACCACAGCCTGTAGGGGCAGGAGGAGGCGCAAGGAGACAAAACAAACACATGAGCATCATCAGCCGCAGCGACTGAACAAACACATCGCAGCAGCGGCGGCAGAAACAAGAAACGATCAAGAGCGACAGTCGAAGCCGACGTGTCAAGTGCCACGTCGCTACTGCCGCTCCTCCTCCTCCTCCTCCTCCTGTGGCGCTGTGATGAGCTGATGGCTACCAAACCACGAGTACTACAGTAGTGTCGTGAAGGACCGGCATCCAAAACATACATCTATCTCACTGCTGCTACTGCTGCTACATACTACTACCACTACTACTACCACCCCCATTACTATTAGTTCTCTTCAACGACATTTCTACTCCTGCCCCGAGTCCTGCTGCTGTGGCGCTGTAATAAGCTGACGGTTTCCCAACCGACTACTACAGTAGCAACCTAACGGGTGCGCCTGTCTCACCGACGACAAGTAGGACTTAGAAGCCGATGGCATGGCGAAGGAGTTGTTGATATCCTCCCAGTCGATGTCATCCTCGTTTTCCACACACAGCTTGGACCTAAGCTCAGAGAAATATCTGTGCAAAAACGCCAGCAAACAAAACGCAACACAAACGGTGATTGGTCGCCATTCAGCGCGGCGTCACACGTATTGCTTTTTATACCACGCTGCGTGTGTTTTGTACCAGTCTGCTTGTCAAGCGCGCTACGATAGAAGTTAATTTAAGACATGCCTAAGACATGCCTAGGACATGCCTAGGACATGCCTCACACATGATAGGCAAGCCCTTCTTTACCCAAAAACTGACTTTGACAAAAAATGAACCTGCTTTATTGCGGATGAAAAACCCCATGGCCTAGGTATCAAACGAGAATCATGAAAAAGAAATGGCCCATGATTCATTTTTTTTCCGACGATTTTGGGTCAAGGAGTGTCTTAAGTCATTCAGAAAACATTTCAGGAGAATTGTGCTACCTCTGTCATCGCACGTGCCTTGGTTTTATTTATATTGGTACCACTCTGCCATGTGTTTTGAATCATTCCGCTCTTTTTTTATGCCACTCTGCGTGAGTGTTATACCACTCTGCACGTGTTTTGTACCACTCTCAGCGGAATTGTAAGGTCGCTCGGGCATTTCTATGATACCGACATCCCGAACGGAAACGTAAGGATCGTTTGGGGATGCCTACGTATACCCCAACACTCCTTGCCTTTCATGTACCACATAGTACCATAGCACCTATCGGTATTACTATTGTTACTAATGGCATTAATATTATTATTGATGGTATTGAGGGTTTGGGGTAACCCATGTTCGACTCGCGACTTGCAACAACTTCTCTTCTAGTCTTGCGTAGCGTGGAGGACACGCCAGGTTGGAGCAAGGGTCGACGACGAACCAAGCGACGGTAACGATAAAAGTGCCTCGCGGCAACGAGGGGTGCGTCAGAGGCAAACAGAGTCAACAGAGATTACTCAGGGGACAGGCCGGGTCGACATACACACGCACCCGTATACAACGGCAGCTTGCGCTGCCGGGGTTGTAACGAGGACCAATGATAGGGACAGCTTACGCTATACCTACAATGGGACTCGAAGGGTGCGCCAGCTAGCGTTGGGCTGCGAAAGCAACTGAGTTAAATCGACACACGACGCGTATGAAAATACGCGGAAGTGTGGTGAGCTAAAGCTTTATTTTTCCCCATCCGCCGGAGGATAAAAAAAAAAAAAAAAAAAAAAAAAAATTACTTGTCTGCGGGAAACGTGATTACCCGCCTCTCTGTCATCAGAATCTACGGAGACTCCACGACCACTTTTAGCACAACAAGACACGATATCCAATACCTCTGGAACGGCTACCGTTCATACAATTCTTCACGAGAAGATCTGCCTACGTAACGGTAGAAAGTGTACCTGCGATCCATAGTATTATTATTATTATTATTATTATTATTATTATTATTATTATTATTATTATATTATTATCATTATCATTATCATTATCATTATCATTATCATTGTCATTATCATTATCATTATCATTATCATTATCATTATCATTATCATGATGATGCTCATCATCATCATCATCATCATCATCATCATCATCATTATCATTATCATTATCATTATCATTATCATTATCATTATCATTATCATTATCATTATTATCATTATTATCATTATCATCATTATTATCATTATCATTATTATTATTATCAGTATCATTATCATTATCATTATCACTATCATTATCACTATCATTATTATTATTATTATTATTATTATTATTATTATTATTATTATTATTATTATTATTATTATTATTATTATTATTATTATTATTATTATTATTATTATTATTATTATTATTATTATTATTATTATTATTATTATTATTATTATTAATGATATTAATACGAGGGTCGCAGGTACACTTGCTACCGTTACGTAGGCAGATCTTCTCGTGAAGATTCGTATGAACGGTAGCCGTTCCAGAGGTATTGGATATCGTGTCTTGTTGTACTAAAAGTGGTCGAGGGGTCTCCGTAGATTCCGATGACAGAGAGGCGGGAAATCACGTTGCCCGCTGACAAGTAATCACTGTCGACTCTCTGTTTTGCTCACGAAGCACCTCTCGTTGCCTCGAGGCACTTGTATCGTTACCGTCGCTTGGTTCGCCGTCGAACCTTGCTCCAGTCTGGCGTGTCCTCCACGCTACGCACGACACGCAGAGAAGTTGTTGCAAGCCGCGAGTCGAACCTGGGTTACCCCAAACCCTCATTAATATTATTATTAATAGTGTAAGAGTCAAAGCGAATCTCATCAGCCGCCGGCGACGCACAAATAGTCAGTCAATTAAGTCACATTTTTGCCGTCTCTCGCCGCCGAGAAGAACACCAGCAGCTCCTACCGAACTACCGAGCATATACATACCGAATGTATACCTAACATGTAACAAACACATACCGAACCTGTACCGAACGTAGATCGACTACACACCCAAAATATACCGAACATACACCGAATATGATAAGCATCCGCGCAATACAACACAGGATCGTCCGGAGAATATGAAAAAGACACGAGGTCCTCGCCTCCTTTACTCGGGATCTCAGTTTTGAACCCATCCGCTGAAGGGTATAAATAAGGGAAGAAAGCATTAAAAAAAAACTCGCCCAAATTCGAAAAAGTGGAAGCCTCGTCATAAAACCCTTCCAGTTAGTCCCCGACCTCGCAGCCGATGCATTGTCACATCAGTGCTAATGCTAATGGCGGCAATCTCACCTGTCTGTGGGGTCTCTAAGGACCACGACAACCTTCAATTTGGGTATGGCCACCTTGAGCCTATACGGTGCCAAAGGGGAGGCTAAGTACCCGGGCCCAAGCTCTCCCGCTACAAGCTGCGAATCATCAACGGGTTTCCCAGAGAAAAAGCGGCCAGAAAAGAAGCAAGGAGGGCAGGGAGCGTAGACATGACACGACTTCGGTTAGACAGTCAGTAGCAACTGCTGCAATCATGAGCATGGATGAGATTACAACCCCTTTTTGACTTGATTGGGTTATTCGCAGAGGGAAAACACGTCGAAAGTAAATGGCTCGAGTACAACATCAGCCACGTCAAGCAGGCCGGGCTAAAGGAGGAGGTATCACCGAGCTGCAGAGTAGGGAGTTATGAGGCTCGCGAAGCATGACGACGCTTGCATTGCCGCACGCTCGTCTCCCACGGTTGACAAGGATCGCACCGCTTGCTTTCTGGCACCGCTTGCCTTGTAGGTAGTTTGGTACCTGGGTACCCCAAGAGTTAATCGACCGAGCCGAGAGCGCTTCCCGACTTTTCATCGGGCACCAAGAAAAAAAAAAAGTCGCAAGGGCAGCAGCGCAAGCAGTAACAAGTCAACCGCTTGAGTCTCATCTAACATCGACATCGACGGATATCTAGATCGTGATTCGTCCCATGCCCGAAAGCTTCGTCACCGCTGAGTACGGGTGAGCGCTGGGATCTGCTGGTGTATGATACGGCTCTCGCACAGTATATCATAACCCCAAGTATACCAGTACCATACACCATACATGGGATACGACTTACAGGATTTACATAAACTGGTGCATTTCACAGCCGTCAGATTTTGTCCCCTCGAAAACGGATTTAATAGTTTCCGTGCACAGATTGATCAACATCACCTCGTTGACACTGGTGCAAGCTAGTTCTAAGGGGAGTCGCCGACCTATATCCTTGATGAGGACATACACCCAGGAACACGCGCGATTGGAGCATCACACACAGCTTGTGAATATGAGTTTTGTTGAAATCTTTGATCTCACAGCTGGAGTGTATTTTACCACTTTTTATATTAGACCTGGTAGGATCTACTGTAGGTCCTTATCTATTATTAGGTGCTCTAAATCATGATCGGTCCGATGTCTGAAAGCTTCAATACTAGTACAGCAGCACTAGTAGTCACCTTGTCCAAGCTGGTGCCCTCGCTTCTAGACTCTGTCAACGAGTACGGGCGAGCATAAGCGCTCAACAGCTCGCCCAACTTGTCGGAAGGCACCCCCGCCTCCAGCCCGTCCCCAGGCCACTCCACCTCTTTAGGAAAACTGCGGAGTGTGCACACAGACAGACGGGGGAAACGAGTCGGGCATAAACCATCTAATCCGATCCCGACAGCGTAAGCATTCTACCTGGTGTAGTTTAAAACACTGGCCTATACGTATATACCGTCAAAGATGAATACATGTGTAAAAACGCGCAGCCGGAGGGAGGATCACGCAGCTTGCAAATATGAGTATCGACCACTCAATTGGACCAACTCACAGCTGACGTCTTTTAATTATTTTCATTAAAAAAAAGTCGGGGGAACCGCATCGGACGAAATCATCTAGACCAATCAGATTCCTGCAACGTCGACATTTAAGCATTCTAGACTTTAGCAATACAGGCACATGGGGGAATGAATTCTTGGGCCAGAGCATCCAACAATATCCTGGCAACGTAAACGTAGATTTAGTCACCCAAGACAGGCGAGGGAAATGCGTCGGACCAAAGCATCCAATCAGATCGTAGCAACGTGATCATTCAAACATTATACATTGAAACAGTACAGGGTATACAGATGGGAGATGGGGGAAACGCGTCGGTAAATGAATCGAATCAGATCCTGGCAACGTAAAAAATGTAGATTGTAACCATGCAGACAGGGCAACCGCGTCGGACAAAAGCCACCACTCAGATGATGGCAACGTAGACGTGCTGGTTTTTAGCGTTATCGCGAGGTTGGTTGAGCTCCCCAGCTCAAGACTGGCTTGTCGCTGAGATAGATTCCACTGCCTCATATGGAATGAACGATTAATACCTGCTACACATCAGACAGATGACGATCTAGGTCCTCTACATCCTATATACGTCGTTATGACATGTTGGTAGCGTCTGTGTATTACAGATCCAAACCAGGAAATATGTGCTAGGTCATGCCCATCATACCGCACACCAAGATGGGCTCTAGGCCATGCAGATAACCGTAGACCAGGGATTTGTCTGCCCCCAAAGAGATGATCTTTAGACCGTCTATAGATCAACACGTTGTTGTTGTTGCTGCTGCTGCCTGCTGCTGTTTATATGCGGCTGCTTATATGCTGCTGCTGCTGCTGCTGCTGGGTTGTTGTTATTGTTATGTTTGCCTTTCGGTTTTTAACCCATCTTCTGGGAAGAGCACGCAACAACACAAAAACATCGTCATGCTGCCTGCGCGGGTGTTGTGTACACGTCATCTCCTTCCGTGCTTCTGTACTCACTTCCAACACAGCAGCCCGAGATTGTTTTATGGCCGACGCCGTAATCGTCATATTATTTCTCCCTCTAAACTTCCAAAGGAGGAAATACAGCACTGGGGGGCTCCAATAGTGCCGGCTGTACAATGCCACTGCTCTCTATTGTGCTGGTGGAATCGCTTGGAACGACTGGACCTCTCTAGTAACTCTTTATAGTAACCCTATTCCCACAGTGCGGGTACCCTGAATAGTGCCGGTATATTGGGCTGGCCTATACCGGCATTATCCGGAGCCACCCGCTATCGTATACCTGGTACCAGGTATGAGTCCATAGAGGTGTTGCCCGTAAACCGTCAACCTATACTCGTAGCAAGATAGCAAAGTTATCACAATCGCGAGAGAGGAACAGCAAAATTTCACAAAAGTGACCGCAGCGTTCCAGCGCAATACAAGCTATCTCGTGTGGGAGCTTACTACGGGAATGTCTTTGCCGTGAACAAACATGCACTTCCTATAGCACTGCCGTGAACAAATCCGCGACACCAGTATACCGGGTCCCATGGCACCGCCATGCGCCGTACGATGTGACGGCCATGTGTATGGCAATGCCATGGCAGTGACGGGGTGGTTAATCAGTTAATCAACGCCTTTCGTTCAACCGCACGGGTGTTTTATGACAAACCGGCGAAGGCATAACACCGACCGCAGCCCATGTCCCTACCTGCACCCTTGTGGCTTGCCAGCATGCCTTTGTGCTGCATGGTGGGTGTTTATGACACCCGTGCGAATGCGTTACACTGACGGCCGCCAATAAACCTACGGCCTCGTGGCGTGCCTGCCATGGATGTTCCGTGGCGCGCTGGACCACGGCTGGCGGCCGCACTGTGGCAATTCCATGGCGGTCGCCATGAAGGTCTACGGCATAGCAATTATGGCCCATAGCATTACCATGATGGTCCTTGATGGTCGATGGCGCATTGCAGTGTACCATACATCACACTTCGATCACGTTCGTTCGTGTCATGAATCTTGGAATGGCTTCTTGAGCGGGGAGGCGTAAGCCGTAGAAACCTTGTGCGCTTATATATTTAACCAAGGACAGTACCAGTAGCGCTACGCGTAGTACTAAGTAATGGTATTAATCAGAATAGTGCTCGTACGTATTTTAAAAAATGAAACATACACGTCACCAGGTACATGGTATATGATGAAGTCACACCCTGGACGAGTTTGTATGAGCATCAACAGCAACAGCCACGGTTTGTCCCTCTCACAGCAGAGTTGCTACTAAGGCCATTTCTTACACAGTCGGATTCCGCCAGTCGAAAACGGCCCTTTTCGACTGGACTTTTTTTCGACTGGATTCTTCTGGTCCTTCTTCTTATTGTCGGTCGAGTCGATTTTATAGTTTTTGTGCTCTTCCTAGAGGCGATTGGTGTGAGGGAGTACTGCTGTACAGCAGGCGAAATCGGTTGGCAGCTCTGTGCTTCGCGCTTTCTCCGCGAGCAACGGCTTGGCGAACCCTCGTCCCAGCGAGTTGGTGGTTTTGGGCTTAGCCGAAAGCTGCCAAAGCTACGTTCGTGGAGTTGCTTGTACTCAGCCGAGAGCCGCCAAAGCTACAGCAGCCGCAGCCGTTGTTGGCAGCATGGGATCGATACCGCGCGCTGCTGCTGTCGTGTGATACACGCTGCTCGCGAGCGGAACTAGGAATGCGCCACGCTGACTTGCTGCAAGAAGCAACAGCTGGGATAGCCAAGCCAGCGTCAGCGCCTTGTATGATACTGCAGTGTGGTACCTGGTATGGGTGTGTGGCCGTGTGGCCGTGTGGGTGTGTGTTTGGTGGTGGGATGAGCGATGCGATCGGTTGAAAAAACACGTGTAAAACTTTTTCGACTGAGTTTTTCGACTAGATCCGCCAGTCGGAATTCTCAGTCGAAAAAAGTTGAGTCGAAAAAGCCCTTTTTCGACTGCGTAAGAACGCCCGATTTGGGCTTTAGACGAAAAAGGTCGTTTCCGACTGACAAATCCGACTGCATAAGAAATGGCCTAAAAATACGTGTCAAAATTCCAAAACTTTGTTTTGGAATTTTGTGTTTCCCACATGTATCATGAAAATAAAAACACACTCCAGCTGTGACCAGGGTCAAGAGGGTGACGTTAATCAGCCTGTGCGCGGAAACTATAAAACCCGGTTTTGGGGGGGACAAAATCTGACAGCTGTGGAAGAAAATGCATTTGTTTATCAAGTGTATCCTGTAAGTCGTATAACCGGTGAAGGGAGGGCGGAGTTTTTAAGGGCGTGGGGCGTGGGTTTGAACAAGAGGGAGCCGGGGGGGGGGGGGAAGGGAAACGGGCGGGGCAACTCAATCTGTGCGCGGAAACTATAAATCCTTCAAGGGGACAAATCTGACGGTTGCGGAAAGAATGCATCAGTTTATCATGTATATCCTGTAAATCGTACAACCAGTGAGGAGAGGGCGGAGTGTTCGAAGGGGGGGGGGGGGGGGAAGGGGGATTTCCAACAGCTTTAGGTCATATATGTATCATTGTTGCACTACCTACTGAATCTGTTGCCTTCCAGCTATATGGTGCGTCCTAAACGGGTCATCATCCGTTCAGAATCATACAAGCACGGATTGATTTGTGAGGAATTGCTCAGTTTTCTGTTTTGTACTCTTAGGCAATGATATCCATCGGCCTACAAAACCGCTGGACTGAAAATCGCGCTCCACTCCGCGTTTTGAATTTTTTTTTCCTTCTCAAAATGAGGTGAACCGATGTTTTTCGGTCGTTTTGTTCACCATCGCGTTCGCCGACCTCGATCGCACCAGGGACGGTCACTGCGCGAGGTGACGCTGTGTCGGTCGAAGGTCGGCACCAATCATTTCTTTCAAGGTTGATCAATCAACAAACGATTGGGGGTTTCGCTAAGAAACGCGTTTTTGTAGCGGATGTATTTATACTGCTGTATGCAGTGTGTGCTAATCTTTTTAATATTATGATCATTCAATGCTGCTGCATTTATCACTTTTGGGCTACGAAGAGTCTACCAGGTATTATGATGATAGAGGATGCCTTCGCCTTCGTAAGAAGCAGCGAACAAATAATCAAAAGGATCTCGTACGGAATCGAGCATCAAATTAGCCGGTAACTTCGAGCATGTTCGATATCCAAATGTACAATTTAGTAGCAGCATCTGGTGTACTATATACTACAGTTTTAGCATGCCGAGCATACGGAGAGTAAAACACACGGCAAGCGGAGCATATCAATTCCAGGAACGAAAAAGTAGGTACTACTTCGAACTAGTATTAGTGTTGTGGCGGGGGGAGGGCGGAGAGAAAGCGGATTCGCTCATTGCTTGTTCGGTTGGTCATTGGTAGACGCCGTTGTGCCGTCGCTGCCGTGGTACTTCCTCCACACTTCCAAGTTCAAACGTTGAGCACAGCTTGACAGCTTAACAGCTTTGCTCGGAACTTTTCCACAGGCGCGTAGTGGCGCAACACGTAGATAGTGGTGAACGGCCGCATGACTGTACTGTAGGACAAACGTAAGAACATGATGACATGACATGCCAACAGGACAACGGCCGATGGCAACGAGCCACGGGCGTGTGGCGTGTCTCGCGTGCTTGTGGTCCAAGACAAGCCTACCTCAAGAGGCTTAAAGAGGATCACTGGCGACACAAACAGCTGCAGTCACTTTTCACTCATACACTCGCTCTACATCTCCACATAAATACTACAGAAGTAGCCGGTATGCAATTGTAAATATGCGTCTATGATACAGAAGTATCACAAAGCAGCTTGCAAAGAGTTTCCATCAAAACCTCTTTTGGTCGGTCTCACAGCGCAGCTTGCAAAGATGAGTTTTTGGTCTAAATCTACTTTGGTCCATCTCACAGCATAAGTGCATTTTTCATTTCTCAAATATTATAAAAATAAAAATACACTCCAACTGTGAGATCGAAGAATTTATCGAAACTCATTTTTGCAAGCTGTGTGTGATACTCCGATCGCGCGTATTACTAGGGGTGTCCTCATTAAGGACATAGATCGGCGACTCCCCTTGGAATTACAGTGCTGCTGTTGTTGTTCTCACATGAACTCGCATAATCAAGTCCGTGGTCACAGCACAGGCTCCAGTCATTCTGGAGCAGTATAGCTGGTACCAGGGTCAACAGGGTGATGTGTGTCAGTCTGTGCGCGGAAACTATAAAACACGTTTTTGAGGGGGATAAAATCTGACAGCTGTGGAAGGAAACGCATCAGTTTATCAAGTGTATGCTGTACGTCGTACAACCAGTGAAGAGAGGGCGGAGTGTTCGAAGGGTTGGCGGGGGCGGGGTTCGGGGGAGGGGGGGGGGGGGGGGGGGGATTCTTAAATATATGCCAGGTGCCTGGTACATGACATTATGCCTCAAGTACAGTACGTGCTATATTCGAATATAATTACTGTACGTGTATATGATATGTTTATGTACAACACAACATGACCTTGCATGAAATATGTTCCCCTTTTGTTCTCGTATTTTTTTACAATTTTCACGAGGGATGTATCATACGCAGGAAAAGCGCGACCGACTGATCACGGATTGCGGACAGCTTGAATTTTGTCTGCTCCTACTACCGGCCTACCGACTTATCGACCGATCGGAAGAAATCGCAGCTCATAGATTTGTAGCTTCTGCGAAATACTATGTACAAAATCTGCTTGTAAAATATGATAGCCCGGTTGATGCACTTGAGAGAAACCGACACACCAACACAGAGAGCAACACAGCAGGTCAACATCATCACCACGCGGCTTCTACGAAAATCTCAATTATTTGCTGATGCTTGTATCTGTGTATAGTCGTATGTCTACGTAAAACACTTCGAAGTATGCACTTCTGTATTTTTTTGTTTCTGGCTTGCTGGTTGTTCTCCCGCGGCTGAGTTTTTCTTTCTCACGCTTTCAGCTGCGAGGCAAGCAAGGCCCCCATCGGTACAATACGATGCATGGCTCGATTCCGGTCGCGCTCCGTGGCGGTGCTCCAAGCATCCAACGTCGCTGAGTTGTATCATATACATATGAAGTATATACATACGTATATAAACTACTACTGCTGTAGTACCGCCGACGTAATATATACCTGGTACCAAGTATTTAAAGTTATTCAACACTCGGGGTGTTCGCCACGAGTCGACGAGGGAAGAAAATGCTGAATTCTTCTCGCGATCAATATGAGGGCACGTACCGTAGTGTGGGGAGGGGGGAGAAGGGCCCGCTGTGACCCCAGATCTGTGTTATACAACTACTGGGAAGGAGCACGAGAGTACGTAGTGCGAGGACAAAAAATGGGATGAAAAAAAAAGGAGAAAAACAGGAGAGCGTACATAATACAGTATGTGGAATTATGGCAGCCAGCACGCAAAAAACACTATTTGGGAGAATGACGAGCAAAGAGAGAAGAGAGCGGGGCAACATAAGTTTTGGGAATATGATTATTGAAAAAAAAAACGTTTTTCGGTTCGTTCTGTCGCACAAACGAACAAACGCCGAATAAGCGAAATGGCCCTCTCCCCTCGCAGTCACGTTCCCAGCACACCCTAGGTCCTGGGTCCTGGGTCTTACGAGCTGATTCTTCTTCCCAAAGAGACCCAAGTTCCGCCGCTTCGAAACAGTCAGCATATATTGTAAAAATTAAAATACACTCCAGCTGCTGTGAGATCGAATACTTTGTCGAAACTCATCTTTTGCAAGCTGTGTGTGATACTCCGATCGCGCGTATTACGGGTTGTGTGTGTCCTCATTAAGGATATAGGTCGGCGACTCCCCTTGCAACTACAGTTAAGCTATCAGGGTCAACAGGGTGATGTTAGGCAGTCTGTGCGCGGAAACTATAAAACCCGTTTCTGAGGGGGACAAAATCTGACAACTGTGGAAGGAAATGCATCAGTGTATCAAGTGAATCCTGTAAGTCGAATAACCGGTGAGGGGAGGGCGGAGATTTTCAGGACATGGGGGCCTGATTTTGATCAAAAGGGAGGCGGGGGGGGGGGGAGGGGGGGGGAGGGGACGGGTGGAGCAGCTCAATATATATTTTTAACATTTTATCAAACCGGTATAAAATGCGACGTATAATAAAATATAACGAACCAATTCGGTCGCCCTGGTGGTCTAGTGGTTACCCTCGTGTGCTCCTACTCGCAGCGTTGGTCTTGGAGTTGGATTCCCACCGTGTGGTGAGCTTATTATTTTATTTGCAAAATGCAAGAAAATGAACAACTGCCGAGAGCGCCTAGGTAAAGCGAATTTAATCATTTTTTTGAGCCAAGACAATGTAAACCGATCAAAGGGACGATGAGCGTGATCTATCTCATAGGAACAGCGTAGATCAGTGAGAGTATCTTTCGTTGTTTTCCCCCTCATCCTATCTATTTACTGCCTTCGCATATTTTTCTTTCTTTTTCTCCGTCGATAGACTTGACTCAGATTTCCCCCTCATCCTATGATATCTATTTACTGCCTTCGCACTTCTTCTTTCTCTTCTGCGTCCATAGACGTAACTCAGATCAGGGGTCACCAAGCAGACCCTTCTCCCCCCGCTCGACTACGGTACGTGCCTTCATACTATACAATACTTCATACCATATTTCATACAATACTTCATACCTGGAACTATACTTCATACCATACTTCATACAATACTTCATACCATACTTCGTACAATATTCATCACGAGAAGACAGCCCTTTCTTCCCTCGGTGACTCGCATCGAATTCGCGTATTGAATTACATTCATGATCAAAGGAATCAACTGCAGAGAGCGCCCAGCAGCGTGGGAACGCGGAACTCGATGCGAGTCGACGAGGGACGAAATAGCTGGAATCGTCTCGCGATATAAATGAAACCACGTTCCGTAGTGGAAAGGGGGGAGAAGGGGGGCCTGCCTATTAATAGTGCAAGTAACCGTTATGAGACTGACTGTCTTGAGTTACGTCTAGGGAGGGAGAAGGAGATAGGAAAAGTGCCAAGAAAATAGGAGCGATGAG
Organism: Undaria pinnatifida; assembly: GCA_012845835.1. Lineage (NCBI taxonomy): Eukaryota > Phaeophyceae > Laminariales > Alariaceae > Undaria > Undaria pinnatifida. Next base: position 13,916,761 of record JABAKD010000016.1, read on the forward strand.
CATACAACCCCCCCCCCGATAAATTCGCAACAATGGTTGAGAGGAGGCACACTGGTGCTGTAGAAGAAACTGTGATTGCGATTCTTCCACGGGTTTCACGCGAGGGTCGGATTGGAACGGGGTGACCCAGCCCGACCCGAACCGACCCGTGAGACTTGAACATGCCGTGACGCTACCCGGACATGCCGTGACGCTACCCGAACATGCCGTGACGCTACCCGAGCTGACCCGACCCACGACACTTCGATAACCTCCTGACCCGACCCGGCTCGATCCGCTAATATTATATGTAGGTAGTATGGAGCTTGGCCTCTCACGGATCCTGGTGTCGAAGTGGAGAGGGCGGTCCCGGAGGTCTTGTACTCGTCTTGTAGCTGGCGTCGGAGCGGAGATGGCGTCGCGGTGCTGAGGTCCCTTGACGATCGCCTTCACAGCGGGCGCACGCTGAAACCTTTCTTTCTTAGATGTAGCAAGGAGATGCTAAAGCTAGAGTAACGGCCCTCTCGTCATGCGGCGGGATTATCTTTCGGCGGCTGACCTTCCGGAGACGGGTCAACGCCGTCTATGACGGGTGACACCGCTCGCGACCCGGGATCGTGTATTGCCTGACCGGTGACGTGTCCTCTCGCGCATGCGTGTACGAGATCCACGATAGGTATCTACGACCCTGTCTTCCAAAGTAGGGTGATTACTATTAATAGCAGCATCAGATACAATCCACAGCGTATGCCAACTATTTTCTCGGAATAAGTGCCCAACTACAAACTACCCTCTAACCCCAACCCTTACCCATATGCATGAAATATCGGCTGAAGCGCCAGCCCCCTAATGAGATCGCAGGTGTACAGTGGATAATATCATATAATAGTCAGAAATGTCAACAAATAACGTATTTTACTGCATATATACTAAGTATATACTAAGTATATACTAAGTATAACATTTGCCTCACCTTTCCGGATCTTGCGTTAAAAAACCCTCTTGCTGATCATGCTCATCAGGTACCGCCTCGGGTACGATCGAGCCCATATCTGGGTGCTGGCCAAGCATTCTGAACAGCGACGACGTCCCGGCTCTCTGGGGAACGGGCAGAGCGGAGGCGGCAACAGTTGCAGTGGCGGGCAAGGCGGCAAACGAAAAACACGTAAAAAAAAAAAGATCAACGTCAAGACACATAACTCAGGTTGTCTTCTGGTACATAAAAAAGGGATTCGCCGACTTATACCCTTCTTGACCTTGACGCACACACACCCCGCAATATGCGCGATCGGAGCACCACACACAGCTTGCAAGCATTACGTTCGACAAAATCCTCGATCTCGCAGCTGTACGAGTAGGATATTGTTATATTTTTAATATAAATGGAGTAGAAAAACGTGCGGCAGCCAGCGTGCAGCAGCAGCAACAGCAGCAGCGGCAAGTGCAGTGGAGGGCAAGGCAGAAAAACAAAGTATCGCTAATAAACGTCAAACCACACGTCACTCCGTTTTTTCGTGAGTTTGCTCGTTTGTATAATACTTGTAACGAGAGGCAAGATTGCACCTACCAGGTAGCTTGCTAACTCTGTAGCAGGTAATCTCTGTAGTATGCCTGCCAATTCTGCTACTGCTGTAGCATGCTAACCCTGTAGCATTTTGACTACTGTGTACCTGGTATAGCATGTTATCATAACTATCATGTATGAAACATGCCAACTGTGCAGCATTCCAACCCTGTAGCATTACTGCATATGAAAAGTGTTTACAGGATGCTAACTACTGTGTGTGTTTTCTTTTCACACACATCTACTTTCCAGCTTCTGGACAAGCCGTGGTCACAGGCGTCGTCCTTTCCCTCCGGTTCTTGCCTTCAATTTTTATCGCGCATGGGGTTCAGCAATCCCACTACTCGTCGATTTTTCATCGAGCGTTGCTTACTCGCGCTATCGCGCTTTCCGCAAGTCAATTTGTGCACGAGAAAAAGTCCCCACGAACTTATAGCACGAGTATGCACTCGGGGGGATTCGAACTCACGAAACTGACATATACCAGGCTCGAGGATAACCAGATACGCCACCGGGGCGACCGGACTTTGTGTATATAACACACTAACTCAGTAGGCCGCAGGACACGCGACACACGTATATACGTACAGCGGCAGTACTTGTGCCTGCGCAGCCACAATAAATTCCTAATCGTGTCCCCGCATAAATTGACAGTTTCGGCGAGGTATGTAGAGGGTTTCGTTGACAACACCGTGGGATTCTTCCCCCGACTGCGGGATGTGGGATGTTCTTCAGCTTCGGCACAGCGGCCATCACCCCGATCACCCCCCACTCGGAGCCCTATCTCTAACCGGAGGCCAGCTTGGTTGAAGCGCTTCGGCGTCCTTTGGGAACACTGCATCCTTTAACTGCTGCGAAAGATATGCCACGCCAATTCCTTGAGTTAAGTCTGCAAAACGCGGGCACAGCTCCAAGGAAGGGTCAAGTCGCTGTGTCTACACCGGCTCCAGGTTGATGTGGGGGAACAAAACCAATAATCGAGCCACGCTGTGTAGGCCGACATATACACGGGCGGTGAAATACGTAGCAGCGGACACACATTACGTCACCCCGGACAAAAGCCAGTCAGTCCACACACAACACGTGGTACACGCAAGTAATAGTAATAGCAAGTAATAGCACACAAGTTGAACAGGGGGTTACGATATGTTACCAGGTATATTCATAGAATATTAGTAGGAACTTTTGGGTTCTTCTGTCGACAAGCACAGGCAAGTCTCGTTACGTCGGACAAACGTGACCTGACCATGTGGGGTCGTGTGGGCTACGAGTATAAATCATACCCTGGCAGGCCATAGATAGCTGGGGTTCCTTCGAAGTAAAAGCGTACTTCCTTCGGCTTGCAGAGCACAAACTGGCCGCCCTGGCGGCAGTGTATGAGTAGGAAAAAAAACAAACTTGCAGGAAATACCTGATACTCGTATATACTACAGCACGACATACCGGTACTATCTGTGGTGTTGAGAACATGGTAAAAGAACAGTAGTCTACTTTCGTAATATCGTTTTCTTTGGGTTGGCTTTCATCTTTTTTGGTCGCGTGCTCAATACGGTTCATTGCATGACCAAAGCACCTTGCTGTATTTGCAATAATGTGTTCGTATCTCTGTCTCGTATCGTAGTTTGTGACCACAGAGGTCGTCTCTCGATCATAACCGGAAGGAGGCATCGGCACGGACATTCATTGCGCTGGATGTAGATGGGTGATAACATCATCAGTTTGATGTGAAGAACACACACAGGCAGCACCAGGATAGGTTACGCTACATACACATAATGATAATTATGTGTATGATACAAGCAGCACGGTAGTCGGCACCCCCCATCCCTTCTGGTGGAGGCATGAATTAATCATTGCGTCAGCTGTTATATATGCGTGTGTACCACCTTGGGTTGTTAGTGTTTTTCCGTGGGGTATTCCTCAGCTCCAGAGTGACTGGAGCCTGTCCTGTGACCACGGACTTGATTATGCGAGTTAATGCTAGAACGACAACAACAACAACAACAACAACAACAACAACAACAACAACAACATCCCTTGGACTCAAAAACGCTCAAACATGATTGGTAAAATATTCGAATCCTGATTCTGAGGCTAATGCTATCTATACCTGTGGTGCTACCTGGAAAAAAAATATGTACTTTACGTATAGATTTGAAGATTACTGATTTTTTTCTTGCAACTGCTGTTTCTTTTTTTCACCAAACGGCATATCGGATTCCTTCTATAGTTTCTTCAATGACGTGACGAGCTGAAATGCATTGGATAAACCGTACAAAGTACCTACCAGGTACCTGGTACGAAAAAGTTTTCGTACGGAATTGTTCTTGGCAACCACTGCAGCTGTTTCTTTCACCAATCGGCCTATCGGATTTTCTTTCTTTTCCGTTTTGACGTCAACGAGCGGAAAACGCGAGGATATTTTTTTTTTACTACCTACCGCCGGTTGTATATACTGTATACAGCAGTATGAGAACGCTCGTGTATACCAAGGTATGTATATACTCCTCCGTTCCCCTTGCCGCCTCGGTAAGGCATGCTGCGAGGCATGCCCTAGCAGGCTTGTAGCGAGTGGGGGGATCTTTCTGGCGGGTGTAAGGCCGGACTCACCCTCGAGGAGTGATACCTTCACCAAGGACTTGATTATGCGAGTTAACGTGAGAACAACAACCTTCTTCCTGCTGCGTGTGGCCGCGAGGCTTAGGCGTGGCGGTAGAGTTGGGTCGTACGTGGAGCGTTAGGCATGGTCACCTACGAATAGCGCGTCTTTTTGGGAAGCAGCGGCGGAGCAGCAATGCTTAATCGGGATGCTCGTGCGCGGAGACAGGCGCCACCACGAGCCACACTGCGGCGCAGTCTTGGTTTGAGTGGAGGGAACTGCGCCGGCAGGAGGCTGGATTCGACGACGGAGGAGGAGAGCGACTGAGCGTCGACGGGCGGGGAAGAGACGGATTGAACTCTCCCTGAACGAGAACTTTTGTTTTTCAGATCGGCACCGCAAGCTGCGAGGAGCATTTTGTTTTTTTAGAACGGGGGGGAAGGGGAACCGATTGGAATTGAGCGTCAACGAGAGCATGTGCGAATGAGCGGGCCGAGTGAGCCAAGGCGATGAGGCGGCCATGGAGAACCGCAGCAGGAGGATGGCACACGGAGACCCACGACCCGCACGCACACCATCATCACGAGAGCAGCGATCGTCTTTTTTCAGTTTTTTTTTACGAGGCAGTAGTACATGTTACTTACGTCACTGATTTTTGCAGAGTTGGTAGAGTTGTATACCCTTCACGGGGAACGACCCCCCGCAATTTTCAATTTTCAGGCACGGGCGTCGTAGCTGCGCTGCAACCTGTCAGATAACCCGGGAAGACGGGGCGATCATTGGTAGTTGTATGTGGTTTTTGGTTCGATTGCCCTTCCTTCACTGCATGCCTGCAGGTCGTCACTCTGACAGCAGTCTAGACAGCAGTCGCGTTCGTCTGTGCTCACGATTACCGTGCGGTTCGTACGGTGCAGGCAGCCCAACCGCTGTAGTTTGTAGCCGCGAGTTGGTTAGTTCCGGGAACGGGGGAACACAATGCCGTAGTTGAGCGGATACCCGCGGCCATGTGAGTTCAGTTTGCCCGTCGGATCATTTCACTTGTGCGCCTTCTTCGTATCGTGCGTTTTTAGGTGGGAATGCGTAGTATTTCCCGAACGAATTTTTATTTCATTTGGTTTTTCGGATATTCCTAGGGCTCCAGCACCTTTATGTGACCACGGACGCTAGATGTTTGACAAGACTTAATGTGAGACAACAACAACAACAACAACAACAACAACAACAACAACAACAACAACAACAACAACAACAACAACAACAACAACAACAACAACAACAACAACAACGACGACGACGACAACATGTACGAGGAAGTTGGAATTCGTTTTGTAAGAACGACGTGAGTCGACCCAATTCGACGTGAGTGAGACCTTCGAGTTAAGAGGCGGAGGAAGCGATGGCCGCTGGGCACGTCGGGTACGTCGGGCGAAAATTACAAAAAATAGCGCATAAATTAGTAGGGTGGGGGTGGTGGGGGGGGGGTAGGGGGGGGTGTCTGACATTATTGTGTTTTTGCAACCATGCTAACCCTAACGCGTACCAAAAGCCCCTGTTGACGTCACTGGGGTAAAATGGTAAAATGGTAAAATGGTTCGAAATGCCAAATCATGTCCTATCACTGGGTAGGGTGGGGGGGCGCCCTGCTAACTTAAGTGGAAGGGGGAGTCCGTCGCCCTGCCACTACCTGCAAATACCTAGTGCATACCAATACCCGGCATAGTTTAGCTGGGAGGAGGGGGGGTAGCCCTGCTATAAATTTATCGACCCCACAGCTCACGTGTTTAAAAGAAATTTTACTAAAAATAGTACCTGGCACAAGGTTGTTGTTGTTGTTGTTGTTGTTGTTGTTGTTGTTGTTGTTGTTGTTGTTGTTCTCACATTAACTCGCATAATTAAGTCCGTGATCACAGGACAGGCTCAGGTAAAAAATGTCAGCACTTTCATATATACGAGCAGTACCCCGTACGTCCGCGGTGTGACAAACCGGGTCTAGCCGTGGACAATATGAGGTGAAGGATAAGAGCCAGCGTAATTTCATGCGATACGACGGACGAATAAGTAGAAAGATAAATCATGTTATCATGTTCATGTGATGCAGCGCACGAGCAAGGCGAAGGATGTCCAATTTGCACCAGAGTTGCCATGCCGCCGAGAGCAAATAACTCAAGGGATGAACCAAACAACAAGAGAGAAAATCAGAGAGAGCACAACGCACTCCAGCTACCGCCCGATGCCCGAAGGCTCACGTTTAGTATTTTGGCGGCAGCACCATCATACCAATAGAAATATTCACACAAGTAATTGTTTGACCAACACTCAACAGGTCAGTAAGTACCAATTATACCGTCAGTGTGGTAGGCACGCTGTCACGGGGGGAGTCATCTAAATATATTGCAGGCATTACTAACCTATCCGGGTTTCCAACCTATCAGCACAACTACAATAAGTTATAATATATAACCAGGGCGGGACAGGATAGGGTACCTACCGCATGGCTGTGCCGCCGTGCGGCGTACCAAAATCTAACTAAACATTAAACCATTGACTCGTTTACAAATCCTCAACCCTAAACTCTAACACAAGCAAGGACTGTTTAGGGCAGTCCTCGTTGTCTCGTACCTGGTACCTGATACACAAAACTGTGCGTCAAAACATGCTGCCACTGCTGAGTGCTGGATATAGATGGGTGGAAATATCACTTCAATGTGAAGAATACATGCACCAACAAGCCTACAGAACCCTAACAACCCCAACCTACTAGACCAATGTTTCTTAAGGGACAAAGCACTTTTATCTGTGGAAATACAAGCCTTAAGTGCGGCGCGCTCTTATATGCAGTTGAAAATTACTAGCCTTTGGTGCGGCGGGACATGCCGAGTTGGCCGCTCTTAACCCAAATGCTCTGAACTCGGGTGCTCTTTAATCGGGGTACCCAGACTGTAGTCCTGTTGGTCTCGTACACAGCAGTAGCAGGGCGCGTCAACCATAGTGTCGAACAAAGGGTAAAACGCCTTCCAGGTATGATACTCGCAAAAAACAGCATGCTCACCCTTGCCCCCACGACGATGAAAGAAGGAATGCTCACGTCCTCCTCTCCTTGCCTCACGACTGGCATCATCGGCGCCGCATCGTCCTCTTCTGCTGCTGCCGTTTCCTGTCGCGACCAGCGACGAACAACAGACATGACGACATGACGGTATGAGGGCAACACGAGGAAGGAGGAGGAGGAGGAGGGGGGTCGCGGGGTAACCGACAACAAGCGAGAACGATCGATCAGGCATCATCCGCGCCGCATCGTCCTCAGCTGCTGCCATTTCTTGTCGTGAGCATTGCCGACAAGACATCACCAACGACATCACAACGTCACGGCATCACGAGCGGGGGGGAGGCAATGCCAACAAGCAAGACCAAGCCGTACAAACGTTTGTAGCCCTATTTTATACTAGTACTACCCTCTGGTACGGCAGGTACGGCAGACGTGGTCCCTTGTCAGTACGGCAGTGGTACTCTTGAGTGCGGTCATGATCGTTTGTCCCGATTTCGTCCTACGCAGTGCCCATCCCAACTACACGGTATCACGAGGGAGGGAAGGAGGTCACGGAGCAAAGCCAGCCAAGAAGCAACACCACACCGCGTAGAAATGACGAGTCACATCATAACGAAGTGTAGCACGCAGCTTGCAAATATGAGGTTTGATCAAAAATATTATTGGCCGATCTCACAGCTCAAGTGTACTTTGTAGAGTTGTGAGTCGTACGCCAAAAGTCACCAACTGGTTACTAATCGGATTAATAGTTGTTCGTTTACGGAGGTGCTGACTTATCTGACGTATTGGGTTTCCATGCTCGCAGGAAGGATTGTTTAATGCGGAGTGTGTTTTTTTCTTTTGGAGGAGGGCCGGGGGGGCTGATATGGCTCACTTCGCTCTCCTGACTCGAGTCGGAAAGTCGGCTGATCATCAGCTGGTTTCGCCGGCGGACTTGCCGACTAACATCAATTAGTTGGCTAACGGCACCTACTATTTTCTAGTCTAGAAATCCTGCCGACTCACAGCTTTAGTATTTTTCATTTTGTAACATATCTGGTGCAGCAATCGTGGTCCCTCGCTCTTTAAAAGTGTGACGGTGCATTGCCAGATTACTAGAGTTTTGGATTGTTGAGCACCCGCACTAAAGTGGCAAGCGTACATTTTTTCTTCCTTTTCTCCGGCGGGTGGGGAGAATCACCACAGCAGTTCCACGTAATTTCATACACGTCGTGTGTCGATTTAACTTAATTACATTCATTCGCAAACCAGCGCAAGCTGGCGCATCCTTCAGATCCCGTGCGCGGTATCGTATTCATATATCCTGCATTACATCATAAAAATAAAAATACACTTCAGCTGTCATACATACAATCCTATAACTACCTGCAGGTGCGAGTGGTCTGTACGTATAACATGCTCGATTCGAATAACGTCGGTCTGATGGCACGCCAAAGAATGTACGGTAGCCCAACCTAACATCTCCCCTGCTGGGGGTGTCACCCTACCGTTTGAACTGCCGTCTGAGTGCAAAAACGCTGCTATTTTCCGTGTGGCGCCATCGGCCACTATCGCGTTGTCAGGGTCTTCGATTCGATTCATTGGGATTCGCTTCATTGAGCAGGCGGCGTCAGGCGCAGAACCTTGGACACCACCAGGCACCTGGTATACGACAAGCAATGCATCCATGTCTCGTACGGCAGTCGTGGTCCCGCGCGTTCATGCGATACCAGTACGGTACCCTTTTTTGGTGCATTGTCAATTGCGCGTCGCAATCTTTGGCGAGTTGTAAATCGCTTGTGGTGATCTCGTCCTACAAACTTAATTTAGTGCGGGCATGACAATAGTCGTCTCGCAAGGTACCGCGCCATTCAGCGAGGGACCACGACCGATGCCGTCAGTCGTAGTATATCATCATCGACGGCTGATGACATACCATTTTCATCATGATACCCCGGTACAAACGAACAAAAACTATCTGGTACCACGCACGTATCAATGAATTACTGCCAACTGCTGTACTGCACCACGACCCACGACTACTGCTGCATCCCATATATCTTACCGTTACGACAAATTACACTGCCGTACATATTAAGAACACACACACATACTGCTACCGCAAACGTGGAAATATCAGTTTAACGTGAACAACACACATACAAACTGCTGCTGCAGCAGTACCATATGATATATCTTGTCCTCGTGGTCCTTTGTTCGTAATTTCTGATGAAAAGGCACGCACGCACGCGCACGCGCACCGCACGGCACTGCACGCACGACAGACGATCGACAACGTCCTCTCTGCGGAGATACAGTAATAGTGTCAATTACATTCCGTCCATTGCACCAAAGCCAAGATCGGGCTAACGGCAACGACAGCTCTCGCTGGTGGACAATATGTGGATACTCGCATCCATCTGTCGTCAGTTGTGCGTGCGTTGCAGGGAAGCGAGGCCTACACACCAGTAGAAAAGACTGTTAACAGCAGTGAATATTTCGTGAGGGTTCGGGCGTGGCAACTAAAGTCGACCATCCGACCCAACCCTAACCTAACCCCGACCCTAACCTAACCCCAACCCTAACCCTGAGCCTTACGCTATGAGGTGACCTGTGCTTGGAGCCTGGTACTATACGCTTGGCACGCACCGCGCACCAGGTTGTTGTTTTGAGGTTGTTGTTGTTGTTGTTGTTGTTCGCACATTAAACTCTTGTCAAAAATCTGGATTCCGTGGTCACACAAAGGTGCCGGAGCCCTAGGAAGATCCGAAAAACTCAGGGTTGGGGTTAGCATTAGGATTAGCGTTAACCCCAACCCTGTTAACCCTAACCAGGTATCATACTCCATCGAATAGCAATGCGCAATTGTCGTCCAAGCTTTTGATATTTTCGGCCCGGATGTTTTGTTTGGTGTGGAGCAAAACGATGATAAAACTTCTTGCTAGATACATACCTGGTATTCGAGAAGGAACAGCAATGCAATTTTCGCCCACGCTTTTGATATTTTCGACCCGCGGATGTTTTTTTTTGGTGTGGAGCAAAACGGGTGATAAAACTTGTTGCTAGATACATACCTGGTATTATAGGTGATTGATAAGGTACCAATCTAACACTTGGTCATGCATGATGAGTATTCTAATACAATGGCTTTGTATGTTAGGTTTTGACTCATCAAAACTAACTGAAAACGGACGAGAGATGTATTGCGCAGCTTGCAAAGATGAGTATCGACATTAAATTAGAAAATTTGCCAAACTCACAGCTTATGTTAGAATTGTTACAAAGTTTGTAAAAGAAAAGAGGAGCATCAGTTTACTTTGCCTCACTATTAATAGTTCACCCGGCTACTCGTACGAACTTCGTACTACGCACCCGCAGGTATCCAAGTCGTGGTCCAACAATCTGGAGCGAATCTATTGCTTACCAACAGTTCACCAGGCTACGTACTACGTACTCACAGGTATACAAGTCGTGGTCTCGCGCCTGTGCGGTACCAGGTACCAGGTACCAGGTACCAGGTACGCTTTAGTGCGGAGCTTAGTGCGTGAAAGTCGCTTGTCATGGCCTCGTTACGATGTATGTCTGAATAGTATCCCGGTGTAGTTCGGGTCCGGGGTCCCAGTGTTTTCAGTGCGGGTGTTGTCTTTCCTTTGGCAAGGTGTGTGTCGTCTTTTTTTTTTTGTGTTGTCCTCACATAAAATCAGTTCCTTCTCGTACCCAACGTCATTAGTAATAGCAGAACACCGTATGTGTACGCCACAAATAAACCGATATTTTGTTTCCACAATCTACATCCAGCACAACCAGAGTCCGTGCTGCTACCTCCTAGAGACGAGCTTTGTGGCGACAAACCACGAAACAGAGATACACATGGCGAATACAGCAGGGTAATTTGGCCACGCAATGCCAACCGCAATTAGCACGCGGCCTGAAGACAAAAATGTGCAAGCCAGCACACCAGACTGTTTGCAGTAAAAAGTGTTCACCCCCTGTTCATCCTTGACATGTACCTGGTACAAAATATCAGCAAATTATGTGGCTGCAGACTGTGAAACAGATAAACCGAAACAAATACAGCAGTAGTAACCGCAAAGGGGCAGAGGGTGCCGGTCGCCGGTCGCCCCGGTGGTCTAGTGGTTAACCTCGAACACTATTGAAGGTTGGAGTCAAGACGTGAAATCTCGGTACGGAGATTTGTATTTTCGAGAGACACCAAGTGTCGGGAGGGGAGGCCTTTTATAGGGTGGGTAAGCACAGTTCGACGCGAGTCGGCGAGGGAAGAAAGTTCTGAATTATTGTCGCGATAAAAATGAAGGCGGGTACCGTAGTGGGGAGGGGGGGAAGAGCCCGCCTAGTTAGCGTCCCAGATTTGAGGTACGTTTAGCCAGCTAGCGCTGGATTGCGAAGGCGGTTGAGTTAAATCGACACACGATGTGTATGAAAATACATGCAAGTGCGGTGACCTTAATCTTATTTTTTATTTTTCCCCATCCGCCGGAGGATGAAAACAAGAAAAAAGTTTAGGGAGGGAGGAGAAAGAAAACGTGCGAAGATACATAGTACATAGCACAATGAAAAAACAGGAGGAAAGCATACGAAATGAAATGTCAGCGTACCCGGTATGAACAACACAGCAAAAAACAACCCAGAGAGGAAACTACAGCAACAGGTATCAACAGTAGAACAAACTACTCGTACTCGAATATTATAAAAATATTTGTATGTACTGTACCACAGAGGGGAAGCACGAGCAGGATAGTTTTCCAGCTCTGTTACCTAGACGAGCCTGCAGGCTAAAGTAATAGCCACGAGGTACTAACACCTGCCAGGTATTCGTTTATTCTTTTCTTTTCTTTCTCGTTCCACTTACTTGACTCGGGCTAATGATACGCGCAGCGTTGGCTTATTGATCGGCTGATGTAGAAGTACTCATCTTCATATTTTTACTGAAAGTGCTCGGTTGGTGCATCCCTCGCCTCTCGGCACCTCCCACTTGGACACCGCCTCTCATTTCTTGCGAAACCGTCCAACTTTTCTTTGATTTCTTCTTTCACGTTTTATTTTTGTAGTCGCACGAAGCTTCGTCACACTTCTACTTTTCAGCTTCTGGACAAGCCGTGGTCACAGGTGTCACCCCTTCTCCCCCCCGGTTCTTGCCTTCAATTTTTATCGCGCATAGGGTTCAGCTATCCCACTGCTGTTGGTCAATTCTTCATCGAGTGTTGCTAACTCACGCTCTTGCGCTTTCGGCAAGTCGTTTTGTGAACAAGAAAAAGTCCCCACGAATTAATACGAGTATGCACTCGGGGGGATTCGAACTCCCGAAACTGACCTATACCAGGCTCCAGGATAACCTGATATGCCGCCGGGGCGACCGGCTTTCGTCACACCAGGTCCAGGGTGATGAACAAGCTTGGTTCATCATCATGAGCTCAGCTCCGCCCAGCAGCACCCCTCAGCGCTAGCTCAGCAGAGCAGCGCCGTGCAGTGTCATTCCCTGCCCGTGCCCTGCCATGAAGTGCGATACTGCTGTGCGGTGCTACTGCAGTGCTGCTGTGTGTGTTGCGTACTTTGCTGTGCTTTCTCTTTCCTCCCTGTTCACCTACGCGTACATATATCACCCATATAGTATATTTACGAGTACCAACAACGCAGTTTGCAAAGATGAGTATTGACCTGAAATTCGTCGAACTCACGGCTGACGTCCTTGAAAATTAGTTATAAAATATATACGTACGTGTAATACAAACGTGGTTGTGTGTGATACATCAGTGGTTGTCTTGGCTCATTAGACCGGACGCGTATTTTCCTGTTGGTTACTTTCTTCGTATATAGCGATGTGCAGATGTGCACATGGCCTTACCTCGCTACCCTCCCCTGCTGGCGGTAACGGCTGGCGAGTCTACGTAACTTATAGCGTACGTAATATTTTTGAAGGTTCGTACAAGTACGAGTATACTTCCTTTTTTCGCCTCTCGGATGCATTTGCACAATATATTGGTTGGGTTTCCTGGTTGGGATTCGGTGTATTAATAGTCGGTTTCAGATGCGAGTATCGAAACGTATGTACCAGTACGAGCCTGGCACGTACTGATACCTACATACCTGGTATACTAATCCGGTCGCCCCCGTGGCGTATCAGGTTATCCTCGAGCCTGGTATACGTTAGTTTCGTGAGTTCGAGCCCCACCGAGTGCATACTTGTACTCGTACTATAAATTCGTTGGGATTTTTCCCTTGAGCACAAATTGACTTGCGGAAAGCGCAAGAGCGTGACTTAGCAAAACTCGATGAAAAATCGACGAACAGTGGGATTGCTGAACCCTATGCGCAATAAAAATTCAAGGCAAGAACCGGAAGGGAGAAGGCACGACACCTATTACCACGGCCTGTCCAGAAGCTGGAAAGTATAAGTGTGAAAAAAAAATACTACATAGGCTGACCTCCGATTCCATTTTTTTATATTTTTCGGCCGATGCATGAATTGCTTCAGCTGTCATATTAGTCAGTGATAAGGGTGCTCTACCCAGAAATCACCACCATGGAGCTGAGCTGTCATATTAGTCAGTGATAAGGGTGCTCTACCCAGAAATCACCACCATGGAGCGCTCGGAAATAAATCGGCTACGAGGCGACACGCACCTTCGATCACTCTGTATTAGCGCAAGAGTTTCCATCTGTAGGAGCAGTGCAGGGGTCTGGCGTTTTGGATCCATGTTTTTACTCCATGTATTCCATGGTAAGTGTGTGAGATGGGCGCTCGAATATCCTTAGGATCAAGTGTGCACCCACCGCCCGACGCCTGACGCAGAACGCCAGATCTTACTCGTCGGTATTCATTCGATCAATACAGTGAGTGCGCCTTTTCACTACATCAAGAGCAGAACACATGTATCACTTCGGAAAAGTAGCCATTGACGTCCACCGCATGTTGCATCATGACTCGACAGCACTAACAACCGGAGCATCAGGCCTGGGCTGGACCTCCGCTGGCCTGTTACATATACAGGGAGTACACAGGAACTTGCGTACAACCCCGCCCGGTAGACCCAAGTAGCCCACTCCAAACGTGAACTTACACTGTAATTGTTTTAGGCATACTGAATTCCACAGATATCTGGTTTCGTCCCCCTCGATGCGGGTTATATATAATGTTCGTGCGCAGAACGAGGCTGAACGTACTAGTCCTGTTGATCCTGGCATTAGCAGGGGAGTCACCGACCTGTATCTTTCATGAGGATATACGGACCCTGTATCAACGCGCTATTGAAGTATCACACGCAGCTTGCAAAGCTGAATTTTGATCAAAATCCTTTTTGGTCGATCTCATCATTCATCATTCATCACAGCTCAAGTGTATGTATTTACTTTTCAAATACATACGTGTACTGTGGTACCAGGCCCTATTCCATAGATCGTACCGCCTCGTTATCACTAAAAGCCTTCAAGACCATCCAGGCTCCTCGATCCTCGAGGGCACCCTCGAGAGTGCGGTTTCGCACTCAACCCACCTCCTTGGTGTGTCTCAACAACTCCTTATACCGGAGAGAAACCTGCGAAGGGACTACACAGTTGTACAATTGGCGTCGTCGGCAGCGAATCTCGGCAGTATCATAGCAGCGACAACATTGTACAGTATGGAAGTCCGTTACAACTTGAGACGAGTAAGAACCATATTTCACGTGTTTTTCGACACGAATATGGAGTCTTCTTGACCGACCAACCCCCAGTTTGGGATTCAGCTGCAATAATAGTGATAATCGGCGTATTCCAGGGAATTCCTAGGATCCTGTCATCCCAAGTCCACACCTCTTACAAGACGCGCACGTTTGCACGTCTGAAAAAAGGGGGGTGATGTGGATACCAGGCCCTATTCCTTAGATCGTACCGCTTCGTTATCACTATAATCCTTCAAGACCATCCTGGCTTCTGGCTCCTCGACTCCTAGAGGGCACTCTAAGGTGTTTCCTCATCGTTGACCCTCGAGAGTGCGGTTACGCACACAACCCACCTCGGTGTGTCTCCACACCTCAAACTACAGAAGAGAAACCTGCGAAGGGACTACATTAGTCCCACAGTACTCGTGTTTACACCACTTTCGGTTTGGTTTGTTTGATTTTCTTCACTGGGATCTCTTCCACGTCAGTGCTTCAGAGTGACTGGAGTCTGTCCTCTGACCGCGGGCTTGATCTTACGCGAGTTGACGTGAGAACAACAACTACAACAACCTACATGGGCTACACTATTACACTGATTAATGATGGACCACGGCTGTGGTCCGAGGCTTGCACCCGAGGTGCAAAATACGAGTCAAATTGTTTGGTGAACAGGAACATCGATTGTTCTGGCAAGCTTATATGGTGCCTTGTACAGGTATGACTTGCCCTATATTATGGTTTAAGCCTACAATAATACAAGTAGAGGTATGACCGGTCGCCTAGTGGCTACCTCGAATGCTACTAATGGTTCTGGGGTTCGAATCTCGCGTGGGTCGGACTTTTCAGTTTATTTGCAACAACACAAATAAATAAAGTATTGACGCGGAATTCGTCGAACTCACGGCTGACGTCCTTGAAATATTTTCTATAAAATAAACGGAATCAACCGCTTACATCATGAGAGCGCCTTGCAGCGTGGGTAGGCGCAATTCGATGCGAGTGGACGAGGGAAGAAAGGGCTGGATTATTCTGGCGATGTAAGTGAAGTCAAGTGAAGTGAAGGCATGTACCGAAAGATAGTGGGGAGGGGGAAGAAGAGCCCGCTAAGTGACCCCGGATCTGAGGTACGTCGAGGGAGGGAGAAAGAGAAAGGAGAAGACAATAAATTAGATGAACAAAAAAAACAAAAACATATGATGCTGTCTTGCTGCAGCGCAGCCTTACCATCATCGTGCTCGCTCGTACTCGCACGAGTGATATTTATCATACAGACTACATGAGCATCCTTGTACGACGGTGTACATATCACCCAAAGGTGTACGTTGTAAACCACACTCCCTAGAGAATACCTGGTACCAGGTATCACTCGGGATATAAAAAAAAAAAATCCCCAAAGTAACATAAATAACAGCACGATTTATCACTGGGGTACGTCGTACCGGTATACCACACCCCCTGCGGTGTCATGCCTAATAATCACTGCTGACTGATTGACTGATGACTGACTGACACCCCCAATATACCACCCGTGGGTGATACTGATAAGAGCAGGCGTGAGAGAGCACGCAGTACCTATCTACCGGTACACGTATGCGAGTGTACCATATTATATGGAGACCAGCAACGTGGAGATGGAGGAGGTGCAAAGGCTTTGCGAACGTGTGGTCCATCGCAGTGGGCAAACTCTTCGCCGGCGCTGCTGCTACCGGCACCGGTACTCAAGGCTCGATCATATATTGAGGCAAGCCACACCTGCGCCTCCTACTTCAGGACTTACAGCGTGGCAGCTAAACTCCTTTGCAACCCTGATATCACACAATTCTTGTCACAAGACGTAGAGTATACCACCCGGTGGTACGTACGCTTTACTAAATCCCAAAATAAGCACCCACTTTGTATCAGCAGCATATGCTGTACAGCATACCCAGAGTTGTTGTTGTTGTTGTTGTTGTTCTCACATTAACTCGCATAATCAAGTCCGTGGTCGCAGGGCAGGCTCCAGTCACTCTGGAGCTGAGGAATACCTCCAGGGAAAAAACACACTAACGAACCAAAGGTGGTAGTCTATGTATCACAGCTGACGCAATTCATGCCTCCGCCAGAAACATATAAAAAGTGAAATCGGAAGTCAGCCTACCATGTACCAGGTCCATACTGGTGCGTACGTCTCACTACTGGCGCCGGGGTTTTACCGCTTGCCACCCAGGAAAGAATACCACGTACATATAATACACGAATAGTACTTATCACTACGCATACGCACGTCAGACGCAAGCCAACTGGAAACAAGAAACAAAGGAAATAAATAAGAGACAGCAAGAAAATAAAAGAAAAGTAAGCGAAAAAGGAAAAGAAAGAAAATGAAAGACAAGAAAAGCAACAAAAGACAAGACAAGAAAAGGAAGCAAGGAAAGGAAGAGAAAAAACGTCATTGGTAGAAGCAGATAGGAACTGACTAACGACTAAAGACGGCATTGCGCTCATAGAGGGTATCAAGTGCATCAATGGCACTGGGGAGAGTATAACACACCGGGTGATAAGTTTTTTCGAGGCCCAAATGTTATAACCTGGGGTGTGGTATACACCGCCGTCGTATACGCAATGATATCAGGTAAATAAAGCTTGCTGTATATAATACGCATACAGCAGGAACGCGTATTATACACGACACACGATGGGGTTGGGGGGGTACGTAGGTTCTTCACTCAGCACTTCCGCGAAGCATGGTTTGGATGGTGACAGACGTTCACGCCACGACGGATGATACAATGCAGCTGGATTATTTACTGCAATAGACTACCGGTGTACCAGTGCCGAAATAAAAAGTGGTGGAATAGCAAAAGCTCGGGCAGGCATCACGGTGCCACAAACGTACACAAGCAGCACACACGCTGACACCCACGCGACGGCGTCCATTGATCGCTTGATGGTGCTGCCTGCGCTCAATCTAATCCGCAAATACTACTCGTACTGCTGTAGGAAATACCCATCGAAAGGGTATCTCTCTTTAAAAGTTTGGACACGATCATGATACTGCTGAAATGACAGATCAGTTTGGGCTGCTGGAACGTCATCGGCCGCTTGCGGGTCCCCGTCGTGTTCACAAGCAGCACACACGCTGACACCCACGCGACGGCGTCCATTGATCGCTTGATGGTGCTGCCTGCGCTCAATCTAATCCGCAAATACTACTCGTACTGCTGTAGGAAATACCCATCGAAAGGGTATCTCTCTTTAAAAGTTTGGACACGATCATGATACTGCTGAAATGACAGATCAGTTTGGGCTGCTGGAACGTCATCGGCCGCTTGCGGGTCCCCGTCGTGTTCCGTCGTACGTTTGCATACTACCTGGTATTATTCATCGACATGAACGAACTCGTTTATGTGTACTACTGGTAGTGTACTACAACTGCTGCAGCAGTAGTACACAGAAATCGTATCTCTGCTCTGGGATGAAGAATCGGGATGAACATTTGTGTTCTGATGACGTCGGGTGGAAAGAACCGATTTAACCTGAAGACAACGACACACGTTCAAGTACCTCGTACTCGTTCCGCTAGCAATATATGGTTCGAAAGGGCCGTTAACAAATTGCACAGGGTGGTGGCAGCCGTTCCCAATGCATGAGCGCTGCTCCCACCGTGCGGCATTGTTTCATGTCACTACCATTCACGACTAGCAAGGCAAGCGTTGCTACATTGGTACAGCAGCAGTAGCAGTGGTGCTTGCGCATAAGCCGGGCAAATACTTACTTCATTCACAATTTGGACCCTTTCAATAGCTGATAGGGACACTTTGGACGAAATCGTACAAATCAGCCGGTCTTTCTTTTTGAGAAATATCGGTGAAGAGTTTTGCGAGAACACAAACCATAGCACGCAACCGCCGCGTTCCCTCGTCGCTATGTGAAACACGCGGCATGCCTGGTTAGGTGTTGTGCATAGCGGCAATCTTATGGCCTACTCTTGAGTATATCGTTCCTACTACACCCGCGGTATATACGAGACTCTCACCACATATTCCTGAAAGCTGTCGAATCGCCTCAAGCCCTCAGAGAAAGCGTTTGTCTGGGGGACCAATACCTCTTCTGTCTCTTCCTCCTCCTCCCGTGCTGGCTCATCGGCCACATCCACGGCGGGTGGCTGCCCGTGATCTCGCGATGCGTTGTTGCTCGATGCGGCAGCCAACGGAGAGACGGCCAGCTTGTTCGTGCGCATCTCGGCCATGAAGAGCATGAGGCATAGCGCCCCTACCGAGCAAACCGCAACGCCTCCCCCGCACTTCCGCCGATTGAACCGCCCTCTCAATTGGGTCCGTGGTGTTGATCGGGAAGTAGTTGGAAGGGCGGGTGGTGAGGTCGGTCTTTGAATCATAACTACTGAATCTCGTAACCAACCCTCGCGGGTTATGCAGTCCTGCCCTGGCCTCTCCAGCTAAGTCCTCCTCGGCCGGGATAGGATTGAGCTGCTGCTGCTGCTGCTGCTGCTGGCACGAATTGTGTGGTGATGTGCGTCGTGATCGGTTGTGTTCGTGCCCTTTGGTAGTGTTTCACGCGCGAAAGAATTGCAATCTCAAAAAGTGAGTTGTGATGATGTCTTCTGTCTGGTTGTTATGTGTTTTTCTTATTTGTTTTGGAGTTTTTGTCTGCACTTTTCCTTTTGTCCAGCACCGAACCAACCACAGCAGGTTTTACCGAATATCGCACACAGGTTTATTTAACCGAATTTCCTTTATCTTCTTTTCTTTTCTTTGTTTCTTTTTTCCATTTGACTCGCGTCTGTCGTGCGTATGCGTAGTGATAGGTACTACGTGCAATATATACGTGGTAGTCTTGGGTCGCAAGCGGTATAGTCGGTTTTTTACTGGCGCGAGTAGTGAGACGTATGCACCAGTATGGACCTGGCACATCTTAGCCTAGGCTGACTCCCGATTTCACTTTTATACGATGTTTCTGGGGGAGGCATGAATTGCGTCAGCTGTGATATATATATTATATATGCGTGTATCACCTTTGGTTTGTATGTGTTTTCCCTGGGGTATTCCTCAGCTCCAGAGTGACTGGAGCCTGTGTCCTGTGGCAACGGACTTGATTATGCGAGTTAATGTGAGAACAACAACAACAACATCAGCAACAACAACAACAACAACAACAACAACAACAACAACGTCAACAACAACAACTGTAACAACAACAACAACAACAACAACGTCAACAACAACAATAACAACAACAACAACAACAACAACACAACAACAACAACAACAACAACAACAACAACAACAACAACAACAACAACAACAACAACAACAACAACAACAACAACAACAACAACAACAACAACAACAACAACAACAACAACAACAACAACAACAACAACAACAACAACAACAACAACAACAACAACAACAACAACAACAACAACAACAACAACAACAACAACAACAACAACAACAACAACAACAACAACAACAACAACAACAACAACAACAACAACAACAACAACAACAACAACAACAACAACAACAACAACAACAACAACAACAACAACAACAACAACAACAACAACAACAACAACAACAACAACAACAACAACAACAACAACAACAACAATAACAACAACAACAACCGAATATCGCACACAAGAAAAAACCCAGTAAAACGAGGAAAACAACAGGAAAAAAAACAAGAAATAGTAAATTCGGAATGTCAACCTCCGAATTTTCGTTTTCATTTTATTTGAAAAAAAACGAAAGAAAAACAACAGCAGAACAAAGCTACACAAAGCATTATCAGGTTTATGCTTTAATTTTAATAGCATTCATCATCAGGGGAGTCTCGAGGCGAGCTCGACCACGACCGTTTCCCGTGCAGAGCAGCAGCACCTGCATCCGAGGAGAGTCAACCAGGCAGCAGAGATCACCATGGCCTCCGCGTTTGACGTCGAACTGTGAGAGAGTTATCGGGCAACGCAGCTATGTTCACACGATGCGAGCTCTCTCGTACGAGTAGTCGCTACAAAGTGCGCCGTTGTTGTCCTTGATCATATTTGAATCCGACGATGAGACGCACTTGTTTGCCGTGAGAGGATATCTTTTGTCCACGCCATCATGCCACACAGGCGTTGCATCCGTGTTCTGTTTCGCTCTGTTGTGGTGGAAGTATTCACCCCCCTCTGGTTCTCGTGCTTCCGAAGGTATTCTCTCTCAAAACCGTTGACTTTGTCCATCACGCAACACAGCGCTGCTCTTAAATCCTCATCCTACTGGAAAAAATATACCATACTAATTCGAAGTATTTTGTTCCCTAAACCGCCGGTGCACTTCTGGGATGAATCCTTGTCTTCCTCTTGTATCTCGTATCTGTACGCATCTCAGCGCAGTTAAAACCGTTGTCGACTGCTTCCCTGTGCTCCAGTTGTCGCGTTCATTCTGATATCACATATGCTGCCACCTGCCATGCTCATCTCCAATCCCGTGCAGGCCGTTTCCCATTCGCAAATCCCGAAGGAGTCGTCTGAGCGTTGGAGATGTCAAGGTGTACAGCGACATTGCCTTGGCAAAAGGGCATGCCGGAAAGGGCCTGCATGGGGCGAGGGACGTTTTTCGCGTGGGTGCAGTAGAGGCTGGAAAACTGGCAGATATCATGCGTCAGGTATGATACGATCTTGTCATCTCGCGTGGTCGCCATCGCGACATCGTGGAGTAGCAGAACAAACTACTGCTGTAGGACGCTACGGGTACGTAAAACTAGCTGCCAAGTAAGACAAGACGCCGCCGTGCCCCTTTGTGCTTTTTGCAGAATTTTACCAGTTTTGAAAACCAGGTGTGGTCGTACACGTGGGCAGCCCGACCCCGTTTCGACCATTGAAAAAAGAAAAGCAAACGTCAACTTTGATATTTCGACTCTCAAGGGACAAGGGGGTGACTATTCAAATAACAACTTCCAACTTCCAATATTTACTCAACTATTCTGAACTTGCTGCAGTGTGTGGGTGTGTGATACCAGACCACGAGTGCCGACAGCAAGTGTGAGGTACAACACAAATATCGATAATATATTCCGATTACCGAATACGATTACAGCGTTGATTGACGACACGAACACCCCAACCTGCTGAATAAGCAAAGGATTACTTCGAAGTCCGACGCGCAAAATCAGGACCCGTAATATAACATGTACGTCGTACGACAAGCGCGCAGCATGATCTGTGCTTATTTATCCCAGTACTCGTAGACGGTTGGTAACGTCTCCCTTCAAGAGGTTTTCGTCGATATATGTTTACATTTGGGTCGCAAAAGGGTCAATCCTCGTCGACATGGTATTTGTCCTGCCGACGACGCCATCTGTGAAGAAGTCCCAAAGGGACGCTGGGTAGTCGGTGCTGTCATAGGTATATAGGCACTCATAATATCTCACTAATCTCCATTTCAATGGCTCGTATCATAGCTGAAACGCGGACCCTGGCAGGGTAGAAGACCCAGTGAGAAAACGTGCAATCTTTTTTCGACGGGCTATAACGCGGCTTCATAACATTGGGGGTACCGTGCCTTCCACAGAGTGCAGCGGGGAGCTTCCGACAGCTTGACCCCCGCTCATATTATTCTCTCGGCTCTTCAATCGCAGCTAGTACAGGGTAGCTACGCCACATCATCGAATTTATAGCACCCGGTCGCCGGGGCACCGTATCAGATGCTCCACCTTGAGGCATCACCTATTATAGACTATTCCCGACTCCCGACCAACTGTGAGAGGCTTGACGTCGCGCATACTACGTCCATGAGCCACCTGCAGCTGTGGCCTCGTGTCATGGCCTATCTATAGCTTACCCATCTACGTATGTATCGCACTCCATCACACCAATACGAAGATTAGGTGTTGAAGACGGCGCTTGTTGATGTACTGCCCACGGCTATCTACGAAAGTCCTTTGCTTGCGATACCGCTGCCATCATGTCGGCAACCCTTGCTCTTTCATATGATACATTAACCTGAGGAGGCGTACGAAGCATACGACATACGGCAGTGCCGGCCATTTGATAGCAAACCGAGATGCTGACTCAGACTAGGTTCATTTTTTCAGAACGAGTTTGTTCAACATTAATGCTAATACAACCGCTCCCGAATCTCTGATTTTCCCGGAAAACTCAGACGTATTTTCTTGTGGGGTTATTTCTTAAGAGAGGACCGATAGCCGACAGTGTATGATGCACGCATCTCTCAAAGCACCCGTACACTTCCCATGGCATCAGGTGGATGTATCTGCGATGGGATCGCTGAGGCGACACGATTTCTTCCTTGCCCTCGACCGAGCGGGGGTGTCTCTTCCGATGGAAGACACGGACAATCTCTTTCGCGCACTGGCATCGGCCAATAGAGGTCGAGGTTGCGACATCGAGATGTTCGCGCATCTCGTCAATTTCTGGGCCAGGTAGGAGTGTACTATCCTCAACTGTGTGTTCGTTCCATCAGACACGGGTATTTGGTATTCGCTGCACAAAGCTTGCCATGCTGCAGGACACATTGCTGTGGGGTAAGACTGAGAAACGCTGAACGCGCAGCGTGAACAACGTTTTACTTCCGGAGTTGTACTTCGGACGAAACGGCGTAACTTTTCCTTTAGCCCTTGTGCTCCTTTCTGACTGCCTGGCGTACGTAGCACGTTTATCTTTGGCGTCGTGAACAACACGCCATCCCCTTCCAATCCCCTCCCTATCTCCCTCCCGGCAGAAACAATAGAAGCAAGACACCCGTTACCCTAGCATTAAGCGGGCACCAACTCCCCAGCGAGCGGACGCCCTCCCACATTTCTCAGACTGAACACGCATTGCCCGCTTTGAAGGCTCCGGGGAGCGACAGCTTCGATGCAGCCTGTAGAACCAGCCACGAGGCGGCTCTACGCGACTTGACCGCGGGCGAGGGGGACATCTCTGATGGCGGTGGGAGTGGCAATGACAGAGAAAACGGCAACAACGGTTCGCCGAACGGCCGGTTTAGCCCTACCCTTGATGGTCGTAGTGATGGTCGCTGTGCCACGCCTGAGGCGGAATGCGGTGCGGCCGTTGCGGGCAGGAGGAACTCCTTCGCGGTAACAATTAACGATATCTTCAACAGTTCACCTGCTAGAGACGGACGGACTTACGCCCCGCGACATGACCGTGTCGACGCGCCCGAATTTGCGCCGGCCGCTGGTCATTCGTTGGGGACGCCGACGGAGTTGCCGTGGGAACATGGGCAGGGAGGTGCCGGCGATGGTCGGGTAAATGGTCGGGACGATGCTTGGTGCAATGCCGGGGGCGATGCTCGGGGCGATGCTCGGGGCAATGCTCAGGGCAATGCGCGGTCTTCGGCAGCGAGGGCGCTCGTTCTGGATGCAGGTGTCGCGCGTGCAGAGGAGGCGAAAGCCCCCGACGAGGCATACATGCATTCCTTGGGCTACGGGAATCTCGGCTCCTTGCTGCCCATCTTGCTCGACCGTCGGGCAGCCTTAGAAGTGAGCGACTGGCGTTAAGCGCTGCTCATTCTGGTTAGGGAAGTTTCGCGCGCGTATCGTAAGGTTGGACGGCGCTCATATCGTAAAGCTGCTATCATACAAAGGATTTGTCGGTTGTGTACAAAGCACTATCGACTACCTGGTAGATCACTTAGTCACAGTGACTAAGGCGTCTGTGACTAATGACTAAGTGGTCTAGTGTGTAGTGCTATAAAACCAACACTATAATAACCAGCAAAATAATGTGGGATAACCAACACTATATAACCAGCAAGACGTTTGAGCCAAAAAATGTAGGATCAACGGGGCTCCTCAAGCTACCCGATATCGCTGGAAATTCATTGGTTACGTATAATATTTTTCCTGCTACATAACTACCTAACATATACTTCGAAGTAGTACCTAATACTAATCATATACCTGGTACCAGGTAGTACCTAATACTACCTGATATAAAGTACTGGTACCTAATATTACCTACAGCAGTAGTATGTGGTATCTAATACTACCTACTGCTGTAGTACTACCTAATACATACTTCAAATCAGTACCTACTGTGATACTACCGAATACAAAATGCATACTACAATCTAGTATACAGTACCTACTGTTGTAGTACTACCTAATACTCCGGAGTACTATGTAATACTATGTAATACTACCATGCGACTGTTCATCGGGTTTCCCTATATTTTTTTTTCAACATATGATTGGAAGTAGCTATTTAGTGTGTGTTTGAATAAAAAGATTCTCAAATGAAGAGCCTCAGAAAATGATGTACTACTCATATCTGCGCTACCCCCGATTAGAGGTAATCACGCCTACTTAACCCGTCGCGCCCGTCGGGATGGTCAGGTCAGGTACGTGTGTCGTGACCCCTGTACAGCCATTTCGCAAGCGGCGATCTATGGTCCTCTCACTGACAATTTATGGCGCACGTTTGTTTTCGATCTCACTTGCAACTTGCGACACACTTTTTGTGGCTACAACTGGTAGCCTCTTCGTATACACGACGGTCCAACCTATGGTGCATTTTATGTAGCACACTGGGGACAGCACGGCTGCCCATGTCGTTGGCGCTGCATTAAAGTTGTTAATAATGGGCTTCCGTCGACTTCGTTTTGCGTTCAGGCATCTCTGGAAAGGCTGGATCGAGGCGGTACTGGGAGAGTGAGGCCCGGCGACTTCATGGCGGCTGTCCGTCAGGTATGCCTTGGATCAACGTGTTCACTTCGTATGCATTTTTTCTCCGTGAATCCCTTGGGGACTTGAGACGGAAACGTGTCGAGGCTAAATGGCTTGATTACACCATCGGCCACACGAAGCAGCCCAGGCCAAAGGAGTAGGGAATGTATCCGAAGTGAAGCATGCCAGAAGCTACACGACACGCGCACAGCATGGCATGCTGACATTAGTGCGGGCTGCAGGCTCTTCCCAAACGGTTGATTAAGGCCACACTTGTCATTTTTATGGTCTTTATACATGGATCTCAAACGGACTACTCGAAGCGCATATGCCAACGCAGCAGATCTAGCAGATCGATGGGATGGAGGACGAGCGTTTCCCGCGTAGCCCTTGCTCGTTACCGGCGAGGAGCACTTGAAACTCACGTCTACGCACCAAGGGCTGACAGTGTAGACGTACGAAGTCGGCGTTGTGTGACGTTCCTGGTAATATCAAGCGACCCGCTGGCATCTCGACAGAAATTTTGCTGTCCACTCTGTTTTAGTACGTTGTTGTCGTATCACGCGCAAGACAGCACACCCTTGTATGACCCTCTGACGAATTTCCGACTTGATTTCCTCGACAACGGGGAGGGTGCAAACGCGGAGCGACGTGCCAATGGAAACATCTCGATGCCTTAAGCCTTTGCAAAGCCGCCATTGTCGTCGCGTGCGCACCCCTAGGTTGACACATGCTACAGTAGTTGAAGTTTCATCGATTGTTTTTTGGGCTCTTAACATGATAAGATGATGAGGAGCTCTATACCTCATCGAAAAAGTTATTAATTAACAGCGTAGGGCAAACTGAAAGTGCGACCCGACGAACGAAGCCGTGGTGCACGGTGTGAAGGATACGGTACGTAGATACCGTCAATCTCTTATCACAAATGCCAACCATGAAGACGCGTTAACAAACGCCCGGTCTATGAGACCTGCCGTCACTAATGGCTCTTCATAATGGTCGACGTTCGGCAATATCAAACCCAAACGCAACCGGGAGCCCAGCGTCCTATACGAGAACGACCCAAGTTCCTCAGATCACTCTATACAATTTCCCTTCGCTTAACGCGAGATATCATAGGTTTGTGAAGGCGCCTCCTTGCCACTTGCACGAAAAAACAAGCGATTCTTGGCCTCGGCCAACACCCGTCCAACACCAAGGCAAGGCCGGCACCACCGAAGGAGGCACCTTCGTAGTGGCCCTGGGTATACAAAACAATCGTTGTCGCTAAACGAGACTTGAAATTACGACGATTTCGGCTGAAGGAGTCCCGTAATTCTAAAAAAATGCTTGGACCTAAAATGGTATACCTTGATACCTCTATGTCGTAGCACGCGTCGCCTTCGATTCACTCGCCTCGGAAATGTATCACAGAGGGTGTGAGTGTGTTATCTTGGGCGTTACACGGATTCTCTGTACTGGTAGGAGTGAACGTCAACTGTTCGGTTCTGCCGCGCTCCCATTGCTCTGGGATCGCTTCGATTGCGCTGGCTCGGTGCACCACCATTTGAGTCGCACTAAAATGGTGTTTTCTGCTGCCCTCGCCAAAGACGAACACGCTCCTTCAAGAATAAACTCCATGAGCTATCATACCACACCGCACACAAACTTTACGCAAACCTGGTTCCAACCAACAACCTCCGTACCGTGTGGCCAGTCCTCAATCCAACGATTTTCAATCCTATCCAATCAAACACCGCTGCTAGCACTTCAATTGTTTATTGTCGGCCTAGCCTGCAATTGTTAATTGTTGGCCTAGCCAGCTAGGTCTTGATCCCGTGCAACGCCACCCAATCAAACACCGCAGCAAATTACCGTATTTTTTTTACTTCCGACGTAGCTATTAATAGCTATTACTTGACCCCACCCATGCAACGCGACCACTGCATGTGCCGCGCTGCTGGTGGAAAATATGCCCAAACAGGTTGGAATAGCTCTCTCGGTGGTGCAAGAGGGTAATATGATGGACCTGCTCGAGCGCATGGGTGCCCTTACGGTGGGAGAAGAAGGTTCTGACTGGGTCAATGCTAAGGCAGGAGTGGCTGCGATAGCTCTCGCGGGGGAGAAGGCGGGGGGAAGAAGCTTTCAGGCCCAGGAAAAGGTACGGGGTAGCACCCATTTTTTACTTTTTTGGGCAGGCAAATCGATTTCGACATCTGGCCGCCTCCTTTTCGTGTCCTGTTCTTGCGATGAGGGCGCGGAATGCATACACCGTTTCTTTGGCTGGACGTTCGCGTGGAACAGATCCTTTCGAGGGCGGATGTTTTCTCTCTCCCTTCGGACCGGTTTGTGTTCCGTGTAGGATGCTGAGTAGGTTGTGGGGGGACAGGTCGGGACGACTTTATACCAACGCACTCACGACTGAAGAAGTCGGAGGATAGATGCACATGATATACTGAGAGAAGGAAGGGGGAAGCGTAGGTAACTCTTGAGGCATGGATATCTGCTAGAGTAAACATGCCTGTTGTTCCGTCCTAATCCCCCGCATCGTCACACAATTATCTCGAACGTCGAGGACACACTCAACAGCCCCCCCCCTACTAGATGAATGAGATCATAAAACATCCTCCGCAATATCACAGTGTCTCGGACCCCAACATCACCAATAACCCGACGACCCCACCCCTTCCCCCCGAGGCGACTCGCCTAACACTTCAAATAGCATCGCGCTTAGTCCACACGACGTCTGCCAGGTGGGTGAAAACCGTTCTTGCTCCGTACCGGCACTGTCGGGATGCGAGGGTCCATGGTCTGACAGACTACGGCTATGCATGAAATGAGTACACCCCCCCCCCCTCCCACCCTCGCGTCCTTCACCGCCTTCCTCTCCAGCCCCGCTCGTTTCTGGAGGAAGGTACCCGGCTCCTCGATGCCGTGTCCGATCACTACGCGGATGTTCACCTCTCTCTCCTGCCTTCTTTCATCCTGCTGGGCCCAAACGCACTGCGGGAGCGTCGGTCCGCTGCGGATGACGGCGCGGGCAACGTGTTCGTTACGGCAGGGTCGCTTAGGAAGGCGCTAAGGCATGCCGGGGTTCTGCTGGGAGATACGGACGACCGGGTTGTAAGTTGTCAACGTTGGTGTTTTTTTGTCGCCTGTTCTTTTGATTCTGTTCTTTTGATTCTGCTGGGAGACGCCAACGACCGGGTTGTAAGTTGGTATATATCCGCTTGCGAGTTATTTTGCTTGTTCGTTTGTATTTTGTAGGGCTGGGCACCTGGAACAGCGTGTAGTAGCAATATATAGCTATACTTGCAGTACCTACTATACGATAGCTATTGGTCATTGCACCTGCCAGTAGAGCACCTGGAACAGCAATTGTTAATAATGGTAGTACATCGTAGCTTTACTTGCCGTAGCTATTTTGCGATAGCTATCTGATGTGATCATTAAGCCTGCCAGTATATTTACTTTCTTACGAGTTGATTTGATTATTCGTTTGCACTTTGTAGGGCTGGGCTCTGGCATAGTTGTCGCCGTCCCGGATGGAGTAGTACTACAGTAGGTAAACAGTAGGTGAATCTCGTCCCTAGTATTACCAACGTCAAGGTCGTGGGTTCAAGACTCACCGAGTTTATACTCGTGCTCATAGAGACTTTTTCATGCGTAAAGTTGACGTGCGGAAAACATAAGAGCATGTGTTAGCAAAAGTCGACGAAAATTGGCGCTCATAAAGCTTGAAAGGTGGGAATACTGAACCCTATGCGCGATGTAAATGAAAGCATGTACCGGGGGGGGGAAGGGGATGGAGGGGAGACACTTGAGACCACGGCTTGTCGAGAAGGTCGTTCAGGGTAAAACCTCTTACGGGTTGAGCTGGAGAGTAAAAATGGTTACTAAAAAGTAAATAAACCAATAGCATGCGCTGGCAGCAGCTTATGCTGACAGATAGTTATATATTGGTGATTGAGCCTGACAGTAGATGCTGCCAGTATATGTGGTGTTCCTCGTTGCTCGCGTGGAACACTCTTGATGCACTCAAGGGCACGCTGATTGATGTCGACGACATGCAGTATGATAAGTAGTGATTAAGGCTGCCAGTGCCCAGCCCTACAGTAGTTTTGTGTTCAGATCAGACACTTGTCTTTTTGTCGTTGATGCTAGACGCGTGGAACGCCGCGTGGATCGCCCAAAAGCAAGGTATCCGCACAGGGCAACGCCTTATGCCCTTCAGAACTGTGCCCACACTGTTTTTGACAGGCTACTTAGAATTAGTGTGGGCCAATGTTTGTAGTGGTAAAGGGCTAACATTTTGTCTACATGTGTTGAAGCTCATTGGCTTAGGTTGGATCGCATTTGACTGAGGTTGCACCGCATTTGGTTCACGTTGCAGCGCATTTGTTACACCGACAGCCCAGCACAGGGCAACACCTTAGCCCCTTCAGGACAGCACCCACAGTCTTGGGGACAAGCTACTTGGAACTAGTGTGGGCTAATGTTTGTAGTGATAAAGGGTAAACGTATTGTTTACATGTGTTGAAACCTATCGGCTCAAGTTGCTCCGCATTCGAATGAGGTTGCAGCGCATTTTATAACTAATTTTCAAGGACGTCAGCCGTGAGTGTGACGAATTTCAGGTCAATACTCATCTTTGCAAGCTGCGTTGTTGGTACTCGTAATATACTATATGAGTGAGTTTTTATTGTTACACCAACAGTCCCGCACAGGGCAGCGCTTTAGCCCTTTCAGAACTGCACCCACAGTTTTGGGGACAGGCTTCTTGGAACTAGTGTGGGCTAGCGCTTGTATTAGAAAAAAGGTTAACGCATTGTCTACATGTGTTGAAGCCCATTGGCTTAGGTTGCACCGCATTTGGTTCAGGTTGAAGCGCGTTCGTTACACCGACAGTCCCGCACAGGGCAACGACTTGAGCGGCAACTTTAACAAACATCCTTAATAGCGACTGCGGGGACGCGAACGCTACACCGTTTTGTTCGCGATCGCCTTATGTATTATTGAGCGTCTGGCGGTGACATCACCTGTTCGGCAAGATGAAACCGCTGCTCGCACTCTTTTTACCACACTATCACTTGTTCGGCGAGGCGAAACCGCTGTTCATGCTTTCTTGGTTGTTGCACTTTCCGCCAGCTGTGGCGGCTACCCTTACGCAGAGCGCAGGTGCATAATCGCAATTTTAGCCAAGGTTTCCAGTAGCGACGTCGAGGCCGTGAGATCTCTACGTTCTTGTATTTCGACCGCTGAATTTTTGAGCAGCCAGACGATCACCTTTTCGGCGAGTTGAAACCGCTGTTTGTGTTTCTTTAATCACTTCATCACTTGTTCGTCAACATGAAACTGCTGCTCGTGTGTTTTTGCTCTTTGCCATACCCTCCGCCAGCTTTGGCGGCTACTCTTACGCAGGGCGCAGGTAGTCCATGGGCGCGACAAGCGTAATGACAACGAGCACGCGCGCAGAGAAGATACCAGTCGCTTTCTGGAACGTGGCATTATCCCTCTTCCTTTGCTGGACGACGTAATGGGTTTCAATGCAGATGAGGCGTTGCGCATCCGGCGCCAGCTGCAGCAAAAAGAAGCGGTGAGAGACCGGTCACACATCGGACATATCAAGATCTAGATCATGACAGATCATAACAGATCATCTAGATCCTATATCTGTCGATATCATGTATTGTGCAGGATCTATGCAGTAGATATTCGACCCAGGACATACGTGCAATGAAATGAACAGATCATGCAGAGCATACGACTCCCACCCAGAGACAGGGTTTATAGGCCATGCAGATCGCATAGACCAGGGAAATATCTGCCCTGAAGGACAGAAATTATTAAATTGGATCTGGTCTGTCCGATGTGTGGTAACCTTGCCTCGTATGCTCCGCTTTTTTACGTGACATGTGCGGCAGCGGCTCTATCTGTCTATGTTTCGCCATGGACTCGCGTTGAGGAGTCGCTGGCTTTTCCGGTCGCGCCTGTCTAACCTAAGTGTGAATTTTTCGGTGTGCGGTGTTTTCTCCGCCTCGTAGTTTGTGGCCACAGAGCGTGTACCGTATATCCTACGCACACAGGATGTACTGGATGTCCATCGGCAGAGATAAATTATTAAATTGTGACAAATTCTGTGGGATGAAGAATCAGCACGCACACCAGATGTGTTGGATGTTGAGGAGTAGAAGTAATGACTTGCCGTATGCCTGGTATGATGCAAATTAGCACCCCTCCTAGGATGAAATTCCGAGCCGATTTTCTTTACAACAAAGGGGGCACACATGAACGAACATGGCGGCTTTGGGTAGAGCTCGATGGCAAGATTTCGTCTAAAATGTCGGCTTTGGAAATAGCTCGATGGAAAAATCTCGTCTACATATTTTCATAAACACGTCGCTTGGCGTTTGCACTCTCGCCGTCGGAGACAAAATCTGATAGGAAATTCGTCCTGTTAATATCGTGTTGTACGGCAATGCCGAGAACACACACACACTTGATTTGCTGTTCATGTTAGATGTTGTGATGGAAGAATGCTGTATACCGATTGGTGGAAAGTTTGAAACGAATACATGCCTGCTTCTTCGCAGAACCATCAGCATGGCTTTTTGACGGACGGCACCACACTCTGCCTGTCTTTGTCGCCGTTGTCGTAACAAACGCAGCCGTCGCCAACTCTCATCCATTTTATCGACGATTTTATTTATTCAATATTAGTTCTACTTTTTCCTCTTAGAGATCCGGGTAACCCATTTTTCGCCCAATACGCTTTTATTCGTGTAACGGTTTTTGCCCCATCTATGCCACGTGCTTGACCTCGCCCTCCCCACGATTTGTCCTGCTGCCTTGCTTCTATGATACAGCGCCCGGCGACGTCGGTGTCGGCGCCCTATCGGGACCACCTAGGACCGTGGGCGGCTCCTATCGCGCAGAGCAACGTTCAGCATGGAGGGGGCGACGTCGACGACGCCCCGCTACTACTTCAGAAAGCTAGGCGGGTGTTCTATAGTCCGTCCACGCTTGTGGTAGCCACGTTGTGTTATTGCCTTAAGGCCGCCTCTTTCGTCCCCCTCTGTTTTACGTACGTAGGTGTCTACGTTCTCGCCCTCTCTTCGAAATAGTCTACCAGCCTCATCCCTTCCGCCACCCCCACCAGTTGGCACTAGCCACGGGCTGCAAATGATTGGTTGACGGCACTGTCGTACTTGACGGATAGCCGTCAAGGACCTCCCAACACTAAATTTAATATATTAAGTCTAAAAAGGCCTTGACGGGTCAAACCTAGACCGTCAGCAGACATCTTCGACGGAAATTATCTCGCATCTTCCTGACCTCCCGCTTCGCCCTGGACAATTGCCCGCGCGTTTTTACGCACGTGTTGCAGGCTACGCGTGGAGGGCCTCGGTGACACGGTTGCCGAGCGTTCACAGGCTCTTGTAGCGTACTTGCCAAAGCTTGGCCCCACCGGAGAGCGGCAAACACTACCCCGGCGTGAGTTGACACGCCTCTTGCAAGAACTGAGGGTGGGCGTCAGGTAAGATGATGTCACATGTCACCCTTTTCCAGATTATCTACATGTGTTGAAACTCATTATTGGCAGAGGGTTGCACCTCATTGTCTCAGGCTGCGCCGCATTTGGCTCTGGTTGAGCCGCATTTGGATCAGGTTGCACCGCCTCTGGCTCAGGTTACACCGCATATTGCTCGGGCTACACCGCATTTGGCTCACGTTACACCACCTTTGGCTCAGGTTACACCGCATTTGGTTCATGTTGCACCGCATTGTCTCGGGTTGCGCCGTATTGTCTCGGGTTGCGCCGCATTTGATTGTATAACGTACCCACCGAGATATTTACGACGACAGTACAGAGTTCTTGGTCGGATATCATGCAGACGACTGTTCTACCAGGGTGTTTGTGAGATACCGAAATTGGTTGGGTAGGGACACATGTGAAATCAACGAGCATCATAACCCAAGGCCAACCCAACCCAAGAAATACTAGCATTCGGTAGGGTTGTGGGTGTAAAGGGCTCACATGGCCCTTCTAGCCTAATTCTGCATGGGTTGGGTTGGCGAGCTACAGAACCATTGCTAATGCGTCAGCCGCGAGTTCGACCGGTTGAGTGGTCGATACCCAGCTTTGGAAGCTGCATGATACGTCGGTTTTTAGCATAAAAGTTCCAACGTTGTCCGTCGTCGCCTCCTCCCTCCCCCGCTATTTTCACCCTCTGTCATGTAAGGTCTGGCGAGCTACAGAACGTACGGTACCATATGGACAGCAAGCAAAAAATAGTATTGCTATTTGTAGCTCGAACCGTTCACATTACGGCATCGTGTTTACCACGCCAACCCAACAACCGTCTCCTGATGATTTATTGCAACACTTCATTTTTTTCTGCCCGTGGTCGCCTCCTCCGCCTCCCGTTCCATTTCACCCCCCGTTAGGTCTGGCGAGCTACAGAACCTATGGTACCACATGGACAGGAACAAAGTTTCCCGCGAGGGTTTTCGCAGCATCTTACTGGAGGCAAAGGATAGCGTCCACGTCACCTTTCCGGCACCCCCTTGCCCCTGCCCCACGGGGCCAGTTACCCCCAACTCTCACGTGTCGTATTCTGGCGATAGTACTCCTGTGGGAGGCGTGTCTGTGTCGGGTGCCAGGCTGCAACGCGTGCTGAACCAAGCCGCTTATAAGGAGAATATGCGGCGAGCGGCGGGGAGCGCCTTGACGTACGGCGTTCCAGAGATAAAAGGCAAGGAGGGGGGGAGGGAGAACGGGAGGGGGGTGAAGGGGGTCATGCATGGCCGTTCCATAGCCCCCCGCATTCCTGCAGTGCTGGGACGGAACACTTTGGGTTTTCACCGACCAGGCGGACATTTAGCGGGGCCTTTCATTTGTTGCATGCCTTAATCATTTGACCGTTGACCACTCACCCCTTTCGAGACGGAACACAAAGGAGGGGATGGGTAGCCTGTTTTTTTTTCATGTTTTTGCTTGCAGAGATGTTTGATCGGATAAGCGGCACGAACATTTTAGCGGCTGAAGTTGATGTGTTGGAGCCGTTTTGTCATTTTCCTCCCTGTCGCATCCAAGTCTTGTTCTAGTAGGTCGAGCATGAGGCGATGTCGTTGTGCCAACACTTCTTCAAACGATGTGTTCACGTTGTGGAATGCGTTTCTACTCTGCAAGTTCAAACAATAGCGTGTGAGTGAACGTTGACTAACGTAAACGCCATCCACCTATATAGGTTATAACGGTAGAAAAGGGGGCCAATTTATTTATCCGTCAATGCCCGTAGCAATCCATCCACCCCACTCCTTTTTTTGTTCACCGTCGCGTGCTCATAGCCATCCACCGCACACATGGGTTTCATCACGGTGACCGAGCGCTCTCCTGAATTTCTCCCACTCTCTTCGTTGATTCACAGAATCGGGAAAGGCCTTAGCCTCGTCCCCTTCCCGTCCTTCTTCCAAAGACTCCCTACCGGTGCTTCTTGAGAGGGCTGTAAAGAGGGTAAGGGACTTGGACAACGGCCAGGCGGCGGTGTTTGCCCTTGTTCCGGACATGGGACGAGCTAAAGAAGGCATGCGCATCACCAGGGGGGGTATTCAGCGCGTGCTGCATGGCCTTGGTGAGACAGAGCGTGCATCTGAAACGTTTTGGTACCTTTACGGTGTTTACGGAGACTCGCGGGGATACTTCACCGTCGATTGCCCGTATGCCACATGGTATCTCTCGTCGAAGGTGGAGGAAAATCATCCAATATTCCCCTCTAGACAACTATTAGATTGATCATGTATAGCCACGAGCGCAGGCGTGGGGCAACCCGGGAAAAGGAACAACCTACGGCTACGTTTTACGTTCAAGCAAGCCATCATAACTTGGTCGTTTTGGGGTGCCGCCTCCTCAGGCTTCGACGCATGTCTGGATGCCCGTGCCGTGACACGCGTGCCTAGTTTGTTTGTGTTGCCGTCCTGCGGAGTCATGAGATCCGTTTTGTCCTCCTGACGGAGCCGCGTGCCTCTCCCGCCCCGCTTTTCGGCCCTCCTTGCCCTTCCCCCTCGGTGTATCGCCGTACAGTAGTGGTCCCTCTTTAGTGCCGGTATGTGCACTATAGAGGTAAACACCGGCACTATAGCGGAAACCGGCACTACTCCGCGTACTGGCGTTGCCGGTTGTTCCCATCAGTGCCAATCGATTTCACAGGCGCTGTAGCGGGCAACGGGCACTACTCAACAGGCTTTGTAGAGAGGCCTTTACTGTATTGCCATATCGCCGTCAGCCTGGGTGGCGTTTTGAACCGACGTGCCGCCGGCCTGGCTGGTACCCATAATGCTGTTAATACTAGGCTGCTACGAATATTAGGCTATCACTAGAAACTATTTTGGCATTGCTTAACTTTCTTAAGAACATGAAAGTAGCTTATTTGTTTTTTTTTAGGGCATAACGAACATACACGGTATTACTAGATTTGTGTTTTTTAGTGCTCCTTATCCAGCAAAAATCTTTTTTAAAATATGCAAAACGAGCAGAATGGATATAAACCAGAAAAAAACATAAAAAAAGACAAAAACAGCATTAAAACTAGACAAAAACAGCAGAATGGATACAACCCAGCAAAAAACTTTGAAATGAAAAAAATGGGCAACAAAAGCAGAATGGATATGAGCCTACCGCCGGTGTCCTCTAATGGTAGGTGTCGTTCCACGATCGGGCGAGCTGCAGCAGCTGTGGTGGTTTCTGGAGAAAGGAGTGGTCGGTGATCCGAGGGTAACTGTCGAGGGTTTCCGCGACGTGCTTTTAGGTGAGAGACTTACTGCTGCGGATTGTCGTATGACCCGTCTCTCGAGAGCAAACAACGCAGTTGACTGCCTAGCTTTGACCCGCCAAGGCCTCTATTGACTTGAAGTACTGTTTTTGGAGTGATTCGTTTCTTGATGGTTGTCCGTTAAGCCTCAAGAGTGCCTTAACAGCAGTCTAGTCTTGACCCGTGCAGGTCTCTATTGACATGGCGTACTAGTACTAGTATTAGAGTGAGTAGCTCCTTGAGGGTCGTACGTGAAGCAGCGAGAGTGCTGTCACGGTCTAGTCTTGACCCGTCAAGGCCTCTAATGGCTTAACATGCTGTTTTCAGAGTGAGTAATTCCTTGACGGTCGGTTGTCCGTCAAGGAGCAAGAATGCCGTCGACTGACATTTTTCGCTCCAGAGAGCGGAGTATCGGATCTTACGGTGTTTTTGCACGTTATCTGCTGTGTGTTAAACCTCAACCGCTCAGGTTGCACCGCACTTTGACTCAGGTTGCACCGTATATTATATTTGGCGACAGAGTGTGTTTGCAAGCCCAACTGTCGTGGGATACACATTGGGCAGCAGGCTCACGACAAGGGGGTCGGCATAATGTGGATCAGATTCAACACATGTAGAGAAACTTAGTAGCTGACCACGGACGGTGCAATCAAGTTTCTTGCGCTCAGCGGAAGTTTACTTATAGTAGGCTGGTGTTGTGCGAAGAGCGCGTTTGTTCCTCTGTGCGTCTGTGAGGCTTTTTTTTCCTCGTTTTTTTCTTCTAGAACTAACGCTACCAGAACAGCCCCCCCGAACTCATTGCTCGTTGAAAAACGGACACCAAAGGTGTAAAACCCTAAGGCCATTTGTCATGCAGTCGGATTTGGCAGCCGAAAACGGTCTTTTTCGACTAAAGCCCAAATCGGGCTTTCTTACGCAGTCGAAAAAGGGCTTTTTTGACTCAACTTTTTTCGACTGAGATTTCCGACTGGCGGGTCCAGTCGAAAAAGTCAAGTTTTTCGACTCGATCCTCCAGTCGAAAAACTCAGTCGAAAAAGTTTTACACGCGTTTTTTTAACCGATCGCATCGCTCATCCCACCACCAAACACACACCCACACGGCCACACGGCCACACACCCATACCAAGTACCACACTGCAGTATCATACGAGGCGCTGACGCTGGCTTGGCTATCCCAGCTACCTGTTGCTTCTCGCAGCAAGTCAGCGTGGCGCATTCCTAGTTTTGCTCGCCAGCAGCGTGTATCACACGACGGCAGCAGCGCTCGGTCTCGATCACATGCTGCCAACAACGGCTGCGGCTGCTGTAGCTTTGGCGGCTCTCGGCTGAGTGCAACTCCACGAACGTAGCTTTGGCGGCTTTCGGCTAAGCCCAAAGCCACCAACTCGCTGGGACGAGGGTTCGCCGAGCCGTTGCTCGCGGAGAAAGCGCGAAGCACAGAGCTGCCAACCGATTTCGCCTGCTGTACAGCAGTACTCCCTCACACCGACCGCCTCTAGGAAGAGCACGAAAACTATTGAATCGACTCGACTGACGATAAGAAGAAGGACCAGAAGAATCCAGTCGAAAAAACGTCCAGTCGAAAAGAGACGTTTTCGACTGGCGGAATCCGACTGCGTAAGAAATGGCTTAACTCTAAATTCGATGATATTAAAAGCCGACAAGGGCAGAACAAGCTGAACTATTCTCGCGATAAAAATGAAGACAGGTGCCGTAGTGGGGAGCTGGGGAGGAGAGCTTACTTTGTGACTCCGGGTGTTACCACGTCCATGGAGGGAGAATGAGCAAGAAGAGCGAAAATGATAAATGTGATGAGCAAAACAAAAAAACTGGCCGTTTCTGGCCGGCGGCAGCAGGCAAGAGTACATCGTTCCCCTCCCGCTACCAAAGCGAAAGAGAAATCACTCTTCTTTTAGGTTTCTCAGTCTTCTGCGCACAGGCCACCGCTCGCCCCGTCTGCTGTGTTATCAAACCCTCATGTCTTGTGCTGCCACACTAACCGAACGCTAACGGCAGGGCGCGTGACCAAGCTTGCTCTGCTACCAGATTGGACTGCACAAAACGACACCCGAAGAGGCCACCATCAGGACCAGCGGTCGTCCAAAACCTTAGACGGGGAGGACAATGGCTGCGAGAGCCCGGGCACCGGCGTTTTACGAGAGGTGACCCGATACATAGGCATAATGCTTGCGCCGCGCGGGCGTGAGGTGTGGTGTGGTGTGGTGTGGTGTGGTGTGGCGGTTTCTCTTTGTACCACTGTGGACGGAAGTGCAGGGAGTGCTGGGGTATTGACAGGATTGACCAAACGGTCCCTACGTTGCCGTCCAGAAAATAATTTTGTTCAACGCTGTGGTTGCGGCAGGCGCTAGACCCTCCGCTGGAGTACTTTAGCGAACAGGGGTATTTTCCACGAAGCCAGATAGGGGGGGTCGTGATCGCTCCACGTGTGCGTCGGACATCGTCACCGCAAGCCCCTAAATATGACCAGTATCCGTATATTTCCTCTGCTGGGGGGTGGACGGACATATTTGCGAGAATCGCCAAACCGGGTCTGCACGGAGCAGGAGCACTGGTCTCGTATCTACCACTTGCCATCGTCCTACGCCATTGCGCTCCCATGTAATGGCCTGCAGTCGGTCGTTCAGCGTCTCTCCTGAACGCGTGTACGTGCACCGACTGTATCTCCCGGTATCCTTTTATCCTCTCGGGGTAGATATTTTGGAGATGTCCAAGAACTCCTTTTCCTGCTGTTTTTTTAGAGGATTTGCGAAGCGTTCCTGACTTCTTTCTCTTTGTCAAATTAAGGAAACGTTCATGTTTTCATGTTTTTCTTGACAATAAATAAGAGGAAGATCAGGAAAATACTCTTCGATAAAAACGGTCCTAAGGGTAGCCGGTCGGCGTTACTTTCGGGTTGGTATCTCCCTTTCCTCCTTGCGGTGCAGGTGAGAACCGCGCTGGGATTGGTCCGCAGAAGGGTTCGAGGGGTGATCCGGGGCTGCGAGGATAGAGACCTCACCGCGGACGGTTGGGTCACGGAAGAAGCTTTCCTCGCAGTGCTCAGGGACCAGGGCATACTGCAGCAATTGGGGTGAGCGTTTTCGAGGCCTAGAGACAACTTGATAGTTAATCTTTACGGGAGGGTTGACCCCGGCGCCCAAAGTCGACCATCCGACCTGAATACTAACCCTCCCTGACCCGAACGCTATGGGGTGAGCTGTACTTGGATGCTGTGGCTTGTGAAGGCTCTAGGTTGACTACTGTAGGCAGGCTTGAATGCCGCGCCTGGAAAGACTCTACAGTAGGTTGATTCGTTGGGATCGGGATGCTGTGGCTTGGAAAGACCCTAGGTCGGCTGAGCCGCTTGTAAGATAACCCTTGACCAACCAGAGCGCGTAAATAGCTGCCTTAGGAAGATTCACAATCGGTGTATATTTATTTCAAATGCGTCAGCTATGAGTTCGACCGGTTGAGTGATCAATACTCAGCTTTGAAGCGTGATACGTCGGCCGCGCGTTTTCCATGCGTGTTAGTTCCTCGCTAAGGATATGCTCTAGGGCATTGGCTCTTATTTACAAAAAAAACAAGTCACCTCAGCTGCGGGGCCTACTTGAAGAACTGAGGTCGATATAGAAATATGAGCTGTGCTCATAAACGTATGGTAGATACGTTACACACATATGGTGCATTCTGAGCCAAATGCGCTGAAACCTGGGCCAAATGCGGTGCAACCTGAGACAAAGGGGGCGCAACCTGAACCAAATTCGGTACAACCTGATCCAAATGGCGTGGAACCTGAGCCAGCTGCGATTCAACCTGAACCAAATGCCGTGCAACCTGAGACAAATGCGGTGCAACCTGAGCGAGATGCGGTGCAACCTAAGCCAAATTCGGTGCTACCTGAGCCAAATTCGTTGCAACCTGAGTCTAACATGGTGCAATCTGAGCCAAATGCGGTGCAATCTGAGCCAAGTACGGTGCAACCTGAGCCGAGTCGGATGAACCTGAGCCAAACGTGAGGCAACCCGAGTCAAAACGTGGTGCAACGTGAAGCATATGCGGTGCAACCTGAGCCTGAGTCAACTGCGGTGCAACTTGAGCCAAATGCAGTGCAACCTGAACCAACTGCGGTGCCACCAGAGCCAAATGCGTTTCAAACGGATCCAGTTTGCGGTGCAACCTGAGCCAAATGCGGTGCAACCTGAGCGTGGTGCAACCTGAGCCAACCGCGGTGCCACCTGAGCCAACCGCGGTACAACCTGAACCACATGCGGCGGAACCTGAGCCAACTTCAGTGCAACCTGAGCCAATGAGCTTCATCACATGTGGAGAAGCTATTAAAGCGTAGTAGCTGACATTTCCCTCGCGTGAGCGTGATAGGAGAAACACGAATGGTGCTGAAAAGCAGCTCCCGTGCACGGTGTATGCGTAAGCGGCGTCGTATAGACCATAAGGCACAGCAGTCTCGCTACACTACTACTATTGTGTTACTACCAATACTACCAATCAGTTTAAATCACTTTTTCGTTTTTGTTGCTTTGGTCCAAACCTCGAAATACACGTATAAGCTGGCAACCCGCAGGGCGGTGCGGCAGCGTTGTCTTATCCTTATATCTCAATTTCGCTAACCAACATCGTCTAATTCGAACAAACCGTCTGATCCATGCCGGTATTTTGAATTACCCACACCTCTCATTTAAGCTATTGAACACCGTCTAATTCACAAAGTGCCTGTTTTTTTGCCGGTATCTACCTAACTAACATCTTTCGTACGCAGTAGGTGTCGGGTACCCGCCAGCTCAAGCTCACTGCTTTTGGCTGCAGCATCCTCACCTTGTCCAACGATGTCAGTGGACGGCGGTGAAGGCCCACGACGGACGCGACCGTCTAGACGTAACTTATATTTGTCAGGGCTTTTCACGGGTCGGGTCAAATCTCGCGGGTCGGGTTGGGTCGGGTCGGGTCAGCTGATCCGACCCCACCCGTGAGAATTTCGAGACGTCTTGACCCGACCCGACCCGATCCGCGAGAATTTCGAGACGTCTTGACTCGACCCGACCTGACCCAACTCGACCCAACCCGACCGGCGAGATTTTTAAAACCTCCTGACCCGACCCGACCCGACCCAACCCGACCCGAGAGATTTTAAAATCCTCCTGACCCGACCCGACCCGACCCGCCACAATTCGGGTGACCCGCGAGATTCGGGTTTCATGTGGGTCAGGTCGACTTGACCCGTGACATTTCTCACGGCTCAAATTCAAAAACTCACGGGTCAAAGTATGTATACCTCGGTCGGTTGGTTCGTCCTTGGTCTCTCGTACTTTTCCCAAGATGTCGTGTTCTCTGGTTTCTTACCGGCATTGTTTGCAGCATTATTATTATGTCATGTGGTGTGCGCGCGAAAAATGAGGAAGAAACCGCAACCCAGACGCGTGGGCAAATAGCCACGCCCGTACCGCTAGACCACCGGGTCGACCCGACGAGCGACCCGACGAGCGAGCTAGTTATGAGTGCAGTCTCCGGCCCCGGCAAGCAGCCTAGCTGAGAGGCCTCCGGCAGCAAGCCCACAACTGGGGCGGTGGATCTGTCAGCAGGGGCTGCGATCCGCGAGGATGCGTTGTCTGCTGCTGCTGCTTGCTGCTGCCAGGGTGCTGTTGCTGCAGTTGCTGCCAGGGTGCTGTTGCTGCTGTGCTGCTGCTGCTGCTTCGACGACGACTGCTCTTGCTTTCTTACGTTTGGTCACATTTCGTACTGGTATGATAATGCTCGAGCTAGCTACTACTACTGCTGTATCTATCTTTTATCAATGCAGTCTCCAGCCCCGGCAAGCAGGCTAGCTGAGCCGCCTCCGGCAGCAAGCCCACAACTGGGGCGGTGGATCTGTCAGCAGGGGCTGCGATCCGCGAGAATCCGGGGTCTGCTGCTTGTGCTTGCTGCTGCCAGCGCTGCCGCCGCAGCTGCTGCGTCGACGACGACTGCCCTTCCTTGCCTTTTTACGTTTGGTCACATTTCGTACTGGTATGACCGTAATATTACTACTGTTGTTACGGCTTCGGCCGGCACGGGATTCGCGCCACACTGCTGTATGCCTTGATACGAGTAGCTAGGGTTACTGCCTGGTGATTGTTCTGCACGCTGTTATTATGACATATGATCGGAGCATCGGCACGAGAGAGGCTTGAAGCGGAAAGTTTTGTATTATTTACGGATCCGCGGGTCGGACCCGCGGGGCGCCTGCACAGCAATGGCCCTCAGCTGTAATAAGTTTGAAAATGGCGGATCCGCGGGCCAGATCCGCGGGTTTGACCCGCGGGTCAGCCGAAAACATCTCGCGGGTCATGATGACTTGACCCGCGAGTGACCCGTATCTCGCGGGTCGGGTCGTTTTGAAAACCTCTTGACCCGACCCGACCCGACCCGCGAGATTTTGAAACCTCTTGACCCGATCCGACCCGACCCGCGAGATTTTGAAACCTCTTGACCCGACCCGACCCGACCCGTGAGATTTTAAAATGTGACGAACCGACCCGACCCGACCCGCGAGGTTTTTAAACCCCCTTGACCCATGAAAAGCCCTGTAATTTTTAGTGTTGGAGACCCCAAAGGTGGGGCAAAGATGTCGGCGGACGGTAATTAAGGCCTGTGGCGGATGGCCGTCTAGACTTACTGTACTAGTTTTAGTATGAGGGGCTTCTAAATGTGTGGCTGATGGTGCATACACATTGCCTCTCCTGCCGCATTTGCCCTTGTCCTTCGTGCTCTCCGTTTTTTTACAGCAACGCTGGCTTGTCCGCGCTTCGTCAAGCGGTTGGGGTGGATGCGTGCGAGGACAAGAAGAGCGCCCCCACCGCAGTCGTGCGATATACCGGGCTGGTGGGGGCAATCGACAGCTACTTGGACACTGTGATCTCGTGGGACACGGCTGATGTCGCGCTAAGGCTGGGCTCCGGCGA
Source organism: Undaria pinnatifida (assembly GCA_012845835.1). Classification (NCBI taxonomy): domain Eukaryota; class Phaeophyceae; order Laminariales; family Alariaceae; genus Undaria; species Undaria pinnatifida. The sequence goes on from JABAKD010000016.1 coordinate 13,960,009, forward strand.
GGTAGGCGATATCTCCCCTACCTATAATGCCTTATCGCCTTCACAACTAGAACCCCGTTTTCGGGGACGTAATTACTTGGATTTAGTATAGGGAAGGGTTTTGGGGGTTAATGTCCCGGAGGGGTTGCTAAACATCGACGTGAGTTTTACTTTGTTTTTCGGCCCGATCCTGGGTTCTCCATACCGGCCGTTGTCCCGAATATCACCCGGCTGTGTGATTTCGTTGGACGCGATGTCTCCGGTGTGTGCGTTTTCCCGTCCACAGCAGGCACACGAAGATGATCGCGGCATTGCCATCCAGACGTCACCCACGCGGCACAGCCACGGAAGCCCCAACGGAGGCGAAGTGGATAGAGGATCCCCCACCCCCCTTGTCGAAACGCCTATTTGTCCCGTTTCCGCCAAGAAAATGGTCGACGTAACGGTTTCCCAGAATAGCGTGGCTCGCGCGGCGCGGGGTTGGGACGATGACCCTCCCGTGGCACCACTCGGAATGCGCCATTTTCCTCACAAGAATTGCTCAGTGGCGACTCTTGTGGGCGGCAGGGTATTCAGCGACAGGGCGGCCACCAAAAATAAGGTCGAACATGAGGTGGGTTTTTTTTTGTGTTTAGTCAGTCCCGCTGGAGCAATGCCTCCACATTGTGGGAGCCGAAGCAATTTGGAGCATCGTCCGCTGTGCAGCCAGTGCAGTTTTTTACTTGTATTGGGTCTCCGTTTGTGGCTCGCGGTGTGTTTTATGGCGAGCACGACTGCAGTCAGGTGATTGGCCTCCCCAGCTTTATTGGCGTTCACGTTTGCATGGCGCGGTACGGCCCTGGAATATTTATTTTCAGCAGTAGATGCGAATGGACGTCATGAGCTACGGCATGCGCCCAGTGCCCACCGCACATTTTAGGTGCGGTTGTCTTGCCGAACCGACACCTTTCAACCTTGATACACACCACAACGCCCTCACATAGAGCGGAAAGCCTGCGCCGGTGGAATAAGCATCACAATGGACAAGTACAAGCCTGACTCCAACCCTGATCTCCACCATAACGCTATATTATCCCTGCCATAACGCCCTCGCAGAGAGAGCGGAGACCCTTGACCGGTGGAGTTGGCGTGTCCACGGGAATGATGGGTGCCCTGCACTGGAGAGACACCGCCCCCGTCCCCTCAAAACCCGCAAACCTCGCAAGCCCTCGACAATCACCCGTCGCGGCATCAGGCACGTCCCCGTGCCCATCTTGGAGAAGGGGCAACGACGCATCTGCACCTGACTGCAGCCCGACTCCAACGGATCCACAGCAATCGGGTTCTGGTCACAAAAACAGATCGGCCGGGCGAAACCTTTTTGTCCCGACTGGCGGGGATTCGGGGCTTGGTAGACCCGCGTGGTCAAGTGGAAGACGGGGGTTTGAGGGTGGGGTTGGCGGCTTGACTGGGGGAGGGGTCAGCCGTGCGATTTGCTGGGAGGGAGGGGAGAAGTCGGAAGATCGACAAGGTGAGGGGCGCGCACGGCTAAGAGCACAAGCGGAAGTACGAGCTGTGCAGTGTGGAAAGTGAGAGAGCACGACTTGCGGTTTCGCCAAAATACCCCAAAAGCGACAGGTTTCGGATTAATGTGTGGCAGTGCTGAACATATTGCGGTTTGCCGAAATATCACCGTAGCAGCAGGTTTTTGATTGATATGTGGCGTGCTGCACGAACTCCGGTTTGCCAGAATGTCACCATAGCGGCAGCTTTTGGATGAATGCGTGGCATGCTGGGGGTTTCCTAGATCGACTGTATCGACTGTGCGGTCGCCGTTACGATCATCCGGACGCTCGCGAGTATGCAGGGGGGTGCAGTCTTTGCTTGCTGTTGCACTCCGCTGTGCATCTATGATATCTCTGAAACGAGCTGGGGTCGGGATTCCGACCAATGTTTAGAGGAATAATGGCTCCATATGGACAATGCGTTGTAGCGCCGAGGCACAGGCGACGCAGGGGGGGTTGGGGGTTGATAGAACTTCACGTGACAGCAAGTGGGTTCCGACCAATGTTTTGAACTGTGGAGCCCGTATGTGGGCAGTCCGTGGCGGTACCGAGCCACAGGAGACGCGTTTCGGACTGCAGACTTTCCCGCACCGCCGGCATCTCCTCCCGAGAGCTGTCACGCGAATGACGTGTAGGTAATTTCCCGCTCCAGACTTGTTGGAGCCTGCCTTGTGACCACGGAATATTAATAGAGTATGGACATGGCTTGTTGTGAGGACGACGACAACAACAACGGCAACAACAACAACAACAACAACAACAACAACAACAACAACAACAACGACAACGACAACGACAACAACAACAACAACAACAACAACAACAACAACAACAACAACAACAACAACAACAACAACAACAACAACAACAACAACAACAACCACAACAACCACAACAACAACAACAACAACAACAACAACAACAACAACAACAACAACAACAACAGCAATAGACTATATCCCGAATGATGCCCCTGTTATGCCGAGGTCCCGACTGACGGATACTGTATCCCGAACCACGTCGCGTGTTGTGCAGAAGACATGGCGGGGTCTCCAGTAGCCGTAGGCGATGACAGCGATGATCGGTGCAACAGCCCGGGCAAAAGAAGTAATGTCGACCATCGCGACGGCCGCGACGAGAGGGGGGCGACCCCAGAGGTTGCTGGCGGCGAGTATGGCCATATGAAGGTGTGGAAACCTCAACCCGCTGTGTTCATTCACACATCGGCGGTTATTTAACCGTGCGTTAACACCAAATAAAGGTCCCTCTATGGCGCCGGTTTGTGCCAGCCAGAAATACCGGCATTATTACGGCAATCTGAACTACTCTGCATACTGCCACTACTCGTTGCTCCCATCTGTTCCCAGCGATTTCACAGGCGCTATAGCGGGCAACCAGCACTACTCAACCCGCACTATAGAGGGACCACTGCCGTGCCCGATTGACATTGTGGCACAGGACGACAGCCCATTACGCTCCCGTCCCTCACAGCATCCGTACAGACCCCAACGAGAATATAGTGCTCTCTGCCGTTGTTGGCCCCATGGTTTAATAAATACGTTTCTTCTTCTGCCTGCCGGCAAGTGCATCAGCACCAGCCTAAGAGTCACCTCCAGCGTTGGCCTCTGCTACCACGCCATTTCGGGGACACGCACCGCGAGATAGTGGTATACACGGGGTGGTCGACAAGTGCCTAAACCTTTTTTGAGGGCCAGGTGTAGCGGCCTCAAAATCGACAAGTGCCGCCTTGCCAGCCTTCTGGGACGAGCATGCAGCGGTACAACTAGCATCACGCTTCCCCCATGTTTTCCTTCCGTTTTGCTCTTCGGACACACACCACCACACCACCCCTACTCCGTTAGCCCGGCATGTTTCGCGTGGCGGGTGTTGCATTCGTCACCTTTTTTCGAGATTTTTTCCTTCTATTTCCTCTGAGGGGTTAAAAGCGACGCTTGGCAGACGCGTTTGAATGGACAGCGCCGTGGTCCTGGATCACGTCACTGCAGACTCACGAACCCGGTTTGGGCATCCACAGGGAAAACATGTTAATGATGATACATGAAATGTTGATAGTGCCATGCATGACGATTTCAGCATGGGCCCACACCGCTGGGGTACGTACGGGATGTGCTAGATTTTTGCTATGTAAGGAGCTACTGTGCGCCGCGCGTGCAGCACGATGATACTTGTAATGCTGTTTTTGGTTCTTCCTAGAAATACCGCATTTATCCTCTTTTAGAGGTCAATAGCCTTTGACTTAGCGATGTTCTCACCCCACAATCATACCAGATAAAGTACCAAATACATTTCGATGTTTGAGGTGGTCCGCACATTTTTTATCAGTTTTTCGAAAACGCGCGACGAAGCCGCGCTCGGGTCGGAGCCCTAGCCTGGGGTAGAGTTGGGGTTAGGGTCGGGGTTAGGGTTAGGGTTAGGGTGGGTCGACGCCCTCTCGCGATTTGACGAAAAAAAAACAGCACAAAAACACAAAAATCAGCTTTAAAACCTCTACAAAGTGAAATGTATTTGGTACTTTATCTGGTACGATTTGTGGGACAAAGCCGGTGAAGGCGACTTTTTTAGGTCGCTCGCCCTACCGAGTCCTCAAAGGGTTAGTAGCGCGCGGAAGCAGGTGCAATCGGTCCCTCTATGGTGCGGGTTGAGTAGTGCCGGTTGCCCGCTATAATGCATGTGAATTTGCTTGGCACAGATGGCTACAACGAGTAGTGGCAGTGTGCGGAGTAGTGCTGGTTGCCCCTATAGTGCAGGCGTTTCCCTCTATAGTGCACATACCGGCATTATAGAGTGTAGAGGGGCCACTACTGCTGTGATAGCTCCTTCACAAGTTTAATATTTGCATCATGTTTCGCGACCGTATATATATGGCTCGTTCATGCCAAAAGTTGCGCTGTTTTTGATCGCGACCTCTAGGCCTCAAGAGGAATAAACACTTCGCTTGACAGACACGTTTGGACAGACAGTGCCGTGGTGCTGGATCACACTGTTGTCTATTTAAGAGCACAAAGAAACACAAACTGGCTTATTCCACATGGTAATCATGTGCGGGATGAATTTATGTCTATTAACAGCACGAAGAAACTATATGGTTCGTTGACAAGCGAACCATTGCGGAATGATTCGCTACCATACATGCCTCATTCACAAGCCTAGCATTTCCGGGATAATTATCGACCGTTCCTGCACGCCAGGTGCATCTATCCTCCCGCCGCAGTGGACAGTCAAATATGGGGAAGACGAGGGAGGTCACCGAAGCTTGGGCGGAGAACGCCGACCACCGCACCGACAGCGCGAATGCCGACACTGGCACAACGATGCATCGAGCCGTCTTTCGCCCCGGAATCGGAAAAAATCCGCGGGAGATCTCGGAGAGCAGGCGAGGCGCTCTGCAATGCTTACGTCCTTACACTTTACCGTGTTTTGTAAACGCTCTACATTGAACGTTCACCGTGTGCACCTTTCTACCATGTTTCAGCCTTGTTTGATTTTGTTCGGACGTGCTGATAAAGTGTACGATGTGCACCTTGTTTGGTTTCGGTTGGAGGCGCTGTGCCGCACGCGACACCAGTTGGGTCTTGTGGTCAGTGATACGAATAGGGGCATTTTTTTCGCGCGCAGGACGCGAGACAGGACTCGTGGTTTTCACGTGCGTGCATGCCCAAAACGCGACATCCGACAACCCCTGATCACAGCTGTTTAATGCTGTAACGTTAGCCCCTCAGGAATGGTTGCATAGCAAGTTTGGGGATCGGAAGCCGTCCTGGAGCCGTTGTGTTGTCTCTTCTTGCGTTATCAGTTGATCCGGGGAATGGAGCTTACTATGTAAAAATATGATGACCTACACCACTCGCGCGACCAATCTTGTATGTAGGAGGTGTACTCAATTCATGCATGACCCTAATCTCAAGACCGTAGACCCTCGCATCCCTACAATTCCGGGACGGAGCACGTCGGGGTTTCACCAACCAGGTAGGCATTGCTTGCACCCAAAGTTAAGGTTGAGTTTAAAGCTAAGGTTAAGTAACTCGCTCAACATTTTGGGGATCCGGGGAGACCGAACATATGCCAAGGGATTAAATAATCGATGACGTAGTTATTGTAGGAGACGATATGTTACGCCTGAAAGTTGGTACTTGGTCCAATTTGTGGGGCACCGTAGTCGCATACGTATGTAACATAATCTGAGGAATGCACGCTTTTGATCCTCGCGTCCCCCAGGAAGAGCGCGGCAAAGGCTCTGCTGAGCGACAGGGCACTCCTAGCTGGGGTGTTCAGGCAGCTGGCCGGGGTCGGAGGTCCGCAGGTATACTAATATACGAGCCACGGAAAGCGATCGGAAATGTCCACAATGTCACACGTAGCTTGCAAATGTGAATTCGGACGAAATTCTCGATCATCCCAGCTGAGGTGTCTTCTTTGTTTTTTGTAACAACGGCGATCGAAGCGTCACACGCAGCTTGGGAAAATGAGTTTCGACGACACTTTCGATCTCATAGCTGAGTGATTCCGCTTATTGTTGGTAAAAACAAATGCGTTGCCAATTGTCATTTAGTCTCTAGGGGGTCTCTGTGGAAATGTCGTACCTCCGCTGTTCTAGTATGTTCGTATTCGTCTTCGTCTTCGTGTTCGGCGGCTGCGGGTTCTTCCCTCCAGGACTGAAGCTTTTACGGAGGACCCTAGTAAATAGAACCTTCGATACACACAAAAATGTATATATACGAAGTATATACATCTTCCTCTGGTTTTTTGCTAGCCATCTTTGGTCCCGACTACTACCTGGAATGTTTTCCTGGTTTCGTGATGGACGCACTTGATTGAGTGCTACGTACGCGTAACGATTGACGACCGAAGGTATGGAAGCTATGAAAATACGGTACTGTCGTATTATAGGTTTCGCTTAGAACTCTTGCAGCAGGATATTTTATGTTTGTGACTGTCGTCAAGTTTTCTGCGTTGCCGGTCTGCGGTCCGCGGTCCTGACAGCCATATCGAGAGGACTCTTGTCCGATAATCCTATTGGCATGGATAAGCTCATTGGCATGAAGTTATGTGTCCTTGTCTCTTGTCCAATAATCCCATCGGCGTGAAAACATGTATTGTTCTGTCTTGTCCGATAATTCCACTGGCATGTTTTTTTTTGTTCGTTTGTGGCTTGTCCTAACTTTTTTTCTGTGGCCCGGGCACCCTGTTGTGTGCGGTAGGCGCAGGACGGTCTGGACAGAGCGGGGATGGTGCAACTGCTGCGCTACCCGCGTTTGCCTTCGCGTCTCTCCGAGGAGCAGGCCGAGGTGTGTCCATGTGTTTCGACGCTGTCAAATCCCCTTGGTAGACGTGTCGAGAAAAAATGGCGACAGTGACGATGGGTTTGAGTGCGGCATCGGCCCCACGATGCAGCCCGGTGTTATGGATTGATGGCGCGTAAAGAGATTGATAGCATCTCCCGCCCTCATGGAAGTACTTGGAGTCTTCACCTTACCCTTTGGGCTTGGGCTAAACCGGTAAGAAAGGATCAATCTGCGAAAAGAAGCTAAACAACGCGAAACGGTGTCTCCCAGTACCGATGGCTCCTGCGTCCCTTACCACCCAGCAGCGCCTTGCCACAGGCCTGTCGGGGAAGGGTGTGTACCCGAAGCGTAACGTTAGCAGCTAATCGTGTACGGCACGTGCACAGCGTGCTGATCCTCGTACTGCTGCGCGCTATTCCTGCAGTGCTGTTGATACACCACTAACTCCCCTTGTTTTTGGTTGATACAGTACAAACCAAGTGAGAGTATGTCTTTTTTTTATCAAGTGATACGCTATACAGTAATCAAGATATAACCAAGTTCCAAAGGAGTCTAACCGTTGTTTCTGCCCGTCGATATCAAGCGCATCCGGTGTCCTTGTCGATTGTTCGCGCTGGAGAGATACAACCCCCGTGGTCGCACACTAAAAAGATAGATGTGTAAATCGCAAAAATTCGTATGTAAGGAGAATTTGAAAATGACAAACGTAATGGATACGAACAACGCAACCCACCGAGTGGATTATATCCACAACCACCCCTTGTAAATTCTGCTGCCGTACAATGACTGTTGGTTCACTATTAAACGTAGCAGCGTGGGGAGCCGGACTGTGAACGCCGACTTTTGAGATTAGATAAGCGTCCGATGGGATTCAGTAGGAAAGGGCGTAAAGGGTCCGCGTCGTGAGCATCCACGGCGGTTCCACTTGCAAAACGAAAAGAGCGTTCCGGAGGTTGACTTCCGGAGATGGTATGGTGGACAACGCCGTCGAGCGCTGCTCCGACCCTTCCTTTTGGAGACACAACGTAGCGATTGTTCCGCAGGGCGCCTTCAAGCGTCTCGATGGCACGATACCAATTCACAAAACGTCGAGCTGTTGTTTTTTCCCTCTCCCCCTCGCTTCCGCTGTCTTTGGCGCAGTAGAGTCTGACAGCCCGCTATCTCACGCACCAACTGCCGTTGCCACGGTAGTGTTTAACACCAACGGCAACCGAGTTAAATTGGCACACGCATAAAATACACACATACTTCACATATGTAATACGTGGAAGTGCGGTGAGCTTAAGCTTCATTTTCTCCCGTTCACCTGATATTTGTTTGTAGTCTGACAATTGGTCATCGCCCCCCCTGCTTCCCCCCCCCCCTACCCGTGACCGCCTGTTCCCGTCGCGCTACAGGACCTTGCAGACGCCGTGCTGGATCACTGTGGATCCTCCACAGTGCGTTTTCCCTCGCTCACCGCGTTTCTCGCCAAGTCGGCTGGCTCTATCAATGCCCCCTTATCCACGCCCTATGAAGGGGTGCCCGTGGAACGTGGGTCGAGGGATCACGCTTGGGACGTCGCCGCAAGCAGGTATGTATGTATTATCTCCCTCGAATGGGAAACATACATTGTCTTTCACCCCCCACAAACCCGTACTACTGCTGCTGCTGCTGCTGCTGTTGTCTCCTATAAAAAGGACGCGATATTAAGTAGTTCACCCCTTAAAAGCAATTTACGATGCTACCAGTACAATATGAGAGCCGCCTGTTGGCTTAGTGTTTATTTTTGCACAAAAATAAGTCAACGAAAACTAAGGGACAAGAAAGCCCATACGACATAAAATTATCTGGAAAGTAAAACCAACAACAACAGCAACATGCGAGGGTACCTAGCCTTCAAGGTGATTGCGGTATCGATGCACAAGACTGTTGCGGTAGGCAGACGTTCCTCGACGATCGTATTTCGTTGTCGGTGTAGTGTCTGGCGCGTTTTTCCTGCGATGGTATTGTACCGGTTTTGTTCGCTATCAGCATGGGCGTGAATGTTTGTCCTTGCACGCACTGTCTAAATGCACGTGCAGCACCTTGCAAAGTTCCATTAGATTGATGGCACTACGCGTGGGCGGAATAGACTGTGACTTGTAGTCGCCGATAAAACCCTTCAGCACTGAACGCACCTTCTAGGAACAAACTGCTTGGATTTTGTTTCCATCGTCGCTTTTACTGGTCAGCTCAACTCGTGCTAGGCATGAGGTTTTTCCCTCAGCGACCTTCTGCACAAGCCGTGGTCGCTTTTCGGAAAGCACGAGAACAATCGGGTAGTTCATGAGTTAGGTCGCTTTTCGGTTGTCCTCGTCCAGCGGGCGAATAAGCCCCCTCTCTCGCACCCCCTCTCCCCTCACGGTTAACGCCTTCCTTTAAGAAGAACGGGCAAAGCCGGTCTGTACGGTTTGTCGTTATCGTGCTGCCCGTGGTCGGCTTGGCAAATGAAACATGGACCGCCGACAAAACGCAGTCAGTCTCTGGGACGCATGTTGCGGCTAAAAATTGTTCGAGCATGGCTTGTTCGCACGAGATTGGCTAAAAGTGCTAACGGATCCCGCGAACGCAACCTCCAATTTTGCAAGGCGTTAACACAGGGGATGGAACGCTACCATCCCCTTTCGGATCATGAATGCTAAATATATATACATGCTTTATGGTATGTATAGAGGCATTCCCCCCCCCGGGCTATTTTGAAATTCCGAACGGCAACAACTCTGCGAACGACGCGTCGATTTACGAACGCCAGCGTGGAGGTGTAGCGCGCAACATGCTTCCCTGGTTGTTTCCCCTCTCTACCGCTAACACGCACACCTATCCATCCCCATCACCACGGCACCTAACACGCGCCCACTAAAAAAGGCAGACGAGGAGTCTTGGAGAGGACCCCATCGCGCAGTCAATCAAGCGCAACATCCAGCATGGCCGTTCAGAGCTCCGCTTGGCCGGAGAAGACGCAGAAGGCCGCCTCTCCTGCGCTGTGCACTTGCGACGGGCCTTCCGCAAGCGCAGGAAGAATCTAGGTGTGAGACTATTTGACGGAGGTGGTGCGGAATGCTTTGTTGTGTGTCGCGCGTCAATGGGCCGTCGACGATGTCACGATTCGTAGGCGAAAACATCGCTAGGTACTTGCCGTATAAGACACCTGACACTAGCCACGATGGGGCTAGTAGAACTTTTTGGCAAAACATATTTTCTGAATTCCGGGACACCTTAAGCCAATATCGCGGGAATGCTTTTTTTGTTTTGCAAAATCTTTCGTTGTAGGGTCACCTATTTTTACGGAGATCCACTGTTAGCAGGATGAAATTGTCGAACGAAAAGCACCCGCCTTCGTTTCATAGCGTTCGACTCAAGTTTGTTTTGTTGGCGGGTCTTACCAGGTATACAGAACCTCAATCGGACACAGTCGTAGCGTAGGAGAGATCGCCTGAAAGGTGGTGATGCATTCCTTTTTCGTGTGTGATTTCGTCCTGTTTACAATGGATTTCCATGGATGGTAGGGTATGGTTACCTATTAGTATCAGTAGTCCATTGACTCTTCGCAGGGCTGTCCATGCATTTTTTTTTTTTCTGTCAATTTTTGTGTTTGGATGAAGTATAATGTAGATCTCAATTCGGCGCCCCTCTACAGTACTGTTAGCAGTACTATTAGTAGTGCGCGTCGTAACACGCGAGATAATGTTCGTAGAGTCCGAGCCCGAATGCCCTAACCGCCTCGCGGTCTGACGAGTTTTCTTATCTTCGTTGCATTAGGGGACAGAGAGGAGAGAAGGAGCAGAAAGCGGAGATATAAAGTCGGTGGGATTTAGTTGGTTATATAGTTTACCCCTGAGTACTACGGTAGTGCGTGGCAAGGGGAGAGAGACACGGAGATCCCTGTTACGAAGTCGGTGAGAGTCAATTGGCGGACTTGCAAACGTAGATGTTCTTGGTTATATAGAAACTACCCACTGGCCCACGTAGTCACGTGGCTTGGTGGTTTAGTGAGTAGTGCTATATAACCAATAGATAGCACACCCCTTCGGACGGGTTTCCAAGCTATCACAAGTTGCTCGACAACGAAGAGACCGCAAACGCTGAGGGATGCGTATGTGGAAAGGTTTCAATGGCATATTTTTAAGTGTTTGATATTAATAGTTTCGTTGTTTAGGACAAGATCGGCGTAGAAATTCATCCTAAAGGGTGTGCTATACGGTACGCGTCTCGTGGAAAAGAACCAGCATTCAATGCCGTTTTACAGGCCGTGGGCATGCCCGACGCGCTCATAAAGGGTGATTCGCAAATATTATACGATTGTGAACAATTTTATTTTTAATAACTCGTCTAACCATTAATGGTGTATCTGCCCAGAACCGCTATACCCATAGGGCTGGGCCCGGATGGTAACTGCGGTATTATTCGCGATTTTGCTCCGGGTTTTGTTACTCGGGGACCATGATTCACGGCTGATTTATTACTTGGATTTGCCTTCCGCTGTGATGGGTTTTGTTCATGACAAGGAGGCGATCCTGGCGGTATTGACGACTGCAGCGTGGGAGCGTCGGATCTTCCCGGCGTTCTGCAGGACATGGGCGTCATGCTCAACCCCACTGAGGCCGCCTTCCTAATCAAGGTAACCACAACCACCGCTCGCAATATGAGCCACGCGACCGTGGCGTCACTGCCGACGTGCCCTTGCGTGTTTGTGTCTATTCGACTTCGAGGTGGGTACTGCCATCCGTAGGTCTATGACTGAACGTCTCTAAGTCACTCTGAGTCTCTTAGCGGACCTAAGCTCGTGTGTTCGGTGAACCGCTGCTGCCGTTTTTTTGTGTGTTTTTATAAGCGACCCTTCTCGGGCAAGGGAAAGCTGTACCCTTCCGGCGCTAAGAGCAAATATGACTAGCATACGTAGTTTCAAACACCCGCGTACTACTGTTGTAGTTATGCCTATCCCCATTGTCTATTTTAGTATAAGTACCAGGTAGGTAGTTACTACGGCTGATAGCTCGTATTGTGGTATAAGTGCAAGGTGATCACTGCGGCATTGCGGCCGGTAACGCGTGTGTCTGGCCGCCTTGATTTATGTCGTGGCTCTATGTCCTGCCTGCAGGAAGTAATAGCACCGATAACTAGCCGTTGGCGCTTTTCTCCGGTGGCCACGTGACCAATAGTTGGTTTACTTACCAACATATGGTTTGCTTTTGGACGTACTCGCTGTCTGTCGCACGTCCAGAAGATGGTAGTGCCGATACCGTGCCGTTTCGCCACTGATTTGAATCGCGATTGGTGCGTATTAACAGTCCTGATGGCTCAGCGCTAACGTTTCACACATCGGAAGGTCACCATCTAGAATATGTATTAATGGAGCCTATTTTTTGTCGCCATGAGATGTTGTCCAAGAGCCGTACCGTGCAGATCATATCGAGCAGGGATCTATCTGTCTGCCCTGCAATACATAGAATATGAATACCATAGACCTGATCTGTCTGGCGTGTAGAATGCTGCTGCAACTGCTGATAATGCTGATAATGCTAATAATGCTACTGCTGCTGAATTGCTTCTTTTGCTCCCGCGGCTTTGCAGAAGTGTCGCGTGCAAAGCACCCCGGGTAGACGGGCTGCTACGGGGGGATTCGACGAAGCTCCCGTCCGGGCTGGCGACGTGCTAGGGTTCTTTACGGAGCTTCTTTCCGCCCACTAAAAGCACAGTCGATGGCGCCATCCGCGGTTACATGTTCAGGAATCGTCGAACGGGGGGGCATGGTTATGAATAACGCGATAGCAGTAACATGGTACATGTTTTGAGTTGTTGGCGGGCCGGTGGTCTAGACTAATCCGATAGCAGTTACGAAAGCGTATCCCTTTTAGAACTGCCCGCAACGTTTTTGGAGACACATGTAACACGAACTACTTGGGTTAGGGTTTGAGCAGAAGAAACAGATGCAACACAAACGTGTAAGTGTAGTCCACGAGCAACGTATCATACGATATGATACCTGCAAAATAAACGTGCACGTACGCATTCGGACAAAAAAAAGGTTGGCTGGTTTTGTTTATGAGCACTTTTATGTTGCATTTAGTGTGGGGTGTGGGGACGGCTACCTTGCCCATTTTTTTATTCTGACTCGTGTTTTGAATACCCTTCTTTTTTTGTGGGCTTTTTGAAAAACTTCTCAAATTAGTGTGCAAAAATGTATCTTGAAACTAGTGTGGGCATATTTATCTTGAAGCAGTGCTGGAGATTTTGTCTCGAAGTTATTGTCGGGGGCGACCCCGTAGAACACGGAGAAGGCGAAGAAAGCAAGGAACGCAAAGAAAGTCGCCGGGAAGGTTCTCCGAGAGGAGGGTTTAGGCAGGCGTGTTCCGGGTGGGAGCGCTGAGAGCGAAACAGGGCCTTATAATCAAGTGATTCCAAGACGAATTGCTTGCCGAAATATTTGTAAGTATGTCTACTTGAAGAGCACGATTCCGTGGGCCACTTTTTTGCGCCGAAAGTATCGTACTGGGGAGCACCACGTTTTGATGGTGTTTCCGGTCCAATTTGATGGTTGCGTCTGACAACAAAAATAGTTTTTATCTGCCGCATGGAATGTACCCAGTATGAAGCAATGGGGATCTATCTGATACTTTGAAGTATGCCCGGTGTGCGAAAAAAATCGACAAGCCGGAGGTGAACTTGCATGTCCTGCATGACGTGCGGAGCCTGGACTGGACTGCGGCGATGCGATGTTTTTCAAACGCTGCTCTCAAAATCGGCCGGTCACGCGTTGTTATGCTGTCGTGCGGCGCCAAGAAATGGCAATGACCTGCCTTATTTCCCTACGTGTTTATATTTAAGGTTGGATTGAGTCACTGCTGTCGCGGATTTTTGGGACATAAAAGTATGGTAAAAAGAGCTCATCGCTATTATACAGAGGTAATAATTTAATAGTAGTGTTGTATCACTCCGTAAACTTATCTCGTCTTTCATTATTTCTCCATGATGGCCCCATACGCAAAAACCAACGAAAACAAACCTTTGCTGGGTTCACGTCAAGTCAATAGTTCTCTCCGCTCTAAACCTTAGTCTGAGCAGATAGGTACTAAGTATAGGCGGCGCCATCCCATGGATCTCAAACGAACACTCAATAACTAAACCAACAGGCCCAACAGGCCTTTCACGTGCTCCCATCTAAAATAAATGCACCAAATAGCCATGCTTCCCAAGTTTGACGGCTACAGGTCTGAAATAACCAAGATCATGCTTCCCCCCTCGCCTCCCCCAAAACCTAAACTTGCAAAAAGGGTGACAAACCTCATGCTCCTCCGAACGTCAACATCATCAATAACATTTCAACGCAATTGGCAACGATGTACGTGCTCCTTTGAAAACGGGGTTACACCGCAGTGGCCCTTCGCACCATGGTATAAAATGTGACATAACATGAAGACACCCCATCGTCCTCGCGTACTCATTCCACTACTGAGTGCCAAACTTCAACATTCCTTTAAAATTCCTGGTCCAGTCTGTGGGTGCAAAAATTCAACATTCCTTTCAAACTTATGGTCCCATCTGTCACATGTGGGTGCTGAATTTCAAAAATTCTTCCAATTTGCAACATTTTGATTTCTACCGCAAAAACGCAACGCCTATCTTTTGTTCATTGGGGAGGGTTCGCTGTAACACTAACTGAAAAAAAAATGCCACCACAGCAACCCCCCTGCTATGTGCGCCGTATGTGTGCCGTCCCACACAGGATGCCTACAGACACTTTACCTCACACAATAGGGAATGTGGGCACGAAACGATTTAGCAGAAAGCGACGTCAGGGCCTGTAGAGACGTCGCGTAGCATACCCAGAGATTGTTCCACCAATCAAAACTCTTACAAAAAAGTGACCGATAAAACAACCAACCGCTCTCACAAAATAAAAATCCCTACATCTCGGCGTGTGCGCGCGAGAGAGAGTGAGCACCGCAGGCAAAACCGGGACCAACACGACGGCAGGCTCTGAGCAAGCCTATCTGTACCGTGCCCTACAACTCCCAACTTTTCAACCACTGCACTGTTTTCCCTATACTAACTTCAAGTGCGTTTCCCCCCAAGAAGGTGTTGTAGTTTTAGAGGGGTGACGCTCTAACCGACATTGTGCTGCCTGCGTTTTCCCCCTTCGGTATCTACCTCATGATGACGTTATTTTTGTGGCAACTTTATCTAACGCCCCAGCGTCGTTTACCTTTCAGCTGTGGCGAAAAAACTTCTCATCAAAACTTTGTGATCATAAAACACACTCTTGCTCTTGCCAAGCACACACAATCCGATCGATGCACACTCAACGCCGACTGGTTCAATCAATCGCAGGAGGCGGGGCCCCGACGTGCTTGTGAGCTACCAACGAGGGTACGCCCCGTTTCCCACCCGACGATGCATCACGGCCACAAAAAAACGCCAAAAAACACCAAAACATCCCAACATGAGCAAAAGCGCTTACGCCAACAACAGCAAAAACGACTACGCGTACAGGAGTCTCCGAAAACACCTACACCTAACCCTACCCGTGACTGGCCAAGAGTGTTCGCCGTCCCAAAGTGCGTACAGCACGTAGCCACGACAATTAGACCGCGCTCTCCCCGTCCCTCTCCAGTGTAAGAATTCGAGCCCCGTCGCGGCCCCGCCCTTTGGGTTTCCAGCAACGAGGCCATTTTAATACCTTCACTACTGCAACACGTTGGTTACTCTGATCGCAAGTACTTGGTCCCCAAAAACGTGGGCGCAGTTCCAAGGTTATTTTAGCATTTTCCAGGCTTGGCCTTTTTCAGGCGCGCTTCGGTGCTTTAACTTCCGGAGATCAAATTCGGGGCTTCAATTTCAGAAAGAGCCGTCGGACTCTGGCAAAGTGGGCATTACAGCGGTCTCCTTCGTTCTAAACAGTCCGGGGCATTCTCTGCCCCCCTAAACATGCGACAAGCACACTAAGAGGTAAGTGCCAAGCTCCGGTCAACGAAACTTCTCCGAGCGAACGCGAGGATTGATGCTCCTGAAGCTGAACTTTGTACAATGTACCTTCTCTCACCCCTTGTTCGTCTACATATATAGAGTGCACGATATACCCGTAGCGAAACTGTACCATCGCTCCATGTTCGCCTACATAGAGGGCATGATGCATGCGTCGTGAAATTGTAGCACATGCTGTCAAACCGCTAAGTAGCGCAGCAGTAGTAGCACTAAACCACTTAACATGTGATTTGAAATGTTCAAATACCGATCTCCCAACAAGGGTAGGTCGGGGGGGGGGGGAGGGGGGGGGGGGGGGCGCAGGACACCATCACCCCCAACTCAGCCCTTACAAACCACCTTCACAAGCACAAAAAAAAATCACCGCGGCAAACTGCTTTCGCGGTCGCAAATCAATTTTAAACGTACGCTAATCAACAAAGCTCGCAATAACAATTTCTGTACGTCAATTAAAAAGTGAGTCGCAAAAATACCAGTCACGAAAAAAGCGGCGCAAATATGTGGAGCCATTACCGCGAAAGATTAATAGACCCGTACCACCCGATCAATCTCACGGTAGTGTTCCCCCGCCCACGCTATATCCCATCACTACCGTCGCCTGAAAATGATTTTCGCCCCCGGTAACCGCTGCCGGTATTATTACCCGCCCGGCGCGTGTCGGGGATGGCGCGATATCTCCCTGGCGACGTCGAATAACTGCTAGGCGACTCGCGAGATGCCCCCGGTGATGCCCGGTATGACCCCGGGGGTGCTCGGGGGTCAGCAACGCCACGCTGGAGTCCGAAGTATGGTGACGATCCCCTAAGCGAGAAAACAAACAAAAAAACGTAGGAAAAAAAGCAAGTGCGGAAACGTTAGCGCAGCGGTGACAGCGAGTGATGCCCCGATGAGGTGGAGCAGGGTAGGGTAGGGTAGGGTAAGGTAGGGTAGGCTAGGGTACGGTAGGGTAGGGTAGGTAAGGTAAGGCAGCGAAATGAAAAACAAGGTGAAGTAACGCAGGGTAAGGTAGTGAAGGGGAATCTAAGGCAAGGCAACGCAAGGCAACGCAAGGCAACGCAAGGCAAGGCAAGGTAGGGCGGACAAAAAAACTCGACAGTATCCATAGTTGAATTCCTGAGGTATTCTTCCACTCCAGAATTATTGGAGCCCGTCCTGTGACCACGAACTAGATGTTAAAGCGATGAGTTAATGTGCGAACAACAACAACAACAACAACAACAACTGGCAGGTAAGACGGGAGGTCCGGCGTACGGAACGAAAAAAAAGCAGAGGAAAGGACAACACCTGCCTTGACCCTGCTGGGCACCTTAGAGGAAAAACTGACCGAACCACATACGAACGAATGACGATCGAGACATCGGCCACACGAAGCATACATACTTCCAAGTATACTGCTACTGCAGCGAATGCGCGCGGTGGGCTTAATGAACAAAAAGTAGATGCTGAATCAGATGGGGATGGAGTCGCGCCAGACGTTTTACAACGGCTCTACGAGGCAACGGGAGGGTGGACGCCCAAAGCAAAACTATCGAGCATGTTGGGGGTATACCTGGAGATGGGGGTAGCGGCCACCAGCGGAGATGGCGGGAGACCCAGCCGGTGCATGAAGGACGACCGGATCTGCTCAGGGCTACGCAGCAATCGAGCCTAGTCGCAAGACAGCAAAACAAAAAACGTTCAGCAGAGCACGTGTTTAGGTTGAGTAAGAGCGTGAGAAAACTGTTCGATAGCGCGTATTCAGAGTGAGCTAGGGCAAGACTGCATGTGGCCGTGGTTGCACGGTCCATGGGAAAACATAGCAGGCACCTACGCGAAAAGCACGCACGCAAGCGCGTACACGCGGACCAAACGCTTCTGCACTATTGACAGCGCTTTCTAAAGCAAGCAAGTCGTCCACTATAACGCTTGTGCACTATCGATACGAACCGCTTTCCAACTTCCCACGTGTGCTTCCAATTTTTAATCGTGGCTCTCAATCTGAAACAATCTGTGCCAAGGTGCATAAGGGTAAGGTTACACCTCGAAACATAAAAAAAAAAGTGCAACAAGTGTAGTGTAATGCTGCCATGATGATACTTGCGACGCCGTCAAAAGTCCAGCATAGCTACAGCGAAGTCGATCGGAATAATCCGGCACGAGCAAACAATATGTCTAGCTCCAACAGTTGATCGGAAGAACGCGGAGCAAACAAAAAAAAACGCCGTGTATATGCTAGAGCAGCACCAAGGTCTAGTACAAAATACCGTAAGAAACAGATGTATTGGAACTTGCTCAAAATTCACTACCTACGGTACAGATAACTTCCTTGTACTCCCGAAGTATGCCAAAACCCGCCACTGTAGTGAAAGAACACACCCACGTATTATGCCACAAGTACGAACAACTCCGACAAAGCCATCCACCCACAAACCATCCGCCACGTATGTGCTAAAGTAGTATAGTAGAAAGTACAGTAAGAAACAGATGTGTTGGATTTTGCTCAAAATTTTGCCACCTAGAGTACACAAGTACCCTATTACGGGGGACCCTAGTAAATAGGACCTACGGCGGACACAAAAACCTATATATTCATATATTTTTATCAGCAATATTTGGTCCTATTTACTATCGTCCTCCATAATACTACTGCTTTGCTATAAGTAGACCAAATTGGCACCCTACAACTATCTTAACAAAGCATCCATTCATGAGAGGTATTCGTACATCAAAGTGTTCAAATAGTTATTGGTGTGTTGATTGGTTATGCATGACAGGGAATGTAATACAATGTCATCTTAATGTCATCTTAATGTCATCTTAAGGTCATTTTACATTAGGTTTTGACTATTAATACCGAAACTGACTCAAAACGGGCGATTTATGTACAGTAATACGCAGCTTGCAAAGATGAGTGTCGGCCCTAAATTCGTCGAACTCACAGCTGATGTCATTATAATAACCATATAGAATATCCCCCCTTTTCCAAAGCCTGCCGAAAACAACAGAACGAACGAAAACAATCCCTGGCTCGAATCGGAGCCATCATGTTCGATATACCTTCTGGGCTCTCGAAACTCGCGTTCGCATGAGGGGCTCTAAGTACTCCAGCTGATTAATGCCCACGAACTTGGACATCTGCGTGGGTGTTGCCCGTGTCAAGGCGAAGAGAAGAAGCGGTTGAAGTAGTCAGCGGTCGATGCCAACATAGGGTGACATCATGCACAAGCGACGAAATGAACTGTGTCTGGACACCGCTACCTCTCCTGGGTAACGCCGCAAGAAGCGTGACGCACTCGACCAACTATTAATAATAGATCAGGCACTAAATAGATAAATAATTAACAGCGCAAGCAATAAATAGAGCAAACACGGACACTACAACGGGCAACCCACGGCGCGCGCACAAGGCGTGCAGTGGCAAAACGCGAGACGGATGTGTGTGATGAAAAGCAAGCACCGACCACAAGTGTCCCGCACCTTGCGCACAAGGCGCTCACGAACACAGCCACCTCAACATAATTATTCACATGTGCGACAGATTATAGCCCATTTGATTATATCTGTGCCTTGCGTGGCAGTTGCACTGGTCTACATCATAGGCACGGTCTAAATCATGTTGCCAGCTGGGAAAGTTCGATCTGAATAACCTAGCACATGTTTCCTGGGTTGGACACAATGTACCACCCAGACCCTGAACAACATATCGCAACGATAGATACAGGATCTAGATGATCTGTCATGATCTGTCATGATATAGATCATGATATGTCCGATGTTGCGTAGTACCATTTAGTAGCGCATTTACCTTAGTCGATGCCTGAATCTCGTCTTCTTCGTCCGGAAGGGTTTTGGTCATGGAGCCTCTCAACAACGCCAGGGCCTGCGTGCTGAACCGGTATATCACGAGGCCTACAACACGCGCGCGCGAGTAACATGACAGCAGAGTGCAGCGGGTACGGTGGCAGTCAGTTTCAAGAGAGTGAAGCAGCTTGGAAAAGTTCCACACGTCGAACAGATACTGACCTGCCTGATCTGTCTCACCTAGATCATACGGATTAGTGGAACGGGACACACTTGTATCTACATACGACGCATATTCTACAGCTGTCACGTGGACACTGGTACAGATCATAGATCGAGTACAATGTGCCTCAAAAAAGCGGACACACGCGTGATAACATGACCACCACCTATAGATTGACTACTGCGGAAACATGTACAGAATATTCAGATCCTGTATATCAGCCGTAAGGAAACTTGTGCAGATGACGCAGATTTGTGAAAATGATCTGTGCCATCAGAACAATGATCTGATTGAAACGCGTGCGTGTCTGTGACCGCGGCGCCGCACTTACGGCTAGCACGGTGCCGCGAGTATAGCTCGTTTGCAGCGAAGCGCTCTCTCGCTGGCACATGAACAACGACAGGTACTACCAGGTACGAGTTTTTACGTAACTAGAGGTGTGAACTGCTGTAGCGGCGAAAATCAATTGGCCTCAAACAAATAACAGTTAATAAACAACTACCGAATTGTGGGGTTGGGGTAAGATAAACAAAGCAGATGCCGAAGCGTCGCCTGAATCCTGTACGTACAGCAGATACGCTCGTGCACGTCAAGTACAGTCGTGGTCTCTATATAGTGCAAGCCGGAAACATTGGCACTACATCAGCAACCGGTACTACTCCGCATACTGCCACTCTAGCGGAATCCTATTCATGCCAAGCGGAAGAAAAGGGCACTATAACGGCAACCGGCATTATTCAATCCGCACCATGGTGGGACTACTCTTGTACCTGTCAAAATGAAAAGCAAGCCCATGGTATCCGAAATCTTGAGGTCCTGGTGATGGGGCACGAACTTCAAGGAGAACGCGACGTTGCCGATCGGGACCATCACCGTTGACGCCAAAAACAGAACGTTCGCACTGTAGCAGAACACAACAGAAAAAGGTCACACACGCAAAAGCAGAAATACGTCGTAGCAAAAAACAAAAAAAGGTCAGGAGAGCAAAAACCAGAAAAAAGGTGACAGCAAACACAGAAAAAGATAACAGCAAAAACAGAAAAAAGGTGAAAGCAAAAACAGAAAAAGTTAACAGCAAACACAGAAAAAGGTGACAGCAAAAGCAGACAAAAGCCAGGTATCCCAGAGTACATACCCTACCTCATACAACGTTGCCCTTCAGGATGAGGTTCACTTGATATCCCGGGGGCGGCGCAAGTTAAAAAATGGCAACACAGACGTTCCCATGACACGTACATACAGGTATGAGCTACAGAGTAATAATTTTGCTGCAGCTCTATGCTTCGTATATCTGGTATGAGGTTCGACGATGCGCGTTTGACTACTGCTGCATTGTACATACGTGCTAATGTTTTGATCATGTACCAGGTAGTGTTGTCGTGCTTCGACCTCCTGCTGCTGTGCACCAGCCACACACATATACGCCGTGACTGCTGGCGCGCAATTCGATGCGAGTCGACTATTAATAGGGAAGAAAGGGCTTACGTCTTCACGCGATAAAAATGAAGGCACGTGCCGTAGTGGGAACCGGGGAGAAAAGCCCGCGGATTAGTGACCCTGGGTCTGAGCTGCGTCTAGGTTGCGGAGAATGACGGTTGAAAAAAGTGTGAAGACAATAGATGGAATGAGCGAAAAACAAAAGTCTGGCACAAAAGGCGGGAGCTTGGAGCACGGCTGCCGTTGTACCGCTGCTGACGTACTGCTGTGTACTGGTTTTGTTGTGGCTACGACGCTGAGGGGGTGCTTTTGCAAAACAAAGAAAGGCTCTTCTTGATCGTGTTGTGTCTATGACAGCACGCACTCCAAACACAGAAGCACACATGCATACACACAGAAGCACCGTCAGTGGCCGTCACAAAAGAGTGTTGCTGCTGCGTAGTAGACAGCAGAGAGGGTATAAAAACAATTGTACTGATCATGTTGTACAGCGGCCGGGAGACTCTATGACAGCACGCACTCCACACACAGAAGCACACATGCATATATACAGAAGCACCGTCGGTGGGTGTCACAAAAGAGTGCTGCTGCTGAGTAGTAGACAGCAGAGAGAGTAAAAAAACAATGGTACTGGTCATGTTGTACAGCGGCCGGGAGACGGCGGCAGTATGATCCTTGCTCTGTGGTTCTCGCCCGGTGCGACTATCTCTCACGCACGAACACAAGAAGAACTCAGCTAGGTACCAAAGGGCTGGGTGCAAAAGGTATCACGTTTGACGGATGCTGCTGACGTATTATTGCTGCTGCTGCTGCTGCTCATGCTGCTGCTGCCGGGTTTGCACAGCGAAACGGGCGGCAGCACGGTCCTTGCTCTGTAGTTCTTGCCCGTTCGGGCTATTAATCATTAAAAAAAAGAGTTATAAACACGTCAGCCGTGAGTTCGATAAATTAGGGCCGATACCCATGTTTGTAAGCTGCGTGATACACCGGCCGCTCGTTTGTTTTACTGATATTGTCAGGGTGAGCATCAATGAACATGAACAGCAGTTGTTACAATTTAACACTGTACTCCCAATATTGACAGGGATAGTTAGCACTTCGAAAACGGCAAAAAAACGGCAAAAATTGGGGGGGGGGGGGGGGGAAATGCTGGAGTTTTCTAAGTCACCTTCTCGCCTCAGTGAGGCAGACTGCAGCCCCGCGTCAAAAGAGCCAGCTCAGCGACTTTGAATGCTCAAGAGCACGCGCCAAGTAGCTCGGCTGGGATCAAGCATGCGTCGTAACGTACCCATCGCCCCCTTGCTTGTCCCGCAGGCCAAAGCGCGAGAAAAAAAGTTCGGCCGTCGGAGAACAGAATGCCCCCCCCTCCCAAATGCATGTTTTACATACTAAACATATTTAGTATGTTTAGGTAGGTACAGCCAAATACAGATTAGTGTAAAAAAGTAAAACCAGGTTTAGATAAATAATGCAACATATACTTTAGTACATGTATCCCCACCACGACTTGGGTTTAACCCTTCCCATCTCCAAAGAGAGATATGATGGCGTTTTTATTGCGGGTGCTCCGGAAAGCAACCCCTCATTTAGTTGACTATGCGTCGACCGCTGATGTTGCACATTTTTCACAATAAAAACTCGAGTAGGTACCCGGGTATCCCCGGAGCACAAACCCTACAAAACACACCCTTGGAAGAGTCTGTCCATCAACCGTCATCTGCCGAAGGGAGGCAGGGTCTCACCTTCCATACTTGAGGATGACGATCAGCACCACGTTGTACACGAGGTTGAAGCACAGGTACATCGTCACGAAAAACGGGGCAGTCCCGCAGTGATCGGGAGGAACGCTCCGAATCCTGAATGCAAACAAACGGCGACGCGCCACGGACCGGTAGCATTTGAACAAAAGAGCACGCACAAACAAGACAGGCGTCAGCGTCGACTCACCAACTTCACTACTGTGGACCACTTGCAATACCATTGAAAAAACACGCGCACACAAAACAACTCCGGGAGGGAACGACTACCATCTCCGAAACGCCTGGTGTTTAGAGAACTGATCGCGCGGCACGCGACACGGGCAACCGACTACCCGGAGGGCCGCCGCTCTCCCCGGGTGGCTCCACATCTCTACCACGCCTGGTACGCCTGCGGGAAGATCAGGGCGGGTCGATATACTCACGCGGCCGTATACACCGTATCACACCACCCTCTAGATCACACACACCCTTGTTCAGATCTGATCGTGTCCGAAACAACGGGGGCACGCGCAACGAGAATGGTGGCGCATCGCTCAGTGTTTGCACTCTCCGTGATATCGAGAAAAAATCGGCTTCCAAAATCGTCGGGCGGGGGTGGGGTGTGTGATCTTGCGAGCTATCCGGAACAACATGTAAAGGCAGCACAGTAGTTGAGCTCCACAACCGAGTTAGATCGACAAATAATACGACACCATTCACCATTGCACACCTCGGAACGACCGTGTTTCATAATCTGTGCTTTTCAGTGACGACAGATCTCTGGTCAATATATATTATGTCTATATTGCCGGATGACAGCCTGGTGATCTGAAGGATCTAGCGCATGTTTCCTCGGTTGGATCTGTACCACACAGATCCTGCACAACATACCATGACGGTAACTGTAGGATCTACTGTAGATGATCTATACTTGGTACGATATACTTCGAAGTATACGATCTACATGATCTATAGGATTTACTGTAGATGACCTATTTGATCTATTTGATCTGTATGATTTGTATGATCTGTACGATTTGTATGATATATATCGTGATCTGTCAGAGGTGTGAAGCATTCGATGTGGTGTGGTGTGGTGCGGTAAGCTTAACCCCAATGTTACGGCAGAAACAGACCCGCACATACCACATATTCCAAGCAGTGTGCCCAAAAAAACGTGCTTGCATTTCTTAAGACAGGAGCAAACCGCCAGCTTTACCGATGAAACCGATGCTAAACGCGGTGTGTCTACGCCTCGCGCATGGTTTAGTGTGCTGCCAAATCTCGGATTAACGTAACGATACAATGCAGACAGGTCAACCTGGCACACAACACACAGCGATACCTGCCTCAACATGGTATACCAACCGAGCTGGGCAATAAATTCGTTCGTTCGGAATCCACGTGACGTTCTATAACATTTACTGTTCGCGGAGTTCGAAGAGCAGCCAGGCGTGCGAAATGCATCCCAAATACTGATAATCAGCATAAAGTGCGCAGACTATAACCAAAGGCTGGCCGTCTTTGTGAAGTCGCCCTGTTTTTTCGCCTGGTACTAACCACCAAGCACGAAGGGGAGTGAGTCACCTATCTACATTTTGCATGAGGGCTCACACCACGTGTATAGCCCGCGCGACCTAAGCACCAAAACCACTTGCACACATGATATTCGTCGAAATCCTCAATCTCACGGCTGAACTACATTTTATGATGCGAAAAAAAAACGCTCACCCTGTTGCAGCCATTTCAATCATGTCCGGGAAGTGGCTGTCCTGCCCCATGAAGCACATCAACCCTTCGTACGTGTTGCGTGGTAGCTCCTGCGCTCGCAAGAAGAAAAAAACAAGACAATGGCGAAAAACGACGTCGTATCATACCAGTCATAACAAACTCACCAAACGCGGCACTATATCATGGTGTTTATCTATCAGATGTCAACTCCTCACCAATACTCGAAAGATGCGCGTCAGTACCCAAGCTATTTCTGGGCGGAAGATTCTCAACAGCATTGGCAGGCTGCCCTGCATAATGCACAAAACGTCAGCAAGAGCTGCAAACAACACACTCAACCCACCGACACGTTCTTCAGACGCTACGAGACAGTCCCCCCAAAAAACGAACGAACTGTTGCTGGCACACAACCAAAACACGCTCCACGCCAAACACCCCCGCCCATATTTAGAACAAGCCGCCAAAACCTGAACAAGCTGCAACACGACCGCTCAGTCCTCCCAAAAACGAACGAACAGCAGTTGTTGGCACACAACCAACACAAGCTGCAAAAACCGTCGCCGCTCCTTTACCATGAGATATCACCGTGAATTCCACGTTACAAAGAATGGCAAAACCTACGAGCTCTCTCATGGTGCCTTCAATAAAAAAGCTAATCCAACTGGGTCAACGATGGCACGCCCAACGTAATATTCCACGGGGCAAGCCATGGCATACACATGGCATACAATTCCGGCCCTCTCATAAGAAAGAGCACTAGCGGCCCTCTCATAAGAAGGAGCTAAGCTACCGGCCATTTCACAAGCAAGAGCTACACTACCGGCCCTCTCATTAAAAGCAATCCCTTACCATGCACAATACGGGGAGGTAACAACTTCGACAGGTGTTAGTTATACCGTAGTTAGAGTAGGACGCACCCTTTCTCAGATAGTAACTCTAGCCTAAAACTAATGTATAGGTTTCTTATCAGGGGGGCGGTACTTTGTGCTCCGCTGCAACACCACTGCAACACCACCCATCCTTACCGATACGGGGAGGCCCATCGCGTAAGCGGAGGGCACCGCGAAAAGAAGCGAAGCCATGAACTGATACACAGCCACCCAACCATTGAGGTAGATCACGTCCATGTCGTCGTCGCCAAGAGCCTTCTCCTTGTACACGGAGCTCAGGCACATCGGGATGCACGATAGCACCTGTCATTGGGACGGTTTCGATGAAAGTACAAACACGTCAGGTGTGACTTCGAGCAACAAAAAGTTGATAGATGCTTTGGTATTGAGACACGTCAGCTGCGAGTTACGACCAAAAAATGATTGATAGCTTTTAGGTAGAGAGGGTTTTTATGAACGCACAAACAAAGGACGAATTTTACGAATGTACAACTACGTCAGAAGCGAGTACGACCAAAAAATATTTATGCTTTGGCACTGGTTAAACACCTATTACAAAGAGTACAAAAAAATTACATAGGTTTGACCGAAACAGTGATTGGTGGTCAGCTTTGCGACCTGCGAAATACGTCAGTCCCTCGTTTTTCGGGTCTGCAATTGTTGAATTGCTCATCCAATCCGGCTAAAACAATTGCACCGCGCTAGGAAACGGCAGAAAGGCGAAAAGAAAAAAACACACCACATTTTTCATGCGCTCCTATCTGCACGCTTGAGCTGGGCAAAAAACTGTCTACCTTAGACTCAGTAAATCGAACTACAGTCATGGTTATGCGTCATCATAGCGCAGTACCCTTTAGTGCGGTACCGACCGTTTAGTGTGGGGAAAATCGCTTGTCGCGACCTCGTCCTACCGATTAACTCGCTACCCCGAGATAGCTCGGGATCTTACTTTCGTGCGGGCATTGTCGCTTGGCAGGCACCTCACCAAGGAGGGGCCACGACTGCATTTCAACGGTACGGCTAGATATCTGTGGTCGCTACGCCGCTCAGGTGTATCGCCTCACGCGCGCTATCTCGACGCACGTTTCTCTGCAAGTCCGCAGCATTGTAGCACGGAAGCAAATCAAATCATTTAACTGGGACACGTAAATGCAACTAATTTAACAAATGAATTACCCACTTAGCGTATATTATAAAACTGGTTCAAATATGTCAGCTGTGAGTTCGATCTATTCAAGGGCCGACGCTCATGTTTGCAAGCTGCGTGATACGTATCGTGTTCCCAAATGCCGGCATTAATTAATCAATTGACTACTTATCCCCCCCACTTGAAAACAAAACTAGCCGTTCTTCACCAAGAGGAAAGGTAGTCAGTCACCTGAACGCCACTCCAAACAATCTGCATGGCCGCATCCGCGTCGTCTCCCCCCGATGGATGTCCCAAGAAGGTGGGAATCAAAGTGACGATGATGCCCGCGATCACCACCGTAGCTCCGATGTACTGAAAGCGCAAGCATGGTCGCACGGCGTGCCGTACAGCGAGAGGAGTAGGTTGGCGGTGGACAGGCAGCACACTCCTCTGAATTCAGTGTCTTCAGCGGTTCACAAATGTAGTACAAGCAGCGCACTCATAGTTGCACCACTGTAGGCTGTCACCAATCCGATTTGGCCTATCTCAAAAACATGCCATATTTCTCACCTGATGGATGGTGTATTTCGCCCCGAGAAAAAGCTTGGAGATTGACATGGAGATGGGGATGGCCGCCTGCTGCAGCAAGACGATCATGGCCGCGTTGTTGATGTAATTCACCGCGAACACACCCATGATGCCCGCGACGCTGTCCAAGAGTCCCATCACAGCGAACTTGAACTTGGGGATGGCCCTCTGCGCCGGCGTAATGGCAGACCTGACACCATCACCATCACACCACATCACACGTTGTTTTTTTTTGTTTTCCCGAGAGGGATTCCTCAACTCCAGAGTTATTGGAGCCTGCCCGAGGCCAAGAAAAGATCATGGCGACGATGAATTTACTGTGAGAGCAACAACAACCACACCACACCACACAACCTCACATCACATCACATCACACCATACGTATGCTACGGGCGATGTAGGGGTGTAGGGCTGCAGCAAAAACTTCAGAGGCCCTGAGTTTGACGCCCTCTATTCGTACGCCCGCCGAAAAACTGTCTATCGATCAAAAGCGTACGCCCGCCGAAATACCGCATCATTGCTCGGTCAACATCAACACCGCGAGGAGCAGCCGGCTCACGACGCATGCTGCTAATACTAATACTACAAATAGTAAAAAAAAGGTGCACCTAAAACATTGTGAGGCTTTTTTTCTTGAGGAGCTGTATACCTCATCTATGCCTCACCCGAACAACGACTTTTTGAGACAACACGCATGTGCAACCCGATGAACAATCCTATGGCCCGACACTGAATACCTCGCGAGTCGAGTCGGGTCGAGTCAGGAGGCGCTCGAAATATCACGAGTTTGGTCGGATCGGGTCGGGACGGGTCGGGCTGGGTCAGGAGGTTGTCAAATCTCACGGGTCAGGGTGATCTAACCCTACCGGACCCGACCCGACCCGATCCGACCCGACCCGACCCGAACCGACCTGATCTGATCCAACCTGCGAGTTGTGACCCGATCCGTGAAAATCGCTTCACATTTCGTCCAAAAAGTAGCACCCTATCGGAGGTCGCGTCTCACTCACCCGAACGCCAGCATAGGAATAATGTACGCGAAGCACACGGGCACGTAGATGAAGGTGCTGAGCATGGTCAGGAAGAACGGGTAGTTGTACATGGGGTACGTCTGGAGCTTCATGAACACGCGGTTGCCCGTGCCGACGAAGATCATGACTATGAACGCCATCACCTGCATTGGGGAAACCCCGAAACAGAAAAAAGAGCGACCGAACGGCACACATCGTAGCAGGGTATAGAAAAATCAGCAACCGCGTAGCAGTACACAACATGAGGGCATAGAAAATTCAGCAACCGCACGGTCCATAGCAGGACGGTAAAGAAAAACCGGCGACCTGACCCTACATTGCCGGATGTTTAACAACCAGAGACAGCATGGTAGATAGCAGGAGGGTAAGGAAAAACAGCGAGCGCGCGTTACATAGTAGGAGGGCGTCAATAAAAAAACTAGCGACCGTGCCATAGATATGGCGGGAGGACATATAAAAACAACAACCGCACGATACATAGAGGCAGGGTACAGAAAAACAGCGACAACACGATACATAGCCACAGACGGATGGTGGGGGGCGAAGAAGAGTATCCAGACAAGACGCATAGCAGGCCGTGTTGTTCGTGTCAGCACGGATACAAAGCTGGCAGTCACACAGAAAAACGGGCGACCGCATGATACATTGCAGCTTAAAACTACTAGCTAAATCCACAATCAAGCCGGTTTTGATTCACTCTTTGCGTCCACGACCAAGCTAGTTTTTGATATAACTCACCAGCGTGCTTCCATCTTTTGCCGCCGACCGCCCCTCTCCCGAACCGATCCCCTTCTCCACCTTGCCGCCCTCGCCCTTCTCCAAAAGCGGTGTAGAACCCTTGTTCACGAGGGATTTCCGTGCACCGCTTGGTTCGGGGCTTGCCTGAGAGGCGTTTGAGGAACTTTGGCGAGTTCGTGCCGCATCCTCCGGCCCTCTCGAGCCATAGCTATCGCTCCTGTGCCTCTTTGGCTGGTTTAACGACGCGCGAGCGAGCAGTGCCTCGCGTTCCTGCCCGGCTGGAGTTGGCGCCGGGGAACTGGTACCCAATAAGAAGCATGAGGGAGGGCCACTTGATTCAGAAATTGAATTGGGGGGCAATTGGTTGGGAAATTGATCAATAAAATAAAGCGAAGGGCGAGTAGTTGGTCAACAAAATGCAGCAGGGGCATTCCATCAATAAAAAATTAAGAAACGAAGGACGCGCAGCTACTTAGGAAGGTGACTTATGACTGAGGGACAATTGGCTAAGAAACTGCCTTATGACTTATGGTTGAGGGACAATGAGGGACAATTGACTAAGAAAA
This sequence comes from Undaria pinnatifida, assembly GCA_012845835.1. Lineage (NCBI taxonomy): Eukaryota > Phaeophyceae > Laminariales > Alariaceae > Undaria > Undaria pinnatifida. Next base: position 13,989,690 of record JABAKD010000016.1, read on the forward strand.
TGAAGGAGGGGCAGTTGACTAAGAAAATGAAGGCGGGGGGCAGTTGACTAAGAAAATGAAGAAGGGGGTTAAAAAAGCGAAAGAGGAGCAGTACATTAAGACACGAAGGGAATGATAGGGGAAGTCGGGTAAGAAAAAATGAAGGAGGGATAGGTTATTAAGGATAGGTACGACAACGAAGGGAATGAGAGGGAATGAGAGGGGAAGCCAATTAAGAAAAAGGGAGAGGAAGTCAGGTAAGAAAATCAAGGGGTACTTGATTAAGAAATAGTAAGAAAACAAAGGCGGGGAAGCCAAATACGAACATGAGGGACGGGAAGTTAGGTAAGACAAAGTACCTGGTAGGTGGAGTCGATGGAAATGATGGGGAGGCAGTTGACAAGTAGGGGTATTGATGTTCTCACAATAGCTCATGGCCATAATCTATTGTAGTCCGTGATCACATGAACTCAAGGCCATAACTCTCGAGTGGAAGAATACCCTGATATTACGGAAACAACAAAACCTAGGGCTCGGATCGGTACGCGGCGGAAGTTGCAAGCTTAACGAATGCGTTTCCTTTCAATGTCTGTATAAACTTGTGCCACTGCTTGCATCTAGAGTTTCGCCTAGCGCACCATCCCCTCGAGTCAGTGTGCGGCCTGCCGGACACCTACTCTTTGACGCCAGCACCTCTTGTCGCCGCAGGCCAGAAAAAGTAGTGCGGGTCTGTTTTCGCCTGGCGAAACAAAATACAGGACTCGTTTCGCCGAAGGCACTTTTTTTTTCAGGTAATCGAGTTCCCTTCAGGCACCATTCGCCGTGCCGGTCGACACATTCATGTCCACTAGCGGGTAAAAGAGCGGGAAAGACGGATGTATGAGTATATTTACGCCTTCGTGTCTATTGTTTTGTCTCCGGGAGGCGCACCACGGTCGCCCGCCTAACTGCAACCCTGAAACACGCCTTTGGTATGTGAGTAGTCGGTATGTGAGTAGTCGGTATGTGAGTAGTCGGTTGATTTCCCGGGGGTGTCGTAAGTTGAAAAGGGGGAACATAGACGCTCCTACGAGCGGCGTAGCATAGAAAAGCTCATGAAAATCTAAAGAAAAAATCGTATCAGGTATCAGCAAGTAACAAGAAATTGGGCAAATAACACCGACCATAAATAGCCCACACGACTTTTTAGCTTAGTTTATACTGGTATACATAGGTGCAACAGTATTTAGGACCATGGACTCACGAAGGCAAAAAGTGCTGCTGCCGAGCTGGTGAGGCTGGGGGTGTCCGTTTTCCGAAGGATAAGGCTAAGGTTTGGAATTAATGTCAACAGGGAAAGAGAAGACTACGCAAGAACTTATCACGAATCGCGAGTTAGGTTTGACTGGCAGGCCCTTTTGGTCGAAACAGCAGTGGCCTGCTCCTCTACTCGAAATGTGATAACGATAGATCGCTAAGACATCAAAACGCAACCTGGTGCCTGGCAACGGGTAACTTGTGGCACTCTAGGCCCCCCTTTACAACTGCACCCGTGTTTTCGGAGACAAAATCGTTGTAGTAAGTATTGTGGGATGTGCTCTTGAAGCATTCGCAGAAAAAGGGCCAGGGCTCGCCTCAGGTGACGTTAAGCCTATGGCCCGCATTAAGCCGCACAGAGTTAAAGCACGTTTTGAGGCTCATCCGCCCACGTTTCAGGGACAAAGTACTTCGAATTAAAGTGGAGCAAATGTTGCAGTATCGGGTGCTTCACTTGCGAAGACGGCGGTTGTCGATGCTATCGTGTCCAAACTTCACACCCTTCGTCCAAACTTTACGCCTTTAGGCAGGAACTAGGGGACAGGGGTTCCGAGGCTACGTACTTGAAAAGTGATCTAGGCGCGCAGAGAAACAGAGGAGGGCTGCGCTAATCCTGCGCTGCAGCGGGGATGCCGCGAAGGCCGCTGCTGCGCCAATTCTGTGCTGCTGCGGGCATATCGCGAAGGCTATACGGCCTTGAGAAAAGGACTTACGACGCCCTGGGTCCTACCCTACCCCCTCTTTATCGGAGTTCCGGTCAAAAATGGCGTTATATATGGACGGGATAAATGTCATTATTAACGATCGTCCTCCTTGAAAAGGGGCTGAGGCCCTATTGTACTATCCTCTGCCAGAAGTTCGAGACATGTGATTGGTTGATTGGGTGCCTGCTCAGGATACAGCAGTTACGGGAATACCACTGGTCTACTGGAATATACTGCTGTGCTGTGCGTTGTGTTCCGTGGTTAGGTGTGGTGCTGTGCGGTTGGTTTTTGTTGATCACAATCGAGCAGTTACGGGATCCGTGCGCCGAGGTTAAGTGTGGCGCTGTGAGGTGTTCGTTGTGGTACAAAGTTGTACACCTCACAGTAGTACGAGAAGCTCTAAGAACGACTACCGCTGTGTTTAGTACAGAAAGTAGTAGAAGCAGTAGTAGTAGTAGTAGTAGTAGTAGTAGTAGTAGTAGTAGTAGTAGTAGTAGTAGTAGTAGTAGTAGTAGTAGTAGTAGTAGTAGTAGTATTAGTAGTGGTAGTAGTAGTAGTAGTAGTAGTAGTAGTAGTAGTAGTAGTAGTAGTAGTAGTAGTAGTAGTAGTAGTAGTTGTAGTAGTAGTAGCATGATAATATTTACAGTAGGGGTCCCCCCGAAAGGCGGTGGTGGGGCAAAGCAATGTAAACGCCTCATTGGAGCAAACCGCCCTACTCAATCCAGGTTATGAGTGCAACTGCCTTGGGAGTCGCGCCAGGCGATATTGACCGCCGTATATCGGGGTGCTGCCTTACTCAGACCGCCTTATTGGGGGACCCCTACTGCTGTTGTACCGGTAGGCTCATCCACCACCATGTCATGCCCCTGACCGCAGTCGTCAGAACTGTAGCAAGCACTAGTATGATACCATCATATGTACACGTGTATTTGTCATTTTGGCCTCTGTTTACGGACATACCTCTTCGCGCTCCCAGCTTTATCCGAAACTCCAAAGGGGGTGGACACAATCCGGACCCTGCGGTGACCAAGAACCTCAAATCTGGACTGGAAGAGTTTTGTAGTCACTGCTGTGGCATGACTGGCTGAAAATAACTAGCTTCGCCTCCTCCCTCCTATATTTTTTCTCCTCTCTCCTCTATTATTGCCGCGTGATACAGATTGGTAAACGGTGCCAGGACTGCCTGCGTGACGAAATCAGCGCCTACATCGTCAAGGGCGACCACCTCGTGGCTTCCTCCGTGAAGCCGTGGCACTTCGGGTGTGCCTTAACGCCTTCAGTACTGGAAAGCCTCTTTAGGGGGCCAAGTTACTTGAAGTTAGTATAGGGAAGGGTTTTCGCCGTCAGGTTATCGAACAACTAAATTCTGACGCCAACGCGCGCGCACTGGTAAACAGCGCCGAGAGCTCGCACGTCGACATCGCTGCCCGTAACTTTACCCCGTCGAAGCGCCCGCGCGAGGGCCTCGCCAGGGGGGAGCAACTGGACCTTTCTTAGGCTCCAAGGCCACGCTTTGGGACTCAAGAGCATTGGAAGTTGGACATTGAACTTTGAACTCAGAGCATTCAGCGTTGCGCAAGCAAGGACGCAAAGTTGCAAGTACGCCAAAGTAATCAATATATCTTGACAGTACGCGACAAGTATATCTAGAATACAAAGAAGTTGCAGTTAGCCAGACTACTGAATACTCAGGGATTGTAAGCGAGTACGCGAGAAGTATATAGCTCTACAGAGAATAGAAAGAACTTGCCCTAAGCTGAAGTTGCATTTAGCCAGACTAATGACTCTTCAGGGATTATAAGCGAGTACGCGAAAAGTATATACCAGGCATATATCTATAGAGAATAGAAAGAACTTGCCGTAAGCCAGACTATTAATAGTGACTCTTCAGAGAACGTGTTAAAAAAGATTAACAAAATAAGAAATAGTTATAACTGATGAGCCGGCCTATATCAGCATTAGGTGTTTCACGTTCTCAAAGTCTTGGAGTCATTTCATTCGGAGACCTTTCTGTCGTCTTGCCCGGTCCACACAGTGTTCCGTACTTAAAGTTGAATAACCCACGCAAAAGCAAGTGCAGGTTTAGCAATGCGCTGAAAGGGAAAAAAGTAATATAAACTGTTGCAGCAAAGACAAGTATGTTGTACACCCACTCCTTTCTCTTTCCTCAGATATTAAGGATGTTTTTAGCACGCCTAGATTCCTGAAACGCCAACGCTCTTATAATGCAACAACTGCGATGACAGTCCTTGGAGCATCACCTTCACCCACTTGGACACAACCCTCATATCCTAGCATGGTCAAGCTCCACGGCAAAACCGTATCACCGTGAGATGAATAGTTTCCGTGAAAAGTACGAAGACACCGTAGCTAAGAGGCAAGCAAGAATGCAAATCTGACAATGAGGGCCCAGGTTAACGAAGAGCACGGAAAATCGTATTTCGATTTTTTTTTTTTCATGAAAAATACACGAAAAATTCAACTTTGGTTCTTATCAAGGAACGGCGTAGTGCGTTCTAGAAAATAAAAAAAATAAAAAAACGCAAAAGCGTCAACGAACATCCGTTGGCAACGACCGAGGCGAACGATGGCTCGCGTCCTCCCTAGAGCGCCGCGGCTAGCGGCAGATTGTTTTTGCCGGCAGCGGCTTGGAGGTTATGGCTCTAGGCGTCTCTTGGATGGGCTGGCGCCACCTCGCCGCCCGACACGGGCAGCAGCGACGGGGATGTAGCGGTCGAACATCTGAGCGAAGTCATCATGTGGTAGTTGGTCGTGTAACTTTCGAGGTGCAGAGCGACGATAAACTGGGTTTGCAGCGGTCTCGATTGTTTTCGAAGCGTCGCAGGCGGTCTACGCTGTGCTAAGGGCCTTCGTAGGCCGTGCTGCGGCTGCTCCGGTGGTTCTACCTCTCGCAATGGTGGCTTCTCGCCTCTCAATCAGCCGACGACATGGCACCAATTCGCGTGGCCGGCTTCGGTTACACAGAACAAGCCATGTCTAGGTGGACAAACTCCCCAAATTGAATTTCGATTTTCGACTCCGGCTTCGGTTACACAGAACAAGCCATGTCTAGGTGGACAACTCCCCAAATTGAATTTCGATTTTCGACTAAATTCGACCGAGAAAGTCTTTTTTTTACTTATTTGTTGAATTTGATTTTTCGCAATAATTCTGAGAATGCCTGCTTGGTGATTCGTTTTTTGACCAATCAGATGCAAATTAATTTCAATTCTAAAAAAAAAACGAAGTTCGATTTGGCAAGTTCCTCGTTAATTCGGGCCCTGAGATCCAAACAAACGCCAAACGCCTGAAGCTAGACGCAGACACTCTCACAAATTTGAACAATCGCATCAAACAAGATGGTACGAAGGTAGATTAGACGACATCGTACACTGCTCCACGAAATCGACCAGAGCAAACACCACAATCTGCGAATATCATTCGAGGAGACTGCTCGTGTCGCACCAACCGCTCGCGCTGAGATCGCAGCTTTGTTATACCAAGACAATGACCGGACACGATACATTTCCACGCAGCGGTCCAATTGGCGAATGAATGTCACCAGCCACGGTTCGTGCCTATCTGGTCCGTATTATATGGATCTCTACAATTTCCCGCTTTTGATCTATTTTGGCGAGCCAGGTTGGAGCCCGGGATGGTATGGTGACAACGGGAAATCCTGCACACTCTCAACTACCGGGAACCAGTTCAGATTTTCCAACATTCATTGTCGTCAAGGACTCCTTTGCGAGCCCGCTTTCCAAATTCTGTCGAGACTACTAATAGCTCAAGAACATGCATGTGATTCCTATGCAAGGCAAGACGATTTAGTGTTTTCTTACTCTAGACAAGCAACTTCCAAAGAAACGTCTCACCACACTCAACGCTATCAACAACGCTCCCCCGTAATCTACCATCGGAAAACGCCTTCCCGTCAGTTTCCATGGGGCCCCAGCAAACCGCAAAATAAACCATTTGTATGCAATGGCTGTAGTTACGCGTATGTTTGGGAAAACCACATTTAATGGTAACGCTGACCGGCAACCCCAAATGGCCAGAGGTCGTTGAGAGCTTACACAAAGGTAAACAGGAACGGATCGCCAAGACTTAATTAGCCGGGTTTTCACATGAAACTAAAATCTCTTTCAGCAGACCTAAAAAACACCTCGTTAGCAAGATGCATTACATGTTACTATTAATATTGTACCTGGTACATGCTTTACGTAATTGAGGCGTGCCATGGCCGAGGTTGCGTCCGTGCATACAATGCAGTATCATATATCTGGTACTGCTGTTGCTGTTGCAGTTTAGTTGTGTTGGAAAGAGTGCCGCCCTCCTCGAATCCCTTCACCAAACACCAACACAACACCGGACAGCAGCAGTAGTTAGACAACTCGACAGAAAACAGCTGCATCGAGTTCGCAGTACTATGACACATCATTGCTGCTGCTGTATCTTTTAAGCAGCTGTTACAACATTAATCTTTACGCCGCACGTTTTTGCTTTGTCAGCGGGTCAGCGACAGATCGGTGTACAACAGTCAGTGTATCCTTTTTTCTTTTTTCCTTGTGTGATACCTGAAAAAGTTTGTTCGGGTGATGTGGTGCTTGGAGAATTGTAATACAAGTAGCGTTTACTTTTCTTTGTTTCTTTCTTCCAATTGACTTGCGTCTGTCGTGCGTATGCTTAGTGATAGGTACTACGTACGTGCAATATAGTCTATACGTACGTGGCAGTCTTTCTCGGGTGGCAAGCGGTATTTAGTCGGTTTCTCGGGCGCGAGTAGTGAGACGTATGCACCAGTATGGACCTGACACATTGTAGGCTGACTCCCGATTTCGCTTTTTATATGTTTCTGGTGGAGGCATGAATTGCGTCAGCTGTGATATATGCGTGTACCACCTTTGGTTTGTTTGTGTTTTTCCCTGGGGTATTCCTCAGCTCCAGAGTGACTGGAGCCTGTGTCCTGTGACCACGGACTTGATTATGCTACGAGTAGTTAATGTGAGAACAACACTGAACAACAACAACAACAGCAGCAGATCTTCTTGAGGCGGCAGCAGCAGTCATCATGAATACCTCGAACCTCGTGTAGGCTATAGGTTGGTTTAAAGGGGCCATGATCGGAGCACAGACATTTTTTGTGTCTATACCCACCAAAGCAATCGCCTGCGGGGTGCCTAGTTCGTGGTATAGGCAATGCCGTGTTGCTGTTGCTCCTACTGCCGGTTTGCTTCTACTTCGGAGCAAGGGACCTCTCCTCTTACCCTGACCCTAGACCATGTACGGCAAAATTTTGTCATCAATACATTATTGGATACTTTTATCCTTGATGATTATATAAATCAAATTTTGGTGAAAGTTGTCAATTTGCCCTATGCTTTATCCTATATTATTTATTTCTTGGAGGCTCAAATTTTGGGAAAAAATAGGGCGAATCCAATACGTCGCCCGCTCTCACCTTACAGCTTTGGGTGGCCTCGGCACGGCCGATGGCTTCACCCCGACCGACACCCATGACGCATTCTCTACATCAACATGGGGATCATCTCCAACGGCCTTCATCCGTCCTTCGCTTCTGTCCTTGGAGCCGGGTGCTGGATGCGCCAAAACGGTTTTCAGATTTTTAGATCAGCAAAAACTGCTTATAAACTCCTGCTCATTTTTTGGCTACCTTCCCACTTTCCTCAGACCGGAAGGTATTTGTAGTTGACACGAGATCACGTCTCCCCAACTCAAGAGTTGTCGATCAAAGAAGGAAGCGTCACTGACTCTGGAAGGGACCCTGGCGTCGTGTATGTGGCCAACGAAGAGCAGCCAGGCAAGGAAAAGTCGGCGCAAATCGGAGGCACCACCACGACACTACGTGCCGAGTATTACGTGCGTGAAAAGCACAAGAGTACAAAAAACACCAAAACGGCGTTTTTCATGCGAAGGGGTCAGGGGACGTGGAAGGAAACTGCCATTTTTTCGATTCCGCGGCGAAAATGACAACCACGACACCGCCGCACTTTGACCAGCCGGTGACAGGGTGACTATAATAATGTCCTCGAGGTCACGTTCGTCCCCTGGCTGTGGTGCGTTGGTGTTCTGGTGCTATGATACGTTAGCGGGTATCATGCCGTATGACGTTGCGATCGTCAACTGGCTGTGGTGCGTTGGTGTTCAGGTGCTGCAACATTTAGCGGATTTAGCGGATATGATATCAAGCTGTGACCGTTACGCTGCTGCTCTGCGAGCGCGAGTATGAACTGGTATTCGTCGGTTTTACATTCATCGTATTTGATGCGCCAAAACAATGGCACGACTGGTGTGGTGTCTAGGGGAGACACTGGCTAAAGTTTCGCGTTACTTGCTTACTTTGGGGTTATATATACACGGGAGGGTCCGGGAGGAGAGCGGATGGATGCGGCGTACTCGTTGGCAGCTCGAGCTTGACGCGATGGCATTCCACATTCGAAAAGTGAAAACCAGAGCGCAACACGCACCATGCACGAGAGATCACAAAACGAAAAGCTGAACGCACGTGTACGCTCCGCCATCACCAGCAGGAGGATCTGTGTCCGTGCCACCAGCAGTTTTAGTGGTATCCCAAGCTGCAAACCGAGGACCTGTGTCCGTGCCACCAGCAGTTTTAGTTGTATTCCAAGCTGCGAACCGGAGGGTGGGGGGGGGCTGCAGAGGCAGGAGACACTTTTATGGGGTCCGACTTCGTGTCTCCATAGATAGACACCATGCAGCATGCATCCCCGATGTCAGTCTTCTCCTCGGTGTGGGAACACAAGAAAAATGCCACACCGGTCCATATTGAGCCGGTGGTGTAGATTATGGGAGTGAGCCAACGTGATAACAACAACAAGGCAAGTTTGCGTCACTTGTTTGGGCTGCTTCGTCCTATTGTAGACGCCAGTGACAGAGATACAGAGCACTAACAATCCATTAATTAATAACGGTGACGGACTCGTTTCGAACGGAGGTGGCATAGGGTTGAAACATATTATCACACAGGAGCCGCCAACGGAACGAGCAACGGCAAGCTACAGAGTAAAACAGATGCCCTTAGCGCCGATGGTCGAAGCCAACTATTCAGGCATGTTATCTCAACACTACTGCCAGGAGTGGATTTAACCCCTCGAGGACCCACATATAGACTAACGATTCAGATATAACGACAAGAAAATGTCAAGCATGGTCATCATGCTGAGTGGTCTTGGATGGTGTGAGCGCGCCGTACAAGCAGTATCATGCAGTGCGCGCGTCGTTCAACTCGTTGCGTTTAACTTCGGGTACTCCGCATATATAATACCCCGCCTCAGCAACCCGGGTCAACTTGGTTGTGGTAAGGCCCAGACGCGCGTGCTACGATAGACGTAATGCGTATTAAGGTCTAGACTACCTGGTACAACTTTGTGGAAGAAATGTGTTCTCAATGATCGGGCTCCTTAGTTACATCAAAATGTTCGGAGTGTCGTTCTTATTCTGCAGTAGTCTAAAGTATTATGAACCATATTTTATAACTAATTTTCAAGGACGTCAGCCGTGAGTTCGACGAATTTCAGGTCAATACTCATCTTTACAAGCTGCGTTTGTTTTTTGCATACTAAATACCTCGGCCACGGGGTTGCTCATCACAAATGCATTTTCAGCTTACTTACTGCCGTATTGATCAATCAATGTTATGGGGGTGAGATATAGAGCTCTTCATGATGTGTTAAGAACCTCAGACAAGGCAAATTTAAATACAAAATAAATGCTGCTCCTCTGCCGCATGCTGTGACGCCTCCGCCGTACTCGCCACTTGCTTTCGATGGACGATTTTTCCCTCTGGAGTTTCAAAAAGGTGAAAATAACAACGGCATAGCTGCCACGCACCAACCAGTCGATCTCCACAAAACCTCTGCTTGCTTTGAGGGTAGCGTTGCACTTGTTGCAGTCCTCCAGCATTCCGTGACGAGCCTACTTGTTGGCTGCTCCTCCTACACACGTCAGACGTTGACGTAGCCTATTGGCAGGCGATGGTGGAGTACTCGGCGGGTGTGAGCTCCCCGCATTTGTTAACCTTGCACTCTATGACCGGTCGCTGGTTCAGCGTTTCCACCTCGCCCATCTCTCTCAGCACGTCCATGCCCATTATTACCCTATCGTTTGGGGGGGAAACATTAGTCGACGAGGCACATTGAAAATGTCACAGTATGTTGGTTATATAGCCAACAAAGCACAAAACTCTTTCCTTGGTATATGCTGATTAGCTGGTGCTCAACGAGCAACAAAGCATACAATTGTGTTGTTGGTCTATGCAGCTTAGCTGGTGGTCAACAAGCAACAAACAAAAAAAGGTGTTCTTGGTCTACGCCGGTTAATTGGTTGCAACGGGCACGCAGCATTGTTTTTCATGCCATGCAGATCTTTTGATGTCGTGGTCGAGCACGCGTCTTTGAACGAAAGAAATCCACGCGAACGACACGCTCCCTCTCGTGACTCTACATGTTGCAGCTAGCCAACGCATCAAGGGTGCTCAAATAATTATGTTAAAGGCTGTGCGCGAGGTGGCAGGGATCGCGCACTATTCCCTCAATGTTATTTACAAAAGGTATTAAAAAATAGAGTAGAAGTCGACCTTGAAAAAGTGGCGTCAGCAAGTACTAGAGAATAGACGGGGAAAAGGCGGACTCAGCAATCGCCAGGAAATTGCCCTGTTCAAAGCGATCTCAGATTTCTATATCCGAATATTTTTCACCGAGAGGGAGAACGAAAGAGAAAATTCTTACGAAATGCGTTCGTTTCTCGTGCAATTTTTTCAAGGTGTGCAGTACATTGTGTACGTCGTCTGCGCGTGTATCGCCTGTGTCAATCACGATATGAGTTTATTCCCAGACGGGAATAAACTTATATCATGATTGACACAGGTGACACACGCCCAGACGAAAGAGTACCCAAAAAGGCGGCTGCACGTTGGTGCTTCCGACAAGACACCCACTGTTCATTTGGATCGACACAATGACGGTTAGGACTTGTAGAGGATTGACAACGCACGTCACTGTTCGTTTGGGTCTACAAAATGACGGTTACGAGTCGTAGAAGATTGGCAAACACCCTTGGCAGGCGTTACGAAGGATACATATATATATATATATAGGGTGACAGGGTTCGTTTCGAAAACACCGGTGCTGCGATAGGGGCAGCAACTTTTTCCCAATGTATACTTCGTATGCTAATGTACATACGATATGTATTTGTGAATGCTCAGCGACCTTAATCGAGGGGTTATCCAATACCGTTGGAATCAAGTTCGTGCGTTAGGATGTTATTTCTTGTGTGTATAGCCCGTGGGATTCACCAGGGTAAGCCTAGTAAGCCTACACGTACAACTTTTGTTAAAAGTAAGCTTTTGGGGTGGGGCATAGGTGAGGTATAGTTGGGGAATAGTTGGGGCATAGTTGGAAAATAGGTGGGGCATAGGTGGGGCATAGGTGGGGCATAGGTGGGGCATAGGTGGGGCATAGTTGGAGCATAGGTGGGGCATAGTTGGGGCATAGCCGGGTGGGGCATAGAGCTCCCCAAGTAACGAACCTCATAGTTGGGGTGAGGCAGAGAGCTTCTGAATCAAAAAGGTCAAGAGCCTCAAAATGTTTAGGTGCGCCCCTGCCGCACTATAAGTACTATTGCACTATTACTATCACTACACTATTACTATCACTACACTATTACTGCACTATAACTACACTATTACTACACTATTACTACTATTTGTATATAGCAGGGGACGATACGAGGTTCGATTGTACTCTACACTGTGAAAAGTTTCAAACACTCACCTGCCAAACCCGACCACCTTGAAGTTCAGCCATGGCTGGGGTGCAAGAGTTACCAAGAATTGCGAGGCATTCGTGTGCGGGCCGTCATTAGCCATCGCCAAAATTCCGGCCTCGTTGAGGTCGACAGCGAACGATTCGTCTCCGAACACTTCTCCGTAGATTGAGACGCCGCCGTCGCCCTTGCCGGTCAGTATGTCCCCCCCCTGCACCCAGGCATCTCGTACCACACGGTGGAACGGGCTGCCTTTGTAGGTCAACCTGGCAGATAAAAGTCGTAAAATCATTTTTAGCGTCCACGGCACATGAAAAGCAGAACTTAGAGCGTAGTGTCCGCGCTACCGAGCACCAGCTCACGGGACGATCGGCTGCCTTTGTAGCCCTAGGGCATAAGAAAAAACGAACTATGCTGCCCACCCAGCACCCGTTCGAGGGACGGTCGATAACCGAGTTCGACTTCTTGCATAGGCTTCCCCTTTTCGGATAGAGGTAGCACCTTTTCACTGAAACCTTCTGTTTTGTGGCGGGGAGTTCTTAACGCCGAATCGTCGGAAGTAACTGCCATTATTGAGCTTACAGCATTTTTCGTCGTACGCCTACTTCTACAGTAATAATACCTACAGTTTTAGTAGTGCCTAGAGTATCTGTAGCTCATGAGGTTGTTCATCTCGTCGGGTAGCACTCTTGGTTTTCTTAAAAACGAGTTTTTGCCGTGGAGAGGTGTACAGTACCTGGTAGTTGGTATGGAGTGCCCTCCGTGGATGAATAGTGTATAGATTAGACATGTTTGACGTGAAACTATGTCATGGTTGAGGTGAAACCACGTGGTATCGATAATAGATGTCGCAATCACGTCAAGGCCCTCATAGATGGGCGATAATGTAGATGACGGTGATCGGACATGCAGGACGCCCCTCACCTCACTACCCTACCTCGCCCTGCTCTGTCTTATTATAAAAAATGAAAATACACTCCAGCTGTGAGATCGAAGATTTCGTCGAAACTCATCTTTGCAAGCTGTGTGTGATACTCCGATCGCGCGTATTACGAGTTGTGTGTCCTCATTAAGGATACAGGTCGGCGACTCCCCTTACAACTACAGTGTAGCTATCAGGGTCAACAGGGTGATGTTAGTCAGTCTGTGCGCGGAAACTATAAAACCCGTTTCTGAGGGGGACCAAATCTGACAGCTGTGGAGGGAAATGTATCCGTTTATCAAGTGAACCCTGTAAGTCGAATAACCGGTCTGTCTTATTATAGCGTTCTATTTTGAGAAATAATGTATAAGCTTTGAGCCTAGCCAGTGAGCCTATGGAGAGATAATAAAGACACCAGAACCCATGAGGGTCACGCTTCGCAACACCGACCAACCACGCGTCCCCCACTCGGAGTACCGTGACATGAGTGACATTGCACATAATTTATCGGGTGAAGAGCCTCATAAAACATAGGAAACCATTTTGACAATGGTTGCTGCACCGATCGATACCCCAGCAACCCTTTCATTTTTCTTGTTTCTTGTTTCTCTTTTGTTTTCTTGTTTTTTTCTGGGCGTGTTTATGATACTATTATAATATGAAAAGTTCGACGTTGAAGTCCATGCTGCGCATTCAATATTGTAGGGTGGCAAACATAATAATGATAGTAAATATAATAAAATCAAGGGGCTGTTACAGACACAGGCCACCCTTTGCAGGTTTCTCTACTAGGCAGGTTCCACGTTGGTCACTCACTTATACTAGATAGGATCTTGTATTAGTTTCACACACGCCGCGAGGCAAAAGCATCACCCCCCTTTTCCTATACGCACATGCCTTCAAAGGCATGCGAAACCCTTTTATATCCAGCCGTATCCCATATATTACGCCGTGTTAGGCTCCCAGGGGAATACCACAACAATAAACAAGAAGACAGCTTGCAAGCTGCATCCACGCCTATACCGCCTGCCACGCAGAGACGACATGAAGGACGAACTCACATAGTACCTGCTACGAGCACAATATATAACACAATATATAGCACAATATATAGCGGAGCCCAGGAAATGGTGTACGAAATAGCTAATTTCGATACAAAACGCAACGCTTGTCGCCCGACGCATACGACAACGATGGCTGTGTATAATACGACATATCTGTATGCTGCTCGTTGGAGCATCCTTACACACGCTACTAGCGTTGTACATTTGTTCAAAAATAGACAGATAAACACGCCCGGCAACTTGCACAATCGACGAATCATAAACAACTTACAAAGAAACACTGTTTTCGGCGAAATCCTCTATCTCACAGGTGAAGCGTAGTTTATTTGGTTTTGTACAAAATACGAAAACTCAAAATGTAATCGTTGGCTTCGCTGTGCCATGATCGCTCACTTGTCCCCAGCATCCGATTTCCCTTTCTCGCCGGTGCAGAGCGCTCGGAAGTTCTCGCACGTCGTCGGACAATTTTCAGAAAACAGTTGAAACACGACACGCCGCGGTCGAAAGGAAGGGTCCAGGGCGATATCCATATACACCAGCGAGCACCCAGTGCTGACCAGATGTTTCTGCGTTAGTGGCAGATTGAAATTTGGATGGGGGGGGGGTGTACTCATTTCATGCATAGCCGTAGTCGTATAACCATAAACCCTCGCATCCCTACTATGCCGGAACGGAGCACCTCGGGTTTTCACCAACCAGGCAGACATTGCTTGCACCAAGCGCGAAGCGCCGTGAGGTGTTTGGCGAGTCGCATGAAGGGTGAACTGCGTCCTTCCAAGAACCGCTCGTAAGACGGACGTCGGCACCTTGTGCCTATTTTCTTGCATATGGGTGACAGCGCCAATGACTTGTACTTTGTTTTCTGATGTGACCACTCCAGAGACAGCAATGATAGGTATATTACTATGTAACCGCGTCGTGGGTGCCTCACCATATTGACACTACGTGATGCGATCATTCCCCTTGTGCGGAGTTGGGGTTTTCCACCCCGCACAACATGATCTATCTCGATAACCATCATGGTAACTGCCAACAAAGACAAAAAACAAAACAAAAACGGCACCCTGGTTGTCTAACTCACGCAGCGAATGGCATGTTTTACAGCGTGGTTGCTAACCAGCGCCAACCCCAATATACATACTATTTTTAAACAGCGTCGGTACCAACCGAGGCCAACTATTATATATACTTCAAGGGGAGAGGAGGGGGGGGGGGAGGGGGGGGGAGAGAGCTTGTTGTACCAGCGCACAGGCAAGCGCACCAGTGGAGAGGCAATACGAACTGTCCGAGAGAGTTCAATCGACAGGTCAGTCTCTCTATATAAATACAGTGAAGCGTATTCTGTACTACTGCATGCTCTCTTGCGATCATCGGTGTACCATGCACCTGTTTTCGTCTTTCAACAACGGTGTAGAAGAGGACTCAGGGAGACTAGAGGTCGCCATTAGCCGAGCAATGGACTTGCCGCGGAGCTTAGAGGCAACCAACCAACGAGAGCGTACTCCTGCAGGGTTCCGATGACGGCCCCACCATGAGAAGGGACCCCACAATGCACTTTCATAACAAAGAGCCCCGCAACACAACCGGTACTCTCACAAGAAACAGCAACACCGGCTCTCTCCTCGAAAATAACCCCAAAACAACCTCGTATCACCATAACCTAAGATTTACGAGGAAACAAAAAATTCGACAACAGCTACACGAAAACTAGAGTAGGTTGTACCCTTTCTCAAATGAGAAGGTCAGGTTGAAACCAACCTCTCGGTTTCTTGTCATAGCGTCGGTACTGCATGATTGTGTGACTGGTATGAGCAACAGCGAAGCCGCGTCGGCTGCAGACAAGGACATAATGTGTATCCTCGTGCTATTGTCGTTAACGCGATACAGAGTAATGGGTATTGTGCCGGTAAGCGTACACGCACAATGCTTGCGATCCGCTGGTGTATCTGCAGTCAACGACAGCCTGCAACTCAGCACATGGCCTCGCCTCCGGCCATCCAGCACATGTGCTTATGGCTGTGACTGGTATATTAATGGTTGGCAATACCATATTGCTAAGCCGGGTACAGGTACAAGCAGGGAGGTAGACTTCGTGCATACTTTCCCTTCTGTTGAGGGGATATCCCTTTGTTTTCTTCAAAATTCTGGGATTTGTTATGAGTGATGGACGTCGCAGTAGCTTATGCTGCATGTTGTGCAATGGCAAACATGACTATACTATATACTATAGTATATTCTGACCCAGTTGTTGGACCTCTCGTTTGGGAGAGGGGGGGTTCTACAATATACCTCGGATATAATGGTTTCCGGACTTCTTATTTTCTGTAAGTATCAGTCTCCGCATTAGTTTACACCTTGGTTCTTGTTAGGTGTCCTTTCTGTACACGTCATTTTTTTTCGGCGCTTTTCCCCTCGGGAGTCCCAAAAGGGTTATGTCAATGCTTGCACACCTCGGACAGATCACGATCGAATCATACAGATCATATAGATCATATAGATCATATAAACCATATAGATCATATAGACCATATAGATCTTATAGATCATGTAGATCATGTAGGTCATATAGATTGTACATCATATAGATCACGTACATCATCTGCAGTAGATCCTATAGCTGCCGTTCTGAGATGTTGTACGGGATCTGTAAATGTAGAGCGCTGATCCAGACCCGGAAGCACGTGCTAAATCATGCAGATCTTACGTCTCCCAACCAGTGACATGTGGTAACATGAGCTAGATCATACAGATCTTCCTGGAATATCTAGATCGTCAAGTGGAGATCGATAAGTCTGTTCGACGTGTGGATGCTTGTCAAAGCCAATACCATCTTACCTCACACTCCTGCTGTGCAATGTCGGCCCAGTTGGTTTTGTCATCTTCGCTCCTATCAAAAGGCGGCGCGATATTGCTCTCTGCAAAGCGGATAAGCTCTTCAACGCCACCCATGTGTTTTCGACCGCCATCGGTGAGCACCAGATGTCTGGCCTTGTGCTGGGGACACCATACGAAGGCCGGGACGTGCGCTGCGCGGTCAGATGCGTGCCTGCCTGACGTTTTATGAACTTCATTGTACCTTTTTAGGTGCGTCTCTTGTGCTGAAGATACGAGGGCCCAGAAGTATTTTGCGTGGTTTGATGCGTGCTTTTCGTTGATGTCTGCATTACGCCGTTTTAGGTATGCCTACTGCACCTGGCAACCCTTTGATGGTGTGCGCACGTGCTCTTTTTCTTGCGGGTTCTAGTTCGTTTGGTTTGCAGAGGAACGTTATCGAGGCATATTTACTACCAGGTACACGACAACAGCACTGGGTAGAGATCGACGAACGGTACGTAGAGGCGTCCTTAACAACGCGTGTCTCCTGCCCAAAATTTCGAAGTTGAGCCCAGCCTCTCGTGTAATTCAATGATTCGAACCAACTAGCCGATAGAACTTGCCGACCGTGGTTACCGAACCATGCAGAACACCAATAGAACTGGGCGGGGAAGAGATACAGCCTTGCGCAATATTTTGAAGGCGCGGCTGCTCAAACCGCATCAAGATGCGGCGTCCACAACCGTTCGAGACTGATCAGTACAAATACCCAAAGTGTTCGAGGCTGATCTGATAAGAATGAACGATACTACAGTAACTCGTGCTACTATGCAGCGGAAAATTCGTCATGACGCACACATGGTCTGAGCTATTGTGTACTGAAATGCACCGCCAACCTTCGAGTCGTTTTACGGTAGCCTCCAACTTGTGTTTCACGAGATCGCCAGTTTTCAAACCAGCTCCCGGCCGTACGTCCTGAAACACGGTAAACACGGTGCCCCTTGCCACCCTTACGTCATGGTGCGATAGCCCTTTGCAAACCAGGAAAATTTTGGAGATATTTTCTTCATAGCATACTTCATCGTGTCGAACAGTCACGAAACGTTCGTGAACGCAAACAACTGTTTTTTTTTGGGGGGGTATCGTAGAATCAGTCCTTGCTCTCTCATGCCCAGCCAGAAACAGGAGCCAACGACAAATTGAAACCAGTATCTCAGTACTATTGCTCCTCTTGATCATTCAAAAGCCAACGTCTTCTAAGAAGGCATTGCTCTTGTGTGCCAACCCACCTGTGGGGACATGCTGTGTTGGATCACCGAGTACCTATTTGCAACACCCTGTACCCACTGTCATCGCGCGAGAAACATGTATTTGACATGTATCCCAGGCAACTCTTTACCTGGTACATCATAACATGACATGGAAGATAGATTCATGCCCTGCCATTGAGTACAATGCCTAAAAATAATCCGTAGTTCATAATTGCACGACACTTACACACTAGCGTGTTATTGCTTGCAAATGGGTGGATTTCGAGACTATCGCTGCCCTTCTGTCAACAAGTCCAGTGCTTTTCAACAAGCCAAGCACTGTCTGTGTTTCAACGCCGTTCCCCCTTGGGGCTTTAAAAAAAAAAGTCAGAATAATTAATTTAGGATTACAGTGTTACATATGCACCATAATCACAGACCCAGAGTCAGCACTGACTACATATGGGATTCCGGTCGCCCCGGTGGCGTATCAGGTTATATTCGAGCCTGGTATATATAGGTTACTTTCGTGAGTTCGAGCCCCCCCGAGTGCATACTCGTATAAATTCGTGGGGACTTCTTCTTGTGCACAAATTGACCTGCGGAAAGCGTGAGAGCGCGAGTTAGCACACTCGATGAGAAATCGACGAGCAGTTGGATTGCTGAACTCTATGCGCGATAAAAATTGAAGGCAAGAACCGGGGGGGAGAAGGGACGACACCTGTGACCACGGCTTGTCCAGAAGCTGGAATGTAGATGCGTGTGAAGAAAAACAAAAAAAATGGGTCAGTGGCAGTAGTGCATATGTAACAAAAAAGCACAATACGGGGTCGAATCACCCCAAGGGCCCTTCTTGCCTTTTTTCAGGAAAAGTGCATGTGTACATCTGAAATTTAGGGTATGGCTTTGTCCAACGCGGCGGAGCCAAGAGAACGCAAATACTGTAATCCCGTTCGCGAAAGTCGGTCCGTGCGTGCGTGTAGAACGGCAGCGCTGACCGAAAGGGTTGCAACCCTTGGATTAATCTAGGGTCTAGCGCTTAACAGCCAGACGAACCCCGGGTTGTGCTTTTGGTTCATGTGCACCATAAACACTGCCCCATAGTCAGTCAGCGCTGACTATGCGTCAGTGGTTATGGCGCACAATGGATAGCATGGGCCACACGAAGCACCCCGGGCTGCCGCAGTGGGGGATGCTTTCCGAACCACTCTACCACGTATAGCAAGCTGTACGACACTTACAAAGAATGGTGATACTTGTACACTTCTGCAATCTTTTTTTATACAATAGGCGCTTTATACGTTGCACTCGTCGTTGTTTTGGTCGCTGTGCATGGGCTCCAACAGTAGTATGTCGTACCTGTTAGAGACCGGTGTGGCATATCGCGTAGATCGCATTGTGCGTTGACCAATCAGCCAGCTTATACGCCAGGTACCACTGCTGTCAAGGCTTGCGTACAGACAGGTCTGGGAGAGCTCTAGCATCTACATTGACACTTACGAGTACACCCCCGACAAGATGGCTTTTACATTTTATAATGCGCACGAAGACCATGCACATGCGTCGTACGGATGTTGTGGAATTTTGCCGATATCGTACCGAAAAAGCCGTACACGTGTGGTCTAAATAACTGAGCGGTACTTTTGTACGTTTGTCTTTTGTTACTTAACGCAGAGCAAGACCAGAAGATAATTGTGGGGGGCGTCAAATTAGGTAGGCGTTCATGACTCGCAGGTGGTTTAGGTTGTTATCGAAGGCAGCTCGCTCGGCTGCAGAGCTCGTAGCATACGTCGCACCTCAAAGATGCTCGTACGGCTGCTGTAGTGGTCGCTCTTTAGCGCCGGTATGTGCCAGCCCAAACACCATAGCCGCAACCCGCACTACTCCGCATGCCGCAGCTATTAAACTTGTTGTTCTCATCTATGCCAGGCGATTCCACAAACACTATCCGCAGCACTACTCAACCGGCGCTGTAGAAGCAATGCTGTAGATGGACCTAAAATGTTGTACCTCAAAGATGCTGCCGCCGACTTGTTTCTTCTTTCCCTCCAAAAATTCGTCGAAAGCCGCCTCGTGCATGGGCTCGACCGAAATCTGTGTCGAGATGCCCGCGTTGCGCAAATCCAGCGCCATTTTGCAGCAACGATGATAAGACGGGTCTGAAATACATCCTTCTATGATGATGTCGCTGCACTTCGACGACATCCGCACGTTGGGGAGAACAAGCAGGGGTACTAGCTCTGGGTTGTGATCACGCTGAAGTCGGATTGTGTCCGGGCGAGGAGGATAGCAGCCGTTTCGGTCGTTCCCAAAGGTTATATGCGGCGGAATTACGATACAGTCTCGTGGTTCCGTGTTAATGCGGTATTATTTAGTGCGTACTGTTCATTTAGTGCGGTGATATTCGCTGGCTACGACGTCCTATCATCACGGACGGAAAATAAATGATCTTTTTATATTAGTATTAAAATTGGAAAGGTTATTAAATTTCAGACCATAGTGTCATGGCACTTTCCATGGATAGTGCTGGATACCACTTTAGTGGGTGTATTGTCATCTGGCAAGGAACCGCACTAATTAGGGACCATGTGATTGACGGAGGGATGGAGAAGAGAGAGCCGACGAGAGAAAAGGAGCCACTGGACACGAGACACACGGGGCACACGCTGCAAGCTACAAACCGCTTACCACGGTGGGTGGAGTGTGTGTTGAAGGTTTTCCCGGTTACGCTGTGAGGAGTGTGGTACAGCCTAAAAGGTAAGGGGAGAAGAGGAGAGGACGTTCGCAGCTTGGTATCCTGGGTCATGGTTTTGTTTTTGAATTTCAAAATGAAGGCTTATGGGCTGGCGGGCAGTGGTTCCTAATTTGCAAGGGTGGGAGCTGGGAGGGCGATGGCAACATAGCCCATGTAATAGGATCATTGGATGCACAATTCACAACCAGCTGGTGACAGCTGCTACAGTAACTACTGCCTGTAGTGCTGATTTCCCCCTCTGCTGTGAGTTTGTAAGTGCGCGTGTACCGGGCGATATGTTATGCTGATGCGCTGCTGTGGTTCCGTGCGGGATTGTGTGCTGTGATGCTGTTTGCCGCTGTGCAGTGTTCGACTCGTACCTCGCTGGGCTACAGCGGCAACTATAATACAGTCTACACAGTCGGTGCAGCAGCAGTGTCATCATGAGCAGTCGGTGCATGGTCTATACGAACACAACCCCAAGCACAGCTACAGCAGTAGTATGCTCGCTACCGGTTCCGTACGCAAGAAGGAGTGTTGCTTCAAGCAACCTCCAACTCGAGGCGACGAGGGACAGGAGGCTACTGACTGTAGGCTGTAGCTGAGCATGTGGTGCGATACGCGATACGAGTGGGGACTCTCGACTCTGTTACGATGATATGGACAGAAACGACGAGACTCTCGACCGAATGGAACCGCCGCAGTTGGGACAAACGTTTTTTGTCCAGGATACTTCGTACCTGATCCAGCAATATTGCAGAGTTGTGGGGAGCACCTTGTATGTCGAGATTGTTTTATGAACCTCACTTGGATGCACTCCGTTGTCAATCAATCGTTCGCGCCTCGCGTGCACCCGGCGTGCAAGTTTTGACCCTAACCCTAACCCTAGCGTTATTAATATGCACTGCTGTAATACCAGGGGGGCTTCACCGCGGCGGGCTGCCGCCCGCCTTGGCTCCGCGCAAGCCCGTATTTTCCAGGATGCATTACATGTATTTTGAGTATACTATACTATTGTAGGTAAATCCAGGCTGTACACGAGCGCGGCACTGCCAAGGGGTGCATTAAAAACAAAAAATGTTTTAACACATGACAAAAAACGCGTAATCAGTTGCAGTTAACCACCACAGCAACAAATTGCGTCATCCGGCACACCATGACGAACAGCAGCAGCAGCAGCCCCCGCACAACTATTATTATGTACGTGTGTAATTTCAACAACAGCAGGAGCGGCAGCTGCGGCAGTTTGACAACAGCAAGCGGCACTTCCAGTATAGTAATAGCCATACAATGATACTTTTCTTCGAGCCGGTCCACGTAATGAACGAAAAAAAAAGGAGGGGGGGGAGTAAAAGCAAAACAGTATCGAACATTTTACACACCGAGGCTCCAACCCAGAGAAAATAAACAAAAGAACTAACTTGAAAAAAATGTGATTTGACCTAGATTCGAACTTTTGCGCCAAATCGATTAATACTCGGAAAAAAGCTAAATTAAACGAGTATCGACCGATGTACACAACGAGGCTCGAACCCAGAGAAAAACGAAGAACTTTATTTGGCCGAGATTCGAAGTCGCGAAAAAATCGGGTAACAATCGTTCGGTGCTAACCCTCACGCTACTGTTGTGCGATCAATCAGCCAAAAAATGTGTTTATATATATATATATACGTACGACTACGCACTTGACGTTTCGCAAGAGAAAAAATGCAAAAAACACGAATTAGCACCAGCTGTCACGACACGAAACGAGAACGGCCGAGGCCGACCCCGGCAGGGTCGAGAGAGTCGAACAAGGTGAGGCACGTACAGGAAAGAGCGCGCCGAGAGGTGGACCTCAGCTTGGGTTATCTCGAACACGGCTCAAAATCTGGTCTAAATGGGAGCCTTCGGCTTTTCTCGTGCAACCTCTGGATAATTCTCCATGCGTTTATATTTATTAAAAGAAATAGAACGCAAGACCTTGACGCCAAGACTCGAACCCGCGACTGGTCAATACAATGACGGTCTACCTGCTGAGCTACTACTATACCGCTGTCTTTGGCTTTTTGTTGAAATATAATTTAGTGTCCTTTTACGCACAGCTCCGCACTTGACATTTCGGAACCGAAAAATTGCCAAAAATTGAATTCTGCGCCGGCCACCACGACACGAAGCGAGCACGACCGACGCCAACCCCGGCAGGGTCGGGAGAGTCGAGCAAGGTGATGCACGTGCAGGAAACAGCGTGGCGAGAGGTGGACCTTAGCTCGAGTTATCTCGAACACAACTCAAAACCTGGTCACAATCGGAGCCTTCGGTCGCCCTCGTGCAAGCCCCAACATCTTTGTACTTGAATTTATCAATAGTAGTACCCTCTCCTTGAGAGCCCCAGTTTGGTGTTTCGAAAACCGTTTGTCACGAGCTCGTCCTACAGACTACCGCACTACTTAGGGGTCCCATTTTAGGCCATATCTGATCTGACTTTATACTCCGAAAATGGGGTTTAAGCACCTTCGCAGGCGTGTTTGTCCTCTACAATATACCAGGTAGTAGCAAGGTACTGAACTAAGTGAGGGACCGCGACTGCTGTAGTACTGTAACCATAAGATGTCTTCGCGCGTTGCTTTTGGTGGGTTTCCAGTTGCCAACCAGAGTACAGGTACCGGTAGACGACTCGATCATCCTACTCGCACCCGTATGCGAGAGTGGGCACGTGGGTGCAATCTCGCGAGTTGAAACAGAGGAGGACTGTTTTCTATTTGACCTAGAAGACTCGGATACTCTGCCTTGCATGACATCACTCTGTTTGGGAAGATGGAGTGCGTTTGGCGATTAGGCTTTGGGGGTGAATATCCATATGCACTCTATTTCCCCGCACGGCGAAATATCATACCAGGTACATGTGGACAGTAGCGCATCAGAGAGTGTGTAGTGTTGGTGATATGAGATGACAGCTGATATTCTTGGTGGTGATTGACTGCTGAGGATCCGATGTGAAGTGTGAACGTTAATTGGATCTGACGACGATAGGGGTTTCCATTAATCTTCTTCTGGATTCTGGTACAGGGATTTGGGGATAAAGTTTAAGATCGCATCGCTAGTGTTTTCGTGCTTGAAACTAACACACGACAACGTATCTCTCTCTCTCTTTCTAGCACCTGGGTGGTGTTGACCAGCCCCCCTTAGGCCAAGGGGGGATAATCTCTGGTCAAAAGATCCTGCCTGGCCCAGGCGTGTCTATACACAGGTACGTACGCCTTTGGGGGACGCGGGTATAGTGCGATTGAAAACGAGAAGTGCGGTCGTAGCACTCTTCTAGATAGAGCGTGTCAAACACTATGGTACTGCAGGTATCGTCATGTTTCGCACTTGTTGTACACCAGCTCTGTCCTCACCAGGACGGTAGGTTTCACTTCGGACACGTCTCCTACCCCAGCAGAAAGGGCTACGAGTACTTCGTGTAGCCGATGCTGTAATGGTCGGATCGTCACTACTTCTTTTCCGGCGCTTTGTCCCTTTGAAGTCCCAAAGGGATATGGATTTGTGCATGCGCTTCTGTGTTCATGTGTGTGCTGTAGGTGTAGCCGATGCTGTAATCGTCATTTTTTGTCGACATTTCCCCCCTGCTTTTTCCCTTTGACGTCCCAAAGGGATCATAACATTATAACATTATAACCTTGATTGCCTGTCTTCCCTCTTCTCTGTCGTCGTGTCCTCTTGCTGTAGGCTGTTTTTGTGCTTTGCCTTTTGAGCTGTACCTTCGAGCTGTGTCCCGCGCTTGGTAAGAATTCAAGCGGCGATCATCAGAGGCCACCAGCCATCAGAAGCCATGAAAAAGGACAAGAACAACGTTACGCCGTTTCAAGCAAGCGTGTATCAAACGATCAGGTAAACCATTCAAACGATGCTGGTCAACCGTAAGCCCTGTGAACGATTTCCTCGCTCAACCGAACCGGAAGTGCGTTGCGCTTTGGTCCACGCTCCACGCTCGTTTCCACCTCCCGACTTCGCCAGGTGTACCGTATACCGTGGGTAATGCGCAAGATAACACATTCCCCCCAACGGATGTCCAAGCCGATTTAATGTTCCTGACTACAGGAACGTTGCAAACGCAGAGCGATTCGTCGATGGAAATGTCTTGACGATGTGTTTTCCCATGGCACCAGTTTTGGTGTGTGTGCTTCTCTTATTGCTCTTGTTTCGAGCTGAACGACTCCGAAATTCACCCCAAAGGGTGTGCTTCTCTTGCTTGTTTTATACCAGATGCCAGGTAAACGACGACATCACCAGGTGTGATATCAATAACATTTCTCACGTACATAACAGGCACCGGTATGAAAGTACTGACGTGATAGTTCGATACACCCACCTCATTGTCCCTATGTTCTTTTTTGGATAGAGCCGTCGTATTAGAGGATGGCAAGCGATCGACATACCGCAGTTAAGACAGCAGCTGACCGTGATTGGTGCCAGCCCTGTGCACGTACATATTCTCCGGGGTTTTAGAGCTGGTGGCGTTGTTGGTTGTTGGTTTGTGTGCTTCCTCTATACATAATCATCTGGTACAGGCAGTGCGTAGCAACATCTTCCGAATTCAAGGCTGACCTCCAGAAGCACTGCTCGATCGTATACCCTAAAAACAACGTGTCGTTTGCCAGACTGGTACGGGTTAGAGATTGATCATCACTTGAGCCAACAGTCAGCGCTGACTGTCGTATGGATTTCGGCTGAGTGGTTATGGTATACATCTTACAGAAGCACAAACCGGCATTCGAATCCCCGAACGTCACGCTTCGCCTTTTTCCAATTTGATGGAAATTTACGGACGTGTACTCCTGAAAGTCATTGTGTACTCTTCCAGGCAAGAATAATAAAAAAGTATAATAAAATCGAACGGGAACTACTGCTGTATACCGTACCAGGTACCATACTTTATCGCTTACGTTGCTCTCCCCCTCTTCGGTCGTTTGGTCTCCCGTGGTCCAGCGACATACCGGCGGGCAAAGTGTCGACCTACGGCGGAGTGGCTCATGCTCTCAACTCCAGCGCCCGAGCGGTGGGAGGGGCTCTGAGGGTACGGAATAACGTTTGTTAAACACCCCTTGTTATTCCCGCTATGCTCGTCGTCCAAAGATCATTGTTGTCTCGGAACTAGCCCCCTTGCGATGCAGGCTCTGTAGATTTTTCCTTGCCCCCCCTGTACGCACTTTTTGGGGTCAAATTACTTCCAAGTATGGCGCGTGCTACGATGAAGACGTTAACGGCACATTTTTGTCTCTTTTTTTTCTGGATGACGAGGCTCCTTAGTCCATTAATAAAATTGTCGGAATGTCATTAATGTCATTATTATTTTTTTCGGGCTGGTTGTTTTGTATCCCTGGGCCATGGGTTTGTCCATCAGATTAGTTTTAATGTGCTCAAAATCAATTTCTGTGTGACGTGAGGTGACGTGACGTGAGGTGAGGTGAGGTGAGGTGAGGCATAACAGCTCCTCGCGTGAGAACCAAACAAAACTGGTGTATCTTAACCTTTACCGTAGCGTGTGTCTATTGATAATGCGGCATTACACTTCGGCTTAATTTATGCCATAGCTAGAGGATAAGCAGAGCCCTAGGTCTATCCCACTTTGTATCGAACAGCCTACAACGGTGCTCGGTGTGTACAATATGTCGAATGTAGACCCTGCTGGGGTACTCTTCGCCCCCTCTGGATCTGCCTGCACCAACGTTTCAGAGACGCACTACTAACACTTGGAAATATAATAGAACAAAATATGCACTACCGTGGTGGTCCTTCAACAATGCCGGTATGTGCACTGTAGAGGGAAATACCGGCACTATAGCGGCAACTGGTACTACTCCGCGTACTGGCACTATTGGCTGTTCCCACCTGTGCCGAGCGATTTGACAGACGCTACTATAAAGGGATCAGTACTACTGTACTACAATAGAAGGGTTACTTTTCACGAACACTCTTTGTTCGTTTTTTCTGCGCTGTTTGTGATCTACTTTGTCTCGTTCCGCCTCCCCTCCTTCAGAGGAATCCCTTCGCGCCAGTTGTGCCGTGCCATCGCGTCGTCATGGGCGATCTCTCCATTGGGGGTTTCAGGTCAGGTCGTACCCATCGCCGCGCACACCGTACCCAGTACGTAGAGCTGGGGGTTGGCTGAGTATACTAATAGTAGGTGACCGACCACCGACCAATTTGTAGTTGGCCAGATACCTCGAAGGATTACAGTTAGCTGCTTGTGGTGATTGGCCGAAAAATGCGTGTTTGTACTTTGTCTAGTACGTTTGTGGCTTGCGCTGCGCTTTAGAAAAACCCCTTCGCCTTTACGCTGTCGTGGGCGATCTCGCCATTGGAGGGTTCAGGCCAAATCTTACCCTTCACGATGCAAAACCGAAGACTGACGTCATCGTCCACGGCCGATTTTCCAATTATTATGTTTTTCCGAAAAACGACGTCACGATTACGGATGACGACAAATGTCGATCAAGCATTTTCCACCAATAAAAATTTCCAGCGTAAAAAAATGACCAATAAGAAAACTGCGGGCACGAAATGTCTTTCTCTCTAGTTTTGCCTTTGCATTCCGACAATGTGCAGTGCTGTTTGTTGATAGTCATTGCTAGTTACTTTTTATATTGAAGGGAAACGCTTAATGCTTGTCTTTGCTAGTTATTTATAATACTTGAAGGGATGCTCGTGTCCCTTTTTGGTGGAACGTAACGCCAAAGCTGTCAAAACTGGAAGACATCCGCGTTGGTTTTTTTTTCGCACACTCAATGGTGTTTTCGGTGCCGCCCGTTTATATCGTGGCTCGCTCCACCAATTGCGTAGTAACCGCTTCATCACCTCGTCAGGGCTCCAGAGGGGGAAAATGTCGCAACGATACGGCAACTGGGTATATGGCCATACACATCCGCCTTTGGAAAAGTAACCGCAAGCCCGGAAGTATAACTCTACTCTGGTACTCTAGATACCTGGTACATACCCGTATATGTACCCAGTACGGATCGATTTTTCTTACGTGAAGAACACACCTACCATCTATTTCCCCGTACCGCAGAATATGGGTATGCCTCGTTCCATAGTACTGAGTATATATATATCATGTGATACCGAGCATCCGCGATAATGTAGGATTTATTGTGAACTAAACGGCACGAGACAAGCACTTAATGTAGGGTTTAATGTAAGCCCACCACACCGGCCCCGCAGCATCGGTCACACGAGGGTAAGGAATGCGTTCGAGCGCGCGAGGGTCGTAGATGTATTTCGAAAAAAATCTGCCAAACACGTCAGCTGTGAGTTCGATAAACTTTGGGTCGATACTCATCTTTGCAAGCTGCGTGATACGTGTAATTTTGCGAATACATTGGAGGAGTTGAATTGACACACGGTGTGCATGAAAATATGTGGAAGTATTTTGTTATTTCCTTTGCCTTCGGACATTTTTTTTATGATACAGATATAGAATAGAACAAATGGTCGTCTCCTTTTCCCCAAGGTACGTGATGCGAAAGTTACCGACACTTTCATGCAATTATTATTACAGTCTAAGTATTTTCACCGTAGAAGGCACCAATAACCAAACTGACGGTTTCATGTTGCTGTCCACGAAACCAACAAAGATACGGGCATCGAACCGGCAGGCGGCGACATGCGGCCAAACTGTTCGTTCTGCTTGTTCTGATTGGATACTGCTTCGACACTGCTTCGATACTGCTTCGATACTGATTCGATATTCGATACTGATTCGATACTCCTTCGATACTGATTCGATACTAATTCGATACTAATTCGGTACTGATTCGATACTGATTCGAACTACCGAGCCAGTAGCAACATAATGTTTGTTTCTCGCTTAGTCTTCCTATGAGTCTCGCACTACTCGCACTATACGTTGTTCGAAACGGAAAGAATCCCGATGGTTTTTTGAGATGAGTGGTGCACTTTTGCTCCTATGCACGTTTACAACACTTACTTGTTGACTTCGGTAAAAGTTCGCCTCGCCGCCTTTGCCTTCGGCTTTGCTGGTTCCTTTAGTGGAAGCTTCGGTGACTGTGAGGACACTCGTCGGAAGAGGAAAATGCTGGAAGGGGAGGGAG
This sequence comes from Undaria pinnatifida, assembly GCA_012845835.1. Classification (NCBI taxonomy): domain Eukaryota; class Phaeophyceae; order Laminariales; family Alariaceae; genus Undaria; species Undaria pinnatifida. Next base: position 14,018,353 of record JABAKD010000016.1, read on the forward strand.
TTCGCTTCGTCGACCATAAGGTGCGAGCTAGCCCACACGGACATCTCTGAATTGTGTTAGTGTACCATGTGTGCTTTCGTTGCATATTTTGTAGGCACTTCCCGGAGGGGAACCTTGTATGTTATCATGGGTGTCAGCTATTAATACCAACTTGCAGCATGCGCCTGAACATGGACCACTCCCACGCATCCCCCCTACGAAGAAGAAACGACAGGAATGTCATGTACGGCAGGAATGTTGTGTGTTTAAACGCCATGTATTGTGGCAACAAGAACACTGCTTGGTGGTATGATAATACGATCGCAATTCGTGAGTGTGCGGGCAAACAAGCGAACTTGTCAGCAAAACCATCTGACGAGAAATCGTCCATTCCGCTATATCAGCCTGGTGACCAAGGGTTACTAATGGTACACTATTACTATTACTAATCACTGCGTCAATAACCTCTTTGGGACTTCAGCGCGAAAACTTGATCAATGAAGCTGACGTTTTACAGCATCGTCCACCGGACGCAACGGGGGCTGCTTGGATTTTGGTGATACGTTTCGTGTCCGTGCTGCAGTAGTGCAGCAAGACGCACCACACGACTTCCACCCGTCTTGGCGCGCACTGACGGGAGACGGTGCATAACATCGCATCTTCTGTCACGTCTTTGGTAGGGTTCATAGCAGTTAGCGCTGGCTGCTAGCTCAGGGGACATAGCGTATCTCTAAGAAAAGCAAGATCTGGGGCCCGTCTGGCTGCAAGGCCGGGATTTCAGACGTACCCAAGGTTAAGCTTTGCAAACCCCTTCAACAGGCACCGTCTCGAACAGGCGAACAGGCGGGATGGATGATGGTGTTTCTTTTTGCATGAAGATGTATATATTCATATATATGACTCTCAGGCGTGTACCTCCATAATTCCATCAAACAACAAAATACGGCCAAGGAGGACGACATCGGGACCGCATCAGGACTGGATAAAAAAAACGTTAAAGATGGTGTCATAATTTTATATTTTCTTTCTTTTCTCTAATAAAATATATTTTCTTGAACTATGCAAAACATCTAATTCTAGAAATAGAAACTAACAGTAAAATTCTTGAAGGACTAGAGATTACTTTGCTGATAATGTAATTCAAGCTTATTAAATTATATAGTATAATCTATTTTTATAAATAATAAGATTATATACAGTCTTTAAGGGAGACTTTATCCGAGTGCGATTGTTCAGGTTGGGTTCGTCCAACGAGGAAGTAAAACCTATCAACAGAATTGAAGCATGGTAGCATAGTCAGAACTGGAACGGGAGCGCATGAAGATTGGGGTGGCATGAGAGACAAACCAATCCGACTATAGCCGCTCGGTGCTGACGGACCTTTTCATACGAGTTTGGTATTGTAACTCAATGCCTTGATCAAAATGCAAACCTTCAGCGGTCAATAATCGGTGCAGGGGCGGTGTTTTCGCGCTGAAGTCCCAAAGAGGTTATTACCGCAGTGATGAGTAATAGTAATAGTGGTTGTGCTGCCCATCTGACACCGTGGTCTCCAACCAGGCGAATTCCGAGAGAATCTAGATAGAAACCTTGGTCGCGCCCGAGGCCCGACGCTGCTTCCTACTGTATATTGATGTTGTTTAATGTTTTACCTAATGCTGTATATTGATATTGTTTAATGTTCTACCTACTGTATGTTGATATTGTTTACCGTGAACAGTAGTACCTACCAGTGTTAAGAAATAGGTGAGATAAACCTATTGCCATTATCAATGTTCAGTAGCGAATGCTTCTTGCTAACCAGCATCATTCAGCACCGTCTCTGGCCTTAGCTCGTTTACCACAGCAAAATATGTGGTGCGCTAGTTCTGATTATTAGTAGTCTGTCCCCCAAAACGCAAGTAAGTGCCGTTCTAAACTGTTTTATCCACTGCCAAGATTATCCCACGCTAATTCCAAGTGTTTTTAGCCAAAACTATGGAAAAGGTCAAGGTTTTCCACGAATGTGGCGGTGCGTGTGTCGGTTACCGGACACCGGGTGGCGATGGATGGGTTCTCGCTGTCATGCCAAGCACATAGTGTCGTTCTCGCTGGCGCGGCGGTAATGCTGTCCTGATTTCACCCAGCGTGGATGGGGGTCCCGAGTCGTGGGTACCTGATACTTGTGGACGTTAATGTAGGGATCGTTGGGGTAGTAAATATTAAACCCGAACGTTCTGGTGCGGCGATGGAACACCCGCCCCGTACGGATGAGGCTGAGAAGCATGCCACTGTCTGTCTGTGGTGGCTTTTTTCGTAAATTTTGCACTGCTCTTGTAGTTGCTCTTGTAGTTACAGGTAATGCACCAGTAAGGGGTAGCTCGCAGCGAGGTCAGTATTAGCAATTGTATTGCCATCCTAGAATGTGCAGCATGAGATTGCACGTCGAGCGCTCATTAACATTCTCAGGAAAAAGAAGAAGAGAACAAACGAAATCAACAATGGAAACCTAAGGATGCGCGAAGTCTAACCCGTTTCTGCACCTGCTTCCGAGCGAGGCGTTGTTGTTTTGTTTGTCTATTGTCTACCTGGTATACCAGTAACTGATACCTGGCGTGCACCTCCAGATGCTGTCGACTCTTGCGAGAGCATGGATCAACAGCCCTGAATTGTTTCGTGTCAAACAACAGCAGGTTACGCCGCTTGTGTTTCCCGATGCGGCCTAATCCTCTCCTTGCTGTACCTACGTCTGAGCGAGACATCGTTGGTTTGTCTTTACCAGTAGCTAGTAGTCTACCTGGTATATTTTACCAGTAGCTATTAATAACACCTGGCGTTACCGTAGCCGGCATGAAGATGAACGAAGTTGTATGGGTTTTGTAGCGTTTGTAACCTTTTCATAACAAAAGTATTTTGAACGCGTCAGCAGTGAGTTCGACCAATTCAGCTGGTCGACTCTCATCTTCGCAAGCTACAGTAAGACCGGTGCTAATAATGGCAACGAGATGTAAACTTCGGAAAAAATCGTTTTTATTTTTTACACCATTTCAGCGGCTGTACCTCGCGTGGAACTAAACACCAAACTTCCTGAAGTTGTAGTCCGGAACAACCAGTCCGTTTTGCGAGAGCTTTCCATTGCAATTGGTACTCGTGACTACAGAAAGTACTATGTTTAATACCCCGCGAGGTACAGCTCCTGGAATGGTTTAAAAAAATGGACTTTTCCGAAAAAAAATTAAGATCCCGTTGCCATTAGCACCGGTTCGGTGCAAGTGATGCGCAACACGTCGGCCCGCGAGTGTTCTACGTTGCTTGTGATTTTTATGGGGGAAAAAAAGTTTCAAAACTGTTTGTATCATTTGTCGTCTTCGTTCGCCCCGTTGTCTCGCGCCGTCAAGTATCCACTTCTTGGTGAACCTTCACCGAATCTCCTCCGTCGTAATGGTACATGTATGTTACATCTTACATCTCTCAGCTCATAACTGACGTCACCGTAGCCAGTATCAAAGCATGAACGGACGTGTACAGTGTATAAAGTTGGTGGCAAGAATCTGTCACCGCATTATTAGTCTTCGTTAGTCTTTGTAGCGTCTGTGACGTTTCAATAAGATCAAGGTCGTCACAGATCTACGTCAGATGTGCGTTCGACCCATTGAGTGGTCGACGCTCACTCAATCTCGCTCACTCAATCTGCGTGATATGACACGTTGGCCGTGTGTGTTCTATATTCCTTGTAAAGTTTTATTTTATTAGTGTCGGTATTCAGTTTTTCAAGCTTTGTGATCCGAGGTATGTATGTATCATATGCCGTTCGCGTTAACGTGTGTAACGTTCGTTCGACCCATGGGCGTCGCTCCGTCGCTTCGTGCCGTCATGCCTACACGTCTTGCTGGCGGGCCGAACCTCCCCCGACTTTCCGGTACACGTTTATGCTCCTGGCTAAAAAAAGGTGGCCGGCAGCGCATTCGTCCACGTCTTTCCACCCCCTCCCAAGGACAAGCCTGTGATTGAGATTGAGAACAAGGGGCAAAGAGGAGGGAAACGAGACGCTCCCGAGGAGAAAGGGAGCGCTAAAAAACGCACGAGAAGTTGAAAACTTTTTTGTAGTTCTATTCTCTGCTGGGAGCGCTGAAAAACGCACGCGAAGCTCAAAAGATGTTCTGTACGTGGTTCTACTCTCCGCCTTCAGCGTTGCCAAGCGCATGAGGTTTGTTTTCTTTACCGTTCTGCTCTCTGTAAAAATACTGTAGTCTGGGGGGGGAATTTGGAGAGCGCTCGTAAGATTTGTTGGGCCGAACAAGAGCGGGATGGTAATGGTATTAATGGTGTTTTATTGAGAAACTTGAGTTTTTAATAGTCCATTGACTTCACGGCGGCAGCTGATGTGATTCAAATCTGGTAGAAAGCGTTTTTTTTTATGTTTTTGGGGTTTTCACCGGTCTGACCCGACCCGTCGGTTCAAGATGTTTTCGAAATCTCATTGGTCGGGTCGGGTCGGGTCGGGTCGGGTCGGGTCGGGTCGGGTCGGGTCGGGTCGGGTCGGGTCGGGAGGTTTTCACAATATCACGGGTCGGGTCGGGTCGGGAGGTTTTCACAACATCACGGGTCGGCGGGTCAGGTTCCGACTCGAACCGTGAGAATTTCCCCGGCCCGTGAGAATCCCTGGTATTTTTCGAGGATTCCTATTAATAGCTCTGGTTTGTGATTTGCTGATTGGTCGGGAGGAGAGTGCGGTGTGCAGCTGTCGTCTCTCGTTGGGTTACATAGGGCTGCGAGCTTTCATCGGTGGATCTCAGTGAACCTTCTCCCAATTATAGAACCATTCGATGGGCTCATGATGAAAATGAATATTGTTGTCTCCCTTTGTCTCGTGTATCATGTGGTAATATGGCCTCTAGTACCTGTGGTAGGTAGTGGGAGTTGCTAAAATATGTAGCAGGTACTCGTTTGTCGTTCGTTTCTTGTTATTTTTCGTTGATTTTTTATTTGTTTATCCTTGTTTCTTCGGCGTTTGCGAGTTGTTTTCTCAGAACCTTGAATGGTCTTACTCTCTCGAGGGTCGCCGAAGTGATCGTTCGTCCTTTGTTCTTGGTCGTTTATAGTTGAGGTTAGGGCTTGTTTGCTTGGTTCTTGCGCTTGGCGGGTTTGTCTCAAAAACTTGAATGTTCGTGCTCTCTAGTGGGTCATCGGCCGCTCGAGAAATAAGCCGCAGCAAACACTTTCATGTTGCGAATCTTGGTCTATTCACAGCATTGTTCGCGGTGTTGATGTAGCATTGTTTTCGCGGCTCCAACGGTGTCGAAGCGTACTGCGTCGAACGTGCCTGGTAGAATACCATCAAGTCGTAGATTAATAACGCACACAGTGCCTGGTATTGGTTGCCGTTTTTTTCCGAAAGCGAAGCGGAAGTAATGATAACTCAAGAAAAAGTACAGAGCGCTGGAGGCTTTCTCGCAGCGAATCGTGTGACGTTTAATATGTACAGCCGCCTTTGGTTGTCCGTCTTTTTGGTAATTATCACGTGGGCATACGACAATCTCGTGAGTTTTTTCGCTCTGATGCGGTGTTCTGTAAAAAACGATATGTGGTCCAAGGTAAGGCGTCTACCCTACTCCCGCGCGCCACACGTGACAAATTCAGCTCCGAACGTGCCTCGGTCGTCAGTACAACATGAACGATACTAGATTTCTCGGTTACGACAGCCTTGGGCAGTCTTGCCGAGCACGCGAAAAAGTGTCCTTCCCGGTTCAATTCCCGATCGTCAACGTTGCGGTCGCATGATGATTAAACCCAGAGGAGTCATCCCTACCCGTCGCTACCAGCCCCCCCCCCCCTCCCTCCATAACCTCCCCATTCCCCTCCGCACAAACTGTCGTTGTCTCTTTCCGCCCCCCCCGACCGACCACCCCCCTCCTCTTTCTTCCTTCCCCCACCCCCCCCCCGGTACCCTCAACCTCCATCTCTCCCCCAACTCCCAACAGTCCATTCCATACAAACTCTCGCCGAGTTATCCTTCTCTTACCCCTCCGACTGACCCCCCCCCCCCCCTTCTTCCTCACCCCCCCATTTCCTACACTCAACCACCCCTCTACCCCTCCTCCCCCCGCACCCTGCATCTACGTTGGAGGTGCCTCTATGTGAAGTAGAAACGGTGATCCATCTTGAAATGGATGCGTAGTCAACGGTAAAATGGCTAAGGCAAGCAATAACCGAGTACCCCCTCCCCCGCTTCCTACCCCGCCCCCCACCACGCCCCCCTCGCCCCATCTCCTTTCTTGCACACAGAGGGCAATTTCGAATTAATTATTTTGGATTAGGGGGGCGGGTTCGTATGGGGGCAGGGAAACCGCGATGGAGGGAAGCAGAAAGGTATCAAAGCACCAAGCCGCCTTGGAGTAATCGATTTGATAATAGGTAGAATCTATCTGCGCAACTGCAAACTGCCGCGACAGCCTCGAACCCTTCTCGTTTTTGTCTTGGTTGAGAGCCTGCCGCCTGTTCGTGGTGGTATCTTTCTTGCCTGTCCCTTTCCCCTGAGGGGGGGTGGCAGCCGATACTACTGCGATGGTACAACCACTAGTGGTGTTTTGATTCTTGCTAAAACGTTTTCCCTTTTACACCTTTCCTTGTTCCTTGCCTTCTGTTTTCTGTCCCCTTGCCTTGGGGATGTCCCTGGGGGGTACGAAGGCGATGAAGGCGGCATGGCCACCGCTGTCGTCAGCTATTATTATTGTACAGAGAAGCTACGAAGTATTCCACTAGCAGTTAAACTGTTGCATTCGGAACCCTGTTAGGGCGCTGCTGCCTCGGCGCCGGTCGGGTGGCGTGGCGTTATCTGGTTACTGGATGTCAATCTGTTCTGCTTAGTTTTCCGTTTTTTCCCCAAGGGTAAACGGAGGCGGTGAATGCCCAGATGCAGGAAGCAAGGAGACACACCTTGCGGCATGCCCTTATTCCTTCAGCGTGGTCGCGTTCGGAACCCGGTGTGGTGCTCCTGCTCTAGACGCTGGTTGGGGGCGTTGTCTGCGTTGTTGCTGGCTGTCTGTTGTTTTTTGTTTTCGCTTTCTTTGTCTTTTGACTTGTTTGGTTCCTCTCAATGCTTATTTCCTGGCTGGGTATCTCTTCCCTGCTCTCGTGCGTTGCTTGTTCCTTCTTGTGTCCTTACAAGTTGTCTCTGGTTTTGCTGGCTTTGTTGATGTTCCCGCTTTCAGATTCACTGCGTTGGCATGGCATGGCCAAACACCCCTTATTGCCATCTCTTGTTGTTCCGTAGATGGTAAAAACAGAGGGCTGGTTTGTCTCTGGGATGAGGCACTATTAAGACACTATTAAGATCCTATTAATATTGTGTGCGTGTTGGATGTCGATTCCTATGGTTCAATGTGAATAACACGCACACTCCTAAATTTTCCCCCTATTAAAACAGCGGTGATGTGACCGCATTTTCGATGCAAGATCCGTTCATGCATGCGAGGTAATAGTAGCTGACGCGTGTGGTTGCGGTAGGCAACAGCGACTCAGGCGTCGTAACGGCAACGGTAACTCAAGCGCGGTAACCATAGTCGACACACTGAAAGCGGTAACCGACCCGGGGCAAGGTAACTAACGCGAGAGGAGGTAGCCGTTACGGAAACCGGCGCGTGGGAACGGTAACCGACGCATTCATTACTGCAAGCGGTAACCGGCGCGCGGCAGGTTGCGACGGTGTGGGTGATACTTCCACCCGTCTACATCGAGCACAACCATTGTCCGTGCTGACGCCTCAAACAGCGACCAAGGACAAGCTCTGTGGTCACAAACTGCGAGAGACAACCTATTGCAACTACAAGATGATTTTGGCCGAACAATGCCAACCGCAACGAGCACGCCGATAGAAGACCAAATTAATCAAGCCCGCGGAGCGGTACAACCCGTGGTACACAACCCGAAATACTAGGTTCACCTCAAACGCTCGCGAACTATATTCTCGAGTTTTCCGAAGACTTTTGCCGAGATATGTGCGCGGCCAACACTGCTGCTCTTACGCGGGTTCAATACATGTGTTTTTTTTTAATTCCGGTTTTTGAGTCAGGTGCACTCGCGCAAGTGATGATTTTATATAACATCGGTAGTCAACACTAACGCAACTAGTTAACTGAGTTATGTAGGTGGGGCGACAAATAATCCGGTCACCCCGGTGGCGTATCAGGTTAATCCTCGAGCCTGGTACAGGTCGGTTTCGCGAGTTCGAATCCCCCCGAGTGCATACTCGTATATATTCGTGGGGACCTTTTACCGTGCACAAATCGACTTGCGGAAAGCGCGAGAGCGTGAGTTAACAACACTCGATGAAAATCGACCAGCAGTGGGATTGCTGAACTTATTCGCTATAAAAATTCAAGGCAAGAACCGGGGGGGAGAAGGGACGACACCTGAGACGGCTTGTACAGAATCCAGAAGCTGGAAAGTAAATTGTGAAAAAGAAGAAGAAAAAACTCGTGTGTGACTCGCGTCGGCTCATTTTGTCCTGCTATTTTTTCTCTAGCTCCCTCCATTTTCGTAACTAGGATCCGAGGTGTAAGTGTCAACCCCCTTCCCCCCCCCCCCGGACTTGAGCTGCGGTGCACGCCTTCTAGTCACTAGTCACTATTATTAGTCCCCGGCTAGAAACGGGGCAAACAAAATGTTGATATAATGTGATATTTGAAGAGCTTGGGGTTCGCCTCGAGAAAACCAGCAGCCATCAGACAATCTAGCCATTAGCTCAAGAAACTGGTAAACTGGTACGTGCGCGAGAAAAAAAAGACAGGAATGCACACAAGATTTCTCACCACAAGCTTCCGCTTGAGGTTGCCGTGGTAAACTGGTACGTGCGCGAGAAAAAAAAGACAGGAATGCACAAGATTTCTCACCACAAGCTTCCGCTTGAGGTTGCCGTGGTAAACTGGTACGTGCGCGAGAAAAAAAAGACAGGAATGCACAAGATTTCTCACCACAAGCTTCCGCTTGAGGTTGCCGTGTGTGCATGTCTGCGCGGTGCGCAAGCACTACCAGTATCAGAAATGTTTCGAGATTCGACAAAAAAAGGGAACTCATGATGTGATTCATCCCCCGACAAGCTTTAAACTTATCGTGAACGCCGCAGGCACAAGAGATGAAAAAAAAAGACCGATACATTTTCACGTAAAACGTGGGTTAATTTTTTTAGCATTGTCCGCTAAACGATGATATCATTTTTAGCACTATCTATAAAACAAAACGGACACGCTTGCCATTGCCTCTAGTCATGCTCTATCGCTCTTCTAATACATCTACTGCTTGCTGGTCGGCGGGCACCAAAACATTTGAGTCTTGCCATCTACGCATAGAAAGAAGAACCACGCCATCTACGCATAGAAAGAACAACCACGCTTTAACGCATAGAAAGAAGAACCACGCTTCAACGCATAGAAAGAAGAACCACGCTTTAAACACCCATATCCTGGGCGCCAGCCAAGCCAAAAAGTCACAACAGACGCAACCGCGTCTCCTTGGTGGCTTTTATATTCGCCGATGCGTCTCGTCTAGTAACCCTGCCGATTTAAAAGACAAAACACAGGCTTAAGGAACAAAAACGAATAAAAGGCCCTCCATAAACCCCGCCCGGACGTAGTTGTTCGCATCTTGCATCGCCCTCGCAACGGCATGATTTACAAGCTTGTAATGAGCTAAGCTGCCGGGTCAATCCGGTATCAGGTCAGCTCAAAATATTTAAAGGGTGATAGAGCGCTTGAAGGAGATGGCAGAGGAGCCGGAGCTGGTGAGGGGCACGTTGCCCTTCACCACCCACGCGCCCTCCAGGTACTCCCAGTCGACGTTCTCGCGCTGGGCGGTCACCTTCACGGCCCGGTCATCCCCCAAGCTGCGGTTAAGGCGCAACGCGATGTCCCCGGTCTTCAGGTCCACCTTGGGCGAGATCACGTTGTCGTCGTCCAGCCGGTGGCACACCTCGAGGATAGCGGACTCGCCAGCGTGGTCCACCGTCAGCTCGGCCGAGGTGGTGTCCCCGTCGAGCTCCGCCGCGACCACCACCTCTCCTGTCTTGCCCTGAACGTCCACCGTGGGCTGCACGATCACCTTGCGGCCGTTAAGGTCTAGGTGCTTGGTGATGCGGAGCGGGCCCATGGTGCTGTCAGCGGTGTCGAAGTCGACCGCCACGGAGTCTTCGCCCTTGTTGACGCGGCAGTCGATGACGGCGTTCTTGGACTCGACGTCGATGTCGGCGCGTACGTGTGCCGTCATGTCGTCGCCGCAGTCCTGGGTAGTGCCGACCCAAAGCGTCGTGGGAAGGCCACGGCACCTGTGGTTGGGGGGGGGAGGAGGGGTGAAAAAGGGCGGAGGGATAACATCAGTTATCAGTGCAGTTAATAAATTAAATGGAACAACCAGGATACTAGCGTTGTGGGGATAACACCAGGATCAGTGCAGTTAATACATTGAATGAACCACCAGGCGTAGCGTTGTGGTCTCGAAATGCGACCAGTGGGGGGGTCTCGAAATGCGACCAGTGGGGGGGGGGGGGGGGGGGGGGGCATGAAACGAGGGGAACGGGTAGCGACACAAATCTGGTGGTCTAGTGGTTACTTTGAACACTACCAAGGTTGGAGTCAAGGGTTCAATATCGGTATACCATGTAGGTTTTTTATTTTTCATTTTTTGTAGACACCGAATGCCAAGATCCGCTTTACAAGTGGACAAGCACAATTCGCGCGAATCGACGAGGAAAAATGCGTTATTATTCTCGCGAAAAAGAGAAGGCGTGTTACGTACGTCGCAGTGGGGACGGGGGAGACGAGCCTGCTTTGTGACCCCGGGTCTGAGTTATGTCTAGGAAGGGGGAAAAATAAAAAGTGCCGAGATAATCGAACGTACGACACACTTTTGACACCGATTTCATGAAGTTATTCTTGCAAAGATGAGTATCGACCCTACATTCATTTCATCTATTATCTTGCGGCTCCGGTGAACTTGCGCGTGCGTGCCAGGCTATTCGGATTTGAACGTAAAAACACAACCAGAAACGCACAGCTTTTGCCTTCAGAAACCCTAGGTATTTCAAACAGCAGCGCACAGACACCACTACAACATACGACAAACTCGGGGTACAGCACGCTAAACGAAGCAGAAACGCCGCATGGAGCCTGGCACCACCGTGACCCTTGAGATTGTGACCAATAGAATAAGCCCTGTCCATGGGTTTCAGGGATATTTTCCACCCGTCATGAGCGAAGGCCTCTTGCCTGCTGGCGTCCAGCCGTTGTGCGATTTAAACGGCAGCAGCAGCAGCAGCAGCAGCAGCAGTCCACCGCCGATGCAGACGGGCTTGATAGTTGTAGACGGCTCCTCGCCTGCCGTATCCCAAGCCGTCGGCAGGCGAGGAGCCGGTCTACAACTATATAGCCTGTCTGCATCGGCGGTGGACTGCTGCTGCTGCTGCCGTTTAAATCGCTTGACGGCTGGACGCCAGCAGGCAAGAGGCCTTCGCTCATTACGGGTGGAAAATATCCCTGAAACCCATGGACAGGGCTCACTCTATTGGTCACAATCTCAGGGGTCAAGGTGGTGCCAGGTTCCATGCAGCGTTTCTGCTTCGTTTGGCTGCTGTACACCGAGTTTGTCGTATGCTGCAGTGGTGTCTGTGCTGTGTTTGCTGTGTGCTGCTGTTTGAAATACCTGGGGTTTACAAGGCAAAAGCTGTGCGTTTCTGGTTCTGTTTTTACATATCCGATTAGCCGGGCACGTACGTGCAAGTTCACCGGAGCCGCAAGATAGTAGATGGAATGACCAAAAACAAAGAAAGAAGGTACGACACCCTTTGACACCTATTTTATGAAGTCATTCTAACAACGCAGCTGTTATAAAAATAAAGTTCGACGAATGTAGGGTCGATACTCATCTTTGCAAGCTGCGTCCTACACACCTATGATATTACTGATACTATGACTTGCACTGGCGAGTAAGAAGTTGTGAAGATACTGCTTTACCTCACAGCTAGTAGTGTGCCGGCGAAGTTTACACTCACAACTGATACGAGTACTGGTACTACGCAACACCCACCCCGCCTTGCCCCACGTACACATCCTGCGGGCCCGCATTGATTCTTTTCACATCTGCGCGCCCACCCACCCTGCCCACGTTTTCGGGGGTATCGATTTAGCGTGCAATTGTTTTTCTAGAGTACCTCGTACAAAGCAAGATACCTGGTACAACCAGAACGGTGGTAGGCGTAAAAAACAGCTTTTTGAGACAAATTACAAGTACCAAAAACGTCTTTCGAGGAAAAACTGAACAACACAACAACCGGACCATCGGGAGCAACCTCCCAACAACCAGACAGGCAGGGACACCGGGCAACATCGCGCGCTGCTGCTGCACTAAACTGGCATTGACCTTACGTCTCCAGCATTTCAGCATCCTACACCAGACTGCACTTTTTTGAAAAGCCGTCGTGATGCAGGGATGACAACATGGGAGGTATTCCAACCATCGGAATGCCAAAACCTTTTGAACCTCCTCCGATTTTTTTTTTGCTTAGTAGCGACGCATGATACGATAACACCGCTTGCACTTCCTATCGCGCATTCTGACAAGCTGCACACGACGCAGCAGCAGTACGCACTGCTGCCACAGACCGAACAACACCAGACAGATCCTTTTCTGTGCGACATGTTAATGTGGCATATTATGGAAACGCAATAATGCAATTGCAAATATGTTTCATATAACGCGGGCACGACTATTCGACTCGTCGAGGGGTCGCGAATGAACGGCTTTTTGTAGATTTTGCGCGACAAGGCAAGCGGCGCTCAACCCTTGGCAAAAGCAGTGGACACTTACTCGTTGAACTTGTAGACCACACCGCAGTCCACGTTGTCCAACACTTCCCGCTGGAACTTGCCCTCGAGATTCAACGAACCTACAAAACGCAAACAGCAGGATACCACAGGCACACAGCGCAAGGGCAAGCCAGGACGATGTACCGAGTAAAAAAACCTTCCGCCCAATGCTGTGTTCATCGATATGATATGAACAGATTGCGCTCGTACCTGTTGAGGTTGAAATATTTCTGTTTTATTGCGAAGACAGACTCGTGTGCATACATTCAGCAGTAGTACGGGTAGTGGTCAAGCTAACAGGGATATGCAAACACGGGTGTGCTTCAATCGCAACAGCATATGCCAAAGGGATGTGCTCATCCCGTACGTACGTGCACTCACGTGCGATGGCAGCACGTGCCTGCTGCACTGCTGCTGTTTCGAGATGAAAGAGCAGAAAATACAAGATCTGTCGCATGACATATACGACGTTTTGAACGATGATATTGAACCGAGATCGTCGTGTACGCATCAAAACATGGATACGGGTCTATGACCCAACCAAAGCGGCACCATATCGTTCCGACAACATGCACGACGTGGTATGATCGCTCTTCAAGCACAGCAACCATCACGGACAAGCTACACCACGGCAGGACGCCGCAAGACATCATGCGCACAGCAGTGACGCGAACAGCGAATGGGAACATGCGCAAGCATGCAAGGAAAAACAAAGCATGCACCAAATGAACATGCGCGCTGTTGTGCAACCAAGAAAAAGGGCAGCTGTCATTTAAACTATGCAACACGACGCATGTCGAAGAATCTACACATCGCAAACCTAACGCAAGGGCAGCGAACATCGCAGCTAGATAGCTCTTGGCATGGCGGATGTTGAGACTGAAGCACGCGCGAGCAAGCACGTTGTTTTTGGCTTGCTTGCGCTTGCTCATCCATGAACCTCCCTGACTGCACAGCACGTACGACCAGCGAGTGTCTTTCGAAATACGGAACGAAAATGAAATCCGCTGCCACGGCCCGTTCTACTCCCAAAACTCTTCGAAGAGTTGCAGTGTGTGCGCTGGTGTTTCATAGCTCGGGTGCACGGCACTAAAATCTGTTGTGCATGGCGCATTGCCAGACGCAGCCAACACAAGCCAAGGGGAAAGGTGGTACACAGCAGTGCTGCTGAATGAAGAGCGTGGAGCAACGATAGAGACACGATCGGGCGGGACCTTTACCTACAGCAGTAGGTTATGCCGCAACGTGCCTATTCATGTACCAGGTATTTGCAACGAGCTAACATGTTCGTGCCGCAACTATGAAAATACGACACACCAAGAACAACAGCAGCGCACGAGCAACGCAACACAACCACAACGCTCTTGCATTGTAATGCCCAGGCGAGACCAAGCACGTGGCACGAATCACCTCCTTCTCACCTACACCATCGGAGAGAGAGTGGTCCGAGACATCGATGGTGAAGGTGGGTCCCTCCCCGTTGAGCGCATCTCTGCAGCGTGCCGAGAACTTGTCGGCCTCGTCCTTGATGCTGCTGAAGCTAAGCTTGAACGCATCAGCATCATTCGCGACATGCTTCGCCGATGCGCCGGCCGCGAACAGAGCTACAAAGAATGCGAAGGACTTCATTTTGGGTTGGGGTGGTGTTGTTGCTAAAAGCAAAAGGAAGTTGGTAGGTTGTCAGCTTGGAGTGACTGAGTGTGCTACGTGAGCGCGCCCACAACAGCACCAGCAGCTGGAAAAAAGAAGCACCTGGCCTTGCCTTGCTTGAACCGGATTGGCGTTCGCGGCTACTAAAAAAGATCTATAATTTGTACTTGCAGTCGGGGTCCTCCCACCTCAAGTTGAATTAATTCAAATTAAATTTGAATGGTGAGTATGGAGCCGTCAACGGTTTTTGGAATGTTTCTATTGGTTAAACATATTGACGCGGGGTATTAATAACCAATCAATGAATGTGTGCGGAGCCATATCCTGTGCTTGAGATCCCGATCCCGCCGCGTTAAGAGGTGGAATGGTCAATGATCGAGCAGACAGCAGAGTAGCAGCAGTGCAGCACTGCAGGCAACAGCAGTGCAGCAGCATAGCAGTAGCAGCATGTACATCTTGATTGCTCGAAACTTTTCCATATTCCTGGCAGCGATCTCGAGCGCAGCTGCAAACGTGTCTCGCTTTTGATCGAAGTTCGAACAGCGAAGTTGATCGTTTGTTCTTTTACGAGCAACAGGTCTACTACTGGAGTGTAGTGGGCCCGGTAGGTTTTCGTGCAAAAGACAACGGGCAGTGGCCAATCGAAGACCGCATCGCGCTTGTCAGCATGGCAGGGGAGCAACCCCGAGGAGGACATTACCAGCGAAAGGCAGGAGGGCAGAATCACCCCTCGGCACGCATCGTCGGATACTTGTGCCCACAGCAGCCGTGCAGTGCAGCAGGCAGAAACAATAATTAATTGCGGTGTAAAAATGCACGTGCAGCAACAGATGCATTTGCGCCGCAACAACAGCAGTTGCTGCTCTGTGTCCACACCGCACACCTGTAATTGGCGAACACGTATAACCGGCGGGCGCGCTCTACAGATGGTCGCATGCCTCGTGGGGAGATTGGCAGGGAAGAATGAGTGAACGGTTCCTGACACCCCCCCGTGTGCATCTATCTACGTGCGCATCTACATAATATATTGGAGACAGCACGAAGTCCGGCTAAAACGACGCAAAGGGGCGAGGGGGACGGGCGAAGGGGGGGCGGGGATTGAAGGTGACGCGAGCGAGCGATGTGAGTAGCTATGGGCTATGATATGCCGGTAAGAAGGGTAGGGTAAATTGCCGTTTATGGGCCTATCTATAGTCTAGATGAGGAAGCACGAGAAGCCTTTTTATCACGGCCGAAAGAACTTGCTGGCGCGCTTGGCTCAAGGCAGCAGCAAGGAAGCAGCGAGCATAAGCGTGAGCAGGACGCAGGACGGGGGAATGGGATGCAGTCTTTTTCTCGACACGTGCTATGGGCTATTAATAGGTGAGGAGGCCAACTCTTGTCATGAACTGATTACTGATTACGAGAATCGAAAATAGAGGTTATTTCAACTTCGCAGGCGTGTTTGACCTGGCGAACGGGAAAATCGGGCCTGTGGGAGATGGCACATATAGCGGGAATCAAACACCGCTCGTAGCATTAACGTAAAAACATTAGTCTATCACGTCAAATGATTTTTCCTCCCATCCACCAACCGGTAATTATCTTTGAAATATTGGGCGTCTGCATTTAGCACGCAGGTAAGTATGTTGCTCGCATCCACTCCCCCCCCCCCCCGACGCAAGACACACCCCTCCCCCGCCGCCCCACAAAAAATTACCCCCCCCCCCCCGATGGATGGATGCGATCCTACCAGACTCCCACCTTGACACTAAGGAGGATTGCAGAAACGGATAAAGCACTAGTCTAGAGTACACTAGAAAATGGAGAGTGACAGCGAACGTGAAAAAATCCGCATTAGTTTCATGTAACGAAGATAAGGCCATTTCTTAAACAGTTGGATTTGTCAGTCGAAAACGGCCTTTTTCGACTGAAGTCCAAATCGAGCTTTCTCACACAGTCGAAAAAGGGCTTTTTCGACTGAAGTCCAAATCGAGCTTTCTTATACAGTCGAAAAAGCGCTTTTTCGACTCAACTTTTTTCGACTGAGTTTCTCGACTGGTGGATCCAGTCGAAAAACTCGACTTTTTCGAGTGGATCCTTCAGTCGAAAAAGAGTTTTTCGACTGGATCCGCCAGTCGAAAAACTCAGTCGGAAAAGTTTTTCACGTGTGTGTGTGTGTTTTTTTTAATATATATCCTCCGGCGGATGGGGAAAAATAGACTAAAGCTTTAGCTCACCACACTTCCACGTATTTTCATACGCGTCGTGTGTCGATTTAACTCAGTTGCTTTCGCAGCCCAACGCCAGCTGGCGCACCCTTCGGATCCCGTTGTAGGTATAGCGTGAGCTATCCCTATCAGTGGTCTTCGTAACAACCCCGACAGCGCAAGCTATAGTTGTATACGGATGCGTGTGTATGCCGACCCGGCCTGTCCCCTGACCTGTCCCCTGAGTTCACGTGTTTTTTGAACCGATCGCATAGTTCATCCCACCAACAAACACATAGCCACACGGCCACACGGCCACACACCCATAGCAGGTACCACACTGCAGTATCATACAAGGCGTTGAGGCTGGCGTGGCTATCACTGCTGTTGCTTCTCGCAGCAACTCAGCGTGGCGCATTCGTAGTTCCGCTCGCCAGCAGCGTGTATCACACGACGGCAGCAGCGCGCGGTATGTCCCATGCTGCCAACAACGACTGCGCCTGCTGTAGCCTTGGCGGCTCTCGGCTGAGTGCAAACTTCACGAACGTACGAAGCTTTGGCGGCTTTTGGCTAAGCCCAAAGCCACCAACTCGCTAGGACGAGGGTTCGTCGAGCCGTTGCTCGTGGAGAAAGCGCGTAGCACAGAGCTGCCAACCGATTTCGACTTCTGTACAGCAGTACTCCCTCACACCAACGGCCTCTAGGAAGAGCACAAAAACTATAAAATCGACTCGACTGACAATAAGAAGAAGGACCACAAGATTCCAGTCGAAAAAAAGGCCAGCCGAAAAGGGCCGTTTTCGACTGACGGAATCCGACCGTATAAGAAATGGCCTAAGGTGAACCCAGAAAGTTTCAAATGGAAGTGGGGAGAAGATGAACTACTGTTGTACCGATCGTAGACCAGTATACGTACCTTGGCGCAGAGATCTCAAAGGAATGCTCTTGGGGTGCGCACATAGCGAAAGTAATAGGACAGCGTAAATGACAAGTAGGCAAGATGGATGCGATCCTAACAGACTCGTACCTCGACGCTGGGATTAAAATATGTATTCTGATTAATGTGATTATACCAAAGCTAAAGTATGCAGGAGAAGTATGGGAAGGGAACGCGGAGTTCGTAGAACATCCGGAAACAGCAGTGCAGATGAAAGCAGCTAAACACATTCTAGGATACTCAAGTACGATGAGTAATACAGTATCAAGAACAGAAGTAGGAATGTACCCAGTTAAAACAAATAAAGACGTGAGAAAGTTGAAATGGCAAAACCAGGTATAAAGTAAGGAATGTGCCAGAAAAGAGGTTGCCAGCCATGGCATACCTGATAGGGCTGTATGAGAGGAAATATCGAAGGGGCGAGCTGGAGTAAGATGGGCTTTAGGTGGCATAGATGTAGGGGTTTGTTATACGTGTGGTGCTAGGTCTAGGCGATGGTGCGGGTGGTGGGGAAGAAGGGGGCGTTCGGGGCGGGGGGGGGGGGGGAAGCAGCGGCATGGATGGCTCTAGAAAGATAATAAGGTGATATCCAGTGCGTGAGGTGTTTATCAATCTGGCGGATTTCGATATTAGGTGGCGCGTTTGAGCAAGGGAGGGCGAGAAGGAGGGGGGGGGGGGGGGGGGGGGGGAGATTTTTTAGGAGGTTTAGGTCACAAATAATATTCAAATACACTCCGGCTGTGAGATCAAAAATATGTAGGGGCTTGTTATACGCGTGGTGCTAGGTCTAGGCGATCGTGCGGGTGTTGGGAAAAAGGGGGCGTTGGAGGGGGGGGTTGAGCGGGATGGGGGGGAAAAATGAAAACTACGTCATGGATGGTCAGAAAGATAATGACGTGATATCAACTGCGTAAAGGTGTTTATTACTCTGGTCGATTTCGATTGTGAGTGGGGCGTTTGGACAAACTAGGCGGAAAAAAAGAAAAAGGGGGGGGGGGGGGGGGGGGGGGGGGGAGGGATCGGGGGAGGGGGGGGGGGGGGGGGAGGGGTGGGGGTTTTTGGAACAAGAGGGATCGGGGGAGGGGGAGGGGGGGGGCGGGGGGCGGGACACTTCAATATGTGCGCGGAAACTATAAATCCTTAAAGGGGACAAACCTGACGGTTGGAGCAAGAATACATCCTTTTACATCATCTGCCTGGTAACGTTTACTATTCTAGAAGGTTTGATGTTAGATGCAGTATGCAACCCAGTGTTTAAGTGTAGTAAATAACGTGTTAAATCTTCATAATTTGTTGTTGTACATGGATCGAAAGCTAGAATATTTTATAGAATATTTGTAGTTACCATTATTTTCTGACATCGCTAATTATAAGAAAGAGATACGATTGCCAAATACAACAGGCGAGGTGATGTGGTCATGCACTGTTTGTCACCACCATCATATAGTTACCCCCCTTTCCCCGCCCCCCCCCCCCCCCCCCGCCCTCCACACCCCATCCCACCCCCACCCCCTCGAACACTCCGCCCTCTCTCTACTCACTGACTGTACGACTTACCCCAGGATATACATGATAAACTGATGCATTCTTTCCAAAACCGTCACATTTATCCCCTCAAAATAATGTATAGTTTCCACGCACAAATTGAGCTGCCCCACCCACCCCACCCCCGCCCCAACCCCCCCCCCCCCCTATGATAAACTGGTGCATTTTTTTTTTTTTTTTTGCCCCACAACCGTCATATTTATCCCCTTAGAGGATTTATAGCTTCCACGCACAAATTTCCCGCCCGTCCGCCCCCCCCCCCCAGCCCCCCCCCCCCCCCCAGCCCCCTCCAACCCCGCTCGCTTTTGATCAAAACCAGGCCCCCACGTCCTTCAAAACTCCGTCCTCCCCTCACCGGTTATTCGACTTACAGAATTCACTTGATAAACGGATACATTTCCCTCCACAGCTGTCAGAATCTGTCCCCCTCAGAAACGGGTTTTAAAGTGTCCGCGCACAGACTGACTAACATCACCCTGTTGACCCTGATAGCTACACTGTAGTTGTAAGGGGAGTCGCCGACCTATATCCTCAATGAGGACTCACAACCCGTAATACGCGCGATCGGAGTATCACACACAGCTTGCAAAGATGAGTTTCGACAAAATCTTCGATCTCACAGCTGGCGTGTATTTCCATTTTTATAATAAAATAGTCGAGAAGATATGGATGGATTTAGGGGGCGACCAAGAAGAGGTATTAATAGTGTCTACAGAGAAGTTTGGTGGGTACAAAACAGGAGTAAATGAAATAATATTGATAGTAAGAAAGGGACAGGCTAGTGCTAAGAAATAAGGTGAACGAGGAGAAGCACTTAGAGATACACGGGGGGTGGAGGGAAGATATTGGAATGAAAACGTATCTGCACGAGTCCAATGGACTACGCGAAAAATCTGAAACTGCGATTTCGTGTAGGGGACCTGGACCTACCCAAAAGAAGAAAGAGATATACCAGTAGCCGGGAGGAGGAGGACGTGGCTACACATATCACATATGTGCCCGTGTGGCACTGCAATGCAAGTAGAGAGTACGACTCACATAGTAGGAGAATGTGAAATGTACAAGGAGGAACGGGATGCGTTAGAGGAGGAGATGAGGAAATCAGACGTATGTGACATGGAAGAGTTCGGTAGACTAGGTAGTAGCGAAAAAACGATCGCTATCATCTTAGGAGATAGTGGTCGCAGACGGCGAAACTGGACGGGGATAGGAAAAACAAACAGTTTCTATGCAATATATGGAAGGAGCGCAATGAGCGCTCAAGCGTTTTTTTAGGAGTAGGAATGAACGGTGCTCCGTCTCTAAAGGGATGCGTGGTCAATGCTATGGTCAAATGACTGAGGCAAGCAAGAAATGAGTACCCCTCCCACACACACGCACAAACCCCCTCCCCGTCCCCCGCCGCCCCGCCTACAATCCAAATCCTCCGCATTATAATAGACACTAACCAACAGGTGATATCACCCATCTACTTTTCGAGCCATCCATGCAGTAGCTCCAATTCGTATACGTGGTCTCCAAGCTCAGACAAGGGTAGACCGGCCTGCGCTCTCCCGCCGCGCGGGCGGCCGCCCCCCCCCGCCCCCTCCTTCCCCGCGACCCCCTCCATCGCCTAGACCTATTACGGGGGACCATAGTAAATAGGACCAAATATTGTTAGTCAAAATGGGAAAATATATTGTTTTTTGTGTGTACCGTAGGTCCTATTTACTATGGTCCCCCGTAATAGCATCACGCGTAGAGTAAGGTCCAATCTAATCTAATCTAATCTAATCTAATCTAATCTAATCTAATCTAATCTAATCTAATCTAATCTAATCTAATCTAATCTAATCTAATCTAATCTAATGTAATCTAATCTAATCTAATCTAATCTAATCTAATCTAATCTAATCTAATCTAATCTAATCTAATCTAATCTAATCTAATCTAATCTAATCTAATCTAATCTAATCTAATCTAATCTAATCCAATCTAATCTAATCTAATGTAATCTAATCTAATCTAATCTAATGTAATCTAATCTAATCTAATCTAATCTAATCTAATCTAATCTAATCTAATCTAATCTAATCTAATCTAATGTAATGTAATGTAATGTAATGTAATCTAATGTAATGTAATGTAATCTATTCGTCCTAACAATGTTGGAAATGCCGCCTCCCCCCCGGCCTCGCTTGGTGCAAGCAATGACTGTCTGATTGGTGAAAATCCAACGTGCTCCGTCCCGGCATAGTAGGGATGCGAGGGTCTATGGTCATACGATTACGGCCATGCACAAATTGAGTGCACCCCCCGCCCTCCACCCCCCACCTTAAAACCCCGCCTCCTCCCCCCACCGGTTATCGACATATAGGATATATTATAAAAATTAAAATACACTCCAGCTGTGAGATCGAAGATTTCGTCGAAACTCATCTTTGCAAGCTGTGTGTGATACTCCGATCGCGCGCATTACGAGTTGTGTGTCCTCATTAAGGATATAGGTCGGCGACTCCCCTTACAACTACAGTGTAGCTATCAGGGTCAACAGGATGATTTTAGTCAGTCTGTGCGCGGAAACTATAAAACCCGTTTCTGAGGGGGACAAAATCTGACAGCTGTGCCTATATATATAATGAACTGATCCATTCCACAGCCGTCCGATTTTGTCCCCCTCAAAAACGGGTTTTATAGTTTCCGTGCACAGATTGATAACATACTCTGTTGACCCTGGTACAAGCTAGTTGTAAGGGGAGTCGCCGACCTACGTCCTTTATGAGGACGCCCACCCAGTAATAAGCGCGATAGGAGTATCACACACAGCATGCAAAGATTAGCTTCGACGAAATCTTCCAAGGTTATGTTCTGTAGGGTTTGTGGATTCCAGGTAATGATATGGGAGTCTTACAGGGATTCCAGAAGTTTCGGGTACGGATATGAAAGTGTTACATAACTTCCAGAAATTCCGGGTATTGTGGCACGGGCGTACAGAACTCACAGAAGTTCCGGGCGGGTACCAAAGGTGCTGTACGCGTACCCCGGGTATTGTGGCACGGGGTGTACATAACTCACAGCAATTCCGGGTACGGGTATGAATGTCCTACAGAACGAACGTAAGTTCGGGTACGGGTATGAAAGTCTTGCAGAACTTCCAGAAGTTCCCGGTATTGTGGCACGGACGTACGGAACTTACAGAAGTTCCGGGCACGGCTATGAATGTCTTACAGAACTTACAGAAGTCTCGGGTAATACCCGGGTAAATGCATAGGGGAGTTCGATTTGAAGTGGAGGATTTAATCCAACTTGCATGGCATGTTCTCACTGGGCCAATGTCCCCGAGGCAATCTGTCGTAGCGTTAAGGAAATTATGAATTATCGACAAAACTACCGCCGAGAGAGGCAACAAATCGTGCCATAGCGTACCCCGGCTGTGGCGCTTCAAACAAAACAATGGCGGTCGCAAGGCCATATTTTTTCACCAGCCCGACAAGCCAAGTGCCGCGACAAAGAAGCGAAACTACCGAAGACACAGAGGATAGTTCAAGACGTCGATGGTAGCTGCATCGCCATCATGGCAGATCTATGTATTACTTCGATCCGAAAAAAACTTTGACAATACGCAGCACGTGGTTTATAGGAAACAAATTCGTGTATTTCCACCATATCGAATCGCATTCAATTCGATTAAAAAAAAATTGCATATTTTCGATTCAAAATACTTAAAACAAGAGTCCTTCGTTAATCTATTACGTGCCCACGGATTAGAAACAAAAAAAGCATGGACAGGACCTACAGTAGGTGCTACTATCATATACAATATGTACTGCTACAACAGCTGTATGTACTCTCGGTGATCGGTTGGTGTCATTGGCAAGATATATATGACAACACAATATAATGCATAATACACTCTTTGGGTTATTAAACCTGAATTAATGCATGTTGGCTCCCCGGGTTTTGTATCAAAGGTATACCCGTGCCCCGGGTATTATGCCACAGTCTTACAGAAGTCACAGAAGTTCCGGGTTAGGATATGGGGATCTTACAGAACTTACAGAAAATTCCGGGTACGGTACGGAAGTGTTACAGAACTCACAGATGTTCCGGGTATTGTGGCACGGACGTACAGAACTCACATAATTATAAAAATGATATACCCATACCCCGGGTACGGGTATGAATGTCGTACAGAACTTCCAGAAGTTCCGGGTACGGGTATGAATGTCGTACAGAACTTCCAGAAGTTCCGGGTACGGATATGAATGTGCTACAGAACTCACAGAAGTTCTTTGTAGGGTAATACCCGGGGTAAATACCCCGGGTATTGTTTGTGCGTACCCTACAGAACACAACCTTGAAATAGTCGATCTCACAGTTGGAGAGTATTTTAATTAATGTAATACGAAGAGTGTTCGCGAAAAACTTTCTTCGTAAAAAGAAAAACATTAAAAATACCCCCGAAGGTAGGATATGTGGTACGTTTTTAACACAAAAGTACTTTAGCGAAGATAGGTTTTGACAAAAATGGCGGTACTTGACTCTGCATTTCATTGGCCTACAACACACCGAGCATCTGTTCGACGCGAATTCAATCACTGATCACGGAGCATCGTCCTTGCATGGCACGCACCACCACCAGCTGCCTGCTGATTGTGTTCGTAGCAACGCTGTATCGACACATCGCAACAGCCGCAGAGAGCACACAGACTCGAGAGGTGTAGGTAGAGTATGACGCGGATGAGCGGTGATGGGGTGTGCCGGCGGGCCGCTGTTACGACAGCGCGCTCTCGCCCGCTTGGTGTCGTGGAGAATGCGTCGGCTACTCGTACTCGTGCTCGTGCGCTATGTTCGTTGTTGTTGTTGCTGTTCTCACATTAACTCGCATAATCAAGTCCGTGGTCACAGGACAGGCTCCAGTCACTCTGGCTGAGGAATACCCCAGAGAAAAACACAAATAAACCAAAAGTGGTGCACGCATATATCATAGCTGGCGCAATTCATGCCTCCGCCAGAAAAATATAAAAAGTGAAATCGGGAGTCTGCCTAAAATGTGCCAGGTCCATACTGGTACATACGTTTCACTACTCGCGCCTGAAAAAATCGACTAAACCGCTTGCCACCCCGAAAACACTACCACGTATTTGTTACATGTTGTACCTACCTATCATTACGCATACGCACGTCAGACTCAAGTCAAATGGAAAAAACAAAGAAAAAAAAGAAAACAAAACAAAATATGCCGAAAAAAGAAGGGAAAGGAAAAGAAAAGAAAAGAAAAGAAAAGAAAAGAAAAGAAAAGAAAAGAAAAGAAAAGAAAAGAAAAGAAAAGAAAAGAAAAGAAACGAAAAGAAAAGAAGCGGAAGCAAGGAAAGGAAAAGAAAAAACACCATACTAGCAGACCCTAGGAACTGATTAAAGACGGCATTGGGCTCATGTAGAGGGTATCAAGTGCATCAATGGCACTGGGGGGAGAACGCAACAAGGCGAAGAAGTCAGGGCGGCCTTACGCTAACTTGTGAGGGCCATTAGAAGGCCCACGAAATTCAAGACGATGATGTCCAGACCCAGACTTCAGTCTTTAGGGCAGGACGCCCCCCCTACCCCCCCCCCCCCCCCTTCCCTCGTTTCATAGACCAAGACACCAGGACACAGCTCGTGTATCATTTCAATTCCACCACACCGTCATAGCAGCAGCAGCAGCAGCAGCAGCAGCGGCGCGGTGTGAGGCCGCCGTGATCTAAGTGTCGGGCGCCGGGCGTGCTCGGAGCGGAGCGCTACTTCGCGGTGGCAGCGTACGCTGAGCGCAGCAGCAACAGCAGCAGCACACGACCAGAAGAAAGTCAAGCCGGGGTCCCAAAATTGGAAAAGCAAAAAATTAAGCTCTTGCTATTGCCGGTGCTGGTGCTGGTGCTGGTGCTGCTTGTCTTTGTTGCTGAAGCGGATGCTGCCGCTAGCTGCCGCTTGCTGCCGCTAGCTATGCTGCTGCTGACTGTGGTGGGATAGCGGCGGTGGCGCTGCGGTGAACCCTGCCGCCTTCGCCGTTGCTTGGCTGCCGTCGCTACCCGTACCTGTGCGCTGCTTTTTAGCTCTTTTTTTGTGCTTCTATCCACATTGCTTTTTTGAGTTGTTGCTGCATATCCCCACTTCCCCTCTCAATTTGGAAGGCGTCGCCTGCAAGATTTTGTTACTTGCAACGCAAACACACCAAAATCATGAGGGGAAGGGAATTCAAGTTTTTTAGCGGAAGGAAAGTACTTTTCCGAACACCATTTCGCAATCACACTAATATACATATATAAACAATTTCACATGTACAAGGTTCGCCTTCGGAGGCGGGGTGACGAAAGGCTGATGATTTTCATCTAGTGGCTGATTCTATTAATACGATAGCCCCCACCCCAAAACTAGCGATTTTCTTTAACCAACGTGTCGTCGCCTCTACACATGAGCTCAGCTATGGAAAAAATCAATCTTCACATATGGCTTCTTGTTTGCAACAAGGACTGTCGAACGACGACGTCGAGGGGCAAGGGACACCGCATTTCAGTAGATACGGCCGGCAGCTGGTTTCAACACCGGCGATTTCGTTAAGCAACGGTGGGGGGAGCTACCGTGGAACGACTCTAATAATATAATTCACTGACAAGAGCGTAGTTCAAAAACTGCCTGTACAATAATAGAGTATTCATCGGCTTGGGAGATGTTTTCGGTTTACCAGTAATGAATGGCGGTATACCTTGGTAGACGATGGATGCAGCAGCAACGCGTGTGCGTGCGGAGGTCGTAGTATAGGAGTCCCAATAGGCTCCGCGCGGTCACGGCCGGACGGTACCGTGGGGATCGGAGAGGCGGCAGGAGCAGGGGTCGCGGCGGTCGACAGGGCCGGCCGCGGCCGTGGGATTCGCGGCGGGGTGTTGACAGTCCCGGCAGATGATCGAGGGGCCCTGCCGGGCCCGAATCCGTAATCTACAGCAGGGGTGCATCACCGGTTGCTGTCGCTGTCCGTCGGCGCGTCGTCGCCGACGGAGGGGCTAGAGTGTCGAGCAAGGCAGAGACGGACACGGTCGAACGGGTGGTCGCGGCGGAGTCCGTCTCTTGTGTAGAACTCCTTGATGGAGGAATCGGCTGTGCGAAGGTCGTCGCTGCAGCCAGGGCTTCTGCGGAGCCCGTGCCACCCTCGATGGGTATGGCAAAAACCGAAGCGAAAACGGTTTCAGCGGCAGGCAGTCGTCGTGCCCGAGTGGTTCAGGCAATGGATTGGAAACCCATTGTGATTTTACGCACAGGTTCGGTCCTGCCGACGACGCCATTTTCCGGCAGTTCTGCCTATTGAGCAGGTCTTCGGTGAGTACTCACTTTCTTTGCCGTAGTAGAGAAGCAGCTTTATTATCTCCACAGAACCTCGAAATAGCAACTGAGAACCGAGGCGCATGCCTCGCCTCGGTTTCATTTCCTGAATACCCCGAATAAATAACGCCAACCTATCATACGAAAACGGCTAATTACGTATCAAATCAGAAAATTGTAGGCCTTTCTAGGCCGTATCTTAACATAAGGGTAGCGCACGGGTCGCCCATGGGCCGCTCATCAGTCACTTATTATGTTGCGGATAGTAGTAGCCCATGGGTCACCCGTCGGTCACCCGGTACTACCCCATCGACTGCCCACGGATCAGCCATGAATCGCCCAGGCGTCACCCGTGGGTCACCCACGAGCTTACGGTACTAGCCCATGACTCTCAGTTTATGGTATGATATTAGCCCATAGGTCGCCCATAGGTCACCCGTGGATCACCCGTGGATCATCCACGAAACTTCTGGTAGAAGCCTTTCGATCGCCTATGGGTCGGTCACCCGTGGTTCCCCATGAATTAGTGGTGCTAGCACATGGGTCGCCCACGGGCAGCCATTGATCACCGGTAAGTTTCTCTGAGTTTAGGGCAGCCATGGGTCAACCATGACTTAGTGATATTAGCCTATGTGTCGCCCATGGGTTACCCGTGGGTCACCCATGACTTTATGTTACTAGTAGCCCATGGGTCACCCACGAGTTTATGGTAGCAACCCATGGGTCGTCCATGTGTCACCCATGACATTACTGGAAGTAGTATCCCATTGGTCACCCATGCGTGACCCATGACCTTATGGTACTATTATAGTTCAAGGGTTGCCCACAGGTCTGCCATGGGTCGCCCATGGGTCATCCGTGGGTTACCCGTGAGTTTATCGCCCATGGCTCGCCCATGGGTTGCCCATGGATCGCCCATGAGTTCCATGATAACTCATGGATCGCCCGAGGTAGATCGTCCATGATTTGGTGGTACTAGCCCATGGGTGGCCCATGGGTGGCCCATGGGTCGTCCGTGAGTTCCATGATAGCATCCCACGGGTCGCCCAAGGTGGGTCGCCCATGATTTAGTGGTACTGGCCCGTGAGTCACCCGTGGGCCACCCGTGGGTCATTGTCGATTACATAGCACTACCCACTGAGCTACTTAGTCACTACATAACCAACAAAATATATGTTTCGAGTTCGTAAATTGATTCTCACCCGGCTTTTCTTGACAGGGATTTCCGAAGCTTCTTACCCCTCGCCACGTACTAGTGCCTAGAAATACTATAACTTTCTGGCCTTTTTTTCGTCGCGGCCACGATCCGAGGGTTACCAATCGCCGAAAATCGAGGTGTCTTTCAGTGCGCTGTAGAACGTTGTCGTAAGGTCCTCGGTTGCCGGCACCGTCTCAAGTGTCCTGCACCACCGTCTAATTATTGACGTGTTGCACCCAGGTGCGGTGCTCGCGTTCTGGACGTCTTCCTAGACGCAAGCACCGCACCTTGGTGCAACACGTCCACCATTATACGGTGGTGCAGGTAGGAAGGCACTTGAGATAGTGCTGGCAACCGAGGACCTTACGGCAACGTTCTACAGCGCAGTGAAAGACACCTCGATTTTAGGCGATTGGTAACCCATTGATGATACCGGGATTCGAACCCACGCACATCAGGCTCAGAAGCGGACAGCTATCCACTAGACCGCTGAGTCACTGTGACTAAGTAGCTCAGTGGGTAGTTCTATATAGCCAACAAAATATGTGTTGTCGAGTTCGTAAGCTGATTCTCGCCGCCCCGATGAACAACTAAGATATGCCGTGGGTTCGAAGCCCACCGACTTCATAATATATATAACTATTCTAACGACGTCAGCTGTGAGTTCGACGAATATTTGTTATTTTCGAGTGTGCGCGCTGAAGACATCATTGATATTTATGATAGTGTATTCCTAGACACTAGCTAGTCCGTGGGGAGGAGAAAGCCCCGAAGATCCGTGTTACGAAGTGGGTGAGAATCAGTTCACGAACTGAAAAACATATAATTTGTTGGACAAATATTGTGTTGGTTATTATAGTACTACCCACTGAGCTACTTGGTCACCATTGAGCTACTTCAGTGACTAAGTAGCTTAGTGGGTAGTGCTGTATAACCAACAGTTACCCATGACTTTGTGGTACTAGCCTAACGGTCGCCCATGGGTCACTCGTGGGTCACCCATGAGTTTATGATACTAGCCCATGGGTCGTTCATAGGCAACACGTGGGTCACCCATAAGTTCACGGTACTGACCCATGTGTCGCCCACGAGTTCCATGGTGTGTAGCCCATAGGTCGCCCGTTGGTATAACCAACAGTCACCTATGACTTTTTGGTACTAGCCGATCGGTCGCCCATGGATCACTCGTGGTTCACCCATGAGTTTATGATACTAGCCCATGGGTTGCTCAGGGGTCACACGTGAGTCACCCATGAGTTCACGGTACTAGCCCATGTGTCGCCCATAAATTCCATGGTATGTAGCCCATGGGTCGCCCGTGGGTCATACTTGCGTCACCCGTGAGATTACGGTACTACCCTATGGGCCACCCATGGTTCACCCGTGGATCACGCCCATGGTTTTATTGTAGTAGCGCATGGGCCGCCCATGTACCACTCATGAGTTCATGATCGCAGCCCATGTGTCACCCATGGGTCACCCGTGGGTCACCCGTGAGTTCATGGTACTAACCCGGGGGTCACCCATGGGCGACCCATGATTGATGCATGGTTTTGAGTGTTGGCCCATGGGTCGCACATGGGTCTCCCATGGAACGCCCATGGATCATCGACGGTTCTTAGTGCTGGCTCATGCGTCTCCCATGGGTAGCCCGTGGCAGTGTACCCCATGGAATTCCCAGAAAGAAAAAAGATGTACATCACAACTTAGAATTTGTTTTAAGTAACATGAATGAAAAGGAAGAGGAAAAAAGTCACTCTTTTCCTTTTGGTGTCACCGAGATGGCCAAACAGCGATACAACTACATCGAGAGAAATGCGCGCGAAAAATAAGGGAGAGCTACGAGTACAAAAATAAGGGAGAGCTAGGAGTACAACCTAGGGACGGTTATGAACATGTGTACATACCAACAATCTAACGTTCGGTGACACCGATACACCAGATCAGCAGGCGGACGGACACAGCGATAATTCGACCCTGTGAGGTCGTTGGGGCCCCCGTATGAGTGGTGGCGCATCCATCCAACATTGACGCTCCGAGGTCAAATTTTCAAGCTTACCGCGAACAAACTCCCAACCCCGTCTACTCTCGAGGGCACCTTGTTGAATAATCCTCTAATTGTGCGCTCCATGGCTCGAAGGGTCGGAAACACAGACAGGTGACCGTCTGGGTTGTTGTTGTGGTTCGCCTGTTGGCTGTTTATCGGGCGTGTGTGCGGCTGTATTGCCTGCATTGCCTGTATTGCCGTGTTAGAGATCGGCTCTTTGCCTTTCGTTTTCCGTCTCTTGTATGTTTAGACAGGCCCTTCATAAAGGACTTGAGTGATACCTTAATGTTGAGACATCCCAAGCTGGGGTGCAGCATGTTCTGAGAATTTTCTGAGGTCCTAACATGAGGAGTTCAACATCAACATCAACACCATCCATCATCACCCGAAACGTGACGTCAAACACATTCGTTCGCACAGCAGCTCGATCAATACTTCTATGCGCAGCTAGTGCTAAAACAAACATACTGAGTACTCGTAATATTGTCTTACTATTAATGGTCACACTAACCGGCATTTTCTCTTTTGGGGAGGTTAACCGGTAACAGGTAAAGAGGTGACAAACATAATATGGCCCCAAAAAAAACAAAACCCTGCCGTGGGATGCCATTTTTTTTTCCCGGTAGCTGGTACACGCGATCATATCGGCAGGCGACGAATGTTAACGTTCGATGTTTTCGTGGCTTGTCCCTCCGAACAACGTAATTGTTTGTTTTTTGCGAACACACGTCCACCTCGCAACAAGCCTTGTTGATGGACCTATTATACGCGTTAATGGCTCCGTCACACGTTCTCTCTCGAGCTGGGGAGGTATACTACGTGCGTTCCACTCGTGCCAACGGCGCCTGGGCTCCAAGTATTGAATGCGCTTCCCCTTCAGATTCCAGTGCGCCAAATTATACCAGGTAGTACGCTGAAGAAGGGACGGCTTGATTGGGTTGGTTGCTACGGTTGCTGTCTGTATTACATACTCTTCTCAGCTACGGCAGCGTTTGTCATTGCACATATGCTTCACGTACACAGCCAAAATCACGGCGGTATGTCGCGAAACAAATATATCACAAGTACCAACAACGCAGCTTGCAAGATGAGTATTGACCCTAAATTCGTCGAACTCACAGCTGACGTCCTTGAAATGTTTTTATAAAACATAACTGTGGCTGTTTTGCCTGGCGAAGCAATCTGCAACAGACAGCAACGACGACACTCCCCCGAACCAAGCTGTCCCTCTTTCAGCGCACAAGATAATAAAGTAGAAACAGTACGTAAACGCATGGTATACCTACTATTAATAATAGTGCTAATAGGGTTAAACCTACATCGTGTGAGGCTCCTCATCTGTCCTCAGCTCGTGAACTATCTATCGATCTACCTATCTGTCTATCTGTCTATCTATCCATCTATCTATCTATCTATCTATCTATACCTTACCTAACAACCGACGCTGAGAATGAATCAAGCGGCAGCATTATTTGCAATGCCATGGTATAACTATCTAGTTAAAAGTAAGTGCACACCAAATGTTGTCAAGCACATGCTGTTCCACCGATGTTAGGTAGCTTCTTCGCCTAATTGATATAATTGAGGAATGCTAACTAAGTGAGAAATATTATGACCACATAGTGATATTTCCGACCCTATCGTAACACGGGCCACTCGTTGCTCGGAGCCCGGGCACCGCTGGAACCATAACGAAAAGCGAAAAATGCCCTTACCCCCCCCCCCCCCAGCTTCAGAGAGGACGTGCTCATGGACGAAATAACTCATGTGATAATGTGTATTGCCTTGTTATCTCCCTATCCATCTCGGCAACCGGTGGCAGTCTCGACCCACTCGCGTGACCATCCAACCTAAAATTAAGCACTTAAGCAGTATACTGGGGAAAAGCACGGCAAAGCGTATCGTTGGCGCTGCGTTACAGTACTACCAGGTACTGTTTATAGACGGAACCCCACGCACGCATCGCAGCATCCCTGTGATTCCTTTCTTCGATTACGCAAGCTGGTAGTGATTCTCAGGCCGAGGAATCGCCCGCAATAGCGATGAGAGCCGGGAGGGACAACCGAGAGCGTAGACTAGGGCGATGAAACAGGAAACGCCAGCAGGCCTGTACAGCCTGATCGAGCCCGATGCTCGTTTAGAGCCTTGCCAAACGTGCCCTATCGGCAGCAAAACAACTTGCAGATCATAGGCCGATTAGGCTGTTACCAGCGGGTGGAGTAAGAACGAATGCCATTATCTGCGGCACATTTGTGACGGCATCTAGACGTTTGGGTGGAGGTAGTGTTGGATGGACTCGAGGCTGATGGGACTTTCGTTGAGGTTTCCGAAATTGCTGGTGTTGGTCTTGTCGGGGCTCCCGACTTTGCTGACGACTGACGGCTGTCATGATGATGTCGACACGCGGGGTATTGACGGCAATCATGACATACGACTTGTGCATGCGAGGTAGTATTGTAGGAGGCACGGCGCGGACGATAGCTTTGAGGTGAAATCGTACAGGGAGCTTAGCTTACTGGTTGGATAACGCTGTTGTTCCCGCGATCTACCTAGCAATGCAACGTCCAACAGGCTGGTAGCGGCTATTGCGTGCTAGCACGGCTCCTGTGTGTGATCAAAGCCCGACGATAGACATTCGGTCTCGGGCGATATATTTCAACAAAACTTACGCTAAGAAACGCTTAACCCCTTTGGAACTCCATCTACGTTTCGGGTCCGAACTGCTTGGAATAACTGCTGCAGCATCTTTTTTGCAGTGGAAACAGTTACCCTTCCCATCACTGAGTCGGAATATGTAGCCATGACCGACGGGGCGAAGGAAGCCCTCTGCGCAATGTGTTAGGTGTTGCCTGGGGATAGGTGTTAGATATCGCCGAGTTTTGGTGTGTTTTGCGGGGAGCGAGAGTGCCTGCCCCTAACGTGGCCGTCATAAATCCATCGGGCTCGTCCGACTCCAAGCACGTCAACAACGCAAGATACCACTTCCTGCTCGAGTTTGAAAATAAAGGGGACATATCGGGTATCAAGTATTTCCTCACAGAAGACCCATTCTGCGAACGTGTCTCCGCACAGAAAACCAACCTGCGGACGTTCCCTCGAGAGCTCGTATTGGTAGCGATGGGTTTAAAAAATGCCACGTTTTTCTTTAACGAGTACAAGTGTTCCCCGTGCGGGCAGGCGTTTGCTCCTATGTTCGTTGACACGTGCTAGATGACATAGCGTCAGGCGAGGCCTTCGTCATCGTCATAGGTTGTCTCACCGAAAAACGTCGCAGTAAACGGCAGCAGATACCGGCAGGTTTTTTCGCCGGAGTATCACGGAGATTTGTAGACGAAGAATGTTGCATATGGGACATTTTTTATTGCAACAAGGAAAATTGTCGTGGGAATGTTTCTAGAGTAACTCCACGGCCTAGCACCGTTTGCTTGCACGTTGTTGTGGTTGGCGACCGTTACCCCGGATGATGTAACCCACCCGATAACCCCTCCCCCCTTCCGTTCGTCGATGTGCATAACTACTTCTGGGTCCATCTAGCATTGCATATTCATTTTAATATCATGCTCACAGCATGCTTCAAAGTATACGGTGGTGTGCTTGTTGTTGCGCTGTTTCTCCAAGTCTGCAAGTGGTTGTTGTGAACTTGCTCGTCCTACGCCCATTGGCTCTATTCGAACACCATGTACTTGATACCGCCACCTAGAGCTGCGAACGCTCGCATATCCACAGGTATGTTTGCTCTATCTGTGGCAAAGGACGCAGAGGAATGCCCCCCCCCCCCCGCTCTCCCCTCTGCAAAGAACGGGCCGTCCCTTTGTTCAGGTTCAGCTGTGAGCTACGAAGGTTTCGGAGTTTAAAGCTGCGGGTCACTACAGTAAAAAGCAAGTGTTTTTTTTATTCGGCGTGACTCGAACAATGGTAGTACCTTCGATTTCGGCGAACTAATCGACTCAGAGTTTCCATACGAAGATGCTTGTTGTGGTGATAGTCACGCACACATGCGATGCAACGGGCGGAGCACAAGATGCCACAGCCTGCTGTACGTAGTTTTGATGTGAGCATTTTGATGTGAGCATTTAGTCTCTTTTGTACTAAATGTGCGACACGAGTTAGAGCGCCAGCTAGCGCTCCCACTTTTGGCGTTTCGCCGCCCATCTACCGTTTTCATTCGCCCTTGCTTTGTTCTTCCCCCCCGCCCCTTCGCACATGGCCATTTCACCGCCTACTACCCATGCATCGCCTCCCACACTCATTCAGATGCCTCGAAACAAAATGTGGAGCAGCCATTAGGGACTGGTGAACACATCCTGCAGACGTGCAAGGCGGGTAGCACGGTACCCAGGACGAGGTGGGAGCAGCCAGGGAGGAATTGACAACTCTTGAGCTGGAAGAGGACACATAGCCAGGGCGGGCGTTTCGCCGGTCTTGAAATGGAATTGACAGCTCTGGTGGCTTTCATGGCAAGTGCACATAGCCTTGGCGAGCATTGCGCCCAACGGAGGGGGGCGGGGATCTCCGGTAGTCATGATACCCATTTTAAGCGGAAGGGTGACTCTGGTGTATGCGCAAGTACAAGGCCGGCGAGCGAGTAGTCCTATAGCGTGCATGACACCCCAAGGATAGCTCTGGCAGACGCGTTATTTTTTCGGAGGAGGAGAGATTGCTGCTTGTATCCTTTTAGAACCGCACCGAATTTTGTTTGGAACAAATTTCTAGGAATCTGTTGGAGGTAATTTTTGTTATTCTAGAAGGGTAGGCCCTAGCACCTCATGGTGGGGTGCATGCTGGCCGTGAGAGGGGGACGAAGTACCCGTGAGGGCACCGCACCCCACGGAGGAAAACCTATTCCTATCCCGATAGAGATTCCCTATCCCGACAGAGATGGACGGGTAGGCGTGGGCTGCAGGTATATGAACAGAGGCCTCCACTCGGCCTGCTACGTCACCTACGAACCCGATGAACTCAGGTGTCAGGCAGAGGACGCGCTTATTTTCTTCCACCCCCTCCCCGTCCCTCCCCTCCCCCCCTTCTTCCCTCTCCCCCCCCCCCCTCCCCTTCCCCCCTCTCATCTCTCCCGTCGAGAGTGTCGTGTGGCTGTCCTTTCTGGCCACCTAGGAGCTGGGGGGGATGACCCGACGATATGGCGGAATCCGACGCCAAGCATTTGGACATCAGTCCGTTTTGATGCTGTAACGGCGTATCTTGGTGCGTGATCTGACACGGGGGAAAGTAGAGCGGCGCACTACACTTAATCGGACTCGGTTTGAGATTAAGGCCAGCGCGGTAGGCGCGACTGAGATTCAACACGTTTTTTGCGTTTCGTGCGTCAAGGAGGTAGCCGGTGCGACCAGCGCAACCGAGATGGATCCCAACTTTTGTTTAACTTGATTTGAGACAGCGCGTCAGACAAAATCTATCTTCGGTTTAGTTGGATATAGAGTTAGGGCAAGGCCAGGGGATCCGTCACGGCCGAGCCTAATCCTGTGTTTAGTTTGACTTCACATAGGTTGAGGGTGGGGCCAGTGCGTCCATCGCGGCCGAAGTTGATCCCGTTTTGTTTTTATCGTTGCGAGGATGGGGGTAAGACCAGCGCGTTCGCCGCGGCCGAGCCTTATCCTGTGTTTTGTTAGCCCTGACTTAGTTTGAGGGTCAGGGTAGGACCAGCGCGTCGACCGCGGCGGAGCTTGATTCCGATTATGTTTTACTCGATGCAAGGATGGGGGCGAGGCCAGCACGCCTGCCGCGGCCGAGCTTGATCCTGTGTTCTGATTGGTGTGACGTAGTGAGGCTAAGACTGACGCCAGCGGGTCCTCCGCGGCCGAGCCTGATCCTATGTTTTGTTGGGTTTGACTTGGTTTGGGAGTGAGCGGCTTGGTTTGAGGGCAAGGGCGATGCCAGCGCATCCATCCGCTGCGGTCGAGCGTGGGCCCGTGCTTGTTTTACGCTGTTTTGAGGATGAGGTTGACGCCAGCGCGCAGGCGAGCTTAGCCCGTGTCTTGTTTGCCTAGGTTTGAGCGAGGGGCGGGGGCGGCAGCGCGTTCGTCGAGGCAGAGCTTGATCGCGTGCTTTTGTTAAACTTGGCATGGGTCGGCGGTCAACGTGTGGGGGCCATCGCGTCAGGCGCGAGAAGTTTGATGTGGTTTGTGTGCAGAGTAGGTGTGGTGAGCATCCAGGAATGTTCTCGTTGAAGGGGGCAAGCTGTTTGACACGTGAGGGAGTAGTGCGGCGCATTTGGCGTGCTGTGGAGGGTTATTCATGAAACGGAAAAAAACAGGAAAACGCGGCTAGGTTTTCTCCTCTTTCTAGGTTAGGGTAGAATAGCTCGGGTCCACCGTGTGAATTATCGCGTGGCTGGCCTTTGTTCGGCTAACTGGCCGGGGGGGGGGGCTGCCGAGAATGTGAGTAAACCAATGTATGTAGGCTTACCGGTTAGGGCGTGGCAATTTGGGTGAGGGGATGAAGGCAAACCAACCACGGGGGAGTACGCCTTTCTGCTTATATGCGTGGAACAAGCGTCCACCTCTCTGGTGGGGCACTTGTTCGTTTCCGGCCTATTGCGTCTGTCTTTAGCAGACGAGCACCTACTAAGTCGAGGAG
Organism: Undaria pinnatifida; assembly: GCA_012845835.1. Classification (NCBI taxonomy): domain Eukaryota; class Phaeophyceae; order Laminariales; family Alariaceae; genus Undaria; species Undaria pinnatifida. The sequence goes on from JABAKD010000016.1 coordinate 14,054,654, forward strand.
ATACTGTAGATTGGCCTAGGTCGTTGTACGTACTCGGTGAGCATGGGCGTGATGATATTGGAAACAGTACTCAGTACTCAGGTAGGTGTGGCACGGGGTCTGGGTGAGGTGTTTTGGTCCCGAGTGGAAACGACGATAACACATTGGGTGTCATTTGATGTTTTTGGCACGAGAGTGACCTTCACTTTGCATGATGCACGCACCGCGCACATTCATAACGGAAGTAGTGAGGTCAGCCAACGGAGAGCAATTGGGTCCAAAAGGGCGATGCAGGCTAGGGGCTACACTGCACATCTTGCCATACACGGTATTAATCGTGGGATGTTCGCCCACAGAAAACGTTACTCTTAGGCAGAAGTGCACCTGTCAACCAATCAAAGCGGCAGTAGGTGAACAACGCATGTATTACATTAGTTACGGAAATAATGAAAAATAAATACAAAGTGAGTTGAATGTGACGCTCAACCTATTGCGTCATGAAGCGGCTGGCCAAACCATGACTATGCAGATGCCTGCAGCTCTTAGCAATACGGGGATCATAGTGGAACTTGGCCAACAACGTGACTCCGTCGGCGTCATGCACGCGTTGACGACCATAGAAGATCTCGTTCAAAAGCTGAAAAAGTTAGGGCGTTAGCACCGCTATTTTGTGGGTAGATTTGCCCAATATTCCTCCTCATCGCCCAAAACAATAAGTCACGATGTCACGATCGGACAAAACTCACTCATCACATTGATCACGGTTTGCAACGCTCCGCTATTTTGTGGGTGGATTTGCCCAATATTCCTCCTCGTCGCCCAAAACAGGAAGTCACGATGTCAAGATCGGACAACACTCACTCATCACATTGATCACGCTTTGCAACGCTTGACATAACGTTGTTTCATCTTCTCTCGTTTGACACGTCTGCGCAAGGTTTCACATATGACAATAAACCCATGCATTTAGAGAAAAAAACCGAGCTCCACGTTTCAGCCCGTCCTGATAATAATCACACAAAAAATCGCAAGTTCTGGGCAAAACGTGCTAAACAACAAAAAATATATAATAGCAAGCATACAACGTCAGGACCTAGGCCTATACCAACGACACAACGCCGCCCTTACGCGTAAAGTCAGTGCAAGGCACGCCCTATGCGGTCGCATTTCGTACGCCAAATGAAAAGAGGCGAAGCAAGAACGTTATCGAGATATATAATCACCCCACCCCCCCAGCATGAAAACAGCAAACGATGAACCGATTTTATCCTCCACAGCTAATTTGACCTACAACTTCCACGGCAAAATAATATTAAAACAGCACATTACTACACCGAATATCAGAAGTAGAACGCCACGCTATTCGCCGGCATCACAGACACGTACCAGATACCCTGTTTCACTACGTAAGTTCGGTGCAACGATCTTATTGATCACCGAATAATATCCCACCACGACTACGCGCCAAGGGTGATGCTCAATTATGGCCAACGACGGTAAGAAAATCGCCATTTTCTAAAAAATGACATTTTCTTGTAAAAAATATGACAATTTTCTTACTGTTGTATTTCAATACAGGCTCAATGCTCTCGACACCGCGCGGGCCCAGCGCGTCACGACCGACGTTTTCAATAGCCGCATGTTTTCGTTCGTCCTTTCGAATCGCGCGTGCACATCAACGCCAAAAAAAACCATGGGCGCGCAGAGCCTATCACGGTTTGCTTAATCCTGTTGAATCGCATGTGCATGTCAGTGCAAAACAGTAAGTACCCCGGTGCAAAACAGCGCAAACACGTCAACGCAGAACAGCGTAAGTACGTCAATGCAAGGCAGCACTGCGCACAGCAAAAAAAACAGCGTATGTCTTACGCGTCATTGCACAATCACACGAATACGCAAAAGCTGATTTCAGACGTAGAACACCGTTCCCTTTGCCAGCAAATGCACAAATGATAAAAAGAAAGGGTGTCGGCCATCTGGTCGCCGCTCTCTAGAACAGGAGACAGCGGAGTCATTTTATTTCGTAAGTTCTTCCTCAACGAGTGCCTCCACAAAACACCAAGAGCGCTCAACACAACAAAACACAGCAAAACAGAAAGGAAACTTGGCCCCGGCGGGGTCGACCCGAGCCGAGGCAAAAAAAACAACAAACAAAAGTTGGTGTGGTCGCTGAGGATGTGTACAGTCCAGCCTTGTGCCTTGAGCGTATGCCAACGTAAGCCCTGGGGCTGAGCGTTGCTCGTAGGTCAATCACTCTTCCGGAGTGGGTTCTGTGGGTAGAAGTGCATTGGGGAATCGAGGAGGCGTGCGGGGAGGGTGCGATCGGTATAAATAAGCAAAAGCTGTCCGTTTGCAAGCAACAAGCCGTTGCTGTTACAAAATATCAGGTAGACCGACACTCTCCCCTTGGCAGGCTATGCATCTTTTCGTAAATTGCTGCACGGTATTAATAGCTTGGCTTTCCAGTCCTTGGTTGTGCAAGTTGATTCCTCGAGCGCTCAATTACCCCACGTGCATGAAAACAGAAATAAAAAAAAAAACACATTTCCACGTGGAGTTGAGCCATACCGCTAAACGCGAAAATGCTCACCACAACTACAACAATCGATCGACCTACACCTCAACCGCTTCAGCGGAATGCTACTTCTACTTCAGGCAACCAACTAAAACGGGGACAAAACACACAAAGCAGACCTTAACCCCTTTAGATCTGCATCGACGAATTCAGGAAGAATGTTCTTGGAATGATAACTTTCGCAGTTTAAAGGTGTAAAGACACAGACACGGCCACGGCCACGGACGCAGAAGGGTACAGTAACGGCCAGGTCAAACACGCGGCTCTTGAAGAAAACCGCCACAACCAAGACAAAAAAGTTAGCACAGCTGTCGCTATCCATAACTGTCGTCAACTTGCGTGCTTTCGTGGTCGATGGTCAGCGGTCGTAATAGCCACCTCGAACGGAGTCCTTCTTTTTTGGCAGTGTGCAACATTAGAAACTCGCTTTCGCTCATAAAACCTAACTGGTACACCGGTACCTAATACTCGTAAAGGGCTGAAAAGAGGACACATGCCAAGGAGAGCGCAGGCAAGGCCAGCCACACGCAGCTTGTCCAATGCAATGCGGGGGTCTTACCGTTGTTGGTGTTGCCCATGATGCTGTTCACAATGCTCATCGGGTAGTACATCACGGCGCCAAACAGCGATGAGACAGTCGAGCCGATGGCGTTGGTCGTGTTTCCCACAATAGACTGGAGACGTCAAGCACAACACGACAGAGTCAGAGACGCACGAAACAAAAAACAACAGCGCATCGGGTTATCGTCGAGGATTAAACAAGCAACAGCACGGCGGCTTTGTAGAGTCGATAACACGCACAAGACAAAAAAAGACAATAGCACAACGGGTCAGAGTCGAGGAGACGCATAGACGCATACGGCAAAAAGAAACAACAGCACGACGGGTTAGGGTCAAGAACATGCACGACACAAGTAACACCACAACGGCTTGTTAAACTGCACCGTCGCGTCCGAGACAAAGACTCGGAATGAGAGCCGGGCCAACAGGCAAACATGAGGGTAGTAATAGAACTGTCAGTATCTGGGAAAAAAAATAGCAGTGACCACGTGTCAAGCAAAAATCAGAAGCTGACAATGGGAAAGATGAACACTATTCTCCTACTCGAGTTAACCCTTTGGGACTTGGTTATATCTTGATTACAGTATACAGCAGTCTTGATTATTGATACAGACTACAAAGGGACGAGCGAGACCCAATCAAGCGTCTAGCATAAGTTTGAGGCAATCCGAGTATCGTCATGCCTGACGAATACCTAACAGATACATAGATTTCTGCGTTGCAGTTCGAGCACACATCTCTTACACCACTGGCAGCTCGGATTGCTTCATGTAGACGACGCTGGTATCGTCAGCTTTTCTTGTCAATTTTTGAGTTTGAAATCCCAACGAGTTTACTCTTGTACTATCGCAAAAACAAAACACAAATCCTAAGCGGTTTGTCCCCTAAACGTCCTCAAAACGAGAGGACAGGCTCCCGTCTATGCCGTATATATAGGATGTCCTGCTCTGCACGACTTGTGCCATCGTCGTCGCGCAAACATGATGCCAAAACGCGATGCACACTTGCTTTTCACTGCTGTGCAATTGACACGCACTCAAAGGTTTGCGAATTAACAGATGTCTATTAATTGCTACAATCTATCTGCGGGGATAAGTAAACGGAACGCCGTAGATCAGATCAGTTCATGTGTGGGAGACAAAGCGACCCAAACGAAATGACTGCAATCACTGTAACTGGAGGGGGGGGGGAGGGGCTATCAAATATGCGACCCCGGATCTGAGTTACGAAAAGAGAGGAAGCAGGAGAAGAGTGCGACGACATTAGATGGGGCGGAAAACACATACAAAAAGGTTGTACCTTGACACCGTCGACCACATCACCGGCAGTGCACTTGGCGGAGTGGACAACGTTGCCCGTGGTGGAGGTGACGTGAATCACGGCACTTCCAGTGGTGCTTGTCACGTTGTTAACGGCGTCCCCCGCCATGGCCGTGGCGCCGTTGTAGGTGTCACAAACAGCGCCAAACACCTGAAGCATACATACCAGGTACAATGGTAGCAAGTTGGAAATAGTTTTAGGTATGCTTAGCGCGGCTGTAGGTGTGCCGGGCAGCGCTAAACGTCTAAATATGCATATACCAGTAGCATTTTTTTTACTAATCGTTTTTAGCACGCTTGTAGCGTCCTCCGCCATAATAGCCGTAGCGCCGTCGTAGGTGTACAAAACAGCGTCAAGCACCTCAAGTACACACACGGTTTTTACCATAAGTCACGTCCACGGTGAACAATCAGTCATTCAAGACACGTTCACGATGAACAAAGCCTTCGACTCGGTACTGGTCCGACTTCGACGGCAGCTGAGACCATGAGAAACTGCAACCCGCCTTCGAGGGCACATACTCGAACTCCGCCAAAGTCTGTTCATCATCTCCTATAAACGCCGGTGGAGCGTACATCGGTAAGGGCGTCCTATCCCGACAAAAGCAACTTACAACGACCCATGCTAAGGCATATGAAACCGATACACGTGCTGGATCAAGGTCTAATGGACATGACTAGATTGCATAAGATCTACGAAGCGTGGCACAGCTCATCGAAATAATGTCTTCGTAAAGCTGGCCGTAGTGAAGACCGTAAAGACATGATGTCGTCGACAGACAGGCGACGGGAGGGCGACGGGAGGGCGACGGGGGGTGGGGGGATCCTGTAAAAAAGGGCCGATGGCCGGGGGGGGGGGGCAGGGAACAGGGGATTCCACCAACAGCAACCAAAACGAATGGTTGACTGACCTGATTCCACACGTTTCCGACCGTGTCGTTCGCAGAGCCGCACGCCTTGCCGACGCCGTCGCCCACGTCGCAAGCCACTCCCTAGCGTACAAACAAGGATGCGCGTATTATGGTACGTCGGGGGGTCAAACGTTGGTCGGGGCGGGATATTCACGTGTCACGGGGAACATGCTGTTGTTGTTGTCGTCGTTGTCGACATACTGGATCTGATTAGTACCTGTGCGTAGCTGCCAGCAGGGACGCTTCCAAGTGCTGCAGTAGAATAGGTGTCTGAGTTGTTTTAGTTGTTGCTGTTCTCTTATTAATTCGCATAATCAAGTCCGTGGTCACAGGATAGGCTCCAGTCACTCTGAAATGGAGGAATACCCCAGGGGAAAAACGAAAAAAAAACAAAAGTGGTACACGCCGATATCAAAGCTGACGCAATTCATGCCTCCGGCAGAAAAATACAGAAAAGTGAATTCGGGAGTAAGCCTACGATGTGCCAGGTCCTGGTATGTGTGGGTGATACGACAGCTGCAGTTCAACAGAGTAGGACCTGATGCTAGTTAAAGCACGGCATCTTCACGTCTTCACTTCATGTCACATAAGCTAACCTTTTCATGATGCCAACAATGACTCTCGTCCTGTGTCAATGCGGTAGAGCTGCTTGGTAGAGATAGACGTCGCAACTATGGAAAGATAGACAAACCACGTCGCAATCGAAGGGAAGGCATACGAAGAGCTACGCAAGGCGTCCGACCTCGAGCTCGGTACTCGCGGACACCACGGTAGATACTTTACACAAAGAGATGCGGCGCAACCTGAGATAATGCGGTGGGACCTACCAGGTAAAGCAACAAGCTTCAACACATGCAGAGAGTCTGCAAAAACGTAAACGTCCGACGTTATTGTCGGCGTCGTTGTTGTTGTCATCGTTGTTCTCGCTTTCAGTCACGGCTATAGTGTAGTCCGTGGTCACAGGACAAGCTCCATCTTGGAGTACAAAAACACCTTAGGAAACATTAAACAAAACAATACACACAACTGAAGCAAACCGTACGCCTCACACACATAAGGGTTAGGGTTACAACCACCAGAAAAGCCCAATTACAATGCGGGGTTCTGGTACCGCTTTTCCTTACTCCTTTACGGGAAACTTGGTGAAACACACGGGTCATTACCTGGGTTCATATCATCGACCGATAAAGTTAGTTGTCCACCGAAACTCCGAAACAAAAGAGGAGCCTAACTCGAAATACAGCAGAGCGCTTTCTTCTGTCTGAGGTTAATTTCAGTCAACGTACAAATGTCTCACGATCAATTGAAACGCGACATGCCGCGGACACATTCATACCCCCCATGACTGCGGTATTTCCACTTGTAACCAGGAAATCTAAAACCGGCAAGCAAAGTCGACCATAAAGTTGGATTTGTTCCAACCCTTTGTTATCGAAGAAGTGAGCTTTTCCAGTGGACCCGTACCCACAAAAAAACGCAAAATATCTCCAAAGTAAACAATGCTAAGATTAATATTGTGGCGGGACCTTATAGTCTATACGAGTACTCGTAACAAAAAAATGTTGGAGAATCATAGGGTCGTGAACCTATATACTCGTAGTATATTTTATATAGCCATCAGGCAACAATTCCCTCTCTCCAAACACCTATAAGAGGGACATGAACACCTCGAAAATATCCCCGTGCGGTGCTATACGACTGTCCGGTGCGGGCGTCTCTAATGATAGGTACCATAACATTGATCATTACCGAGTACGAAGAAGTGAAGTCAATATCTAACCAACAACTGCAAACATTGTGTAGATACGCTACACAAATAATGCGGTGTAACTTGAGCCAAAAGCGGCCAATTGCGGTGCAAACTTGGGCCAGATGCGGTGCAATCTGAGCCAATGAGTTTCAACACAGGTAGGTAATGTTATAAAGCGAAATATCTAACAGGCGGCACCTCCACGAGCTCTTGTCACTAAAACACTCTAGACGGGACCGACGGAATTGACGGCTTTCTGTGCTGAGACAATGCCTTCGATTGTGTCGTCTGTCATGGCACGCACCACTGAGTCCGCGAAAGGCAGAACTAAAACCAAGAAATGTACTCGTAAGTATCTAGTAGATACGTTACAAAATTAATGCGGCGCAATGAGGCTAAACGCGGTCAACCTGAGCCAAACGCCACGGCAACCTGACTACCGGATACTACAAATACGACGATGTGCCGTAGCTACACCGTACTAAGTACCTGGTATGGGCGAAGGGCTAGGAGTGCGAGTGGGGGCCAAGCTGTCGGAAGTTCCCCGCTGCACTCCAAGGGAAGGGGGACGACCTACTGCAGAATTTCCTAGGCTATGAGGCCGTGTCAAATCGGGGTCATGGTCTCGGGGAGCCTAGCCCTAATCACGCGCTTCCTCAATGCGGCCAAGGGAACGAAAGACAACCCACGCCAAGCATATCACTGCCGTGCTTGAATATCACTCGCAGCACATGCCTCTTGCGTACCATTGCGTTGTTCGGCTCGAACACTCGCTTGGCGATTGCATGGGCCTGGGAACTGCTATATCGTGACATTTGGAGTTACCACCGTCTTCGAGCGCGTGCAGGGTACAGGATACTGAGAACCAGAGGGAAAGTGAGTGCCGGCACTTTAATCCTACAACAACAACAAGGGCCGGATCCAGAGGTGAGTGATAGGGACGCCACTCTTAGGTCGTCCACAAAACAAATGCGGTGCAACCTGAGCCAATGAGTTTTTAACACATGTAGAAAATCTGTCACAGCAAAGTATCTGACAGGCGGCACCCTCAACACGCGCTCTTCTCACCACAACACTCTGGACGGGGCCAAGGGCATTGACGGCTTTCTTGACGGACACAATGCCCTCGATCGTTTCGTCCTTTTTAGCGTCCACCACTTCGTCCGCGAACGTCAGAGCTTCGCAAATCTTCTTGTCGAGCACTGTCACCGACTTTTGTTCCGCCTGCGGTTGACGCCAGCGGTGGCGCAAAATGCAAACCAGAGTCGTTTTCTTCAACATACATCGTTTCTTGCCACCACACAAACGTAGCTACTGCTGCTGTGCTCGCCAAGTTGCGGTAAGAACAAAACATATTATAGCTGGATTTCCATCACACATACTAGAACGTATGAGCAGCTACTGCTGCGTGACGAAGATTAGGCAACCAACAACCCCGAATTTCCACGTCACGACGCCGGTTCAGTAGTAAGCCGCGTAACTTATGAGGTCGATATCGTGAGTTCGAATCCCGCAAGGGAATTTTTCTTACAAAAACTTGCCAGGCCGAACGTGCGAGAGCGCGAGTTGGCGAAATTGAAGAGCCAGCCATAAAACGTAGAATCAATCATGGAGTCGTATCTCGTGAACTACTTCGAATGAGAACTTGAAACTTGGAAGCACTGAACCTGCCTGGTACATCAGTGCATCTGCAAAAAAATGAGTATGTAAAAACTTATGACACAATTATAATTCAAACTCGACGAGATATCGACACAAAAAAAAAAAAAACACCAAACAGTTTACACTAAATTCGGTAATAAGAATCTTCGTTATCGACTGGGGTGAAAGTGGGTGTAGACATCACTGACGGCATAACGAAAAGATCGACAACAGTTTTATTGCCCAATTCGTCGATCGTCACGAGATATAGCCAAAACGAGATTCCATACTTAATCCAAGTGTAGCGAGAATAACGGTGTTTATCGCGATGTAGAGCTCAATTTTGCGATTTTCGGCCTGGAACGTCAACACCGTATTCGCGACGACCGTGCGAAATAATGTCTTGCAGTTTTTTTTTGTTTTACCATATGAGTTTCAGTCGCATGTCTATTTTGGTTGTTGTTGCAAGTTCGGTCACATCTCTCTCGAAAACAGACAGCCCGGCAAGACACGTCTTGGTTCATGCATGAACAATGCCGCGTCAATTATTCACGTCCAACTGCGTAAAATCGGGTGGTGCGTGGCGGATCTCCTGTTTTGACACGGTCTTGGCTGACCCAGCTCGTATTCGCGATAAAAACGAAGGCGCGTACCGGGGGAGGGAATGGATGACACCTTTGACATTGGCTCGTCCAGAATATCGCTGAGGGTAAAAACCTCTTACGAGATGAGTTGGCAAGTAGAAGTGATAATGAGAAAAGGGTACTCGTAGCTACTCATATGTTGACGATTTTTTGGCAACTAAAGAGACTGGCCCGGCGATGCTTTTGTCGTTTGACGTGCGACGGACTACGTTGAAGACAGGTTCTGTCAACCGTTTGCAGGCCACTCGACTGTGGACTTCGTTCCGTCCTTTCTCGAACTGCCTTCACATGGTCGTGCGGTTATTGAAGCGAAATCGCACCACAAGGCATCCTTGCCACGTACGTCAAATGGCAATGGATTCGACAGCAGATACCTGCTTCAGGTATGTGCATTGTGTTGCATTATTTGCTCCCGAGAGGTGTGCTTCGGCATCAGAGTTATAGCAGATTGCCGTGTAACCACGTACTACATCAGGGCGAAGCTGTAATAAGGTGAAACCACACAACAACAACAACAACAACAACAACAACAACAACAACGACAACGATGACGACGACAACAACCTGCGGGGATATGGCGTAAGCGCTCGAACGTCCACGGCATAAAACATACCCTCACCTCTTCAGGGCTGGGCTTGAGAGGAGTCATATTGATGATAGACTCCGTCACGGACTCTACCACAGGTGCCATACTGGAGAGGACGGGGAGGCCGGCCAGAGTTATGTACACGCTCTGCAGGGTGGGAGGAAAAAAATGGTGGGCGACAGACGCCGCGGAGACAGGGATGGAGCTTCGATAAGCAATTAGGGCTCGCAGAGACTAACACTTGAAGTATTGGACAAGTCTAGAGTACGTAATAGTATTCTGCTTGCCATCCGACAATCAACCATAACATGGGTAATGTAGTACTTATAGTGTGGGAGTTGTGAAATTCAAGCAAAAAATCTATGCAGCTGTAATTAATTGAAGACATTTAATAATTTCCACCTTTGAGGGAGACGAAACTTACGGCATACGGTCGCAGTCTTATCCGTTCTGACTCTACATGAGTGCGGTATGAGCGCGACGGCCACAAAAAAAGCAACCTCCCATCATAGAGCGATACCTTCCATCAACAAGTCACACCCGCAGTACCTTCGGGGGGACCGGCATTTAGCAAGGACATCCACCTCACGTCACCTCAAGAGCGATTCATTTGAACCAAAAACACGTTCAACGCCTCCGGTGAGTCGCCATGTCTCAATACACGTGACCTCGCATTTTGAGCAAGAAAAAACGCTTCCAATATCCCCGTTTTTCGTCGTCATACCACAGTCCACGTGACCTCCAAAACGAACCAATTGAGCTCAAAACAATACCTCTAACACCACGGTTAAATAATCATACAAGTACCTCAATACGCGTTACCTCAAGAACAGAGCTTTAGAAACCAAAACACGCGCATCCCCTTTCGCGTCGTCATATCGAACGTACCTCAATGCACGTGATCACAAAAGCGAAAAATTGGAACCAAACACAACACGTCCGGCATCTCCTTGGAGTCGCCATACCTCAATACACGCGACCTCGCATTTGAACCAAGAACTACACATCCAACAATTTGATTCATCATACCTAATACAGGTAATCTCGCATTTTGCAAAACAACACACCCGACCTTCTATTTTTTATCATCATACCTTGGCGCCTTCATAGTACGTGGCCGTCCTAAGAAGCTCAGGGCGCGTCCCTTTCAGCTTGCGGATGGTCGACTCCACCGCGTCCCCGCTCACGTGCTGCTCGGGCTCCGCAGGGCTAGCCGGATGCCTCTCCGACACAAAAGGAGTAGCCACTGCCGCCGCGGCCGTCTCCGGCATAGCAACCTCCGTCCCTTTCCGCGAACCCCTCCTCTCCGCAGGGCTCTGAGAGCGCTTGTTTTGCTCGGTGTTTCGCAGGGGCGAGGCAGGCATCGTCGCCGTTTCGAGGGGCTTCTCAGGGGACGTAGGGTCGCGCGGGGGAAGGAGGGGGGGGAAAGAAACGGCCGATTGTTCTTGAGGGGGGGGGGTAACCACGACCGGACTGGTAACTGCGGCTACGGGGGGCGTGACGGCACACGCGTCTGAAAGCAGAGCTTCCATGGTGGGGGGGACGTCCGGAGGGCTGATCGGGTCAGCGGTTGGCTGGCTCGGGGTGGGCCGGGCGGGGGGGGACGCGGCGGTTGGTACCGCAGGGAAACCGGCAGCGCCCTCGAACGGTTGGGCGTGTGCGCCGATTCGTGGCAACGTCGTGGGGGGCTTGTTGCCAGGCGGTAGACGCGAGGAAGGGCTGCGGCTGCCACGGCGGGTCTTCCTTGGGGGGGGTCCCGGCATAATGACGCTTGTGGTACGCTTCAGCTGTGGACGCGAGAAGTCCGGTGCGGTGCCGGTGGGTGGAGCAGGAGGGTGTGCAGGGTGTTGGCCGGGAAGGCTCTGCTACCAGATTTCTCCTTCTGAGCGTAGCCCCAGAGACTGGACGAAGCGCGCATGTAAGTACGTTTTTCATGTCATCCACAAGCGGGCTACGTACCAAAAACAGCGGATCACGAGACTCGTGCACAACGCAATCGGAGACGTCAAATTACGTGTAGGGTGTCGTAAACGCACATACACTAGCTAGAACCGAGCTTGTGAGGGCGTTTACTGCTTTCAGACGCCTTCTACAGCTCAAAGTTTTTCTGCTTCTTCTACTCTGACTGGTTGACGCCAGACATCATGTCAACACAGCAACTATACGAACGCGGTCGAGTTACCAGCTTCGACATTTGAGAACGTCGAGAAGGGTATTACAACAGTTTGAGGTAGGTCATAGCGGGGGTCAACGTTGTGTTACAGCAGCATGTCGATGTTGGCTTAAATGGCGTGATTTCATAGTGGGCGTCGATGTTGGGTCATAGAAGCATGGCGTTGGCGACACTGCGCTGGGAGTGTATTTATGGCGGTTGCGCTGGGAGTGCGTTGGCGGAACTACGCATCGGTACGTTGGTCGGACTGCGCTCGCGATGTGCATAGAACTACGTTGGGGTGTGCCGGTGGGACCACGTTCGCAATGTGTTGGTGGGACTGCGCCTGTGAGGCAATAATTAGGATTTGCCTTGGCACAATACCATTGCAATGCGGCAACGACGAGGGAACGAAGTGACCGGGGCCGTTTTTTGCCTTGCAAGGCGAAAACCAAGGCGAAAACCCTCCTCATAGAAGGGTGCGTACAGGCTGCCATCATCGAACTAGGTCGACTGTTCGTTCGTCTGTCTGCTTTGTACCGCTGTCTGCCCGCGGCCTACATTTCTGATTGCGAGAGCTGTACAAGGCCGAAGGCCGACTTCCACAAACTCGGGGGCTCACATGAGCAGACGAGTTAGGGCTAATCTGTGGTTCATGTTTTGTTGCGCGCCTTTTCGAGTTGGCTTCGGTCACCGGGTTGCTGTGCCCTGGCGGCCGTGTACTGGGACTGTTGTTTTTTGTTGATTTATTTTCTTCGAATGCACACGGCCTGCTGAATGTACGCGACGTTCGTGCCTCATTCGTATCTCTCTAGTAGTAATGACACAAGAACGAGGGAGCGAAGCGACCGAGGCCGCTGCTTGTCTTGCAAGGCAAAACAGCCAGGCTCTTCATTAAGGGGTGCTTACAGGCTTCCATGTTTTTATTGTAAATGTATCTGTTGTGTACCGCTGTTGGTCGGCAGCTAGATCATTGATTGCGAGAGCTGGACATGGTCGATTTCCAAAAACTCGTGGCCTACAGGAACGGACGAGTCTATGCTAACTCGTGAGACTTGTTTCACCGCAATCCATTTGAAGTTGGCCGTGGTCGCCGGGCAGTTGTGGTTCCGGTGGGCGTGCGGCGGGACTTCGTTTACTTTCGCGTTTTCTTTGTTTGCTTTTTTCTTCGAATGCGCACAGCCTACCGTTGTTGTTGTTCTCACATTAACTCGCATAATCAAGTCCGTGGTCACAGGACAGGCTCCAGTCACTCTGGAGCTGAGGAATACCCCAGGGAAAAACACAAACAACCCAAGGTGGTACACGCATATATCACAGCTGACGCAATTCATACCTCCACCAGGAACATATAAAAGTGAAATCGGGAGTCAGTCTACGATGTGCCAGGTCCATACCGGTGCATACGTCTCATTACTCACGCCTGTACTGTATGTACGAGGCACTCTTGCCTCATTTACCACTCTACTAGTTCAGGGGTATCGAGGGTACCGAGGGCTGAAAATATTAATTAGTTGCCTTTCCTTAGCAGACGATACTCGAAACAGAGCGGGAATCCGTGGGTACAACAGGGGCGGGGCTGTCAGACCTGCAACAAACACGCGTGCTTACTGCAAGCGCACCATGGGGCTGCGCTGGGCGCTGGGAATGTGTTGGTGGGACTGCGGTCACAGCAGCGTTGTGGTGATGAGACTAGGCCCCGAGCGGGTGGATATCATACGTACGCTGCGCTAGTGTGACTGCGCTCGGAGTGAGTTGATGGGATTGGTAGAACGCGGGATTTCATATTAAACTGCAAGTTTCTAACCCAATATGCAGGAGTTTACGCTCAGCGACCTTCCCGATAACCGGTGGTCACATATGCCGTCTCTTCCTCCTCCTAGTTAGTGATTGGTAGCTCCACACACGTGAAACGTATCATACGCGAGCGTTATTTCGAGACGTATCATACTAAAAAATACAGCCGGAACCCCCAATCCAACGATAAACGTTAAGCCGGAGCTCCAGGCAACTCTATCTCATGCGTCAACGGCGACCCGTACCGCTTCAAGATGCGTCGTTTTGGCGAAAGGTGTAGGCTACACAAGGGACAAGAACACGCACAAACACGCCTCCGAGACGTCGACGCCCATCGTTGCTTTCGAAACGGCCACGGAGTTCATACTTCTTGGGCGCAGGTTGCCGCCAATAACCCTTTCACAACCGCACCCACGCTTTTCGGTACAAACCACTTGAAATTAGAGTAGGTTAATTTTCGCAGCAGCAGAAAGGGTAAGATTGATCGTGTTTGCGATCGATGCCGCTAGTCCGACGCGAAGCACGCCGACACATTCGAAGCCCTGGTACCCTATTAAGGTAGTAGTCCTCTGGGATACTGGTAAAAGGTTAAACAATCACACCCCCGACTTAAGCCGTACAACAGTCCACCCTCTGGAACGTTTCGAAAGGGATCATCAGTGCTCAATGGTCGCGCGACTAAGGCAAGCCACCCAATGAGTCCCCCTCCCCCCCCTCCCCCGCTGGAAGGGTGAGATACTTTTCGAATAAGCAGTACCGGTCATTACTGGCAGGAGTCTCGAGCCGTCATGGTTTTCTGTGTCGGACGTAGAACTTCCTCCTTGGTGCATGCATCAGTGCTTGGAAGAAAATACGTCGGTTGATAGCGATCTTGCCTCTTGACGGACTACCGTCAATGAACTCCACATATTGAAATTAGTACCTGGTATGAGTCCAAAGAAGCCCAAGGGCGGACCAGAACTAGACCGTCAACCGATATATGTAGTCTACACTTCGACGTATGTCCATTTGCTTGGAAGCGGGTGTTATTGGGTATCTCGTCGGGTTAGATCTGGACTTCGCCATGGACCCGCGCATTCCAATACAAGTATTAATAAGAAAGAGCATTCCACTAGCAAAAAAAGACATTTTTTCCCTGCTGACCCCTTGCCGCTCAAACTGTACAAGTAGCGTGTCTGTACCTCCTTAAAACCCTCTCTGTTGGAGACATTTCTCGTGCACGGTGAAACACAACTCAGCAATCTTCGTGCACATAAATACAATAGAACCTTGCGGAAAATAAAACACGCCTTGACAATATTGAAAATTGGATCCCTGACGACCACAGTCCTACGATATCAAACGGTACAAGATCGGAAGCTCTCCTTCCTTGCTCTCCGAGGAGACCAAGAAAAAATGCAAAACACACTATACAAGTTCCCTGTGGCATACCCAACCAAACTCCTGGCTGTACCTCCAGCGCGGACTTTTGGGAGAGGCACTTACTGTAATATTCTCCGGCCGATATCGGAATCAGCGCCCAAGTTCAAAAGTAGTGACCAGATAGAACGACTTCAAAAGCGACAAGCGAGATCTTATCAACCTCCCAAGAAGAGTGTGTGCAGTAGTATGTACAAGTATCATCACGCTGCGCGCGGGTCGTTCGTCTCCCGACATGGCAAATCGGAAAGATCCCCTTATCCCAGTACCAGTAACTTGGGCTGCGCCGCGTGGCCGATGCTGAAATCGTCCGTGGTTTTCGGCACTTCAGCCCCCAAGAGGCTAACCCCTTAGCTAACCTCTTGGGGACTTCAGAGTGGATAACTCACGAATAAAGCTGGCGATTACAAAATGCATCGATCAGACATACAATGCGACCCGGGTGGCTAGGTTATGGGGTGACGAGTTTTATGTCGGACTCCTAGGTAGGGAGTTGCACGACACGAGCGTAGCATCACCTACCGTAGGTTGTGCGTTCACATTATCATGAGACCGCATCTCTCCTTTGATTTGTCGATGTACATGAGCCTCAGCGGTCAGTGTTAATCGTTAACATGCGTGAATATGAAGTGCTTGGTAGTAGGCAAAGCCCAACAATTATAAGAGGGCTCTGTTGTGATGCATGTGATGCAACACTGTTGGATAATACATATAGGAACAACCAATCCATGGCCGCGAAACAAAAGCCAACAAAAATCGAAACACTATCCACCTTCGTCGGGCGAACCGAAGCCAAACATCACGTTCTACACTTGTATCTTGTGGTCCCACTGCTGTACTCATCGACACAGGAAGCAGTATGAGAGGGAACAGCAAGGTATCGTTCGAGGCGCGTGAAGAGGTGCCCTATTTTTTTTTTTAAACAATTCGACTTTTCAGCTTCTAGACAAGTCGTGGTCACAGGTGTCGTCCCTTCTCCCCCCGGTTCTTGCCTTCACTTTTATCGCGCATAGGGTTCAGTAATCCCACAGCTCGTCGATTTATTCATCGAGTGTTGCTATTAATAACTCACGCTTTCGCGCTTTCCGCATGCCAATTTGTTATAAGGCTAAGTTAGGTAAGCAATTAGTTAACCTTTTGCAAGTGGTCAAACGGACTAATATCCCACTAATATCTTTAAAAAATGGCGTCGTCGGTAGGACCATGGGTTTTGGGGTCGCGGGTTCGATTTCCACCATCCACAATAAATAATAAACTTTTACGACTTTCCCCATGTCGATCTTGGAAAATACTCTCCCCGGTATCCCCAGGAAATGAAACCGCTTGGATATTGACAGGTCCGCCCGTATGTCCGGCCCACCTGCTATCCCGCCGTTTCAGGGGGGGAGAGTGTTATAAGACTTAGTTTGGGTAAGCAATTGGTTAACCTTTTGCAAGTGGTCAAACGGACTAATACCCCACTAATACCTTAACAAATTTTTGTGCGCAAGAAAAAGTCCCTACGAATTTTGATGAGTCTGGACTCGGGGGGACTCGAACTCACAAAACTGGCCTATACCAGGCTCGAGGATAACCTCATATGCCACCGGGGCGATCTATGGGACGTACTGACCAGAAACAACAAGGTATCGTTCGTGAGCCGTCAAGAGATACCCTATGATGTTGTTGCAAGTATAGTCTATACTGACAAGCAGTTTACGACGCAAGAAAAAGTACTGTTCAATAAAATGTCGTTCGGGGTCCTTAAAGAGCCCGGGCCTGCCCTCTTGCCTCGTCTGGGCAGACGGGAAAAATAATGCGGCTCTCCACTGTTCGTTGCTGCTAATACCGTGTAGCTCAACTACTACTCTGATACGTGCCACGTGGAGAGCACCAGGCAAAAGGCGAAACCATGACTGTTCTGCCGGCTGTCTCATAAGATCTTTGCACTACCTAATATTGATGATTCAGAGTTATCGCCCTTTCGTACATAGACCTACTGCTGCTGTAGTCGTCGTGTGCGTTTTTCGGGGTCCACGATTCAGCAGTCAAGATCTCCTAGGGGCGTTTCCGAGGGTTGGTCTGCGAGTCTCAAGTCCCAACTATTAATAGGACTCTCGAGGGAAGATATCATCGTTGACTGTGTTGTTAGCAACTCTCTTTTGCGCGCAAAACGTGCTGGTAGGGCGTAAGGCCAAGCGGCGTCTCGGTAGTTTCGTCGCGATCGCTCTTGCAAGGCATCGACATTGGTTTCGTCGTCATGGCTCATACCAGGTACCTCTCACGTCGGGTGCATACAATACCGCCCGTACGATACCTGGTATAACGTGCAAGTGCGTACAAACCCCATGCCTCACGAAGCCAAGTATCGGTTCCATGCTCAACGCTAACCAGCTTTCATGCACGATACCTACTGCCAATAGTGGCGCTGTAGGCTTTCTCGGTATTAATAATATGAAAAACAGCGTATATGTTTCCGGCAGCGGATATTTTGGATATTTCGGTATTTCGACGTTTATATTTCCGCATGGCGAATATATTCCAGCAAATGGATGCATGCCACTGACGCATGCCTCATCTACCCCCGGCACGATTTGCGGTATAGTATGCCATCTTGCTGATGGAGTACATCAGCGCATCATGTACAGGGTGAATCGCGAATATCATGCATGCCGTTTGGCTGTTTGGACTACCTGACTCTCTTGGGTACATGTGTGCAGCAACAAGGCAGGAAGGCAGCAGCATCTCCCTCGCAAATAGTCCGACTCCATCATGTCAAAATATTTAGGATTTCGAGAGGCCAATCGTGCTCGCACGTGGAGGGGATGCGACAGTTAAAATGCGCACGGCAGCCGACGGTCAGAGGGTGTACGGTGCAGGGAAGGATGACAAACGACGGCAGCATTGCCATGGACGAACCACGAACCACGTCCTACCGTGCGAGACAGGCTCGTATCATGAGTTCGTACTGCTGCCGGTCTAAAGCCATGGAGCACGTGGGAGATCAGAGTGCGGACGTTTTCGAACTGGTTTTCGACGAGTGCAGAAATTTGGGACCAATCTCCGAAAACGAAGCCCCCCTTGATTTGGAATCATGTGAACATGTGCCGCAGATCGCAGATAAGGCCAGAATCATCATGCCGGGAGCTTCTGGACAAACAGGATGGGTCTCAAGGTATGAGCACGTCCTGTTTACAACGTCTACGTACAGGGAGGGGCAGTGCGGGCACAGTGCCGGTATACATGGGGTTGCGTCGACTCAAGACTCAAGACACGCTCGACATGCGATCGATCATCCATTGTCCATTTGGAGCATCGTTCGTTGAAATCCTCAAAAACGGCCGCGATGGGAAAACGCGAACCACGCTTTGCACAAAACATGTGAATAACAGCCCTCAATGCGAGTGCTTCTCTGTTCATACCACCTGGGGTAGCTCTCAAAGCAAGCCCGGCGCTCGATGTGCACGGCTCTCCTCCTCCCCCATCCGCAAAACGAACGTTTTCTGGTATCCTATGCAGGGGGTCAAACTTGCGTTACGTGGGTTCTCTAAAAAAATCAAACGACTCTACTTTTGAAAACATGGACGGCCTCGGGCCTCAAGCACGTCAACGGCAAGACCAAGAAGGCTTGCTGGACAAGAGACTCACCTGTGCACTTTGCTGATGGAGGTTTTTGATGAGCTTGGAGTAGCAAGAACGCACGGCAATGGCTTCGTCAACCTTTCCAACTTCCAACCTTCACCCTCTTTGCGCTTGCGCCGCACCCGAGGCAATGAAAACTCACGCATCGCTGATTGGTTGAGGCAAGCGCGTCACATTGAACCAGCAAATGAAAAGTCTTCATTAGTTATATAGTATTGGAAGGCTATACAATTCAGGAAAAGCGGGGAGAACTCGAGTTGCCGATTTTTCAAGTTTTTGTGCCTGCTCACGCACCTCCTTCTTCTTTGCGGGCTGCTGTGGTTTGGCTAAAGAGCTCTTCGGTGTTGACTTGGGCCGTGCTAAGGACAAGGACCACCCGGCAGGAGACTCTGTGGGCCTATCATAGCACGCACTCGATCTCCGTTCGCCTGCTAGTTGTCGTGAAAAGGGTCTCGAAAGATGTGTGGTATTGTGGCCCTTCTTCTGGCTGAGCACGATGGCCACGCCAACCAAGAGCTGTTCGACTCTCTCACCGCCCTTCAACACAGAGGACAAGGTCAGAACCTCCCAACCAGGCGTAGTATACCCATCCCTAGGGTTGGGTCAACCCCAAAGACAGGTAGCCGATGAGGACAGATAGCCTCTATGTCTGAGCCAACGTGGAAATTCAAATTTTGGAGCTATAGCCCAAAGCCATGCTTCTATCGTGCATACGTGACGTGTTGAACAAAGGGTTACCAGACGCCGACAGCTTATAGCGGACGTGGCTATGATCTCCCCTGTTGGTGACGAGCACATGTCCTCCTCGGCGCACTAGGGACAAGTTGCTCGAGACGGGTATGGTCGGCGTTGTGGTGGTGTTGTGGTGGTGTACTCGTGATTTCTTGTTTCTTGTGGGTAACTTGCCGGGTTGGAGGGTCGTTATTATGGTATCATACCTGGTAGACGATTTACCGGCGTACCTGGTAGGTCGTAGCAGCACGCCGTACACGGCGGTATGATAAGAACGATATGACATGTTACTGCTGTTACCGTTAGACCATACACGTACGTACATGACCACAGAGCTCGTTTCTGCTCTATCTAGGAGGCATCGACACGGACACTGGTTGTGCTGGATGGAGAGGAGCGGACATATCAGTTGAATGTGAAGAGCGCAGTTGAATGTGAAGAGCGCAGTTGAATGTGAAGAGCGCAGTTGAATGTGAAGAGCGCACACATAAAAACAACGGATTAGACTAAACTGTATGATGCACTTGTGCGCCTTCGTATCGTGCGTTTTTAGGCGGGAAAGTGTAGTATTTCCCTGAAGAATTTTGGTTTCATTTGGTTTTTCGGATCTTCCTAGGGCTCCAGCACCTTGTGTGACCAGACTTTATTAAAAGATGTTTGACAAGAGTTAATGTGAGACAACAATGATACTGGTCGTACATACTAATAGTAAGTACCGGGCAGTCTATGAAACGATGTACTTGTACTGTATGGGTACCACGTTTGACCCTTCTACTTGTATCTAAGCTGGTACTAACAATATTAATATTGTATACGTACCACCAGCGTCCCTGTACGTGGCCAACTGGTACGAGGTACATTTCAGTCTATTTTGGTGACGCGTTTGACCCTCCCATTGCACGTGCGAGTAGCGTTTGGTTTTTGATACGTTGATCCGGTACCGCTGTACACCTGGGTGCCTGCCTACAACTGGTACGAACCCGTTTCTCGTTTCGTTGCTCAACATTTAAACTTTCCTTCAGACGGTGCTGGTATCGTCATGTGCGACACGGAAGCCCGTCGGCTATTTTTTTCTTGTTTTTGATGAAAAAACGAGTTTTGATAATCAACTAAAATAAAGCCATTTCTTATACAGTCGGATTCCGCCAGTCGATAACGGCCCTTTTCGACTGGACTTTTTTTCGACTGGATTCTTCTGGTCCTTCTTCTAATCGTCAGTCTCGTCTATTTTATATTTTTTGTGCTCTTCCTAGAGGCGGTTGGTGTGAGGGAGTACTGCTGTACAGGCGAAATGGGTTGGCAGCTCTGTGCTTCGCGCTTCTTCTGGTCCTTCTTCTAATCGGCAGTCTCGTCTATTTTATATTTTTTGTGCTCTTCCTAGAGGCGGTTGGTGTGAGGGAGTACTGCTGTACAGGCGAAATGGGTTGGCAGCTCTGTGCTTCGCGCTTCTTCGTCCCAGCGAGTTGGTGGCTTTGGGCTTAGCCGAAAGCCGCCAAAGCTACGTTCGTGGAGTTGCACTCAGCCGAGAGCCGCCAAAGCTACAGCAGGCGCAGCCGTTGTTGGCAGCGTGGGATCGAGACCGCGCGCTGCTGCCATAGTGTGATGTTGTTGTTGTTGTTGTTGTTGTTGTTCTTACATTAACTCGCGTAATCAAGTCCGTGGTCACAGGAGAGGCTCCAGTCACTCTAGAGCTGAGGAATACCCCAGGGAAAACACACACACAACCCAAGGTGGTACACGCATATATCACAGCTGACGCAATTCATGCCTCCACCAGGAACATATAAAAGTGAAATCGGGAGTCAGTCTACGATGTGCCAGGTCCATGCCGGTGCATACGTCTCATTACTCACGCCTGGAGAAACCAACTATTCCGATTGCCACCCAATGAAGACTACCACGCATATATTACACGTAGTATCTATCACTACGCATACGCACGACAGGCGTAAGTCAATTGGAGAAAAGAAACAAAGAAAAGAAAAGAAGATAAAGGAAAGGAAAGGAAAGAGAAGAAAACGAAACAAAACGAAAAAGGCGAGAAAAGAGAAGAAAAAGACAAGCGAAGCAAAAAAAGACAAGACAAGAAGAGGAAGCAAGGCAAGGATAAAAGAAGATAAAAAAGAAAAAAGAAAAGGAAAAGAAAGAAAAATGTCATACTAGCAGACCCTAGGAACTGGCTAAGGATGGCATTGGGCTAACAGAGGGTATCACGTCCACCATCAATGGCACCTGGGAGAGAACGCAACATGGCGAAGAAGTTTGAGCGGTCTTATGCTATCTTGTGACGGCCATTAGAAGGCCCAAAACTTTCAATACGATGATGGCCAAACCCAGACTTCAGTCTCTTGGGCATGACGTTCCCCCTTCCCCCCGTCCCCCCTTCCTCCCTTTCCCCCTCCCCCCTCCCCCCCTCCCCCCAGTCCCCTCCCCGCCCCCCCCCCTTCCCCCTCCCCCGGCCGCTTAGAGATGCCAACGGTGGATGGCGCTGCCGCAGCCTTTTCGCGTCGCTCTGCAGCTTTGCGTCTCTCCGTTTCATGCCAACTCCGCATGAACAACTTGGCTCCCTCCTCTACTCTTCGAAACCATCTGCCAGCCTTCTGAGCAGCCTTTCGCCATCCTTCGAATTTCATTCCAAAGACCAACATATCCTCCTTCAGATGATCATTTCAGTCTTTCTCTTGCCCCCCTGAGTAGCCCTTACCCCCCACAAACTCACAAACATCACCCTCTGTGGCAGACGCTCCTCCCCCATACGTGCCACGAATCCCGCAAACAAAATCCTCCGTATGCGCACTATCGCCTCAACGCTCTCGGAATCTGTCTGGGCAAGCGCGTCGGCGTACGATAGGGTGTGGTCGTCGCGCTTCCGTTTCCGCCATCCAAGGCATCGGAGGAGCATGAAGCGGTGAACCCGTCGTAGCCTGTCATAGTCAGGCTTCTTCGGGCTCCACGTCATGCAACCGTACAGCAGTGTCTCGACCACCTCAGCTTTCAGTAACCGCACCTTCAACCGTAAACGCACACCCGGGCGATCATAGATCTCCATCTTTTACCGCTGGAAGCACGCCCAGGCCCTCTGAAGACGCCGCGTTATTTCAATGCTAAGGTCTCTGTCTGCGGTGATAGCCCCGCCCAAGTATACAAACTGGATTGTTTGTTTGTATACCGGGCCGGCTGCATTGATCGTGAAGGACACCTTACCTCCGCTTTTGGTTTCCAGGCACATTATCTCTGTTTTTGCCTCGGATACCGTAAGCCCGAACGACGAGCACGCAGTCACGATCACCGTCATCATCCTCTCCAGCCCTTCTGATGATCGCGATACGATGCCCGCATCGTCCGCGCACAGCATACCCCACAATCTCTGCACCCCCTCCCCCTCCTTTCCCCTCCGTCCGTCGACTTTGCCTGTGCGTGAAGTGCCCTTCTTCTCGCCTTCCTTTCGATGGACTTGCACCATGTTGTCCGTGATGGCTGCATCAGCGAGGAAGCGTTTCTCGGCCACACGCAGTACCGCCGTGAAAAACATGTTGAACAGCAGTGCGCGAGCACGCATCCTTGCCTGAGACCTTGCCCCACGTCGAACTTATCTGAGCACTCCCCATCATCCAGCCGCACGCATGCTTGCATACCGTCGTGGAATTGGCGGATGACGGCGAGCATTCTCGGTGGCACGCCAAAACGAGCAAGGACATCCCACAAAAGGCTTCGGTCGACGGAGTCGTATGCTTTGGTGAGGTCGATAAAGCACATGTACAAGGGGTTGTCCTCCTTCCGCGCCAGTTCCTGCAGTCGTCGTACTACGAACATCATGTCAACCGTCGAGCGTTGGGTTCTGAACCCACGCTGTTCCTCCAGCAGAATGTTCTCGCGTTTGCAATAGTCACTCAGGCGACCCGCGATGACTTTGAGAAGTACTTTGCCGGCGTGAGCCACGAGGGAGATGCCACGATAATTGCCACACTCAGTCCAATCTTTCTTTTTGTGGAGCACGTTAATCGTTGCATCTTTCCATTGTTGCGGTACACCACCTCCCCTCCACACAGCGACGATGATATCGTGGAACTTTCCGAGGGTGTTTTCTCCGCCGGCCAAAACCTTCAAGAGCTCGGCCGGGAGACCATCGGGCCCTACCGCCTTTCGGTTCGCCAACGCCCGGATCGCCTCCTCTACTTCGTACCTAGACGGGACATCGTCCAGTGGTCTGCACGGGGGCCACTGCTTAAGCTCGTCCACAATGCTCGGATCAAGGGTCGGCGACTTGGTGTTGAGCAGTTTGTGAAACCACCTCACCCACCGCTCGCGGATGAGGGCATTATCCCGCAGCAATCGACCTTCCTCGTCCTTGATGTACTGCGAGTTGAACGTCCTCTTCCCTTCCACATCCATCCCCTTGAGGTGTTTGTAGAAGCCAAATTGATCACCTTCTCGGATACGCCCTTCGAGTTGGCTAACGTAATCTTCGAAGAACCTCTGAACAGCTTCCGCCCGCGTGCGTTTCAGCTGTTTGATGGTCGCCTTCAAGGCTTGCCGTAGACCACGATCGTTTGGCGCAGAACGGATCCGTTTCCTCGCGTCTTCCCTATCCTGCCATCGTGCATTCAACTCCGCTCTCGTCTCCTCGGTCGCACACCAGCCCCTCGGCACTTGTTTGCGCCGAGTAGGGGGCTCTATGTCGGCGGCATTTGACAGTAGCGTCTCGGTCAGTAATGAGGCCGTGTCATCAACGCTTCCGGCATTAATACCGGGTGTCGGAGAGGCAAGGTTGGCTGCTATCGCATTTTGCAGATTCATCCGTAGATGCGGGTCCGCCATTAATCTTTGTAGATCAATAGCTCGCCGGTTTTTGGTAACTATCTTTGGACGATTTGGTGCGATGCGGCCTAAGAGGCGAATATTTGCTATCACGAGGTTGTGGTCCGACTCGGCGTTCTCCCTGGGTGGAGTCCGCACAGTGACATTACGTACCAATCGTCTATCCACTTGCCGTGTCAGTATGTAGTCAAGTCTGTACTGGGCCTTTCCTCGGTTAGGGCTCTGAAATGTATACGATATACCACGAGCAGGTGTAGCATAGTACGTGTTGAGGAGGGCGAGTTTGTTATCAGTTGCGTGAGTCAATAGTCGCTCTCCGTTGTCGTTCAGCTCATCACGTCCGTATGCACCCAATACCTTTCTGTCGGTCCACTCGATTCCTCTCATGCCTGTACGAGCATTTGCGTCCATCAGGACAAGGAGGTGGTCCCTACTGGGTACCTCCTTGACCACCTCGTCAAGTGAATTCCAAAAGTAATCCTTTTCGCTGGTGCTCTTGTCGAGAGTGGGAGCATAGCCTACAATGAAAGACACACCGTTAGATTTCCCTTTGAGTTGGATGCGAACCTTCATCAGTCTAGCACTGATGCACTCAACCGCGACGTCGCTCTTATCCATCCCTGCCACGATAGACTCTCTAACAGCTAAACCTACCCCGTGGTTCCCCTTCTTTTCGTACTTTCCTCCGTCTGCTCCTGAGCAAAACACAACATACCCTGCCGCCGTGAAAGCACTTTGTCCATTGCGCCTCACCTCCTGCAATCCTATGACATCACAACCTGCGTCTTCGCAAGTCTTCATTATCACCTCGGCGTGGCCTACGCCGTTCGTGCCCTTGGAAGCAAGTGTTCGAACGTTGTACGTACCCACGACGAGTTCCCCTGCTCTCGACCTAGCCCTTGCATCTGTGCGAATTTTGTGAGCAGCCCTTCGAATCCTCCTGCGTCTCCTCCTCTTCTTCCGAGCCTCCGATTTCCTCCATTCCACCCTCCGTTTTTCCCAGACAGAGTATTTCCCCCTCTCCGTCTCCTTCGCCCAGCCCAGTTCTTGCCTAAGTGCCAACGTAAAGGGGGCAGCAGTCCCGACACGCCACGTCCATCTCCTTCCCGACCTTGGTGCTTACTCACGTGGATTCGATCCTCTCTTGTCTGTTCGATACGCGCCCCATGCTTTCCGCGGCGGTGATGCGACACTGTGTCCGCAGGCAAGGCTGCTGCGTTAAAAAAATCCGCAAGATTTTTTTTTGCCTTGTCGCTGGATGTCACCGCCGGCCCGGCCATACCCGAGCGTTAGTTCAGCGCATGAGTAAGGTCGACGCCACACAACCCCTCAGGGGCTCTGGCACGTTTTGGGGAAGCCTCAGGCCCGAGCACCACCCCGGCCGGGGAGCAGCTGAGGGCAGAAAGTATACTAGTTTAGCTTACCCTAACTGGCAAGCCTCCGCCAGGTAAGTATACACGCTGCTGGCGAGCGGAACTAGGAATGCGCCACGCTGCTTGCTGCGAGAAGCAACAGCAGGGATAGCCAAGCTAGCGTCAGCGCCTTGTATGATACTGCAGTGCGGTACCTGGTATGGGTGTGTGGCCGTGTGGCCGTGTGGGTGTGTGTTTGGTGGTGGGATGAGCGATGCGATCGGTTCAAAGAACACGTGTAAAACTTTTTCGACTGAGTTGTTCGACTGGATCCGCCAGTCGGATTTCTCAGTCGACAAAAGTTGAGTCGAAAAATCCCTTTTTCGACTGTGTAAGAAAGCTCGATTTGGGCTTCAGTCGGAAAAGGCCGTTTTCGACTGACAAATCCGACTGTATAAGAAATGGCCCAAGCATAATTATAATCAAGTTTTTTTGGCTTGCTTATTATAAGCATACAAGTAATCAAAGCAACTTTGTCTTGCTTATTTGCTCAAAAAAATCAAATAAGCATGCTAAACTTAGCAACCAAAATTATTCGATGTAATTAAGATTCGAAGTCAAAACCGTCGGTGGGTCGTGATCCCACTTCTCTCTGCGTAACCAGAGTGTTCTCATTGTTGAACTACGACAGCGGAGTGTGTGACAACACGGGCTGATACAGCAGGCCGTTGACAGAGGGAGAGACAGGACAGGATGAGAAGAACTCCCAGAGATGCAAGAAGCACCAGTGCAAAGAAGGGAGAAGTGAGAAGTGAGAGCGGTGGGCGAGCAGTTATCAGTGCTCCCCCAGCTTCGGATAAAAGGAACAATCCAGCGGGGCCTTCCAAAGACCTGCTGCGGGGAATCCGCTAGGCGGTGTATCCGCCGCGGAGGATCCGTCAGCGGAACGTGGAGGGGAAGGCTCCGTGGCGTGTTCTAGACATGACAAATCTCCCGTGTTCCCCAATCGATCCTTCCAGAAACGATGTCTGGAAGAGTGAAGGGGTTTCGACGTTTTCCCTGGGCGTGTTGGTTCGGGGACATGGTATCCACATAATCATGCTTATTTGCTTATTTTGTGCTATAATTTGTGCATCTACTGTTTTGAGTTGCCCCGCCTGTGTCCCCCCCCCGCTCCCTCTTGTTCAAACCCATGCCCCCACGCCCTTCAAACTCCGTCCTCCCCTCACCGGTTATGCGACTTACAGGATACACTTGATAAACTAGTGCATTTCCTTCCACAGCTGTCAGATTTTGTCCCCCTCAAAAACGGGTTTTATAGTTTCCGCGCACAGACTGACTAACATCACCCTGTTGACCCTGATAGCTGCACTGCTGTAGTTCCAAGGGGAGTCGCCGTCCTATATCTTTAATGAGGACACACAACCCGTAATACGCGCGATCGGAGTATCACACACAGCTTGCAAAGATGAGTTTCGACAAAATATTCGATCTCACAGCTGGAGTGTATTTTTATTTTTATAATATTAGTGAAACATAGGTGTATCACGCAGCTTGCAAAGTTGAGTTTCAGCCATTCAATCGTTTGTACTCACAGCTGACGTTTTTCATTTTTTATAAATAGTTAGATTCGTACTTTAGCGTCGCGGCACGGCTGCAAGCCTCCGTCAGCATAACATCAGCATGACACAGGCCGCCCTATTCGTCGTCTTCCATAATATGAATGGGAGACGTGGTACACATCCACAAAAAACAGCTCTAAGAAACGCCGTTGGAGGACTGTGAAACCGTGCGAAGGATGCCCCGCTAAAAACTGGTCGTCTCCGGCAAGAACACCCCCCCCACTGATGGGGGCTGGTGGCGAAGCCCTGACATTAGCGTGTTGGTGTGACTGTACTCCGAGTGGGGGATGCGTGGTTGGTCGGGTTCGGGAAGCATGCCCCTCATGGGTTGCGGTGTCTTTAGTAGTCTCTCCTCAGGCTCGCTGGATAGGCTCGAAGCTTGTGCATTATTTCCCCACGTAGAATACTAAAAGACAGACAAAAAAGGGCTAGGTAAGGTAGGGCACGGCAGTGCAGGGTAATGCAGGGTAGTGCGATGAGGGGCGTCCTGCTTGTCCCATCATCGTCACCTACATTATCGCCCATCTATGATGGCCTTGACGTGAATGTGACATCTAATATCACGTGGTTGCACCTCAACCATGACATGGTTTCACGTCAAATCTATAAACTATCCTTCTACGGAGAGCACTCCACTACATTAGGCCACCCTGAATAGTCGTAGATGCAGATCACCTGGCCACCAAAGGATGTAAACAAAACATCCAGAATTGGAAAGGGAATCGAAGATGCGGCTATTCGAAATGAAACAAACGAAAATGAGGCTATAGATTCCCCCACACCTCGTAATAATGAGGCTAAAATGCCTCATTGCAAGATATACAACCCTATGATGGAGCTCACAACCGTGAGAGCTCGAGAAAGGGTATGTGCCTCGTAGTGTGTTTCTCATTACACGCAAATTGCAGTGTAGCCGCCCCCGAATTTCTCAGTTCACCCAACTTTCTGCGCATACCAGGCACAACAACTAAGTGAGCATGCCATCCGCTAACTACCCCGTCTCCTCTTCGGTAGGCATACACTTGTATTGCCCTTAAACCTACTACCTGTGTACCCGTCAAAAAACAAATGTGCTAACACTTGACTTCAGTACACCACGCTCTCACAAAACTTCTTCCATGGCCTAGAACTATGGAGGCACGAAACACGGTTGATACCACCCAAAACCACGCCACTAGAAGAACTTGGAAATTACTCCAACACACAGGGCAGAACCACTTGACCCTCGCCCTCGTAAAACTAGTGATTCCATCAGTGGTGTGCATGAAATCGTCGCCCGCCATGATGAACTGGGAAAGTGCTCGGGCACGCTGCTCTCCCCAACCCTTGTTTGAACAAGCTCCCAAAGGTTAGTCGTTGGAGGAAAGTCGGTCACTGCACTCTGTTGATCTTCTGGTCGATGTAAATATTGATAGCGAACTCCAGACATTCCACTGAGTCGGGCCTCGCCACCACCTGCACACTGCACACTGCACACTGCACACTGCACACTGTCGTAGAAGTTCTCCCCAAACACCATATCCTCGACGCCGATGGGAGAGCGCATATAACGAGTCAATACCGCGCTTGACAACAAGCCCCACGTGATGCTCAGCACACGAATTCTTGGCACGCGCGTCCCATGAGCCAATGTTTCGTAGGCCGATTGCTACTGGTATACCGCACGAGTGCACACAAGTTCGAAACACGAAAAAAGCTAGCCTGGGCGATTATACTGGTGTATGGATGGAGTACAGTACGAGCATGCCTAACAGGGAGGAGGCGTGGGAGGGCGAATGACATGTACTGGATGCGCAGAAGAGAGAAGACAGACGCGGTGTGGTGAATAATGTAAGACATATTTTTCTTGTATATATGTAAGACATGTTTTTCTTGTAAGTGCTGTCAAATATGTCAGCTGTGGGTTCGACTGGTAAAATGGTGGGTACTCCACTTTGCAAGCTGCATGACGCGTCATGCTTTTTCAAATTGTTTCCAATACTAAAAGAGCTGTGAGTTCGAGCGGATGAGTGGTCGATACTCAACTTTGCAAGCTGTTTTTGCGCAGAATCAGGAAGCAACCTCTCGCTCGCAAATCATCGACAAAGAACACCAAATTCATCGTTTCATAGTGTACTGTAATGCACTCAACGATATGTGTTGCCCTGCTGTTCCTTTTGATCCTCGGTACAAGGCGTGATTCCGCATAAGATAGTCAAAATATCTTATTCCAATCGG
Organism: Undaria pinnatifida; assembly: GCA_012845835.1. Taxonomy (NCBI): domain Eukaryota; class Phaeophyceae; order Laminariales; family Alariaceae; genus Undaria; species Undaria pinnatifida. The sequence continues at coordinate 14,084,350 of JABAKD010000016.1, forward strand.
ATTTCACGCAGTTATGAATAGTCGATTGACCCACACTCAACGTCTCAAACAGCCAGTGCGGCAGGCAGATATTAGGGAATTTGGTGGGACTCATTACGGAAGGGTAAACAGGGGGGGGTATGTACCAGAGTAGTACTCGTAGTGCTTCAGTCAGTACTTTAAGGACGGACTATGCGAGAGGTCATCTCAGTACGGCACAGCGGTGGGCTCTGTCACAGTGTGTTCTAAAATCATAGTAATCCGTAATAGACAAGGTATTAACGTAGATAGAGAGCTCAGCGTCGAGATATACCGACGTCCTCAGAGGGCCTGGGCGTGCTTCCGGCGGTACAAGATGGAAATCTGAGACCGCCTGAGTGTGCGCTTGTGGCTAACATTGCGGATGCTGGAAGCCGAGGTGATCGAGACGGTACTCTACGGATGCGTGACGTGGAGCCCGAACAAGCCTGACTACGACAGGCTACGGCAGGTTCTCCACTTCATGAACCTCCGATGCCTCTGCTGACGGAAACGGAATCGCGACGACCACACCCTCTCGTACGCCAACGCGTCTGCCAAAACAGGCTCCGAGAGCATTGAGGTGACGGTGCGGGAACGGAGGATATTATTCGAGGGATTGGTGGCAAATCTGGGGAAGGAGCGCCTGCCACGGAGAGTGATGTTTGGGGGGCTGATTGAGGTTAAAGGCTATACTCCGGGGGGCAAGAGAACGGTTGGATGGTGTGTCTAGAGGAATACATGACGGAATTTGGCATGAAGGTTGCGTCGAAAGGCTGCACAGAAGGCCGTCAGATAATTTCGACAGGTCGAGGAGGGGGTAGAGGCATTCATGCGGAAAAGGCGTGACGCGGAGAGCTGCAAACCTGCAGAGCGATACTCGAAAGGCCGGGGCGGTGCTACCCGCCGTTGACACCAATACGAGGTGGCTGGGAATGGGGGGTGGAGGGGGAGAGGAGGAGGGGGGGGGGGCGTCCTACCCAAGAGACGAAAGTATGGGTCTAGCGATCATATTCCTGGCGTGTGCGCCTTCCTATGGCCGAACGTGGCTAGCGTAAGGCCGCCCGAACTTCTTCGCCTTGCTGTGTTCTTCACTCAGTACCCTTTATGCACTTGATGCCCTCTATGTGCCCAGCGCCTTTTTCTGTCAGACTCCAGGATCTGCTGTTCTGGTGTTTTTCCCTTCCTTTCCTTCGTTTCTTTTTCTTCTTTTTTTATTGCGTCGGGTCTTTCGTACGTATGTGTGCGTATTGATAGCGTTGGCTCGTTGGTTGGTTGATGTTTTTCGCAACACCCGAGCTCACGTATTCACTTACTGTTACAATGTAATAGTACAACACGGTGTTGCCCTGATTTGTTGCCTCGTATATCTGACGCACATTATACTTTCTGTTTCTTTTGTAGCGTTTTAATACCTGGTAATATGTTGATTCATCGTTTGCCATCTATCTGCTCGATGCTCGATGCTCGAGGGCAACACCAACCAGCACATGAATCTTTCTCAGTCCCTCTTACAACAAACTGACGAAACGTCCTTCATAGTACCAATATTCCACCGTCGGGCTGACAGCATACATACGGAGACGCTCGTCGCCGCTACACTGTTTTGCCCGGCGCCACGCATGACACGAACCGACGAAACCCAAACGCCGAAGGCACGACTGCAATGTGGTCCGGTACCTGCGGTCTGTTCACTGTGTGCTGTGCTATGCTGTGCTACGGTTGTGCGCCGGTTCGCTGTTTGCGGGCTGTGTGTGGTGGAGGTGTCCCGTGTGCCGATCTCGGCAAGCGAACACCGTCCACTTCTTAACAATACGGAAATTTCACTGCAAATTAGCAAATAAGCATGCTTAAGTAAGCAACTTGCTGTAAACTTGGTTAATCACGCTACTTGCTTAAATAAGCAACTAGCATGCTTAACTAAACAACTTTTTATCCAATTAAGCAATAATCAAAGCAACCCCTTTTTTAATTTGATTACCAACACTAGAAAAAATACACTTGAGCTGTGAGATCGACCAAAAAGGGGTTTTGTTCAAAACTCAGCTTTGCAAGCTGCGTGTGATACTTCGATCGCGCTTGTTACGGGGTTTGTATACCCTTGTGAAGGATAAAGGTCGGTGGCTCACATGCTAATGCCAGGGTCTGCAGGACTAGGACGTTCAGCCTAGTTCTGCGCACGGAAACTGTATAACCCGCATTGAGGGGTACAAAACCAGACATCTGTGGAATTCAGTATGCATGAAACAATACTTGTTACAGTGTAAGTTAACTTTTGAGTGGGCTACTTGGGTCTACCGGGTTCGTACGCAAGTTCCTGTGTACTCCCTGTATACTATGTGGCAGGCCAGCGGTGGTCCAGCCCAGACCTGATGCTCGGGTTGTTGGTGCTGTCGAGTCATGATAGAACATGCAGTGGACGTCGATCGCTACTGTTCCGAAGTGATCTCTCTTCTGCTCTTGGTGCAATGCACTCACACACCCGTATTGATCGAATGAAGATCGACGAGTGAGATCTGGCGTTCTGCACCAGGCGTCGGGCGGTGCACACTTGATCCTAAAGCTCTTCGAACGCCCATCTCACACACTGCCAGGGAATACACAAACTAAAGCGTGGGTCGAAAACGCTAGACCCCTGCACTCCTACAGATGGAAGCTCTTGCGCTCAAACTGAATGATCAAAGGTGCGTGTCGCCGAATCGCCAATTGTTTTTGAAATCCACTGCGTATTTTTCGAACGAACACTGACGACGGCTCGGGGGGGGGGGGGGTTCGAGGGGGGGTTCGACACTGTTATTTGCATCCTAGCACTGTTCGGCTGCCGTGCCAACCTAACACTACACTGCTGCTGTGGAGGGGTTGTAGGGCTCCTTCTCTCGACTACACCCCACATAACTCTCCCTTCCTTCGTATTGCAACACTGCTGTACGCGGCTTTGAGGTTGCGCTCGTGCACCCAACACTCATCCTTCCTGCCTCTGTGCGTCTCGTCCACTGCAGTGCGTCCTCTGCACACACGTGCTTCCGACATATGATGCCTTTGGCTGCTGTTGCGAGCTGTACTCCTCCTACTGTCTCTTCTGCCGCTCCTCTCTTGCGACTGCTGTGGGTGCCTGCTACTCTTCGGCTATGTTCTACACTGAAACATCGCACTTCTTTGTGACCTGGGCCGCGGAAAGGAATTCGCTCCTGGAAAACACCGCCTTCTCCAAGAAACTCCAAATTTTAAACTGCTACAAAACAAAAAAACGTTTACTTTCATCCTCTCGCCCTCAGCACTACTAGTACAAACCCCCACTCACGCCGCGCACACCACACACCCATTACTCCTGTCCCCAGCGGGAGACACGTCCCTTCTCGTAGCATCTTCCTCGGAGGTTGCACGTCTGCTGCCTCCCTGCTGTGACTGCTCCTCTCTTGCGACTGCTGGGGGTGTCTGCTGCTCTTGGGCTATGTTCTACACAGAAATACACCTGTGTTGCTCTGCCCACCAAAAGAAAAGTAAGGGCCAAACTATGCCGAAATACAGACCTGGAACCACCTCTACCGCTGTAATATTTGTGCACGATATCCCGCAGTTCTGCCATAACTCCGGCGTCACAGCTAATCAGAAAACGCACCACCCTGCGATGAAGATAGTCTTAGGTGCTCTCACTACAGTGTGGCAAAGCGGCAGCGGTTTTGGTGCCCTGCAAGCACCGCGACACTGTCGCTGAAGTTTGAAATGTGGTTCCAGGTCGTTGGATTTTTGCTAGTTCAGAGAGCCTCCGTGGTCATTTTCGGGTGGAGCCCCCGCAGGCCACAAATGTTAGCTCACCTGTGTAAAGGTGTTGAGGAAAGTTGGAATTCATATCGTGAAAACCACGGAACGACTTCCTCCATAAATACAGAAAATCAAACTGTTTGAATGTTAATCGGGACTACAGCAAACAAGAAAGTCCCGGATGGATCGATTCCTCCGAAGAGTCGACGTGTTAGAACAGGCATCACTAAAAGCTATATGTCACACTCGTTTCTTGGTGACGCATTTGGCCCTCCTTCTGGTATTGTTGTTGCCATAACGTAACGCAAAACTATGCATACCACTTCTTCCTTGTCTGCCTACGTAACCGGTCCCCTTTCGTTGCTCGCTGATGTTCCTGTCATACAGACGCTGCTGGTATCGTCACCTGCGACACTGAGGCCCGTCGGCTCTACATGCGGAAGGTGAGGCCTATTAATTATTACTCAACTAGCAGTAGCAGCGGTATGCAGTAGCAGTGGCAGTGCAGCAGCGGTATGATAGCAGTGCAGCAGCGGTATGATGGCAGCAGCAGCAGCAGTGCAGCACCAAACTCCTCACGTTGCCGGTTGGCTTTGAAACTGCCATTTGTATATGTAGCGTAACCAAATACCTCAACCTCTCCTTTCTCCCCTACTGTCCTACTCTTATCACAGCAATGCGCCGCAACTAGTCGCAACGTCGGGGGGAATTCCTGTACGCGTAGTCTATGCTGATTCCTACTGTATTGACAACCCGGAAAGCTTCGTACAAGGGCCGACCGGCCGAGCGAGAAATATACCCCACGTACATATGTGATGCATGCACGGCGGTATCGTCTGTAGCAGGAAACATGTTCGCACACGCATTTTTTGTTCCATCTTACCGGTATGCTTCGAAGCATGCCTGGTTTACTGGTATATTCATATTGTGTGGTATACTGTACTTGGTATGCCATGCCGGTCGCCCCAATGGTATAATGGTTACCCTCGAATGCTACTCTTCATATTGATAGACCTGATTCAGGCGTTCGGATCTCGCGTGGGTCGGACTTTTGAGTTTATTTGCAAACATGAAAAATGAAAGGGATCAACTGCTGAGATCGCCTTGCAGCGTGGGTAGGCGCAACTCGATGCAAGTCGACGAGAGAAGAAAGGGCTGAGATCTTCCCGCGATAAAAATGAAGGCACGAACCGCAATGGGGCGTGTGGGGAAGAGGGATAAGAGCCCACTAAGTGACTCTGGGTCTGGGTTACGTCTGTTAAAAGGAAGATAATTGACGAAAAAAACATGCTAAGATAATAAGTGGGACAACAACAAAAAAAGATACCCTCAACCTCATTTTCTTACATGCAGTCGCAGTGGAAAGGCCGTTACTGGCATGATATTGGAACCATGTGCTCCATATATTAGTAGCGTATTCCCATAGTGTCCCTTCGTGCACTTTCGGTGCCTCCTATTAATAGAATAGTTGGTGGCATGAGAGACGTGGCAGACGCCTATGTTGGTCTCGCTCCTAACTGGTCTGGGCTACGAACTGGATAATAAGTGGGACAACAACAAAAAAAGATACCCTCAACCTCATTTTCTTACATGCAGTCGCAGTGGAAAGGCCGTTACTGGCATGATATTGGAACCATGTGCTCCATATATTAGTAGCGTATTCCCATAGTGTCCCTTCGTGCACTTTCGGTGCCTCCTATTAATAGAATAGTTGGTGGCATGAGAGACGTGGCAGACGCCTATGTTGGTCTCGCTCCTAACTGGTCTGGGCTACGAACTGGGCCAGCCAAGACCGCAGGGATATGCAGTATTGCGTTTTTTCAACCATTTCACCCCAGTGAGTGTTTTTGAGTCTTCCCCAATATCTCGTGGAATTCGAGTCGAGTTATAAATACGTCATTTTTTTTTTAATTTATTGTTTTGTTTTGCACATGCACTGATGTGTCAGGGTCACTGCTTCCAAATTCCGAGCCCTTCTTCGAAGTAGCCCCATCACCTTGCTGTATTTGCGATGTATATTTCTGTGTCGTAGTTTTGTGACCACAGCATGACAGCAGTAGCAGAGCTCGTCTCTCTTACCATGATGTTGTTGTTGTCTAACATTAACTCTTGTCAAACATCTAGAGTCCGTGGTCACACAAAGGTGCTGGAACCTACCTTTGTGCTGGAACCCGAAGAAGATCCGAAAAACCAAATGAAATCAAAATTCGTCCGGGAAATACTACGCTTTCCCGCCTTAAAACGCACGATACGAAGAAGAAGGCGCACAAGTGAAATGACCCAATGTGCAAATTGATCTCACATGGCCGCGGGTATCCACTCAACTACGGCATTGAGTTCCCCCGTTCCCAGAACTAACCAACTCGCGGCTACAAACTACAGCGGTTGGGCTGCCTGCACCGTACGAACCGCACGGTAATCGTGACCACAGACGAACGCGCCTGCTGTCTGGACTGCTGTCAGAGTGACGACCCGCGGGCATGCAGTGAAAAAAGGGCAATCGAACCAAAAACCACCATACAAAATATCAATGATCGCCCCGTCTTTCCGAGTTATCTGACAGGTTGCAGCGCAGCTGAGCTACGACGCCCGTGCCTGAAAATTGAAAATTGCGGGGGGTCGTTCCCCATGAAGGTTATACAACTCTACCAACTCTACAAAAATCAGTGACGTAAGTAACATGTTGTACTACTGCCTCGTAAAAAAACCTGAAAAAAGACGATCGCTGCTCTTGTGATGATGGTGTGCGTGCGGGTCGTGGGTCTCCGTGTGCCATGCTCCTGCTGTGATTCTCCATGGCCGCCTCATCGCCTTCGCTCACTCGGCCCGCTCATTCGCACTTGCTCTCGTTGCCGCTCAATTCCAATCGGTTCCCCTTCCCCCCCGTTCTAAAAAAACAAAATGCTCCTCGCAGCTTGCGGTGCTGATCTGAAGAACAAAAGTTCTCGTTCAGGGAGAGTTCAATCCGTCTCTTCCCCGCCCGTCGACGCTCAGTCGCCCTCCTCCTCCGTCGTCGAATCCAGCCTCCTGCTGGCGCAGTTCCCTCCACTCAAACCAAGACTGCGCCGTAGTGTGGCTCGTGGTGGCGCCTGTCTCCGCGCACGAGCATGCCGATTAAGCATTGCTGCTCCGCCGCTGCTGCCTAAAAAGACGCGTGAATCGTAGGTGACCATGCCTAACGCACCACGTACGACCCAACTCTACCGCCACGCCTAAGCCTCGCGGCCACACGCAGCAGCAAGAAGGTATCACTCCTTGAGGGTGAGTCCGGCCTTGCACCATAGAAGGCAACGGCACAGACACTATTGATAGTTGTGCTGGATGTAGATGGGTGATGTAAACGGGTGGACATGCCAGTTTAACGTGAAGAACGCATGCTTCGAAGTACACACACCGCAAAAATCACCCGGGCTTAAATTCCAAGTGGGAGCAAGGAGGCCGACGCCGGGCGTCCGACGTCCAACGTCCCTAATGTTGCCGTACCGCTGCTTTGTCTGTATTGCACAGCAAACCAGCACAGCAATAAGCCTAACTAGACAGCAGCAGCAGCGGCTGCAGTATGGTTATCGGTCCAAAATTCGAAAATTGCCGGAACGCGTCTTCGTATTTTGTATTTCGGTGCGCGGTACTTTCGGTCACAGATGCTACGCAAGAGACCGGTCTCTTCAAACGGTTAGCTATAGTACGTTCGTCGGAGCTGAGGGTGGGAGGGCGGTCGGCCAAGGGGCCAAACCGCGGTCTCGTCTCGTAGCGTAGCTGCTGCGTACGATTCATTCATGTGCGTTGACGGTATTATACTCGTAGACGATAGACAATGTCCTCGAAGCATATACTAGGGCCTGGAACCATCCCCACGACGATTTATTCATGTTCATTGACGGTATTATGCACGTAGACGATAGACAATGTCCTCGAAGCATATACTAGGGCCTGGAACCACCCCCACGACTAAAAATTGACGGCATGAACCAGTGGTTGTGGTGTGTTGCAAGGCCTGTACTATACGAAGTGCCTACGACTAGTCGGAGTGCAAGGACGTGGTCGGAATTGCGACGACAATGGCAGTATTATCAGTACGGACATACTTTCAATTTTATATCAGAAAACGGTGTGTATTGTTCACGTCGAGTGGGATCCGAAGTATAGTGGGATCCAAAGGACGCGCCAGCTAGCGCTGGGTTACGAAAGCAACTGAGGTAGATCGACACACGACGGGTATGAAAATACGTGGAAGTGTGGTGAGCTTAAGCTTTATTTTTGCCCATCCGCCGGAGGATAAAAAAAAAGAAGTCGAACTGATATCTCCGCCCTACTACACCCAGCACAAGCAGTTTTTCGTGCCGATGCCTCCTGATTCTGGGCAGTCGAGCTTGGTCACAAACTACAAGATAAGAGATGCATTGCAACCAGGTGCAGTAAAGTTATTTGGCCGTGCAATGCCAAACGCAATTAATGCGAGGGCGGAATATGTGCAAGCCAGCACACCAGGCAACGAAGAAAAGAAGCAGAAGAGGGCAGAGAGAGAGGAAACACGATACACATCTAAACACACGCGATGAATGCGAGGACGGAACACATGCAAGCCAGCACACCAGGCAATTATCAAGGAAGAAAGACAAGAAGGAGAATAAGGCAGATAAATAAGAGAAACAAAACAAAACTTGAAATGAAAACGAAGAGGAAAGGAGCTTAGGGGAGAATGGAAGGGGTACCCAGGAAACAAGGCACGGTGGGCGGACTAGTCTAAAGGGTTTTCGATGGGCACATACTTCAAGGTTTCCCTCCGGGATGGAGTTGACTTGATGTCTCGGGGGCGTCGCAAGTCGAAAAGGGGGGACAGAGACATTCCAATGATGTGTGTGAGCTACTGCTTTTGCTACTGCCGTATGCTTTCGTATGCCTGGTATGGTATGTCCAACGATGTATGTTTGATAGTTGCATAGCACGTGAAAGTGTCGTGGTTTGATCTCCTGCTGTGCACCAACCACACACATACACTGCGACTAAAGGCAACAACTTGAAACACGGCTGCCGTTGTACCGCTGCTGCTGTGCTGCTGGTGTATACTGAGTCTCTGACAGAACACGCTCCACGCACGCATACCTGGCGCATACAGAAGCGCACAAACACACACATGCACACAGAAGCACCGTCTGTGACTACCACAAAGGAGAGATCGCAGCACGGCTGCTGTTGTACCGTGACTGCCACAAATAGTACTTAGCCTGGGGGGACATGTGTGATGCAGCAGAACAGCAGCAGCAGAGCGAGAAGAGTAGCTAGCGAAGAGGCATAATGCGGTGAAATTTCCGTTTTCACAACATAAGGATTTCTGTGGACCCTGCGCGGCCCGGCGAACGACGCAGGCGGCAGTATGGGGCTTACTCTGTGGGTCTTGCCCGGTGCGACTACCTCCCAGGTGTGGCGCGGGGATCACAACAACAACGCGTGAATATGTAGCTAGGTGGCAATCTCCCAGGTAGACAGGCAGAGGGAGTCATTTTGTCGAGCGAGGTGTGTTACATGTTCCGTGCGAGATGCACAACAACAACAATGATGTTCAAGAGATGTGTTGTTGCTGCGGTTGCTATGCTGCTGGCTGTATGTAGAGCTGCGTCGTAGTAGGCAGCAGAGAGGGTAAAAACATGCTGGACTGATGACGTCGCGCAGCGGTCGTGATAGCGGAGCGAACAATACAATGTGAGAACGGAACGGGGTACTTTTTACACAGAACGAAAACAATGTGGGGTTTTCCATGCACCTGATCGCCTCAGCGAGGAGGAACACAACTCCTTGACCAAAAGAGCCAGCTAAGCGACGTTGAATGCTCGGAGCACCGCCACGGAACTCGGCCGGGATCCAGACATGCATCGCATCGCAATATACCGACGGCCCCCTTGCTTGCCCTGCAGCAGAAAGTGCGAAAAAAAACCTTCGCCCGCCAGAGAACACTATGCCCAAAAACAAAATGCATTTTTGACGCAGACATACACATAAACCGCCGTACCATACCGTATACTGCTGCTGCCAGTATCTATGTGCAAGGCCGGTTAGAAAACGTTTAGGATGAAGCATGGAAACAGTCGTGCATTTGGGTCGGGGTTGGTTAGAGTTAGGGCTTACACCTGGTACGGCTGAAGTCCTCTACTTTTGTGTCTGGTACTCGATACTCGATAGTAGTTCCATCAGTCTAAACGTGACGACCACCGGTTATTCCGCCAGTCTTAACGTGATTACCACTGGTTGATATCGGCATGCTGCTGTACTTGGAAGTTTTCGTTGGAACCGACGCGCGTAGGTGCAGGCTTGCATATGCTTTGCCATTGTGTTCATTGCGGTTGGCATTGCACGCCATCATTGCCATCATGGCCAATCCACCTTGCTGTATTTGCAATGTGTGTCTCTGTCTTGTAGTTTGTTATCACAGAACTCGTATATCGTAGGGAGCATCGGCACGGACACTGGCTGCGCTGGATGCAGATTGTTGGAAATATCGGTTGAATGTGAAGAGCACACACAGGGCTGCAGAACTTGAAGCTTTTGTACCCCAGGGTACTATTAATACCTGGTACGTACACAAGTTCGGCGTCTGTTGCGCGAAAAAAAATGCGATATATGCGCGAGCATACGCCTGAAAAACAAGTAGCGAACTGCGTTTGAAAATAAGCGCCCCCCGAACCTCGAAAAGGCGTGCATCAGGACATGAGGACATCAGGATGCCTTGGGATGTCTTAAGGCAGAAACGGGCTGATCGCACTTACACTCCCGAAATCAGGAGTTGCTCGGGGCCAGCATCGCTGCACCCAGGTCAATCGATAAAAAGGAAACTAAATATTAAATATACATACGACGAATACCACAAAACGTGCCTAACCAAACATTACGTACGGCGAATACCGAAAAAGCCTTATAATTATTTTCGGCTACTATGGCGACTAGGAAGAGGTGCGTAAGAAAGAATAAAAGCCTGCGAGTACGGCGAATAGCAAAAGGTGCCTAATATTTGTTTTCGACTACCTGTATGGCGAATAGGAAAAGGGGCATTAAAAATGTTCAACTGTGGCCAATTGGACGAAAGGTGCTTCAAAAAAGAAAATCGCTTACGGCGATTTGCAAAGAACAAAAGGGCAACATTTTTTTTCGCCTGCGGCGAAAAATGTTGCGCGCCCGAAATCGCGTTTTGCGCTGCGCGCAACCAGCCTCGCGGGGACTGTCGCGCCAAAAGGTTATGTTGAACCAAATGTTGCGCCCGCGCAACAGCGCAACAGCTAATTAAGGCCCTGCTATGTACTAGGATATCATACGACGCTATGTACTATAACATCATACGACCGTGAATTATTGGGCTTCGTGATTCAATTCCGTTGGTGTCTCGTTGGTGCATAGCAGGGGAGATCATGTTCTCGTGTGTATGTGATTATTAGAGTACGCCTTGCCCTCTGTGGTTGGTCGAACATGCAACATGCCTTGCTATGAATACCTTGTCCTGTCGTTGCTCAGGGCTTCTGGATTGGTCCATCTCGAACAGAACCACACAATGACCTATCAATCACTTGACCTTCTATTTACCTATACATTAGGCCGTTGGGTCCACTTACGAGCTATCTATTTTATTTTTTCGTGGACATGTTTACACCTTCGCACGAAGTCGCACCGCCAAAGCTTCGGTTGTCAAGCTCTGAAAAGCTCACAAAAACAGAGGAGTGTTCTACGTAAAGGCAGCAAGCGCGACAACCAATGGTTGTTGCTGCTGTTGTTGCTGTTGTTGTTGTTGTTTCTGCTGTTGCTGTTGATGTTGATGTTGTCCTCGAATTAAGGCATTGCCATAATCTATTAAGAGGGAACACACGAATATGATATAGTAATCAGGACAGAAAATTGTTCATAACATGTGGGAAATATTTAGGTTGTTTTGTGGTTATATCGTCCCATAGTCGGCGGTCACAGGGCAGGCTTTTACTCTGAAGCGGTCGAAACCCCAGAAGTGCGTTGGTTCGTCTGATTCGCTCCGGGTGACGATTAAGCGCGTTGTTGCTGCCGGCAGTTTTCATTTTTTGCGTTTTGTAGTCCAAGCAAGCAGTGCGCGGCTTGTGCTGATGTTCGCGTATTGTGATGTTATCATGCTCTCGTGTTGTTGTTCTTCTGTTTCCCTGATCCTGGAGTGACGAATTTGTACCTCTAGCAGCCACAACAACAACACACAATAACAACAACAACACACAACAAACAACAACAAACAACACACAACACACAACACACAACACACACCACACAACACAAAAAACACAACACAACACACAACGCACACATCAACACACAACAACGCAGAACAACACACAACACACAACACACAACAACACACAACAACACACAACAACACACAACACTCGACAACACACAATAACACACAACACACAACACACCAACACACGACATAGCAGAGCAACAGTCAAAAACGCCACTTAGAGTACTGATCGTCAATTACTCCGGATTAAAACTCTATTTGGCAGGACAACGGGCTTTGCAAGGATGTTTTCCAGCAACAACACATGGTGCAGCTAAGGGGGAGAATGGGTTTGGCTCACTGCCGTTACCCCACTGCCGGAGGTGCAGGCTTGCAGGTGAGCTCGGTCTTGTTAGCTCTTGTTGACGCGAGTCTCGCCAACATGCACCCAGTAGAGCCCAGGACCACGTGGCTCCCGCTGCACAGACCCAAGGAAGCACCCCCCTGCTTCGCCACCTCCATCGCGTACTCGTACTCCACCGGTCGTAGAGCTTACCACCTGGTAGCCAAGAAAAACTGGTTGAAAAACTGGTTGAGGTTCACTACTGCTGTGTACAAGGTGACGGAGGTTGTATCCCTACATTGGCTACACATGCAATGCGGCGAGGGGAGTAAATACTGAATTATTTTCTCGATATTAAGGAAGGCACGTACTGTAGTGGGGAGGGGGGAGCGCGAGACTGTGATATGTGCAAGGATAATAAAGAAAAAAAAATGGGGGGGAGAAAAGAAGGGAAAAAATGGTTGATCGGGCTTGATTGGGTTTTATATGGTTGTGGACAATTCCATGTGTCACACGATGTAGCTAAGGGGAAGGATGGACTTGTCTCCCTGCCGTTATCCCACAGACTTGCAGGTGAGGTCGGTGTTGTTGACTCTTGCAAGATTCCTCCGGTCAGGCTGGGGATCGTTTTGTCACCGGTTTGCACTACACGAAAGAAAGCAAGCGTCAGGATGACATCGTGGGACTCGGCCGCGAGTTCCACGCCGACCTCCGCTGGTGGAAGTGGGCGAGACTGATTCCGCTTGCGAGGCCTACATGCCTATATACCTACCGGCTATTTACCGGTAACCTTTTTACTCTTTTTGGCTTGTCTGAGCCAGAGCCACCCCTGTGCCGAATGCAATAAACTCGTGGTCCCTTGTTATTTATAGTGCGGTACCTTTTAGTGCGGGTTCTCAGTTTAGTGCGGCGAGAACCGCTTGTCACGACATGTCTCGTCGTAGTGTGTTGCAGCGTCCTGGGATGGTGCGGGGTTCCAGTTTGGTGCGGGTGTCGTCATATGGCAATCCACCGCACTAGTGAGGGAGCACGACTGTTAACACATTATTCATGTTATATCAGGTACTTCTCCGTCCGGAGAAGGACCGCTTGGGTGTTAATATGGATACCGAAAGGCCCGTAATTTTTTCCGGACAGAGTGATGAATGATAGGATATCGTATAGAAAACGCCATATACTTTTGCTGATCCGTGTGGATGACAACTTTTTTCGTGTGTCTTGACATGTAGGAGGAGGCCCAGCCCATGTACACCAACTACCCCTTCGGGGTCTGCCTGGCACACAACGGCAACCTGACCAACATCAAGGAATTGAGAGAGAGCGTCTTCGCGGAGGGGAGGCATATCAACACGGACTCGGTGAGAAAAGCATGCCAATTTTTGATCGCGTGGCCTATGGTCGTTTTTGTGTTTTCAATTTGTTTTGTCTTGACGTCCGACCGATGGGTGAATTATAGCTTTCGCAGTTGGTTCTTTTTTTGTTCCATGTTTTTTTTCGCAATAGGGTGGTAATATTAATTGCACAAAAACAGATTTTGGCGCTAAGATTGACCCAGGAGGGAAGGGGAGAAGAGGGGAGGGAGAGAGGTGGGGTACTGCGCCATAACAAAGTTAAAGGGGATGCAGCGACACAGCTTCAAGTAAGCAGTAGAATGTACGATGGGGGATGGGAGAGTTTAACTGCCGATTGGTCTCCGCTTTTTGCCTCCCGATGCTTGTGCGATTGAAAACAACAGTATGAAAATGAAACGCGCATTGTGTTGGCCCCGTTGCTTGCAGGATTCGGAGCTGCTGATCAACGTGTTCGCCAAGGAACTCACGAAGCACGACAAGCAGGTGATTGATGTAGGATGTAGGACCTTGGGCTTAACCAGTTGTCAACTGCAACCTTTTTGGCGGGGGGTGGATCAACTATTTGGAGTCAATGTCAGGTTGTTTTTGCAATAGTAAAACGATTTTCCCCCTTGAAGGCGTTAGAGTTTGCACCAGGTTTGGAGCCTAACTTCTTGAAAATCGAGTAAAGTCATGTTTGCAGCTGTAGATGGGTTGTCTAAACCAGGTTAGGCCTCTAACCCTTTTAAGGCTCGTTTATTATCGACCAAAATAAGATATTTGCGATAGTATCAGCCGTCTATTAATAGAAAGAGTCTGCACCAGTGCATGTTACACTATTACAGTAGTAGCATCAGAAAGCGGTTCGTGTTGTGTCGTATAGCTACTACCGGTCGCTGCGATTTGAACACAGCATTAATCGTGGACACACCCTCTATACCCGGCATCCCGGCCTGCTTCGTGTGGCGGATTATGAAATCATCGTCCATTTTTCCGTCGATGTTTGAGTTTTTTCCTCTGAAGTTTCCAAGGGGTTAACACTTATCATAGAAATTCACCCACCACGTTTGAGGAACACCGTACTTGGAATTAGACTTGGCTACCGTGCTACCTGGTACGTACTACGGTATGATATTTGGAGCCAAAAAAAGGATTGAAGTAACCCTTGTACACTTCACGCTTTCGCTGAAAACGCTTCATTTGTTCGATTAACGACTTTCTCGGAATATTCATTTTGCTGCTCTGTCAGCCGTTCCAGGCGACATTAACTACTTGGTTTTAGAGTACAGTCGATCTCTCTCGGGCTCTGAGACGAGAGCTGCACGTGTCACTCTCAACCACTCTCTGTCATTCATCACTGTGTCTGTGATTATTGAGTGTGATAATCAGCCTCTTCTTTACTGGTGAATGAGCGAACACAAAAAGCAATAAAACACCACACACCCGCAACAATACGATTGGCAAAACACAACACAAAAAACTTCACGCACAAAATGCACCGGTTTCACGAATCTTGGGATCGCCGTCACTTAGCGTGGCGGCGTAAGCCGCCGAAAAACCTTGCACATACCCAAGTACCAAAATATGTGTGCGTTCTCTTGTTTGGCGTTTTAGACCTTTTCAGTGACTTCTGTTTTGAGTTTGTTTGCGAAAAAGTTGTAGTGTACTTGTTGAAGGAAGTGAACAGCGCTCGAGAAATTTACCAGGCGGTCGGAGTGAAGGTTAGTTTTTTTTTAAGTATAATCGAGTATCAATCAACCATTCTGTCGGGAGATGTGCCCTATCAACGTACATATCAACATGCCCTCTCAACATGCCCACTTGTGCTCTCGCAGAGTCAAGTGTAAATCGAACTTTTGTTCGGAACCTGACCTCTCTAATTTATCGTGTCAACATCTCTCAACATGCCCACTTCTGCTCTCCTCGCGCCAACATCATTTTCCCCTGATGCTCTTGTGCCGTTCCTCGGCATGATCTCCGTTTCCGCTGTTGCCGCGGTTGCCTCCGTCTATTGTTGGATATCGTACATATCTGGTATCGAACTTCTGAATATATCTTATCGAACTTATATCGAATCGAACTTCCGATGTGTCGTATCGATATGTCGTTTCGAACTTCCGATATGTCGTATCGAACTTCCGATATATCGTATCGAACTTCCGATAGGTCTCTTGAAAAATTCCATATATCGTATCGAAATTCCGATATATCGTGTCGGACTTCCCATATATCGAATCGAACTTCCGATATATCGTATCGGACTCCATTGTCGTATATACCATACAACTTTTTGCACTTCTTGGCGGGGACACTTTGCTGACCCAGCAGCCCGGGCTGAATCTTATGACTGTCGTTCGTTTTGGTCGTGCTCGCTCTCAGCCTCAACAAGTAACCCCCGAGGACATTTTTGAGGCGGCTGGAGGCGTTATTTCGCGGTGCCAGGGGGGCTATGCTGTTGTGGTGAGCATAACCTTCGGGATTTTTTGTTTGTTTTTGGCATGTGTCTTTCAATATGTCGTTAGTCTTTGTTGGGTCTCAAGTACGGCGTTCAGATCTATGCAACGCTACAAAAACGGGTGGCAAGTACGGCGTTCAGATCTATGCAACGCTACAAAAACGGGTGGCTTCTCCTTCTGGTTGAGAAGCACGATGGTGAGTTGCAATGTTGAGGTTCGCGCCTAACCGAGCCTCCTACCGTACTCTTGCATAGGCGCACGCGACGGTGGAGGGCTCACCCGAGAACTTGCTTTTCAGTAGAAAAGAAGAGTGCCATCCGATGAAGAGCCTCATGGCCTAACTCTAAGAGAATGTTTGCGATTTCCGAATTATTTTTGGGTTGAAAAAAATGTAATAATAATGTTGAATTCGGCGAACGCTATAAATTAAACCCAAGGCCAACCAAGCCACAGAAAAATAAGTTCGTAAGTTGAAAAAAATATAGTAGGAAGACTTAGATGTAAGTCCTATGATTAGTTTTTCGCTGATTTTTCGTGCCCTGGGTTGGCCTTGGATTGTGACGTTCGACGGTTTCAACACTAACATAGTATTACATGTTTTCCTACCAAACTCCTACCCGACCAAACTTGGTATCTCGCAAACAAGCTATTGATGGTATCTACCGAAAATGAGTGTAAAAAACACGAGTCAGTGGTATTTTGTATCCCGCAAACGCGGTATTAATAATGGTGTCTACCAGAAACTAGTGTACAAACAACGAATGAATGGTATTTGGTATATCGTACACACGCTATTAATGGTATCTATCGGCGTTGCTGCCGCTGTTACTGTGTGTATGCTGTACATTCCTGCGGCTTGCGGTTTGTCGTTGGACTGCCGCTTCTGCTGCTTTTGCTCTTTTTTTTTCAAGAGTGCGTGTGTGTTGTCTCACGTTTGCGTTCGAGCCTCGATGTGTATCCGGTATTACGTTACCCCTTTTTTGTTTATAAAAAGAGTGTGAAACACGGATTTAATTTGTTTGTTTTGCAACGTTTATGAGCGGTTGGTTATTAATAGTCTACTTGGGGAGCCCCTTCAACCGGAAATGTTCCAGGGCTTTTCACGTATCATGACTATCATGACTATCATGACTATCATGACCATCAGGAAGTTTTTGAACCCTCGCGGGTCGAGTCGGGTCGGGTCAGGCCAGGAGGATTTTTACTAACACGGGTGGGATGGGATCGGGTCGGGTCGGTTCGGTTCACCCTGACTCGACCCGACCCGCGAGAGGTGATCCCATCCGTGAAATGCCCGGAAATACTTGGCGAGAAAGTGCTATACCAGGTATGTAGTACATCCCTACCATAGCACGTGTTCCTACCCCAAACCCCCTCAAGCACGATTGACTGACTGACTGACTGACTGCTGTTGGCAGGCGATGATTAACGGCATAGGGATTGTGGGCTTTCGGGATCCCCACGGCATCCGCCCGTTGGTGTTCGGCACCCGAGAAAAGACCAAGGTGGAGGGGGCCACCAAAGACTACGTCGTGTCAAGCGAGAGCGTCGTGATGGATATGCTGGGGTTTGATCTCCTCCGTGAGTGTTAGCCCTTTGGCCGTCTATAGTGCCGGTATGTGGCAGTCGGCACTTTATAGGCAACATGCGCTACTCCGTATACCCCCACTACTTGTTGTTCCAGCCTTTGCCAAGCGATTTCACAGGCACTATAGCGGGCAGCCGGCACTACTCTACCGACGTTGTAGAGGGACCTCCACTTTACCACCAAATGTATCAGAAGCGGGCTGTGTAGGCTTGTGACAGACGGGCGTCTAGAGTCGTTGTACTGGTGTTAGTGTGACATCTCCGAGATCTGTGTCTGACGCCGCCTGAGACTGCCGTCTCCAGGCATCTTCGCTTTCCGCTGAACCCCGCTAACAAAACACTTGGAATTAGTGTAGGATGTGTTTTTGGAAGTGGAAAAGTGTTGGGGTTTGTTGCCATCGCTCGTGTTTTGAGCTATCGTTCGCGCGTTTGTGTGTTGCGCTTTAGGCGCTTTTGGCGCATGTTGACGCGATGCTTTCCCTCGATTGTTTTTACGCGAGGTTTTCACTCGGTTTTTTCATTCGATGTCTCTGGCTCGATTGTTTCGTTCTGGTCCTGGTTACGTCGCACACGGCTCTCGCCCTCACGCCTTCACCTTGCTGGCGATGTGGCACCAGGGGAGTGTGTGGTCGTTGATGCCAAGGGAAACCTGCACACCCACCATTGCACCATTCTCGACGGCTCACTCGTGTTTTTTTCTCAATGCGATCACTCTGTCCATTTGATATTTGTTCTTGATGGTCTCACTCGACGTTATTCACTCGATATTTTCACTCGATGTTTTCACTCGATGCTTTCACTTGACGTGCAGGCGACGTGGCGCCAGGGGAGTGTGTGTTCGTCGACGTGAAGGGTAACCTGCACACCCACCAGTGCAAGATTCCCGACGGTGCTGTGCTTAGCCCCTGCCTGTTCGAGTACGTCTACTTCGCAAGACCTGACTCGGTGCTGGACAAGGTCCCGGTCTACGAGGGTGAGGCGTCTTTTTAGTTTCTAGCTAATGCGAGTTTCTATTATTGACAGCGCCAAGAATTGAGTGGGTTTTTTTGTATTTCGAGCTATTGCGAGTTTTCAACTTTGGCGGCGCCAAAAAGTAGGAATCCTTTCGAGTTACCTGAAGCGTTCGCCGACCACTGACACACAAGTTGACCACAGTTACAAGTACTTGCTTCGTGAGTTCCCAGCGACATCGCTCCTGTCTTATCCTGGGATGTTATTACGAACACGTTAGCTGCGAACTCGATCCGTTTGAGTAGTCGATAGTAAGCTTTGTAAGTTGCGTGGTAATTCAGTCGCGCGTGTTCCATATTTCTCGTGAAATATACGAAGTTGGTATTGCGCGTGGAGGACGTAACACCCGACGGCTTCTTTTTGGGGCTGGTTCGTCGTCCCGACCCATTCGCGTGTTCTACCGGGGGGGGGGCGGGGAGCGTGCTCATTCGTTGCTTGCCGTAGTCGTTTGACCATCCATTTCGAGACGGGGCACCGTTCCTATTCCTAACAAGAGACCTCCAACCTTTGGGCGCTTAGTACGTTTCGTCCATGTGTTACATATATATTTGTTTTTTTTTCTCCATCCTGTTTGGCCGTTTGTGGCCGCCATGTATCTCCTAGGGTAGCGATCGTTTTCTCGCTACTAATAATATATGATGTACCTGATACCGAACTTTTCCATACCGGGGGACAGTAATAGGAATATAGGAATCCTGCACGATGTCTTGTGTGCGGATAAGACACAGACATGTTTTGCTGTATGCTACCCATCAATAGTCTTCTTCTCTCATGGCACATCTCCTGTATGCTGCGCTATTATGGCAATAGTCTCGTATCATGACACATCTCCCATGTGCTGCCTTACTAGTCGTTTTTCTTTCATGGCGCGTCTCACGCACGCTACCCTACGCATAGTTTTCTTATTATGCGCATGCCCGTGATGCCTCTCACAAGTATGCCTCTCACTGCTGTGGCAATTTTTTTCCGCCGTTCTTTTGCAGCGCGTCTGAACATGGGCGCGAAGCTGGCGAAGCGCATCCTCACGGAGTACCCTGACCACCACATTGATGTCGTGATCCCGATCCCAGGTGAGAAGTGTTCATGCTGGTCGCTACTACACCGCTTTTTGCATCATTGTCTGGCTGCATAGTCTTGTAATGTAAGTCTCTTCCACGCCCCCCCCCCCCTCCCCCCCTCCTCTCGGTGATACGACCACGGCTACGCTCAAGGCAGATGCCTTCCTCTGTCGCTACGTATCCTACCCTTTTTTTCACTCTACCTTGCTCTGCGCTCTGCCCTCGCATTTTTCGATTATTGTGTGTGTTTTTTTTCGGGGGCGCGTCCTTGCCAACAGACACAGCACGGACGTCAGCGTTGCAGTGCGCCTACCATCTCAACATCCCCTTCAGGGAAGGCTTCATCAAGAATAGGCAAGCACTTTTCTATGTTTGTTTCGGATGCCCGGAGAAGGTGTTCAACCGGGAGTGCAGGGGGTAACGGTGCAGCAGGAGGCTCCAACTGCGGTGCGGCAGGAGGCTCCCACTGCAGCGCTGCGGGGCGGCAGGAGGATACAACAACGGCGCCGCATGTTGAAACAACCCTCTGCTGCTCCGCTGTTGAATTCTCCTGCTCCACATCTGTCGACCCTTCTTGCTACGCCGCAATTGTTATCTCCTGCTGCACCATTACTCCCTGCGCTCCCGCTCGGACCCCTTAGGGTCTCCACGCGCTCTACACGGCGGGTTGTTGTTTGTTGTTGTTGTTGTTGTTGCTGTTGTTGTTGTTGTCTTTGTTATGTCTGTTGACGTGGCTTGTTATGTCTGTTGACATGGCTGTTGATGCTTTTGTTTTTTGTATGTTGCTGTTTTTTATGTAGTTTATGTTTCTGTTTGTGTGCTTTCCCGACGCCAGGTACATCGCGAGAACGTTCATCATGCCGGGACAGGCCAAGAGGAAGAAAACTGTCCGCCTGAAGCTTAACACCATCAGGTGCGATGCAACCAGCAACCAATCAGCGGCATCCCTTACCCGCATATTTGATTACGCTCAATACGGTTGATATATAAGAACGTGTTTTCCAGGGTAAACAATACCTCGTACCTGATAAATACAAAATAATGGACGCTACGACAGCAGTTTTTTTTCAATTTATATTTTTATATAAGTGGCGCGGTTGATACGTACTGCTCTGCTTTGGCGACGCTTATGATCGGTCTATGACCATCGTGTCTGTTTTGGTGGTGTCCGTTTTAGACTGTCGCTTTTGTTTTGCCACCGTTTCTGACCATCGTCTTGGATTTTCAGGCGTCGGTTTTGCCCCGTTTTAGGAAGTCGTGTTTGTTTTACCGGTGTCCGGTTTTTACCATGTTTTTTGCTTTTCGGGTGTCCCTTTTTGACCATTGTGTTTGTTTTGCCACGGTTATCCATTCTTTGTTTCGCTTGCGCCGCCTTTGCAAAAGGTCGGAATTTGCGGGCAAAAACGTCCTGCTTGTGGACGACAGCATCGTCAGGGGCACTACTAGCATGGAACTCGTACAAATGGCCAGGGACGCCGGGGCCAACAAGGTGCGTGCGCTGTTGATGTTGCTGCTGTTGTTGTTGTTGTTGTTGTTGTTGTTGTTGTTGTTGCTGCTGTTGTTGTCGTTGCTGCTTCTGTTGTTGCTGCTGCTGCTGCTGCCGTTGCTGTTGCTTTTGCTGTTGCTGCTGTTGCTGTTCTTGCTGTTCTTGATGCTGCTGTTCTCACGTTAACTCATCGTCGCCATGATCAAGCCCGTGGTCACAAGACAGGCTCCAATCGCTCTGAAGTGGAAGAATATCTCAGTGAAGAAAATATAACAAACGATCGTGGTGCACATAGCTGAAGATCGTCTTACGTCAGCCAAGTAGTGTGACACGAAAACTCGTTGGCGACACAGTAGGAGCACTATCAAGCAATTCCCAGCTGTAATTGGTTATTTTAGGCGAGACGGAAGTAAGAGAACAGCCAGGCGAATTCTTGCGTACCGAGGCTATCGCGTTGCTCTTAGCTGTCTTACCAAATGCCTATACCAACCCCTCAAACCCCCGTCACCCCCCCACTCCCCCCCATCCCCCCACTTTTGTGCGTGATAATGTTTAGGTGTACCTGACGTCAGCGGCGCCGCCAGTGCGCTTCCCCAACGTGTACGGCATCGACATCCCCACCAAAACCGAGCTAGTGGCGTACAACCGCACCGCTGAACAGGTAGTGATAATGTCTATTTTATGTAGAAGCTGGGCCAAGTCGTAAACAGTATGGTTTTCTTACCGTTATCGTGACGTCGCCTGTTATCGCCGTCGTCACGTTATAACGTAAACGCTTACGATGTTATTCCGGTTGCCGTGCATGTTGCTTGTTGTCGCCGTCGCCATGCCATCGTACACGCTTCTGATATTATTTCGGTTGTCTTGAAGTCTCTTGTTATCATCATCACACTAAACAGTTATGTTGTTCTTACGCTTGTCGTGAAGTCTCTTGTTGTAGTAATCGTCACCGTCAACACCTACCATGGTATGATATTCTTATGGTTGTGATGTCTCTTGCCATTGTCATGTCATTGTAAACGTTTCCATTATTTCGGTTGTTGTGGCGTCTCTAGTTATCGTCGTTATGCCATCGTAACCATTTATGATCATGTTGCGATTGCCGTGACGGCGATGTCGATGTCGCTTATCATGGCCGTCATGTCATCGTAAACAGGTTTGTTTTTCTTAAGTTTGTCATGAAGTCTGCTCTTGTCTTTGTTATCGTAATCACTTATGCTATTCTTACGGCTGTTGTTATGTCGCTTGTCATTCGCGTGTCATCGTAAACACTCCTTCTGCTGTTATCACGATTGTCGTGCAGCGCAACAACCGTGATAACATCAGAAGTGTTTACGATGACACGAGGATGACGAGCGACATTACGAAAACCGTAAGAATAAGATAAGTGTTTACGATAACAAGGGCGGCATGTCGCTTGCTATCGTCATTGTCATGTCATCGTAAAACACGTACGATATTCTTGCGTTTATCGTATTGTCGCTTGTTATCGTGATCGTCATGTCGTCGTAAACACTTCTGATATTCTTACGCTTTTCGTGACGTCTCTTGTTATCGTCACGTAATCGTTAACACTTCTGGTATTTTTACAGTTGTCGGGCATGTCGATTGTTATCGTCACCCGTATGTCACCGTAAACAGTCTGACATTCTTATCGTTATCGGGAAGTCTCTTGGTTTCGTCGTTGGGTTCAGTACTGGCATTTTCCCCGTTGTCGTAACGTCTTTGTCACATTCATCCCATCCTGACCCGAACCCAAAACATACGCCCGACCGCTTGGGAAATATCTCGTCATGAAGACGTAGTGGGGAGTTGGTTTAGACTATCGACATTTGTTGTCGAAGCTCGACATTTGTTGTCGAAGCTGGGTCAATCAGTGAACACTTTTGGTAGTTTTATTGCAATCGTGGTGTCGCTTGTATCTTCACAAGAACTATCAACCATTTCGTCTAAGATGCACCAGTTCTTGGACATTTATTATACTATTACTGCTTTCGTAATATCGCCGTGATGTCTCGTGCCATCTTCATGGTCATCTTCATGAGCATGATGTCGTTTGTCACCATCACGGTCATATTATCTTCGCAGGTGGCACTTAAGACGGGTGCGGACTGGGTTTTGTATCAGGATCTGGCGGACCTGGAGGCGGCCGTGCAGGAAGTCAACCCGGACATTCCTCGGTTCGACTCCTCGTGCTTTAGGTTAGTGTGACCCCGAAGATTGTTCTTCGAAAACATTATTTTGGAAGCTTGCTTCGAAGAACATCTTCGAGGAAATTGCTTCCAAGAAAGTTTTTCTGAGAAATAAAGGTTTTTTTGTGGAGAACTACTTTTCTTCGAGAAATTTCCTTGGAAGAAGTCGATACGAATACATCGCTTCCAAGGAGTTTATTCTAAGAGCTTTATGGAAGAGGCGTGTTTGAAGAATCCTTATTCCGACAAGTTGATTTCAAGAAGTTTTTCAGCATTGTTGTGTAGTTGCTTCCAAGAAATTTGTTCCTAAAAAATCCATTTACTTTTGTTTTTTAACACATTTCCTCTTTGGGGAAAAAAGTTCGTTCGACAAGGATTCTTCCGAGAAGTTGCTTCAAATAAGTTGAGTGTTGCTTCAACGCAAGTTCTTGGGGTAGAAAGAAGTTTTCTCCAAGAAAGAGTTCTTCGAAGCAGTCGATTGGAAGTTGCTTCGTAGAATACAGTGGAACTTGCTTCCAAGAAGTTTTTTTGAAAAAGTGTCTTCGAAAAGACGGTTGCGAAAGAGTTGCTTCGAACAAGCGTTTTCCAATAAATTGTTTTAAATATTTTTCTTGGAAGAAATGTCCTCTTCGGACAAAGAAGTTCATTCGAAGGGAACTATTACAACTTCGTTCTTCCAAGAGGTTGCTTCGAAGAAAAAAATTGGAGAAAGTAGTTGATTCGAAGAACATGCTTGGAGGAACTTGCTTCGAGGAACTTGCTGCAAGGAAGCATCTTCCGATCATGTTTTGCCAGGAAGTCGTGTCTCAAGCAACACCCGCCCCATTCGACTGCTCGTGCTGTTTTCGGTGACGTTATCAGCGGTGAGTATTTGACGGGCGACATCAACGAGGAGTACCTGAACCACCTTCATGCCATGAGGAACGACACCACGCTCGCGATGAAGCAGATGCGGATGCTCAATGTTACCTCCAGGTATAGAATACGTATGATGTTGGTGTGGTGCCTTTTATTTGACAGATTCTGATAGATTTGTGTTCTCGCGGTTACCTCTTCGGGACCCGTGCTCATCGACCAGTAGAAGACGACGAGTGCGATGTTATCGAGCTGTTTTGATAGGAAGAGCGTCTAGCAGTACAAGCGGACATATCGGATGATGAAAACATCAACCAGCATGTATCGACACATTTTCATGGCCTCCCTCCCCCGCTACCCCTCTGCGCGCACCCCCGACTATGCATGGTGGCGTTTTTCACGTTTAATTTATTGCCTACCACAGCCTCAAGTCTCCGAAACGAGAGGTTTCGGAGCGTTCTCTTAGGACTTTTGGGGGCAGCGGAAGGCAGGAGTCAACCAACTCCCTCAACAACGGTTGGGGATGATTGATGCCCAGCGCTGAGTATTCAGGACAGGACTCGGAACGTGTATGCCTCGGCGTGGCAGCAGAACCGCTTGGATTGCGAACGCCGTCTCTGTCCCTGGTCCTCCTCTGTGCGAACGTTCGATATGGAGATTGCACGTAGCGTGTGCGAATGATGCGGTGCGGATCGTTCTGCAAACCCTTCTGTGAACGTACTGTGAAACAGTTTGCGATCGCTTTGGGAACGAGTTCCAAAAAGCGCTGTGAAAGGTTTTGCGAGCTTTTTTTTTTTTTTCGCAAACGTTTTGTGTAACATTCTGCGCGAATGTTTGTGAACCTTTAGCGAAGGTTTAGATAAACACTTTGCAAACGTTTGGCTAACCTTGGCGTGCGTTTCGCAAATATGTTGTGATTAAAAAAACATGTACCGTTTTGCGAATGATTTGTGCAAGTGTTGCTGACGTTTTGCAGTGCGTCATTTTGAAGCGCGTTATGAGGCCAGATCGGCATGAGCGCGTGAGCGCGATCTTCACGGCAAAGCTGCCGAGACTAAGGCTAAGGCGTAGTGGGGTTTCGATTTTTTTGTTGCGTGTTTTTCTGTGGAGGCGCCGGGCTGAATGTCCTAGAGTAAAAGGTCGCGATGGCCAAACGAGAGTTCCTCGAATGTGCTTTCAAACGACTTTCTCGTCAAAGTTTTAAAGTAATTGTACGTGTTCGTAAAGCGAAAAAAGCGTATACTGGGAAAGGAGGGGTACATCGGCACGTGACCGGGGTGCGGGGATGGGGCTCGCCATGTCGTCTGCTAGAGCGTGTACCGTAAAACACGCAAGATAGCACCCCCCCCAGGGTGATTCTCCAAAACAAGGGGGGACACAAAAGAGGAAAATGGCGGCTTTGGGAAGACCTCGTCGAGGCTTTTTCATAGGCGCGTCGCTCGGCGTGTACATTGTCCCGAGAATCAAGTCGACAATCGTCGAAGAGTTAATAAATTGTCTTGTCTTTCGTTGTGTGCGGTAGGCGTCGTTGTTGTGGGCATGGCCTTACCCTTGTCGACGCCGATTTTTTTGTTTTGTCCGCAAAATGCGAGACGTGGGGGTACGCAGAGAAGGTGATGGCCGATGGCCGGTGTGGAATAAACACACGGCTGGTGGTGCGTATGGTATGATATTTACACGCTGGGATGAGACGAGCAGCAACATTCGATACATTTTTTGTTGACGGGTGATTTGTGCGTTTTGCCTTCTGTGCACGCACGCGAGGGCAGCTGCCGCGCCCTCGCCCGTAGGAACAGGCTCACATCACATTATTACAGCTATATTAAACCCCTTTAGAACTGCACCCACTTTTTTTGGATAAATGACTTGGAGTTAGTGTGGGATTTTTTTTGCCGTCGTGAACGGGTCAAGGTTTTTTGACGCCCTCCTAGGAGGCGTGAATGATGACATGGACGTTCAAGAAGAGGATTTTGTAACGCGACTTCGCCGGGAACCATGAGAAATGATCGGCGCGGGATGGTTACTTTGTGCGCTTTTCTATTTTAAGATTTTTATGCTCGCGTCGGATATGTGTGGACGTCGAAACGCGGTGGGAAATGGGTCGCTGGCGGAAGGAATTGACCGACCACCGTTCGTTTCATCTCGTCATGTGTTTTTTCTTCGGTGTCGTTTTACAGGAACCGCGGGCTGATGTAATGTTGCCAAGTGCCTGTCGTGTTCTTGCGCATTGTCGGCTGGGTTCTTTCCTAGCGTCGATGGTGGCATCATCGCGAGAAAGCGGTGCCGTTGCTCGCGGCTTGCAGCACCGTCGCAGTTTTTCCATCCGGCATGGTTTCGCGTCTCGAACACGCGTGGCTGATAACCTGTGGAGCTAGAACAAACCAGCTTAGCTATATATGTTGTTGCAGTTTTTCCATCCGGCATGGTTTCGCGTCTCGAACACGCGTGGCTGATAACCTGTGGAGCTAGAACAAACCAGCTTAGCTAGAAATGTTGTTGTCTCGCGATGGTTGAGGGGAAAGGCTTTGTCTTTTTTGGGGGGGGGTCGGGATGGTTAAGGGATACAAGGGTAAGGCTTTTTAAAGGGGATGTGTGGAGAGTGATGCAGTAGTATATATCACTCTGGGCGGAAATATAAGGAACGATGGGGGTATTACTATGAATTACAAAATTCCTAATAATTCCGTTCAGAGTGGAGTAAGATTATATTTTTGGGGGGTGGTGGAAATTGTTGCGTGCTGTGATACGAACCAGGTATATTCACAGGAGATATCACAGCGTCCGACGCGATAAGTGGTCGGGCGTGTTGCCCGTGTGTCAAGCACTGCCCGCGATGGCGGTTGGTACACAGCGAGATCACGCCGGAAGGGTCTTTTTTATATAACGAAGAAAAACGTGACACGTTGTGACGAAAAAAAGAGTCGGCGGCTCTCACAAGAGCAGCTGTCGTTGACGAGGAACATAAACATTCAGGATTCGTTACCCAGCAAGTAGCGTCAGTAGCTGACCAAGACTACCATACGGTATTACTAGGGGGGATGTTATGATGGTGTTATGATATGATATACCCCAACTTTCACTACCGGGTCTTCAGCAGTATTAATAGCACGACTGACGCTTTCAAATACCTTACGGAAAACAGACACCAGGCATTTTTTTTGGCTCAGCGTAGCTTATCATCCCATCTCGGATTCCTGCGTCAAATTTATTTACAACAGCACGAGTGGCCCCGAGCCACGGCAAATAATGTCCCCAAAACAATAATAACAACAACATGTTAAATTAAAGGTGGGGACACAGAGTGCCCCCTGCAGGTCTGCCAATTGAGCAGGTTCCGGAGAGTACTCACTTTCGTTTCCTTCGTAGATATGTCGCTTTATTCGTTTCCACCGGAGCCCCGGGACAGCTTCTGGGATCGGAGGCACGTGCCTCCGATCTACTTCCTAATTTTCCCTCATATAAAACGCCAACCTTATCATACGGAACCCATCCAAATGATCTCAAATTCGGATAATTACAGTCCTTTTGAGGCCGTATCTTAACACTAGCCCACCCTGATGAGTCGCATATGCAGCAATATGGGAGATTCGGGGAAACTCCAGTTCTACGAACTAGACCATGAGTCGAAGATGCGTCTCCTCAAAACCCACTCCCACACCTCCAACCGTCTGGCTATGGAGCCAGGAACACGCAAAGAAAAGCAGTAGAAAGAAACGCAGACCCTACAACAAGGCAATAGTCACCCATCAAAAACCTGCCGCATACCGCCGGTGTGGCGGGGGGGGCAGAAAAGGCTCTAGAATCTGCCGCATGCCGCCGGTGTGGCGGGGGGGGTAGAAAAGGCTCTACGGCAAACCAATTCCATTAACTTTTCTTTCTGTCCAGCCGTCGACGCCACATGTTAAATTAAAGGTGGGGACACAGAGTGCCCCCTGCAGGTCTGCCAATTGAGCAGGTCCTCGGAGAGTACTTACTTTCGTTTCCTTTGTAGATATGTAGCTTTATTCGTTTCCACCAGAGCCCCGGGACAGCCTCTGAGATCGGAGGCACGTGCCTCCGATCTACTTCCTAACTTTCCCTCATATAAAATGCCAACCTTATCATACGAAGCCCATCCAAATGATCTCAAATTCGGATAATTACAGGCCTTTCGAGGCCGTATCTTAACAAGCAACAACAGCAACAGCAACATCAGCAGCAGCAGCAGCAGCAACAACAACAACAACAACAACAAAAACAACAAAAACAACAACAGCAACAACAACAACAACAACAAAAACAACAACAACAGCAACAGCAACAACAACAACAACAACAACAACATGAGAAGAAGAAGATGATGATGAACATACCCCCCCGACTGTAGCTTTCATCTTGCACACAACACACAACTGGTCTAAACTTCTAACTTCCTCGTTCAGTTGTCTAGATTTACCTACATACAGCAGGTGGCTGTAAGCTAGTTTCCCTAGGTCTGCCTAAGGTGGCTGTCAGCTAAGCCTCCGAGCTGCCGGACCGTCCGTCTGACTGTCTGACTCAATGCCTTGAGTCGATATTCCGTCGATTTCTATGCCGGTTTACGGTACAGGCCCTAGGGGGAAACGAAAAAATGCCTTCATCATGCAGTGTGCATCCAGGAGGTCCGAATACGAACAAGATTAAGAACCCAATATTCCGCGAAGGCAGCTGGCTGAGAAGGCGCGCGAGCGACGCCTATGCGTTATTTGAACTCGTGCAACATCCACCATCGTTGTATACAGTACCAGTACAGTGGTGGTCATGAGCGTTTTGGACGCAAGCTCTGGTAATGTACGTACTGGTAGTGCTTGACGTGAAGACTCCTGCAAAATTAGTAAGCCTTCTGGAAATGCTTTTCCAGATACAACATTCAATCAATGATTACGGAACCAAGCCGTTTGGATCCAAGCTTTCGTGGTGGGTAGTGATTTACGTACTGCCTAACAATGGCGGTTGGGTTGGACAGTCAAAGAGCTGTAGCACCAAACCCGTTGCTCGATTGTTTTACTCCTGACAAATTAAACGTATGAACTTTTTGGAATATTAATAACTAAGTGCTTCTCCCGATAAAATTTGTATACGTACACGGGTCCCGGTCAAGAACGCTTGCGTGTGTACGAGCACAAGTTCCTTTATAGAGCACTTTACCTTGAAAGCGGTACCCCCCAGACCGAAAACAAACGCGTTTTCACTTTGTTCTTATTTCCTGTCCGGTTCAATTCGCTCCTATTAATAGCAGAAACCGGCCGATTTTTCGGGGACCTTTTTCGGGTCAGGTCGCTTCTAGCGGGTCGGGTCGGGTCGAGGTCGGGTCGGATCAGAGTGACCCTACCCGACCCTACCCGACCCGACCCGACCCGTGAGATTTCGACCATCTCCTGACCCGACCCGACTCGCCCCGCGTTCTGTTTTTTAAACCTCCTGACCCGACCCGCGGGACGGGACGGGTCGTAAAACGTGAAAGCCTCCTCTGGATGCTTTTAGGTTCTCAGTCCCGGACACCGTGTGATTCAAAACCATGTATCTCCTCTTCTATTGGGCATGCTTCATCACTTTACTTACTGACGCACATGGCAAGTTATTTTACCTGGTGTCATAAAGGTGTTCTTTGGGACCGATATTTCCACACGAAGCGTTTGTTCATTTTGATTGTTTGTGTTCACTAATGATATCGACTGATTCTACGATAGACCCCCCCCAAACCAGCGATTTTCTTAAACGAAAGTTTTATGGCTGCTCGAAACGAGAAAGGATGCCATGAAAAAAGCACCCCTAAATGTCTTCTTGTCTGCAAAAAAGGCCTATCGAACGATGACGTCAGGGTGGCAAGGGGCACCGTATTTCAGGAGATACGGCTGGGAGCTGGTTTCAGAACCGGCGATTTGGTGAAAGAAGAGGGTGTTGGGGGGGCTACTACCGTAGGACGACTCTATCTATCCCAAAAATGCTTTCGTTCGTTTGTTCGTTCGCGTCCGCTTTACTTCGCCACTAACAATAATAATAGGAGAACTCCCACTGAAATAGTAATAGGAGAACTCTACGGGTCATCTTCTCTACTCGGAATAATCATTTCAGAAGAATATTCTTGTGGTCAAGAGACCGAAATCCTGTGGGCTATGTTATAAAATCTATAGCCCGCTACTACTGACACTCTGTTACATTAGCCCTCGCTGAATAGTCGTATATATATGTAGACCACAAGACGGTCGAAGGATGACGACAAAGCTCATCCTAACAGACCGGTGGAAAAGGAGTCCAAGATGCGGCTATTCGAAACAAAGACATGAGGCTACAGGTTCCCCCACACCTCGTGATGAGGCCTAAACGCCAAGGATAGGGCCATTCACCAAAGCGATCTATTAACGACCTGTGTATTTCAGAGCAGACAGATCTTTGGTCTATATGATCGGTACGATGTATAGATTATGTCAATTGCCGGATGACCTGAATGATCTAGCTCATACCTGGTAAGGTGCTTCCTAGGCTGGACTTGCGCTGCGCAGATCTTGCACAGCATAAAACAACGACAGATATGGGGTGTACGTTGTCTAAATCGTACTATAATGCATCCGATGTACGTGCAACAATCCGATCGCGCCAGGAACAGATGGTGCCACACGCGACCATTGCAATAACGTTCTTCTTTATCGTCATTGTTAACCGAATACCGCTCCAAGACTTGAGCGTCGTTAATGTTCAGACGAGCAGGAGGAGGACTGGATTGGACCTTTGCTGGGCTGCTGCAAACCCAGGGATTTCACATTCGACCCTTCCAGCAAAGGCTACGGCATAGTATTATTAAATACTAGGGGGGATGTTATGATGGTATTATTAAATACTAGGTGGGATGTTATGATGGTGTTATTAAATACTAGGGGGGATGTTATGATGGTGTTATTAAATACTATTAATAGGGGGGATGTTATGATGGTGTTATTAAATACTAGGGGGGATGTTATGATGGTGTTATTAAATACTAGGGGGGATGTTATGATGGTGTTATTAAATACTAGGGGGGATGTTATGAGTGTTATTAACTACTAGGGGGGATGTTATGATGGTGTTATTAAATACTAGAGGGGATGTTATGATGGTGTTATTAAATACTAGGGGGGATGTTATGATGGTATTATTAAATACTAGGGGGGATGTTATGATGGCATTATTAAATACTAGGGGGGATGTTATGATGGTATTATTAAATACCAGAGGGGATGTTATGATGGTGGTATGATGATGTTATGATGATGTTATGATGATGTTATGATGATGTCATGATGATGTCATGATGATGTTATGATGATGTTATCATATACCCCGATTTTCACTGCCGGGCTTGAGCTATCATATCATACTATCATATCATATCATATCATATCATACTATCATATCATATCATATCATATCATATCATATCGCACATACTACCATACTATCACACTATTATACTATCATACTATCATACTCGCACTATGTAGTGACTCTGTACTCCGAACCCCGCGGACGAAAATACTTTGAGATGCTTTTGGTGCAGCGTGGCTCACCATTCCATCGCGGGCTCATATGGAAAATTAGTATAACAGCACGAGAGCTTAAGATCGCAAAGAAACAGGGGAGCTTAAGATCGCGGGAGTGACCCCGCGCCACTGTATCAAAGGCCCCAAAAGTAAACTAAACCCCATACCGTAGCCAAGTTAGTCAATCCAATACTATACTATACTATACTCTAGTGTCATCTCGAACAACACACAAGGTTTCTGCGCTGACGCGCCTCGCTTAACAGTGAAGGCGATCCCAAGGCAACATTACAACAATTATGGAATGGAAGTGTTAGCCGAGTGCGGTTGGCGTCGGCAGTGAGTGGTAAAGGATGGCAGTTTGAACTCTCGGATTGTTTGTGTATGCGGACGTGTCCGCCATAATCTAGTTTACTCCGGTGGAGAGAGAAACCCGATAGAAAAACTAATCCAAACGCACTACGAGCTTGCAGACGGAATAAGTAAAGGAACGCTGGGCAATGACAGCGAGCGGTGCTAACGCATTCTGATAAAGGCGAACGAATGAACCTTCGAAAGCGTCGAACGGAACACGTGATGATCACAGAGTAACGGCAGATATTCCAAGCGTGTGTGAACTGCTTGTCAGGGGTGTCGGAGGCCGGCGCCGGGCCCACTACAAAAAAAATGAACCGCTCAATGCATTTTATTCAGTTGAGGAAGAGCTTGCTTGGTCTTGAGCACGGCTGCGTCAATGCCTTTGTTGGCGTCTTGGCGGATGATGCCCGCGGAGTTGTAGATACGTGCTCAGCCAACCACGGCGAAGGGGGGGGGGGGGGGGGGGGGGCGAACGGCGGTGGTGTTTCGGCCTTGCAAACGACAAGTGGTGACGCCGTGGTGTTCGCGGACGGGACGGTAAGCGCGTTGTTCGCGGTGGGTGGCGAGGTTGTTGCAGTAGGCCAAGTGGTGACCAAAGGGTGAGGTGGGGGGGGCATTTCTCGGGCTTCTTTTTGTTGCTGTAGCGACCCGATCCACTTGTGCGAGTGGCTAGCGCTTTTGTGAGTTCTTTTTTTTCGCGATGTGTACCGCCATGGAGTTGTTGGTGACGCTGCTCCAAACAAAATACTTGAGGTCCGTGTTGAGCGACGATAAATCGGTAGCGAAACCGTAGGTATAATACCGTAATACCGTACCCTTGGTGAAATAACTCAAAGCCCTTATGATGACCTCCAATGTTGGGAGGGGTCGAAGACGGAGAATGGGAGAGCGTGGAAGACGAGCCACATGGGCTTCGTTTGGGGCAAGTACCGTAGTGCAGCGCTAACAGAGGTGTTGTAGGCCAACTCGACGTGTGGAAGCGGCCGCGTCTCAATCGGTTCGCAGCTTCGTTGACCACCATCCCGGGGATCTGGGCCATCGTGTAGTTTGACACGCTCAAAGCCACCCTTAGGGGCAGGGATGGACCGACCCGGTGTTGGTCTTGTTGGTGCCAAGACTTTCTTAGATGGCGCAGCAAAGCTTGGACAAAAAAGTGCAATCCGTTGTGTCCGGGATGAGCTCGATCGGAGATCGGCTACGACAGGGCAACACTTGGCCATGATGCTCCCGGCGAGTCGCAATGCCGGCGAAGCGCCTTGAGGTCGAACATGTCAAAGGCCATCAACTTATCCGCGGCCCAGGTGGCGTCATTGCGGTTCTCTACGAGACTCATTCGGAAGGACTCCTTAGCCCTTCTTGGGAACGTGAGCTGGATCTTCAACACACCCAACCCTACATCCTTTGGTACCGAGCCAAGACATTTCTGATCGACAGAACTCCTCGGGTGGTATGCTGGTATTTTGCAATCTTAGTATCAATATTTGTTTCCCTCGGGCAATGTAGCGTGCTAACTGTAGATGCCGTTCCGATCCCATAGAGATTGAATATCATTCCGTAAAGTATGTATATCTCCTACGACTCTCGTGCCAACCATCTCCTAGTTTCCCTTCCCCACGTACTTTCCTTTTTAGCTACCGGCATTATAATCTATCACATCTTTACGCGTTAGATACCTAGCTCACGTGATTATCTGGCTTGTAAGCTTCCAGTCGGGGGGTGATGCTTCTCAAGTTTGGCTTGTGAAACGAGGAGTCTCAGGTGTACTAGGTGCCACCCTTCCCATAGTAGGCGTCGGGGGAGAAGGGGCCCATGAAATCGACGCGTGATGTGGTGTGGTGTGGTGTGGTGTGGTGTGGTGTGGTGTGGTGTGGTGTGGTGTGGTGTGGAGCCATCCGGCGGCGGGGGTCGCACTTTTTGGGGCAAACGTTTTTGTCCCATTGAGCTCCTACAGTGGGGAACTATGGGTTAGTATGATCGTTTTAGGATCATTGATAGGACTGTTACTAAAATACGACTGTTACTAGGACTAGCGCATAAAAACGTTGGTCGGGTTGCGCGAACGAATGCCTTCCAAGTCAGGTTTCGGGTGGTGTGGTGTGACGATGGATGATGATGGATGATGATGGATGATGATGGATGATGGATGATGGATGATGGATGATGGGCAATGGATGATGGATGATGATGGATGATGGATGATGGATGATGGATGATGGATGATGGATGATGGATGACGGATGATGGATGATGGATGATGGATGATGGATGATGGATGATACAACGATAGAGGTGCACCACGTTTTTTTCTGAGATTCCTCACTTTCGGAGGTTAACTTAAGACATGCCTTACACATGATAGACATGATCCTTCTTAACCCAAAAAACTGATTTTCGACAAAAATAAAACTGCTAGCACACCGGATGAAAAATCTCATGGCGTAGGTACACAACGAGAATCATATGCCCCCCCCAAAAAATGGCTCTTTATTTACGACGACTTTGGGTTAAGGAGTGTCTTAAGTCATTCAGAAAACAAAATCGCCAACAAAAAGGTACACCTCCATCGAGGTATTGAGCTCCTCATGTTTGGTGCTCAGAAAGTCCGGCTGAACCCCTAGCCCGGTATGACTCGACCCATCAAATCAAATCCATGTGTGCTTCGTCTTGGCTAATACCAGGTACCTGGTATAGCACTATAGTAGGGGGTTATGTTAAGGTATTAGTGGGGTATTAGTCAGTTTAACCACTTGCAAAAGGTCAACCAATAGCTTACCCAAACTAAGCCTTATCAACACTCCCCCCCCCTGAAACGGCGGGATAGCAGGTCGGCCGGATATACGGGCGGACCTGTCAATTATCCAATCGGTTTTATTTCCTGGGGATACCGGGGAGAGTATTTTTCAAGTTCGACACGCGGAAAGTCTGAAAAAGTGTATTATTGTGGATGGTGGGATTTGAACCCACGACCCAAAAAACCCATGGTCCTGCAGACGACGCCATTTGTCAGGGCATTGGTGGGGAATTAGTCCGTTTGACTACTTGCAAAAGGTTAACCAACAGCTTACCTTACCCAAACTAAGCCTTATAATACTCTTCCCCAATAAGCCGGTGTCCTGATATTAGTAAAGCGATCGAAAATCGCTTTGCGCGACTGAGGAATTGCATCCATTAATTGGACCTGAGTAAGGTTCGGTAAGGTGAGTAAGGCGGCTTCCTCCTGATAAGGCGGCCATGCTGCTCTGACACACCACCGCGTTACTGCCCCCCCCCCGTACTGTATCCATTAGGCCACCCAGTTCACAGCGGCTTTGTTGCTTAGTGGGTGGTGCTAAAGTCTATGTCCAACGTGGCTGATGCAGCCCAACAGGTAGGGCATATAATCAAGATTCCGAGGATGGCGGGGGGTCTGTGAAGGGGGGGGGCTCAATGGTTAGTGTCCATGAGAACTGGGGCAAGGCAAATTAATTGTCCGCGGGGCGGGAGGGAGGGGGCACGAGCCCAACCCAGGAGTATCTCCCCATCAAAAGGTATCACCATTAACCACTTTGGAGCTCCGCGAGTTTTTTCGTGGGGACGAATTGCTGGGAAATAGTGCGGGGTGATTTTTGCAGTGCTAATACAGGCTAGTGCTAATGCAGGTTAGCAATTCGATGCGAGTCGACGAGGGAAGAAATAGCTGGAATCTTCCCGCGATGAAAACGAAGGCACGTGCCGCAGTGGGAAAGGGGGAGGAGAACCTGCTTTAATAATAGTGACCCCGGATCTGAGGTAGGTCTATTAATAGGGAAGGAGAAAGGAAAAAAACGGCAAAAATGGAATGTATGACCGAAAAAAAGAGATGGTGAAGCTCTCGGTCTAAAAAACAAAATGCACGAAAGCGCTTCGTAGGGCTCGCCGAGTGAGGGCAGCGAACAGAGCGGGGTGGTGCAAACGCACAATCATCGCCCGTAATTGCGATATGATGGTGTGTTATCGTTATGTTATCGTTACGTCTTGACAGCGGGGCCATCACAGTGCCCCTACCGGTAATGAGGATTCCCAGCGGCGCTTCTCGACAAAAATCGCGTGTAATTCGTTAGATTATCCTTCTGTTACACACAATTAAAACTATTGGAAACTATTGGAAACACTTTACCCCAATTTCTAATAGTCCCAACTAGATTGGCCCCAAAGAACTCCCGGGGTATCGTTCGTAGAGGTGGAGGTATGAACGGCTGACACTAACACCCATGGCAGAAAACATTAATGCCACAATATCGAAGAAAAACCGACGCCTCCGTCGCAGTGCGGTCACTTCTGTTAGCGCATCAGCTATCGTGGTACAGGACAGGACAGGACAGGACAGGACACCCATTAATAGTAAGAAGCAGAAATACTGACCCACGGTGGGTTTATTTTCTTGGAAGGGGGTGCGCTCCACATAATCTGATCCCGGGTTTTGTATGTTCAAGTAAAAAAAAACTGCCTTTCTTATTACCCTGTATCGTAATGGGTGTCCTGTATCACTGTTATAGCGCCTCAATGATAGTAGTAGCGCTTCAACTATCGTAGCAGCGCCTCAATGAGCGTAGTAGCTGTCGTACGTGCAAGACACCAAGGACAGACTATCGTCGAACGAGTAGTCCTCCGAGTCGCGATCTCGGCCTCGTTCGTTGTCCGACCCAGGACGAGGTCCGCCGCCCCCAACGTCGAACTGGCCGCCGCCTCCGCCACTGCGCATGTCTTTGCCGGCACGACGCTGAATTGCGGCAACTTCTGCCGCCGCGGAGGCGTGAAGCATGCTCTTCATTTCGTCGTCTTGGCTCCCTCTAGACGCCATTCTCCCTGCTGCCGCCATTTCTGCGCCGCACGCGTTTTTGGCCACAAAAATAATGCGTTAAGAGCCGCGCTGGGTACACCAATTACAAACGATAAAAATTCACTTTGCGTAACTGGAAATGTTTGCCAGCGAAGATTATGCTCTATGCAGCAAGAATCGCGTCGGACACGTTTACTATCGGCGTCTCCGGCGGTTCGATGGCAAGCACCGCTACCGTTGAGGTCGATATCGTGAGTTTCGAATCCCGCAAGAGACTTTTCTTTACAACAAAAAAGTTGGCTGAGAAGTAAGCGCGACCCTGAAAACACACACAAAAAAAACAGTATTGACTCGGCTTATTCTTTTTTGGAAATGTTTTTTTTATAGTGATCGCCGTTGAAGCCCATGCTGCATTGTTATATATATGTATTTTTTTACTGCAATTTGTCTGGTGTGCTGGCTAGCAAATTTTTTGCTTTTTTACCCGCGAGCTTATTGCGGTACGCATTGCATGGCCAAATCACCTTCCTGTACTTGCAATAACGTGTATCTCTGTCTCGTAGTTTGTGACCAGTGACCACGGCAGTAGCAGTAACTCGTCTCTCTACTATAGTGGCATCGGCACGGGCACAGACGATAGTGCTGGATGTAGATGGGAGGAAATATCGGTTTAATGTGAAGAACACATACTGTCGGATAGCAAAAGCAAAAGCAACACTCAAAGTATCAAAGTATATACTAATCCAGCTAATAATGGCGTCAGAACGATACGCCCACTTTTGGGGGGACACTAAGAAACTCGGGGCACTAAAGAATCGTGCTCAGTGACGAGCGCTACACTAAATCCTATATAATAAATAGCTTATGCTGAAGGTTGCCAAAACACGGTGCTACAGGTAGTAAGGTTCAAGCCTTGTTTATTAAAAGGAGACGGTTTTTTTTTATGAAGAGCCCATGCCGTAATCGTTCGACAATAAAGCTGACCATCGCTATACCGCCATAAATTGTAGGGCGATTCTTGGGGTGATTTTAGGGTGATGGTCTCCCTAGAGTGTTAGTATGTACCAGCCGGCAACACCGGCCGTCTATTAGCAGCACATTTAAGAAAGGTTCCGCCAGGCTCTCAGGGCAATACCACAACATATAGTAGCACCAGACACCGGCACTATTGGGTGTAGTACCGATACTGCTACAATGGTAATATGGCGGTTTCCCGACGTGCCAAATGATTTCACCGGCACTATGTCAGCAGTAGGCACTATTCCATAGGCACTATAGCGGGACCCCCACTAGCTGTAGTGCTGATTATGTTATTATGCTATTGTGGGTGCCAAGTTTATAGGACTCGCGAATCGCCATTACATGGAAGATAGAACCGTAGGACCATCGTGGGGCAAGGTGTCTAATACCACACATGCACCATTCGTCCACGGTATGAAGAGGTGGTCATGCACGACTATGCATGGCCTCCGGGGATTCTCCACCAGTCAGAAAAATTCTTGAAAACCGTACATCAATCAGACTGCAGGCAAGCACAAAATTGTTTGTTTCTACGAGGTAGTGTATCACACACCTGGTATTAATCAAGCATATTCCATACGGGGGGCGTTCCAGAGGCCGATCGGAAGAATGTTCTTTAAACATTGATCGTTCGGAAACATCCTACGAAAAACGTTCATCACAGCAGTCAGAACACTTCGAGTATACAAAATCAACCCCCTTATCTCTTTTCTGTTGCTCTTGGCCTCTTACAAAGCTCTCTATGCCATTAATAGAACGAAACAGGGGCGGCCCCGATTTGTGGTGATGTTGAATTGCGTGCTCGCTCACCTTTCAAAGCACGCATCGCGTTGATTGCCTCAGGGTCTTGCTTAAACTTGGCCAAGAGGTTCTCCGACAACATCTGCGGGCGATACAGTACGCGCACGGAGGAAGCCAAATCGCCATCTTGGGGAGTTCAGAGGGAAAAGTTGCCCACGAAAAAATGACCTTGGTTGCGGCATCGGCGAGGTGAAGCACGTCAAGCAGCTCGGACTGCAGGGTTAGAGGAGAACACTTATCCGAAGCGCAACGGAAGCAAGGTGTACGAAACGCGCGCGGCATGATGGGCATGATGAGGATGATGGGTATGATGGGCATGATGGGCATGATGGTAGGGGGCATCCCCCCGTTTTCACCACCGGAACTGAGCCACTCGTAAGTCGTTCTACGGTACCCTTTTCTTTAACACCCTCTTCTTTAACGAAATCGCCGGTTTCGAAACCAACTCCTATGATACCGGCCGTACATCCTGAAATACGGTGCCCCTTGCCCCCCCTCCCGACGTCATCATTCGATAGTCCCTTGCAAGAAGAAAAAAAAAGAAGATTTGTATCTTCCATATAATCCTTCCTCGCGTCGAGCAGCCATGATGATCAAACGTCCGTTGAGGAACATCGCTGTTTTTTGGGACGGCCATCGTAGAATCAGTCTCGCGCGAGTGACTCAGTACCTCACGGAGAAGAACGCTTTAGGCGATTTTTTTGGGGCGGCGTTCGGAGATAACCGTTCCTATTGCGGACTGATTTCGTCAAGTTATATCACCAAGAAAACGTAAGACCGCAGAGGAACAGATGGGTTACTGGGTTACTCGCACGAGTGACCCCGAGCCAATGCGAAAAACGCCTCCGAAAGGGGAAACCCTTATGGTACCGTAGCCTGGGTCGAACCTGCACGGCTGCTGCAAGTTCCTTTCATACACGAACGGTTGGTAAGACAGATTCTTTGTCGTGTTTTGGATTTATATTCCTTGACTCGGAAAGGGTTAGTAGAGCTGCGAGTTGGGCATTTAAACCTCACGGCTACAAGCATCGGATATTTATTTAGGTGGGGCGTAAAGTGCAAGCCAAACAACCGACTTTTTCTTGATTTCGAACACCACAGGTCGAGCCACAAACAAACGCTTGTCCCGGCAAGTTGCAAACACCCAGAACTCCGCAATTTTTCCGCACGCAACTAACTATCTGTAGTGCTAGCGTGTTGGCGAGATACAAGATACCGTTCACTCGTGTTTTACTCTCACT
Source organism: Undaria pinnatifida (assembly GCA_012845835.1). Lineage (NCBI taxonomy): Eukaryota > Phaeophyceae > Laminariales > Alariaceae > Undaria > Undaria pinnatifida. Next base: position 14,124,404 of record JABAKD010000016.1, read on the forward strand.
TTTGGTATGTAGCATCAATACTAGCAGCGTGTTCGCGAGATACCCTAGTTTGGTTTGGTAGGAATTGAATTGGATAGCAAAAACCTGTACTAATAGTACGTAAGTATTGAAACCGGCGACGTCACAATCCAAGGCCAACCAAGCCCACGAAAAATCAGCGAAAATCAGGTTGAGAAATATGCTTTCCTACCATTTTGTTTTCGTCAGAGCTATTTTTTTGTGTGGATTGGTTGGCTTTGGGTTACGAATTTCGTCGGTTTCAATTTCGTCAATTTTGTGTGGATTGGGTCGGCCTTGGATTGGGACGTTCGACGGTTTTAATACTACTACTACTACTACTACTACTACTACTACTACTACTACTACTTCTACTACTACTACTACTACTACTACTTGTACTACTACTACTGCTACTACTACTACTACTACTACTACTACTACTACTACTACTACTACTGCCACTACTACTACTACTAGTACTACTACTACTACTACTACTACCACTACTACTACTACTACTACTACTACTACTACTACTACTACCACTACTACTACTACTACTACTATAGGTTCTCCTATCCAATTCCTGCCCAAACAAAGTTGGTGCATCGCAAACACCCTAATTGTTTCATACTAGTTTTACTGTAGTATTGTTTGCTAGTGTATTCCTACTTCTGAAGGAGACGATAGACGAGATATCCCAAGCAAGTGCAGTAGCGGCCGACCATTAGTGCCGGTATGTGCACTGTAGAGGGAAACACCGGCACTATAGCGGCAACCGGCACTACTCCTCGTACTGGCACTACCGGCTGTTACCACTTGTGCCAAGCGATGTCACGGGCACTGTAGCGGGCAACCGGCACTACTCAACCGGCAACATATAGAGCAACCGGCACTATAGCGGAAACCGGCATCGTAGAGAAACCACTACTACTGCTGAAGTGTGGAGGTGAAATGACCAATTAGTATGCACCTTCGAGTGTTAAGGTATTAGTGGGGTATTAGTCCGTTTGACCACTTGCAAAAGGTTAACCAATAGCTTACCCAAACTTAGCCTTATCAACACTCTCCCCCCCTGAAACGGCGGGATAGCAGGTCGGCCGGATATACAGGCGCACCTGTCAATTATCCAAGCCTTTTCATTTCCTGGGGATACCGGGGAGAGTATTTTTCAAGTTCGACATGGGGAAAGTCTGAAAAAGTCTATTATGGTGGATGTGGGATTTGAACCCACGACCCAAAAAACCCATGGTCTGTCGACGACGCCATTTGTTGAGGACTTAGATGGGTTTTTTTCTGTTTGACCACTTGCAAAAGGTTATCCAATAGCTTACCTTACCCAAACTAAGCCTTATAACACGAGGGGGACGCTAAAGTTATATAATAAGGGTGGGAGGGTGTGGTGGCTATTATTTGGTCAAAACTACTGCAAGGGGAAGGAAGAAACCGGAGGACTGCGGCCAATGCCCTGGTGATAGAAAGTCGATGGGGATTAGGATAGACGACATCGGTGGTAGCTAAATCTCAAATGTGGGGAAAGGAAATGGAAAAATGGTTGGCAGGGGGTTATATGAGATATGCTGCTGCTTTCTGGAAGGGCATTCGATTTATATTCGATTTATATCGGAACGGTATCTACAACAGAACACGCCACATTTTCGGAGGGCAACAATATCATTATTAAAAATAAGACCTGTAATTCAAGACAATGATTAATTTCCAGGATGTTCGAGGAAGACAATAAACAATGATTGCACTTTAAAGTTCGATGTTGTTATGGTTGTTCTTGTTGCTAGATATACACACGGTCGATATGGTACCAATGTAACACTTGGTGATGCATGATAAGTATTTTGACACAATGTCATTCATTGTACATTAGTTTTTGATTCCTGAAAACCACTGTAAGCACGCAGCTTGCAAAGGTGAGCATCGACCTAAATTTGGCGAACTCACAGCTGACGTTGTTGGAATAATTTTATAAAATACAAGGGCTCCGCATGGGTGCCGGCATTTGCCGGCACCCATGTTGCGGGTAGCGCAGGGCAGCACTTCGACTTGTTTGATTCAATGTTCGATAGAGAGTACAAACTGTTACCACACAACACATAGTCTACGCGAGTAGAACGTAAAGTAATGCCAAGAGATTGATATAGACTACTTACTTCTTCTGTCGTTTCCTCCGTTTCTTTCTTGCGTGAATCCGATTCCGAGCTTCATCATAAACATTTCGATCGGATGAATCCGAGCCCACGCAGACTGACCCTCTAGTCTGGCCACGAAAATACGTTTCGAGTGTGTTTCTCTACGTTTCGGCTCAACCAACCATCCAGGGCCAGCAGAGGGGTGGCCAAGTGTTTGCTGCATGTTCTCTACGTAGCAACCGACAGGCGCGCACTGAGCCAGCTTCTTCTACTACAAGCATGATACCAAATCATCTGGATCCGAGCCTCGCAGACCGACTGCGTCTCTGTGTGTGTATAGTGATCGTGGAGAGACTTGCTGACGGTATTCTAGGCCTTAAACACGGCGTCGCTGCCTTCGTCATTCAATTCCTCAAACGCTATTGTAATAATGCTGCTACTTGTTGCTGTAGACAACTCTCGTCTCGTCGATGGAATATTAGTAGTACGCGATAGCACTGAACTAAGAATTTGGTAGTTGAGAATTTGAGGCTCGATCGAGTTTTAGACGAAAATAAAAACATATAATACCTGGTATGGCCTTTTTGCCTGAGTGCTAGTCGCTCAGTGGCCGGAGATCATACATAAAGTAACCGTCATCTGCGGACGATAGAGTCCATTACCAGAATCGTGATCCATTCACATATACAACTCCGACAGCCCGGGAACGAACATGGATATATCACCAGGATTGATACCTCCCCGCACTGTGTAGAAATCCCCAATGCCACCGACCGGCGGACCTCTAATTGGCTGGTGATCGCATATTATAGAGCCAGCTCCACCCGGGAACGATATGGTCCCATCCCCGGTCCAGGGGTCATTCCATATATCTAAAAATTAGACAAACGAGGGAAGAAAACCGAGTTCTCTCGGGTCGATACCGTCTTCCACGGTGTAGAAACCCCAGTTCCATTGGCTAGAATCGCCGATTGGTTCGAGCTCCACAGCGGCCCCCCACCCTAGTAGGAGGATGAAGGAGGCTCACCAACCAATGGGGGGCAGTTCCGTCGCACACGGGGGAGATAGGGACCCATCCCCCGTTCAGAAATCCTCCGAATATCTACAACTCCAACAACGCGGGAACTATAACGATGATCTCCCGGGTCGATATACCTCCCCGCATGGCGCGTCAACCCCGAATCCATTGGCTCATTTCTCGTGAATGCCTGGTAGGCTTTGGCACAATAAGCTCACAATTATTTCGACCGATTCGGGTTTGCTCGCATACTTCCGTATACGGCAGACATTTGCAACGCGAACGCAATTCGATCAGCTGTTTGCATGATAGGTCGCACAAAAAGAGAATTTTTGAGCCTATATCAGATTGGCGTGCCGAGCAAGCACGCTCGAAATGGGGATGAGAAACACTTGTTGAACAGCAACAACAACAGCATCAAACGCAATATAAATGGAGGGATTAGAGCCATTTGTATGCAGGATTCATGGCCCCCCGGTCATAAGCACACTTAATGTCAAACAAAAAAGGGGTGTTCAAAGAAAAACGACATAACAATATGTGGAACTAAGATTGGCACGACTCGAGTATAATAACCAGCCGTGGGAAAAGCCTGAAGTTAGGCCAAAACGGTGCGCATTTGACTCACTGGCATAATGAATGGTCGAATAAACATGGAATACTTGCTGCCCGGGTAATCACCTCTTGGTCGCGTATGCGGCACCGGAAAAAATCGCTGAAATGCTGATTTCATTCGCTTATTGGGTCAGAAACCTAAACTCGCTAATATTTTCGCGGGTTTTCTTGCATACTACTCGCGTATGGCAAAAAGTTGCCATGCGACCGCAATTCGTACCAAACGCTCGACGTCGGGATGAATCTATACAGCTGGTGCCCAGAGGGTCACGATAAAGCCATTCGGGACGTAAGAAGAGCGGTCAAATCGCCATGTCTCGGCATACTAACAGCCATACATATTGCCCACAACAGATAATAGCAATGAGCGCCTGCTTCGGCTTGACACAGGGCGATCTTGAATCGGAATATAATGTCCCTTTTCTTTCTTCTCTGTCTTTTCTTTTCCTTTCTTTTTTTCAGTTGACTTGCGTCTGACGCGCGTATGTATGCGTAGTGATGGGTACCACGAGATATTCGTGCAGAAGATCTCTACCGGTATTTTTTATGATGCTGCTATGTCGTCGATTGCTGTGGCGCACAGGATATATGGTCAAGAAGATCCCTATTACTCTGTATCATCGGTTAATTCCTGGCGAACACGAGATGACATTTTCAAGAAGATCCCTATATTTTAATATACTGTCATTAACTAACTGCTGGCGCACACGATGTATTGACCAGCAACAACAACAACAGTCAGCAGCCAGCGCAATTCTTGCAACCACACAACCTTGAGAATCACACCTTCCTTTAGAAGTGCATCCACGTTTCGTTTGTGGAGATAAATATACATGGAATTAATGTGGCATATATATTATGCGGTCCTAAAAGATGGATCGTGCATCGTGGACCAATGTATACGGAACGACTCTTTGAAGCGGCGATGAACAATACTGACAAAATATTGTTTCTCGTACTGCGATTTTTAAAAGCGACCACTCCGTTCGCTGTGCTTACTTTTTATATGTATGGTCTGACCTGTTTTGTTGTGTTCTCGTACCCGGTACGCTAGCATTTCACATGCTTTATACCTTGATCAATTGCGATTGTTTGGTTTACTCTGTCTCACAGTCTGTGACCACATAATAATAGTAAGTTGTATCTCTCTAGGATGAAGAATCAGCACGGACACTGGGTGTAAATTATGCTGTTGGGTAGGGAACGGCCCCCTCGAAGACAACGAACGCTCGAACCAAGATATTCAACCGTTAAATCCGATATCGAAAAGCAACGACACAGCAGTCGTACGACAATAGGCCCAACGCTTCGAGGTGTGACAATGAAAAAAGTGTAGTGGGGACGAAATAAGAAGACAATTCGGAAATGATACCAACTTGGGAATGAATGTTTTCCCACATGTTTTTTCGTTCAAGTTCTGCATATGCCAAGCTCCAAGAATAGCTCGGGCGTATACCGCCCAAAATACAAAAATCTGCGCACTTCTCGCTTGTCTCGCTCAGCCCACGTACCCGATCCCGGCCAGGTGCGGAACGGATACAGCAGGGCGAGAGACGTTTGAGCCGCCCGCCGAAAACGGCGCTCGAACGAAGCGATTAGACCGAGAATTCCAGTTCCGAGAATCCCATACTGAGGCCGAGACGAAAACTCCTGATCGAATAAAAAAACAAAATGAATATATATATACCTGGTATATTTATTATACTGCGCGTCCAGGAAACAAAACAATCCCTCTCCCGGCATTTCTCTCTGGTATCGTTGCTATCAGGGCTTTTCATTTTTCGCGGGTCATTCCCCGGCCCGCGGGTCGAGTGAGGAGGTTTTGAGAAACTCGAGGGTCGAGTCGGGTCGGGTCAGGAGGTGTTCGAAACCTCATGGATCAGCTCGTGTCGAATTAGGAGGTCTTCGAACCTCACGGGCCGCGTCGGGCCACCCTGACTCGATCCGATCCGTGAGAAGTGACCCGACCCGTGAATAACCGTGGTTGCTACGTACAGCGTTTTGTTACTATGTAGCGGTGTCGACGGCATCGGATAGCTTCGAAGAGGTAGGCAGGCCGCTTTCACAGCCTATTGTATCAGGCGTGGTTTCTACATACAGCATTGTGTTACTATAGATGTGTCGACGACATCGGACGGCTTGGGAGAAGTAGGCAGGCACCCCCGTTAACTCCTTCGAAGCCTTCAGCGGGAAGAAGTTGCCGAAAAAACATGAAGCGGACCGGGCTGCTTGTGAAGGAGGGTGCAGCTCAGAGATATACTTCGTGTATGACACCCGCGGAGGATTGCGATGCGTGTGCTGCTGCAAGCTGGCGCACATCGTCGCAGGGGAAACATAACAATGATAACAAAATTATCAATATTTCTGCGTTTTCTTTAGGCAAGGTATTGTGTGGCTGGCGAACGAGCTACTCCACAAGTAGATTGGTCTTACAGTACGGTGATATCACAGAAGCTCTGCGCCACAAATATCCAATTCATAACAGTAGAGCAGTATCAATAGCCCGGTTAGAAACAGGCAATACGCACTAAGCTAGCAGTTGGCGCTGAACGCCAGCGTAGTGGTTGTGGTGGAGCCCAGACAAAATTCACAATCATCTGGGGCTGGCCGTCTTCTCAGTAGCTATGGTGTTCCAGGTATCTAACTGGATCACAATCTGGGGCTGACTGCCCGGCCAATTTGTTCATCGTAAATCTCGAACATTTACCTTGGCTATCTCGTCGCGCTGTCGATCCAGCACGTGCATCCTCTTCTCCCCAGGAAGCGCCAGGAACGCCTCACGGTTGTCCAACCACTCGCTCGCCTCGTTCCTGTAGGAATTGCTAACGTTAACCTCGTTCACTGAACCTTGGGCGAGGTACGTCTTGACAATGTTCGACAGCACATCGAACTGTTTGTTCGCGTCGATCATGCTCTCATAGTTAATCGCCACGTCCACCAAAAAATCGACGCTTTCCCCGCAAAGATTCTTCTCGCAGAAGTTAACCAGGAGCATGCGCAGCGTGTCGTCGCGCAGCATCTGGAGCAGTCCCCACGTTTCTGGCGGCTTGTCCATGTTGTCGTCGCCGTTAATTCCCTCTCCCCCTCCCTTCCCTCCCCTTCCCCCTCCCCCTCCCGGCCGCCCTTCCTCATTATCGCAGTCGCTCCCGCAGTAGATTTGCCTGGCGGAAAAGGTGCCCTGGAATGATCGCCGACGGCCGACTAGGTAGAATGACCTCAATGGTTGGTAAAAGCTGGGAACAAGCGGACAAATGGCGTAAAGGGGGTAGATGCACATAAAATTTTATCAAAATGTGGGTAAGGTAATGTAAGGTAAGGCAAGGTAAGGTAAGGTAAGGTAAGGTAAGGTAAGGTAAGGTAAAGTAAGGCAAGGTAAGGTAAGGTAAGGTAAGGTAAGGTAAGGTAAGGTAAGGTAAGGTAAGGTAAGGTAAGGTAGAGTAAGGCAAGGTAAGGCAAGGTGAGGTAAGGTAAGGCAAGGTAAGGTAAGGTAAGGTAAGGCAAGGTGAGGTAAGGTAGGGTAAGGTAGGGTAAGGTAAGGTAAGGTAGGGTAAGGTAAGGTAAGGTAAGGTAAGGTAAGGTAAGGTAAGGTAGGGTAAGGTAAGGCAAGGTAAGGAAAGGTAAGGCAAGGTAAGGTAAGGTAAGGTAAGGCAAGGTAAGGTAAGGTAAGGTATGGTAAGGTATGGTGAGGTAAGGTAAGGTAAGGTAAGGTAAGGTAAGGTAAGGTAAGGTAAGGTAAGGTAAGGTAGGGTAAGGTAGGGTAAGGTAAGGCAAGGTAAGGTAAGGTAAGGAAAGGTAAGGTAAGGTAAGGAAAGGTAAGGCAAGGTAAGGTAGGGTAAGGTAAGGTATGGTAAGGTAAGGTATGGTAAGGTAAGGTATGGTAAGGTAAGGTAAGGTAAGGTAAGGTAAGGTAAGGTAAGGTAAGGTAAGGTAAGGTAAGGTAAGGTAAGGTAAGGTAGGGTAAGGTAAGGCAAGGTAAGGAAAGGTAAGGCAAGGAAAGGTAAGGTAAGGTAAGGCAAGGTAAAGAAAAGTAAGGCAAGGTAAGGAGTGGGAGTGACCAAGGCTGGGGCCGGGGGAGAACCTCAATTTTCACCACCGAATTTTTCACTACATTATAATAAAGATAAAGGCGCGTACTGCGATGGAGGTAGCAGTTTTCGTCTGACATTTTTTGTGAATGACTTAAGACACTCCTTAACCCAAAATCGTTGGAAAAGAGAAAATAATACGCCATTTGTTTTGCATGATTCTCGTTGTTTACCTGTCCCCATGGTAATTTCCACCCGGTCAGCAGTTTAGTACTCTCTAAATCTGGTTTTTGGGAAAGGTCTTACGTTCCTAAATAAAGCGAAAAATCTCAGAAAATGTGTGGTGCATCTCCATCGTAGCACGCATCCTATCACACTGTCCATCATACTGTCAATCATACTGTCATACTGCCATACTGTCATACTGTCATACTGTCCTACTGTCATACTGTCATACTGTCATACTGTCATACTGTCATACTGCCATACTGTCATACTGTCATACTGTTATACTGCCATACTATCATACTGCCATGCTGTCATACTGTCATACTGTCATACTGTCATACTGTCATACTGCCATACTGCCATACTGTCATACTATCATACTGTCATACTCGCACTATCTAGTGACTCTGTACACCTCACGGACGAAAACAAATTAGGGTTTTGTTTTGGCTCAAGCGTAGCTTACCATTCCCTTGCGGATTTATAACGCAATATTAGAACAAACGAAAGCTTAACATCGCAACGGACAAGGGGGATCACTCAAGCGAGTGACCCCGAGCCACAGCGAAAAAAGCCTCGAACAAAAAAAACATAACGAAAAAAGCCTCCATACAACATAACATCAACATATCAACAATGCATACATAACATCAACATAACATCAACATGACCCCCCGTACCGCAGCCTTTGTCGAGCAACAACTGGAAAATGACGTGACAGAGTGATGGGGGGAGATAGATGCACATGGAGTCATCTAAAAAATGTTGGTAAGAAAACACATGGAGCAAGCAGACGGATTACGCGAAAGAGTTAGAAGAAAAGAGTCGTGTCACTAGGGCTGTGATTTGGTTGTTCAGACCTCACGGTTAGTTCATAGCCTAGTGACGGAGTAAAAGCCGACCAGCTCACGTAATATTAGATACCCAGATGCTAAACACCACACGTTGAGCCACACACGCGCCAGTTGCAGAAATAACTCCGCAATTTTCCACACGCAACCAGCTGAAAAAAACTAGCCAACCAATGCCTCGTCGGTAACCCTTACATGTGACGGTATGGCATGTGACGGTATAGTATGTGACTGACGGTATGGTACGTGACGGTACAGTATGTGACGGTATGGTATGTGACGGTATGTTAGAGGGGTTGATTTTGGGGTAAAAATTCACTCACTGACTGGCGGGGTGGAGCTTCTCATCCGAAGAACGACCCAACGTATTAAATTAGCGATCCCATTTCGTGTTTAACGATGCTGTTCTATCGTTGAATGGCTAGCCTAGCCGATGGAATTGCCTATGTAGCCCATACGGGGTTGCCTAGCCGATGGGATTGCCTATACAGCCCATACGGGATTGCCTAGCTCATACAGGACTGTTCGTTGGGTTGCGTTTTCCTATGTATCCTGCAACACGGCATTGATTCGTAGTTGCGGCACCTGACGTATAGCGCGGCGGCACATGCCGCGAGGTCGTGGACCGTGGGGGGCACCGTCTTGTCCGTGCCAGTCCACCAGCTAGAATATTTCAGCAGGGTTATGTGCACCGTCCTCAAGGCTGTACAAAAACAAGACGACGTTCAAGGAAGGGCTACAACGGTATAATGTGACAATTGGGATATTTAACAGATTGAAGACATTAGTGGCAGGGCTGACAAACGTTTGAATAGAGTTGGACATGCCACCGGGGTCGTGGATTGTGGGGGCGCCGGCTTGTTCGGGCCAGTCCAGCAGCTAAAGTGCTTCAGCAGTGTTCTATGCACCGTTCTCACGATTATCGAAAGCAGTGGAGGACGTTCATGGCAGAACTGTTTGGCCGTCCGTTGAGATGCATGGCGAACACTCAAGTTGAGATTGCTCTGAAGCGCCCGCTACTGCTGTTGGTATTGTTTTCGCCTTTCGGTATTGCACAGTGCCAGCAATCACTCACACACAATCCCATCTAGAAGAACCAAGCTGAGGGAAAACATAAATAACGAAATCTATGCACGAAAGTCTAACTCCCTTCTGTGCCTACTCCATGCGTTCGCCCTGCTTGCCCCACCTGAGGTGATGGCGGTTGCCACGCATATGTAACCGATCTCGTTCCTGATCTGAAAGGCATCGTTGGCGTCCTTTAAGCGGTTCGCCATCGCCCCCATGGCCATGAGATACAAGGCGGTTATCGGCAAAAAGACGCTGTATCCTTCCGCGAAGAAGTAGCAGACACCCGAACGCCTCCTGGAACACCCAAAATATTTGTATACAGTCATGCCGCGTTAGTGCGCTACCCTTTAGTGCGCGTACCCATTTTAGTGCATGTATCGTTATCTTGCAAGCGACCGCGCTATCGAAGGATAGCTGTCGGCAAGAAGATGCCGTATCCTTCCGAGAAAAAGTGGCAGACCACCAAGCGCTTCCTGGGGCACCACGGTATATACCATGCCATACCATGCCATATACCATGCCATACACCCGACAAATAGACTATACATACAATCGTGGTCCCGCGTTAGTTAGTTACGGTACCCTTTAGTGCGGAGTCCCCGTTCAATGTAGTGACGATAGCTTGCCATATCTCACGACATTGCTCGTCCTACAGAGTAGTACTGTACCGCACTATTGAGGGATAGTGCGGGGTGCCACTTTAGTGCCGGTGTTGTCGTCTGGCAAGGAACCGCACCAATACAGGACTGTTATCGGCAAGAAGATGCCGTACCCTTCCAAGAAAAAGTGGCAGGCACCAGAACGCGCCCTGGAACACCACAAAAAAACGCACATCATACCAGATCATACCATACAGAAAACGCGCGATGGTGGTAGAGCCCACCTAGTTAAAAAGGACCATGAACACTTGGCAAGCAGTCTGCATACCGTACACAATAGCACGCGAGGGAGGTAGAGCGAAGTGGAGCATACTTAGCTAAACAGCACCACAACCACTCGGCAAGCAGTCAGCTTACCATGCACAAGAACATGCGAGGGAGGTAGATCGTACTTTATTACAGTAGTTAATACCGGTTACACCATAACCACTGAGCTAGGAGTCAGCCCCCGTCACCACTAGATACAGGACAGTTATCGGCAAGAAGACGCTGTGTCCTTCCCAGAAGAAGCGGCAAACACCCGAGCGCCTCCTGGAACACCGACATAATATATCATGCCAGTACCAATCACCGAAACACGTGAATGTGGTAGACACGTATCAACCCCTGCAAGACTTGAGGACGAAAAAATGCCGGAAAAAAATGACTTGATTACAGCATCGGCCAAAACGAATCAGCCCGGTCTAAAAGGGAACGCGCAACCCTAAGAGATGCACGATACGCGCGCAACATGTTTGACACGTGTGTTGTTTGTTGCACGCTCTCGCTCTCGCTTTCTCGAGGCTGTACTGGGAGAGTGAAGCCCGGCGGTTTCATGGCGGCTGTCCGTCACGTGTGCGTGTGCCTTGGACCAGCGCGTGTGTACTTTGTATGTGTGTTTTTTTCTCCATTAACCCGTTTGGGGCTTGAGAGGGAGATAATTTCAGAATGGCCATTTGATTATGACATGTCGTGTGGCGATTGCGCCATTGGCCACACGAAACAGCCAAAGCTATAGAGGGAGATGAAACGTGCCCGAGCTGAAAGTATGCAAGGAGTTAGTTGCACGACAAGCGGACAGCATGCTGATATTGACACTGCTGCTGCACTTGCTCCGAGGCGCTTGATAGTATCGCGCTCGTGCTCGTTTCTTGTCGTTATACGTGGGGCCCTGCTGGGGCTAACGTAAAAGCCTCAAAAAGAAATCGACCTGTCATTTAGACGAAGCATGCACCTATGGTCAACCGCAGAAGGCGCCTGCTAGTAAGAAACGTCAGTTTGGCGTCGAGGCTAAGCTTCTTTTAAGCCACCACCGTTGAGCTCAGGCTACTACTGACTAGAATGTGGGATTTGGTATAGTACTCGACCCTGAGCGCGTTTTTTTTTTTGTCAAATTTCTTGTTTTAACGCAAAAAAGGAAACGAGGCGCCAATTTCGTTATGACAGATTTTCTTAGCCCCTTTAGAGAACAGAAATGCACCTAAGTTATTTCGGGGATAAGGTACTTCATAAAACTGGGCGACATTTTTGACAGTATTTTCGAAATATGTGCTGAAAGGTTAGCCCTATCCTTCCACAACTGCACCGACGTTTTTGGAGTCAAAAGACTGTCAGACGTGCACCGTAAGCATTGGCTTACTGGTAGCTCAGTGATTACGGTGTACCTCTGACGAAAGCCCAATCCTGGAGTCCATCTGATGGTTAAGCCTGGACCTCGGGTTTCCCCGAAGGGTGGTTGTGATCCCTCTGGTCGGCGCTAACTACTAGCCAGTGGTTATGATCTACGTCCAACGACTGCTTGGAAATACCGTGGAAACTTTTTTCCCGGTAGCAAAACGATTGAAGAAGGGTGGGCATCCTCTGCACCTGACCTGGTCTGGCCTTCGCGAACCTTGGCTTAACGACTAAGGGGATCAAACAACACCTTGTCAGAGCGGCACGCGTGCACTTCTAGTATTGACTATTAGAACGGGATTTAATGCGGCATTTGACTCTGAGCACCGATTGATCGGTTAATTTTCTAAAATTTATCGAGAGGAAAACGAAGCCTCGTTTTTTTTGCAACCGAATTTATTGCTGGCGAGCGCACGGGATTTACATGTATCGGCATCCGACCCCGAGCACTGTCTTTTCAGTCAATTTTGTTTTTATATCGTGACAAAAACATATATTCAATTGTATCTTCGATTGAAGTTGTTAACCCTGATGGGACGACAGAGGGAACAAAATGTCGAGCATTCAACTGACGATGACAGCATCCACCACGCGAAGCAGCCGGCGTCGCCGGAGAAGGAGATACTATTGCAATGCACCTGGTAGAGAGCTGTGCGACGCGCGTGCAACACGTCGACATTGATACTGCCGCACGCTCTTCCTAGACGCGTGGCAACGTCGTAATCGTCGTTTTTTGTCGCTATATTTCAGGCAAGTGTTAAAAAGGTTGTATGATAGCACCTTTAGGTTTGGCTACAGTAGCAAAGCACCCTCCGTACCTCACCTGGGCTTAGCGAACCTGAGCTGAACGACGAGGGAGATTAAGGAACAAGTCGTCAAGGCGGCGCACATGCACATCCTTTGGGCAGAAGGATTCACGAGCCGCTTGTACTTCTGCCTGAGGTCCCTGTTGTACACGACAAGGAGCCTGGCCGCTCGCAGGAGGTATGCTGTAGATATGACACCGAAAGAGAGGTCTGCCGACAGAGAGAGGGCTAGGGATGGGTTAGGGTTAGAGATGGGGTTAGGGGTTGGACTGGGGGTAGGGTTAGGGTCGGGATTGGGGTTAGGGTTGGGGTTAGGGTTAGAGATAGGGTTGGTATGCTGTAGATGTGACGCAAAAAAACAAGCATTTCCGAACGAGGGGCGTACGGATTGGCTACAAATAGGTACGGATTGGCTACAAATAGGGTTAGGGATAGGGTTGGTATGCTGTAGATAAGCAGGCAAAAACAAGGTCTGCCGACTGCAGAGGGCATGCATAGGATAGGGTTAGGGTTAGGGTTAGCGTTAGCGTTAGCGTGCTGCATGTGATGGCGACAGAAAGGTCTGCCCACCGAGAGAGGTAAGGATAGGATAGAGTTACGGTTAGGGTTGGAGTTGGTATGCCGTAGACGTGATGCCAAAAGAAGGATCTGCCGACCGAGGAGGTACTGAATGGTTGGGGTTGATAGGGTCAAGGGTTGGGATGCTGTAAACACGACGTCAACAGAAAAGTCGGCCGACCGAGGAGAGTATGGATGGCTAAGGGGTTGGGTTAGGGTTGGCATGCTGTAGGTGAATATGACCCCAAAAGAAAGGTCTCCCGATCGAGGGGGATACAACGGCGCCACGGAAAAGTGCAGGCGGTGTCATACGGGTGGAACGAAAACAGCGTGTTGGTTTTTCAATTGGCGGGAAACACCCGTGATCGATACTATTATTGCTGCTGCTATTACTTTTGCCCTCCGACATCGTAGCGTAGATGCAGTTCCTATAGAAATCGAGTATCTTTCCTATTCGTGCGCACGGCCGACGTAGTATGAGCGATATAAGTAAACGAAGTTTAAGTTTGGCTCAACCACATACCGGAGGTGCGGGCGTATTTGTAAGTACCGGTACCATGTGAACAACTGCGTATCAGCGAAACCTCAGCACACATTATTATCGCTTGCTTGATGCATGCGCAATAGTACGGTAGTAGCATCGACAGAGATCGCTCACTTTAGCGTGCAACAGAGCTGCGAGGCGAGGGGGGGGCGGTCGTGACGTAAATCGTCCGGAAATCTTAACGCGGGAGAATGTTGACGTTTGCGCGCATCAGTACCAAAAAAGTAACACACGCAACACGTACAACAGGTTCGTGCATGGAGTTCGTTCTAAATACGATTACATGCTTGGCATGACTAGACCACTCTACAAAAACTGCGTGTACAAAATTTTCTGCTATGACGTTGGAGGGGGCTCGAGTTGCGCAGCTGACGTATTTACAGCCAGTGGGCCTAAACATGCGACAACGCACGACAGGCCCTCACTTGTTCACTTACATGAAGCCCAGATGGTGAAGGTGCAGGGGAAGTCGGATCCTATTATCTGCACGGCGAAAAGGGCGCGAGCACGCACGCAACGTTTCCAGGGTCATTATGATCCTATTGATATCATCTGCACGGCATAAAGGGCGCGTGTACGTAACGTCCAACATGCGATTACTGCCAAACCATCCTTTTCCTCGGGTGTACGGCAAAGACTATCCTTTCAAACAGCAGCCCCGCTGCTCACCGCCGCCGCTGCTGCTAGCCGCGACTACTTGTGTACTGAACGTTGACCGTGTACTTCGAAGTATAGGCTGCCCAACCTACATTGCAATGAGATACCGGTGCATGATACCATGGGCACAATGCCGCAACGTACATCATAGAGTTTCACTCTGCTGCTGATGACAGGGTACCCTACGCCGTCCATGTCATATTATGGGAGTTCTGGAGATTATTGTAGGGTTTTACAAGTGCACCGTTGCTACACTACTGCTAGATCGCACGTACGGTCCAAGAACTGATAACGTGTCGCGTGCAGACCACGGGTGAGCACTACATGCGCGCTGACCCTACAAGCATAGACTAGTCATAGCGCCGTTCTAGCACCATACGTTTATTTGAGAAAAACTCGACAAACTGCTTTGTCTTTGCCACCACCATAATAAGCACCGCTCGCCCTACTCGTTGCTAGGGTTAGAGTTAAGGCTAAGGCTTAGGCTGTGAGAGTCAGGGATAGTCAGACCACGGGCTAGCACTCACTACATGAGCGTTGACGATAGCGCCGTTTTTGCACCGTACGTTTCTTTTACCAATTTGCAAACTCGACGAGCTGTCTTCGCTACTACTACCCGCTCGCTAAACTCATTACTACCCCGGTAGACTTCTTATTTACCCCGGCCATCATCTGCAGGAACACCAAGATGACGTGAGCAACACCCGCGAGGCACAGCAGCAGAGGGGATCGAGCTGCAATCTCGAAGCATTCCTTGTGGCGCCACACATCCCAGACCAATCCAGCTCCCGTGAGAAAAACGAAGGCAGTTATGTAAAAGATAGCCCCGTTTATGAACCCGTTCATTTTGAAACGATAACCACCACCACAACGGCTGATCCCCGGCCGCAGAGCCCCAAACCACCCAGCTCGCCTCCTATACAACCCAAAACACCACGGGAGAATTTATGGGTCGTGGGGTGACGCATTGCCACCGGCAGGGGCAGGGTTGAGAGCCCACAGCAAAGAGCGAGTTACGCTAGGCTAGTCGATGGTTCGATGGGTCGATGGGTGAAATCAGCGGTGAAATGGATCGACAAAATAAAAATAACGGTTTCGTGTTCCGGTTCGAGTATGAGCGTAAACAAAAAAAAACCTGTACGATCGGCGATGGGGGTTAAGTTGCTGATGTGAGAGAGGCAACGCAGGCCCTAC
The DNA here is from genome assembly GCA_012845835.1 of Undaria pinnatifida. NCBI lineage: Eukaryota > Phaeophyceae > Laminariales > Alariaceae > Undaria > Undaria pinnatifida. The sequence goes on from JABAKD010000016.1 coordinate 14,140,427, forward strand.
TTAGAGGTATGTTCTCAGGCTAAGGATAGCCATCCACTGCTTTGGGGCATTCAAGAAGATAGCGTTCGGTGTAAAGCGACAATCGGACCTTGTGGTTGCCTGCTGTCCGACGGAAAGGGGTTTAGTAAAGAGGCTTTGTATGGTTGGGGATTTTGTTAAAAATCCCCTGATGTGCCCAGGCAGCGCACACAGCCGCTCTCAGACAGAAAGTGACCGTGCTGTGGGCTATACGAGTGCTATTCCGCGGCAGCACTCGCTGCGCGAACCCTTTGGCATCTGGTGCCAACTAGACCCCGTCTGCTTGCGTTGCTTATTGCTTGGTGGAGGGCGTTATTTTCCAGCTCGCAACACTGCCTCAAAAACTTATCCTCTGACCTCGCTAAAAGATGGCCAGGGAGAAGAGATCGAGGTCGCGCTCGAGAGAGCGCGATCGAGATAGGGCGAAAGACAAAGAGAAGAGCCGACAAAAGGAAGCCAAGCGAACCAGGTGAGCAGCAGAGAATCAAGAAGTACTCATTGCTGCCCCACGAGTACTGCAGCCTGCTTTTGCCAGCACTTGCGCTTTATCGATGTGGTGGCAGCACAGGCGAGTCCCGTTTTGCGCAAGAAATGTACACTACGAACGAGTATTTTTCGCAGTGCTGTGCTTTTTGTTTTATACTAGTTTTTGTACGGAGCTTCTGCTTCTGCTGTCACATGGGTCAGGATTCAGGATCGTGATTGTTGTGTGATTTGTGATTTTGGTGATTGGCAAGCTGATTCTACCACTTCTGGTTTTGGTATTGCGAGTAGGTTCTTGCGTTCCCAGCTTCTGATTGATGGCTCTCATGTGCAAACAAACAGCACATCGCCGACTAGTGAAGTTATTTTGAAGTGAACTTTGCATTAATTGAAGTAGCTCGAAGGCAACAAGCACATTGACGGCAAGCAGACAGCAGTACGAGTGACTAGATACGAGGGCAGGCCAATGGGCCAATCCATTTCAGCAAAACACCAGTAAAACGAAATACTGACCGGCGCTAGGTTTCTTATTTGGGAGAGGGTACGTTCTTCACAAACTTCAGTATAACGGCTCCCGGATTTCTTATGTTCCTGTCGGTATCAGCTTTCCTTTCTCTTGCCTCGTTTCTTATTGTGCCCCCATATAGATACCAGGTACAAGTATAGACCGGAAGATAACGCATACCTCCCCATCGCTGGAATATCCGAGTCCGTCGAACCTGCACGATCGCTGTTCAGCGTCTCCACAAGACAAGTGCATATAGCATGCATACCTGGCATCAAGACTGATACGAGTACCAGTGCGGGCGTGGGGCTGGTACCCTCCTTGTTTAAGCTATTGAAGCATATTGCCAGCAACAGCTGGTAAGCTTCCGTACTCGATGGGACTATCATACAAATTCGTTACAGCCGCGTTCTTCGCATTAAAACTGATATTTCCACCCATCTATATCAGCACAACCAGAGTCCGTGCTGCTGCCTCATAGAGACGAGCTCTTGTGATCACAAACCACGAGACAGATGCACAAAGTGCAAGTACAGCAAGGTGATTTGGCCATGCAATGCCAACCTTGATTACCATCCGCTGAATCTTGTCCCGTCAACATCAGCATTTGGTACCAAACCACCAGGAAATCTTCAAAATGCCCTCTCACACACATAGACTACTCTGGAAACCCTGCGGGTGAAAAATTGCCATCCCCTTTAGTCTATTCATCGCGTCCCCTGGCATTATTTCGTACAAAATAAGGAAACCGATGCCTCACACACGTCATGCGACACTCCCAGTAGCTTCGAGGTATACGCAGTGAGTGCCGGACCGGTAGCGCAATGAAATGATGTATTTGTACACACGATTCGGGCTATGGAAACATTGGGCCAGTTGTCCTGTCGTTGTACGTCGTACCCGTTGCGATATCAGCACTGGCACTGTTCGTTGCAATTTTTTAGCCAAACAACCAAACAAGATCCAACACTGCTGTCCCGCGGGTCCACGGGTTCGCGGGTTCACGGGCACCCGGTTGTTAGTCGGGTACTCGAACTCGCAACCTAAATCATCAACCGCAACCAACGTGGAAGTAGCCGCAAGCGTAACCGCGCCGTCTACTTGTCCTCAAATGCCAACCGCACCCTCAACGCCGTTACAACTTGAAACCCGTTTTCAGGAACAGCATTACTTGGGATTTAGTATAGAGAAGAGCTTTGGGGCTCTAAAGGGGTTAACCCTAAAGTAATGGTAGCCGTAGCCGCACCGCACCGTCAAGTTAACCTTAAACGCGAACCATATTCTTAACATGAAAGTAACCGTACGCGCAACGTCGACCACAACCTTGTAGGTGACCCCAAAGCTGAACGTTATATAGCCCCCACTGAGAAACCGCATTTCTTGTGATGAACCAAAATGGGCCCAAAATATTTGGGCCCGCTGTTTGGGCCCGCTGCAGTATTTATTATTGCTGCATCACACAATACAAAGGTGTGGAGTAGTAAATTGGGCGTTCAAAGTCTTGAAGGAGAGAACGTCTCTATCACATATATAGTCGCCGACCTATATCCTTGATGAGGACACACAACGCGCGATCGGAGTATCGCACACAGCTTGCAAAGATGAGTTTCGACAAAATCTTTGATCTCACAGCTGGAGTGTAGTTTTATTTCTAAAATAATCCTAAAGTGTTTGGGCCGATTTCTGGGCCACTATGATGCGAGGATAACCCTAACCTCTCGACGAAGGATCTCAGCCAGAGACTGCTCTCCGAAAAGATCGGATCGAATCACCTTAACTCGAAAGTAACCGCAAACCTTGACTTCACAGTTGTCCCTCCTAACCTTCACCCAACTTCAGCTTTGAACCCTAACCCCAACCTTTCGACGATGGACCTTAAGCAGAGATGGCTCCCCGCCAAAATTGAGTCGAGATGGAGATGGAGATCGCGATCGCGGACGTGACAGGGGCAGGAAAAAAACCGCAATCGCTCCAGGTCAAGGTCTAACTTAACCTTGAACGCCAACCGTAAGCATGATGTCAACCACAACCTTGGATGTAACCCCTGACGTGACACGTCACCCCTGACGTTAACGAGCCCTGACGTCAATCTTCATCCTTTCGACGATGGACCCTGACCAGAGACGTCTATCCGATCGAGATCGAGGTCGAGATCGCGTTATAAACCCGAAAGTAACCGCGGTACTGTCACCCTTAACCTTTCACGCCACCCCTGACTTTAGCCTAACGTCAAGTTTTTCCCCTAACCCCAATACTTGGACGATGAACCCTAAAAGCAGAGATGGCTCTCCGAAACGATCTGATCGAGATCGGGATCGAGATCGAGATCGCGACCGCGGACGTGACAGGGACAAGAAAAGACCCCGCAGCCGCTCCAGGTCTCGGTCTAGGTCAAGGCCAAGGTCAAGGTCTCCAGACCGAAAACGTGATCGACGGGATAGGGATCGAGACAGCAGGAAGGATCGGGAGAAGGACAGGAGACCGCGGGACTCCAAAAGGGGCAGGTGAGGGCGAACCGAACCGAATGCTGAATATCCGTTGTTTTTTTCTCGTTTCGTAGGTTCGAAATCCTTTTCTGAATTTGTCTTGTATTTGTTGGCCTAGAAACTTATCAGTTTGATGAACATAGAGAAGATGGAATATCTTCTTAATATACGGACCAACGAGTCTTATCGTAAACAGAAGGAAGCTTGAGGCATTTCGTGGCGTATCGAAAAGTCCGTCATATTTGTGGTCGGACTGGCGCCTGGTGTGATGTGGCCGAGCTGCGAAAGGAGCGTCCGTCAAAACTTGTGCAGCGCGCGTATCATACAAGGGGTGGGAATGGGAGGGATACCGGTATGATCGAATTCCTAGAACGGGGACTAGCGGACCGAACGGAATATACCTCGTATGTACCTCGTGTACAATTTGCGAGGGTCCGGTACATTCCTTGGTTGAAGTTCACAGCTAAATCCCGTTGTGATGGTTGTGACTTTTTTTGTTGAGAGACCGAGTGCTGTACAGCATGCTGAGTATGGCTGTGCGTGTGGTAACATCTACCGCTATTGCCCAACGCTGTGTAGTACACTGTACGGTAGTCTACTGTAGGTGTAGTAACTGGTGTATACACCGCCGTATACCAAGAAAAGTAATCGATTCCACGCGTGAAAACTTGAAGCTAGCTCTCTTGTACTTTCTATGGTATGCTAACCACGAAATGTGAACCCGCTGGTGCTTGGATTTTGCAGCTCTCCAAAGCGAGGTGATCGAGATCGTCGAGACCGGTACCAGGACGGCAGGGACAGGGACAGGGACAGGGACAGAGACCGGGATAGGGATAGAGGGGATAGAGGGAGGGACCGCGACAAGGACAAGGACAAGGGGAAGTCCAAGGTGAAGGTTGCCAATGGAGCGGCCGGCGGTGGCGGGCTGGATTTGTTTTCTAAACTAGCGGCCATCAATGCTAGGGTGGTGGGCACACCAGCAGTCTCGGTGAGTGAGTTTGAAGCATGTGGTGTGTCTTCGTTTCTCTCGTCTTGTTTTTCTGTCTCTCCTACATACTGCTGTGTAAAGTATATATGTTCCATGAGTCAGCTGTACTATGCGTTTCGACGCTCAGATTGTGCTCCGTTGGTTTTGTGGCGTTCTGCGGTGGTAGTCCCTTTGTTGCCGGAGTTTAGGTGGAATCTAACAGCCCTAGGCCGTGTTTGCTGAGGAAAGGATGTTAGATAAGTCAAGAGGTGCACTATTAATAGCCAACGACCTCAAAGAGAGATTGAAACATTTCTCCACCCATAAATTGTTACACCCTTATGCTTGAAACGATATAATCTTAGAACCCGTGACGGCCCAAATTGACTAGCGAAACAGAATACCGGTATGAGCTTAACATGCCATCAACCTAAACCCTTCGGAACAGTGTCTTGCCGTTCTAGAAGATTTCACAATCCAACAAGCAAACAAACTTAACAGCCCCTCCATCCGTACCAACTGGTTTTCCTCCTGACCGCCCGCGAAACAGGCGCCGGTAGCGGGCGACAACGGGTCAAGCGCCGCTGCCGTGGCTGCCTCTGCTCCTGCTGCCGCAGCTGTTGCGGCTGCTGCTTTGGCTGCTGCGACTGCTACTACGGCTGCTGCTGTTGGTGCTGGTGCTTTGCCAAGCGTTACCGCACCGCCTGCCGGGCAAGCCGTTGCGCCCGCTGCCTTGCAAACCTCTCCCCCGTCCGTTAGCGCTGAGGCGGCGGGGGGGGGCAGCGGGCAAGGCCGAGGGGGGGCGAAACTGGAGGCATCATTGCTTGCTAGCTTGCAGGAGAAGATCAAGGCTAGGGCTGCGGCGCCCGAGAAGCTCAAGACTACGGGGGTGGCGTTCCAGGCGGTGGAAGAGGTGGGTGGTGTGTTTTGTGGTGTGGTTTGGTGTGTTTTGTTTTCGTTCGTCGCGTTGGCTGTTGTTATTCTCTGGTACCGCAGCTGTTCTTTACTTGGTGTCTTCCTCTCCTTGCCTCGCTCTTCTCATGACAAGCTGTCGTTATGCTCTTTGTTTTGTTCTTGATATGCTCGTGTTGTGCTCTTGTTATTTTCCGGTTGTGCTCCTATTGTCTTCCTTGTCTCGCCTTTCTCTTGACGTGCTCGTGCTTTGTTCTTGTTGTGCTATTGATAGGTGCTTGTTCCGCGCGTGTTACGCTGTCGGTGTGTTCTTGCGCCCTTCTGCTGCTATTTCGCTCTTGCTAAAAATCCAGTACGTACTTTTTCCATGTACTTTTTCGAACGCACACTGGTGGGGGTCCTTCCCACGCACACTGTGTCGGGCCCCTGCCAACGCACACTGAAGGGCGTCCCGGGGGGGGGGGTTCCCCCCCCGACACTGCTACTAGCATCCAAGCACCGTTCGGCTGCCCTGCCAACCCAGCACACACACCAACACCAACACACAGTACACTGCTAGTACCATCCAAGCACCGTGCGGCTGCCATCCAAGCACAGTTCGGCTGCCATCCAAGCACAGTTCGGCTGCCCTGCCATCCCAGTGCTCGTGGTGCATTTTGGGACACACACACCAACACCAACACACACTACACTGCTAGTAGTAGCATCCAAGCACCGTTCGGCTGCCCTGCCAACCCAGCGCTGGTGGTGCATGCGCTGGAACGTTTGCGCCTCTGCTGTTCGATCCTGCTCGTGCGGGGCATTTGGGACAACGAACACAACACACACCAAAAACATTCACTTCGTTGTGCCCTGGGCTGCGGAAAAAAATCCCTTCCCCAAAAAAACGCCTCGTCCTTACAAAACCATAAAATTCAAACGGCTGCGCTTCCGCGCTTCAAATCAAACGGCGCTACGCACTACACCCTGGCACGCAAACAACCAGCTGGTGGTTCATTTTGGGACACACACCAACACCAACACACACTACACTGCTAGTAGTAGCATCCAAGCACCGTTCGGCTGCCCTGCCAACCCAACGCTGGTGGTGCATGCGCTGGAACGTTTGCGCCTCTGCTGTTCGATCCTGCTCGTGCGGGGCATTTGGGACAACGAACACAACACACACCAAAAACATTCACTTCGTTGTGCCCTGGGCTGCGGAAAAAAAATCCCTTCCCAAAAAAACCGCCTCGTCCTTTCAAAACCATAAAATTCAAACGGCTGCGCTTCCGCGCTTCAAATCAAACGGCGCTACGCACTACACCCTGGCACGCAAACAACCAGCTGGTGGTTCATTTTGGGACACACACACCAACACCAACACACACTACACTGCTAGTGGTAGCATCCAAGCACCGTTCGGCTGCCCTGCCAACCCTGCGCTGGTGGTGCATGCGCTGGAACGTTTGCGCCTCTGCTGTTCGATCCTGCTCGTGCGGGGCATTTGGGACAACGAACACCACGCACACCAAAAACATTTCACTTCGTTGTGCCCTGGGCTGCGGAAAAAAATCCCTTCCCAAAAAAACCGCCTCGTCCTTACAAAACCATAAAATTCAGGGTCAAACGGCTGCGCTTCAAATCAAACGGCGCTACGCACTACACCCTGACACGCAAACACTCGCAGCGCACACCGTACACCCTCTATTTCTATCGCTCGTCGGATACACCGCGCTCCTCGGCGTTACGCTGGAACGTTTGCGCCTCTGCTGTTCAATCCTGCCCGTGCGGTCTGCCGTGTCTGCGTGCGGCGGCGACTGCGTCCTCTACTTCGGTTCCTGCATACTTTCTCTCGCTGGTTCCCGTCGCAGCTCATCTCCGCCGCGTGCTGTCGGTGTCTGTTATGAGCCTCTTCGCTCGTTCTAGGCTCCTCCTTCTCTGCGGCTGCGTGTTCTTCGCCCTCTTCAAACCTTACGGCGTACCACCTCCTCGTGCTGCGGCGGAATGTCTGCACACACACCATGCAGCGGAACGTCCCTACTGCAGAGAGGTATCTTGACGACTGGGGAGACCAACTCTTCCGATACACATTCACAGGGCTCTCTCTGTGTGGTACATACATGTGTAGCGCAGCAGTACTCCTGTGTGTTTGCGTGTGTAGGATACGCGTGCGTGTTCGAACCTGCCATACTACCTCACCTTCCTCCAGCGCTCCTGCGGTACAAATCCCTTCCATCACATGTGGATTTGTACGTGTTCGAACCTGCGATACATACTACACCTTTCTCCAGCGCTCCTGCGGTACAAATCCCTTTCATCACATGTGGATGCAAGTGCTTACACGGCACTGCTTATACGCTGCGCCCTCAGCATGGTCACAGCAGTGTGTGTATGTACAGCGGTGTGCACGCAGCTCTCGCCGTGTGTGTAGCACATAGTCTACATGTGTACCGCAGCAGTACTCCTGTGTGTTGGCGTGTGTAGGATGCGCGTACGTGTTCGAACCTGCCATACTACCTCACCTTCCTCCAGCGTTCCTGCGGTACAAATCCCTTCCATCACCTGTGTATGCAGGTGTGTACAGCGGTGTGCACACAACTCTCGCTGTCTGTGTGTGTAGAATGTGTAGCGCAGCAGTACTCCTGTGTGTTCGCGTGTGTAGGATACGCGTACGTGTTCGAACCTGCCATACTACCTCACCTTCCTCCAGCGTTCCTGCGGTACAAATCCCACATAGTATATTACAAGTACCAACAACGTAGCTTGCAAAGATGAGTATTGACCCGGAATTTGTCGAACTCACGGCTGACGTCCTTGAAATGATTTTATAAAATCCCTTCCATCACATGTGTATGCATCATCTCCTATGTGTTTAGTCTAGACTATGCGTCTCCAGCTACGGCTGTGCGTCCTGTAACAAGTGTTCGTGTCTTTCAGCACGTTACATCCTACACCAGGTACCTGCGTACAACGTAACCCATGCGCACGTTGTCATCACACCATGCGGCCTTCCTCGCCAAATTCTGCTGTTCCCTTAACAGGGGACTAAGTACGAGCATCCTATCGGTGACATTGTCCGCCTCAAAGCAAAAGTCGCCGACTAAACACTCCGCCACTCCCGACGATCGCCAAGTGCCTTCTTGCGCAGTCAAGTGTGACAAACATTCAGCCACTCCCGACGATCGCCAAGTGCCTTCTCACGCAGTCCGGTGTGAAAAAACATTCAGCCACTCCCGACGATCGCCAAGTGCCTTCTCGCGCAGTCCAGTGTGACAAAACATTCCGCCACTCTCGACGATCGCCAAGTGACTTCTCGCGCAGTCAAATGTGATAAAACATTCCGCCACTCCCGACGATCGTCAAGTGCCTTCTCGCGCAGCGAACCACCAGTCAAGTGTGACAAAACACTTCTCAAAAGCACTTGACTAGTCTAAACATGTATTGTTGTGGTCTTGCTATGCTCTTGACATGCTTTTGGTGTGCTCCTGGTATGCGCTTGAAATGCTCTTATTTCTCTTCTGATCCTCTCGTATTGTCATTTTATCTTGCTCTTCGCGTGCTTGATGTGCTCTTGTTTTTTGTCACCGACCTGATGTCCGCGATGTAATGTCGACAGGACACCGCACCGCCGCCTCCAGAGGGCGGAACCGCCCCCCCGAGCATGAAGCTGGCGCTGGGGCACATGGGCAGCAAGACTCTCGGCAGGTCTAGGGGCAAAGGGGGCTTTGCATTCGGGCGCAAGGTCAACAGCAAGAGCAAGCCAGCTTTGCCCAAGAAGCCTTCGGTGAGTGATGGTGTCCGTCGGTATTATTATGTATTTAAAGAATTTAACCTCTAGGACATATCATTATTGTTCTCCCTCGAACCACTGAAAAACCGTCCCATACCAGCTCCGAGTGCACTGTCCCCATAAACGCGTGTGCAGTTCTCCAATGTAGGGGCTAGCCCTCTTAGGCAAACTTGTGAGTTGACGATCTGTTTTAGCTTAGGTTAAGGCTGTTTTTCACGTATTATATTATTTTTAGTGTGGGGAATTCCTTGGCGGGTGTCTGTCGAGGCGCAAGAGGGCGTCCCGTCCACCGACATAGTTGCTCCTGGGACCCAGGTGTAGCAACCAATCGTCACTTTTTTTCTTTCAAGACCCACAAAGAGCGACTAAACCGTCGCTGTTTCTACTAATATATATAACCCTCTGTAAACCTTTTAGGACCCAGAAATAGCGACCGGAAAATAGTGTGGCCTTAGCAACGTCGAGTGGTGGCACTGAGCACGCGGAAGAACAGCCAGTATCATAATCCGCGCGTGTCCGACGTGTGAAAAGTTTGATGTGCTTATGTCTGATATCCAGTGTATATGTTCGTTTTTTATTTTTGTGTTTTGTGTTATTAACAGGGGTGGGCGGACGACGAGGAAGATTCTGACGAGGATGCTGAGGACGACAAGACCTTCTTCGGCGTGGGCAAAAATGAGCACGAAAAGGTATAATACAGTAGTATGCACCGCCCACTCTTTCAGATGTCCTTAGGCTTTTGACCACAAAAGGTATGATAACGCCATACAATGATGCAGAACACCGTCTTTGAGATACCCTTCTTGGTCTTTTGACCACAAAAATGTGCGATAACGTGATACATCACCTCTTTTTGAGATACCCTTAGTTCTCTGACCACGAAAAGACGTGGTAAAGTGATATCGCACCCCCTCTCTAAGATATTGTTCGTCTTTCGACCACGAACAGGTGTAATAAGGTGATCCGTACACCCCCTCTTTGAGATACCCTTAGCCTTTGACCACGAAATGGTGTGATAACAGTGGTACAGCACCCCCTCTTTCAGAGACCCTTAGGCTTTGACCACGAAAAGGTGTGATACAGCAGTGGTACTGCACCCCCTATTTGCCTCTTTGTCGTGCTATCGTTATACTCAGTATTAGTTATTTGGCCACAAACGCGTACCAGTATAATAAATAATGGCCCAGAACCCCTTGTTTGCCTCTCTGGTGTGGTACTCTTGTTCCCTTGACAATGAAATCGTTCGATATAAAACCCCCTCTTTGCCTCTCTGCGATCCGTTCTTATAGCATCGACGCTTTCGGGACTTCCGAGTTTGTTTTGTGCTGTGCTGTGCTGTGCTGTGCTGTGCTGTGCTGTGCTGTGCTGTGCTGTGCTGTGCTGTGCTGTGCTATGCTGTGCTGTGCTGTGCTGTGCTGTGCTGTGCTGTGCTGTGCTGTGCTGTGCTGTGCTGTGCTGTGCTGTGCTGTGCTGTGCTGAGCTGAGCTGAGCTGAGCTGAGCTGAGCAGAGCTGAGCAGAGCAGAGCAGAGCAGAGCAGAGCAGAGCAGAGCAGAGCAGAGCAGAGCAGAGCAGAGCAGAGCAGAGCAGAGCAGCGCAGCGCAGCGCAGAGCCGGGCCGGGCCGGGCCGGGCTGGGCTGGGCTGGGCTGGGCTGGGCTGGGCTGGGCTGGGCTGGGCTGGGCTGTGGTGTGTTTGTGGTGTGGTGTGGTGTGGTGTGTTGTGTTGTGTTGTGTTGTGTTGTGTTGTGTTGTGTTGTGTTGTGTTGTGTTGTGTTGTGTTGTGTTGTGTTGTGTTGTGTTGTGTTGTGTTGTGTTGTGTTGTGTTGTGTTGTGTTGTGTTGTGTTGTGATGTGATGCGTCTTTGTGTATTGCGTGCTATGCCATGTGTCGCTGGTGATTGTCTCGGAACGTTTCGTCGCGTGTATCTCTCAATCGACCCCCGCAACCCCCAATACACCCCCCTTCACTTGCCGCGATGCTCTCGTGATGCCATTCCAGGGGTTGCCACCGTGGGATGGGACAGGCGCTCCGTCCCTTGCCGTTAGCGGCTCTTCATTGCCGGGGTCCGGGGCTGCAGGCGGGGTAGGGGCGGAGGACGAACCGCAGGTATGTATGTGTTATACACCGCAGTATCATGTATGCTATGGATGCTTGCTGTGCATTGGACCTTTTTAGAACCGCACCTCGTTTTTGGCGACAATCAACGAATACCTGGAAAAAGGTAGATTCTATATATGTAACTGTATTCCTGTGGTTTAAAGCAATCGCTCCTGCCTTTTTTGTTCGTAGCTGCGTCATGTGCGGGTGGTCCGAGCTTTCGTCTGCTTCTTGGGCCACAGAGGACGCTTTAGCATTGGATATCGAATCGAAAGTTGCGATATCGAAAGGTTTGATATCGAAAGTTGCGATATATCGCAACTTGAATGCCTATCGAACGTTGTAGCGCTACGACTGATGTGAGGTTTTTCTATTAATGTTGCTATGGTTGATATTCGATTATGTCCAAAGCCTGCTATTTGGGCTGATGTCAGGTTTATCTATTGCAACGGCTGATGTTTTTGCAGTAGGTTATCTAATGCTACTCGGCTAATGTTTGGTTGGACCTAATGCTTACCTGGTACGTTGACCGCGCTCTACCCCGAACCGCAGTCAACAGTGGCGCCTGGACAGGGGGGTTTGCAGGAGAATGGTGCAGCCGCTGGAGGGGAAGACGAGGATGCTGATCCGCTGGATGCATTCATGACAGGCCTGCACGCCCCAACGGTAGCACAGGCAAGGTTACGGCTCCTATTGATAGTGGCAAGGCAAATATTAAAATATAGAGCAAATGCGAATGTTTAATGCACACGGCGCTAAGAAATAGGAAACGTTTTCAGGATGGCTTAATTTACCGTTTTACTGCTGCAACCCCACCCCGCCTTACCCCCAACTACTTGTACTTCCACGTGGGTTGTCCCTAAAAATGCTTGTGGTAATGTGTGATGTGGTTTGAGCCCAGATGGCGTAAGCGTTGCGTTCGGCGGTGGTCATAGCTGTCGGTCGTAGCCGTTTTTTATAGCCGTGGGCCGTAACCGTTGGTCAATTCCGCTGGTCAATACCGCTGGTCGTTTCCGTTTGTCGTTCTCGCAAGTCAATCTCGTTGGTCCTTCTCGTTGGTGATTGCGTTTGGCCGTTGTCGATTGTCACATTCCCGTTGGTCGGTACCGTTGGTCATAACCATTGGCGTACGCTTCTAACTCTCGTCTGTCTTATAGTACGTTGTCGTCGCCTTGTATCGCCGCATGAATTATTGATGTGGGATGACGGGCATGTGTGGTGATGTGGCTCTGCCCCTGTCGGATAGCATGAGCGCGGCGTTTGGCGCTGGTCATCACCGTCGGGCGTAATCGCCGGTCACAATCGTTCATGTACGAACGCTTCTGACCCTTGTTTGTCTCGTGATCCGTTGTCGTCGGCGTGCTGCTTCATGGGGTGATTGATATGTGGTGATTTGTTCTGGTTCTGCAGGACAGCATGAGTGCGGCGTTCGGAGCGGGGGATTTCACACCCTCTGCCGTGATGAAGGCAAACGCGTCTTCCCTCCGCGCGAGTGAAGTCCTGGGGAACACGATCTCGCTGGAGGAAATCATGAACGCTACCAAGACCAATGTGAGGGGGTACTACTCTAACTGTTGTAATCGCTTCAATCGTTGACCAATGTGATGAGGGACTACTGCAGTGTTGAACGGTAGCAGTTCGTACAGAAGACAGCAGTAGTACAGTGAACGGTAGCAGCAAAGTAGACAGTGAAAGTGCAGTAGACTGCCAGTAGAGCAGACGGTAGCAGTACAGTAAACAGTGGTAGCACTGTGGTGGACAGTTGGAGTACAGTTGACAGTAGCAGTACAGCACGCAGAGCCAGTACAGTCGACAGTAGCAGTGCAGTGCAATCAGTAACATTACAAGAGACAGTAGCAGCGCAGCACACAGCAAGAATACAGTAGTAGATTGAAAAAACAGCGGTAGGGCATCGTCAGCTGACTCTTATTCCTTCCCGCGCTTACTCGTGATCTCGCTGATGCTTCTATTGGGTGCGTCAGGAACCTTGGGAGTCGGACGTGATGGAATCCGAATCTGATTTCGGTGGCAACTCGGAAGACGATGAGGACGAGGACTATACCAGGGCCTTTGATAGGGCGGAGGTCACGCACGATGGGGATGGGGATGGTGATGACGATGGTGATGGTAATGGCGATGGTGGTGGTGCCGGTTATGGTGGAAAGGGTGGCGGCGATGCTAACGGAGAGGATGTCACTTTTTCGGATGCGGCGATCCCTGTTCGACCAAGAAGAAAGGTGGGTCGGGGATAATGTGGTGTCATGGTATGGTATGCCAGGGTGTGGTATGGTCGCCCCGGTGGCGTATCAGGTTATCCTCGAGCCTGGTATAGGTCAGTTTCGTGAGTTCGAGCCCCGCCGAGTGCATACTCGTATAAAGTCGTGGGGACTTTTTCTTGTGCACAAAACGACTTGCCGAAAGCGCAAGAGCGTGAGTTAGCAACACTCGATAAAGAATTGACCAACAGTGGGATAGCTGAACCCTATGCGCGATAAAAATTGAAGGCAAGAACCGGGGGGGAAAAGGGACAACACCTGTGACCATGGTTTGTCCAGAAGCTGGAAAGTTGAAGTGTAAGAGAAAAAAGAAAAAAATGGTATTGTACGGTACGGTATGACGTGTTTGCCCGATTTATCGCTGATTTGCCAATCCAATTTGTCGCAGATTGGCCAACCCGATTTGTCGCTGCTTGGCAAAACCGATCTATCGTTGAGTCGCCAACCCGATGTATCGCTGATTGGCTAAAAAAACATTTTGTCGCTGCTGGCGAACCGTTTTTATCGCTGATTCACTACCCCGAATTATCACTGATACACTAACCCAATTTATGGCGTATCGCTGATTGACCAACCGCTTTGTATCAGGTGAAGCGGCGACACGGCCGCAAGTATTACCCGCCTTCGGAGTTCGTGCCGGCCGATGTCGGGCCAGACGGAAAGGTACAACCCATGGGGGCTAGGCGTTCGTTCAAGGTAACCCATGAGCAAACGGAGGAGGAAGACGAGAAGGAGGACGAGGAGAGAAAGGTCAGCGGGATTAGAAAGTTGGAGTATTTTGTTTGCTTTTGATTGCGACCAAACATGATACTTCGTACGCTTTTTTTGAAGGTTACCACACGCTATACCTGTTACCTGTTACGCCCTTCTAGGTCGTTTTGATAGCGGGTACCGTACTATTTATACGCGGTACGTTCTCCACCGTCTACGAGTACTGCTGTGGGCGCACTATCGCACAGCAACACGAGTAGGACCATGCTGTACCCGCGTCGTATGGCTCCTTGCCTCGCAGCTCGAACGCCAACTCTACCATCCCCCCCTTCATGCAGTGGCCGACGCTGCAATCGTCGTTTTCCCCCGCTGTACTACAAGTACACTAGTACTACAAGTACACTACCAGGTATAATCAGGTGGTAAGTCTCGGAAGAGTTGGTTATGTGTATTGGGACAGCCTAGCCACTCAAATAGAGCGCTTCAAGCTGTGACGGACAGTACATAATGGCAGCCTGCAAACCTTACAGCAAATCTGTTCTCGTATTTGCCTGGTTACCGGCCCAGACGTCAATCCACAATCCATGTTTTTGTTTTTTTCCTTGTTGTATGTCGTCCCCTAAAAAAAGATGAGGATTAATTAGTTCCTTCTTAACCGGAGGACTTTGATATTTGTTCAAGTTTTTGTCTTTTTTGTTTTTTCATGCCTTGTGGTGCTTGAGTCGGCGCTGGCTTTCTTCCCGCGGGGTGGCACGCGGCTAACATATGCAATGGTGATGCTGTTTACGATTCTGTTTTGTTTTTTTATGTTTCGCAGGCGTTCATGGAAGGCTTCCGCAAGGCTCGGGAAGAGGAGGAATCGAATACCGCTCAAAGAGCTGCCAGGAAGGAGGAAGAAACTGCCGAGGCGGAGAAGGTTAGTGTTACATTAAAGGCGGCTTCAGGGCCTCCATCATATTATTTGTAATGGCGTCGGTCATCGACATTCTCCAGGATTCGGCCGGGAGTCTCCCAGACGGAATCAGATTTTGCGATCCTTTGCGGCACGCCTAAGGTAGCTTAAGTTACATATTTTGTCGAAGTAGTCCTTAAGCAGTAAGTACAAACTGAACAGCAGTTATATTATGACGTGGGCGCGTAGTCAAATTGCAGTACCATCGCCATTGTCTGCGTTTTTCCGGCGGTTGTTTTCGCCAAAACGCGAGATTTTCGCGGCCTCTACTGAATTAATTGCCGTTGTCCTACTGTTACTGTTAATGTTGACAAATTATTTTACATATGCCACCTTTGACAACCATTCTATGAATGTTTACGTTGACAATGCTAGTATCAACGTTACCGTTGATGATGCTCATACCAATATTAGTGTTGACGAATATTATATCAATGTTACCGTTGACCAATTTTTATGTCAATGTTACCATTGGCGGTGGTTGTTGGTGCCGTCGGATTTCGCACAAGTGGAGGGGGTGGATGCCTAACCTACCTGGTATATCATAAGCTGCGTGATCGACGCGCGTTACAATACCTTACCGATGAGGTATATAGTGTGAGCTGCGTAATCGACTCACAAGAGCTCTACAAGGCCTTTCCTACATTTATCATTCAACCAGTTACATTATATCAACCACTTACCAGGTTTACCTTTATCGTACTGGTATCAACCATTTGTCGACGTCATTATCAACCATTTGCGGGGGGTACTACGAGTTTTAAGAGAGCTCGGTTTAAGAGACAGCGATTTAAGCGAGGCCAAATGACTTGGCATGGCATATACTAAAAGCTACATAATCCTTGTTCTGATTGAAAACAAGTACCCGTTCATGAGAGGTTTACTGGGCCTGACTCACCCCTCTCTTAGATCGTGCCCCCTCCCCTGTAAGTACATATGATCAACCCTTTGCCTATATCAAATCAACCATGGCCACTCTACGGTGTTGCTGCTGTTGCTGTTGCGCTACTGCTGCTGTTGCCTTGCAGGACGCCCGAAGAAAAGAGGAAAAGCTGGGGCGTGTCTTCGCCGGGGAGGGGGACGTGATGGAGGAGCACGAGCGTGACAAGGTCGAGCAGAACGCTTTGCAGGTGAGTTGTTAGTTCTAGCAGGGATCACAGTTACCGGTATGAGGTACTTACCTGGTAATTACCAATAGGATAGGATACCAATTGTGCGGGTGATTGCGTGGTTATTTTAGGTAATGGACAACGTCGAGCAGGGCGCTTTGAAGTGGATTGCTATTAATATATTGGGGACGGCAGTTACCGGTACCTGGTAATTATCCAATAGGATTGCCAATTAGAGTGGGTAATTACCTGGTAATCACGGGTCATGTTATGGGTAATTCCTGGTATCTGAAGTGTGAGGTCAGGAATTGGGGAAATAAACTGATACAATCGTTCGTGTTATTAAAAACTGACACCTCGTATTTTTTTCGGCGAATCGCATGAGATTGGTGGCATCTTCAGTTTACCCCCCCGGACGATATGCATCATCCATCGTTGTGTGGTTGTTTGTGCTAAACAGTTGGAAAAACCGATTTGGCGTAATTTCCAGTAAGTAATGGGTTAAGTCTCGTGATGGAGGGAAAGACGAGACTGACGCTTGGGTTTACACGTCTAATAGTTGTGCTACGAGTGGCGTATGCTATCGTTGCGTAGTTATTGCATTCGCTGGAGGTAGGAGGGGCTTGGTGTGTTTTTTTCATTCGACCGCGCGCGTGCAAAGGACTTTGCATGGGGAGGCGCATTCCTGGGGGGGTGCATCGGGGTTGAGGGCAGACAGAAACTACCAGGTACCGTGGCAAGGGTGTTGTTAACGCGGTGTGATGTTTGGCGTGCTGTGCGAAGCTGGCTTGGTTTTGATGTTTTGTTGTTGATGGTGCGTTTTGCCGCAGTACTGGCCGATTCGCTATTAACCCTTTTACCATTGCTCTACTTTTGCTACATATAACTCCAAGCAGTTTTTCACTAAAAACGTTGGTGCTGTTTCCGTATGATAACAGTGACCTCCACTTCCCCCCGCCCCCCTTCCTCTTTTCGCTCGTGGGCGTGGTTGCCGTGGTTGATGCTTTAACACGATGGTTGTTGTTTTGACGTTGTGTCGTTTTGTGACGATTCAGGTGCTGCAAGAGTCGATGAAGAAGAAGGAGCTCAAGCCCGTGGACCACAGCAAGATCGCTTACATCGACATCCGCAAGAATCTGTATATCATCCCCAAGTCTTTGGCGAACGCCTCAGAGGAGAAGGTAAGTTCGCCTTTTCGCCAATAACAACATCCTTGAATGTGTTCTTGTTCTTGTTATTGTTCTCTATTGTTCTCACTTAAAGGCGCCGTCTCCATAATGGCATAATCTAGTGCGTGGTCACAAGACTGGTTCCAATCACTCTGTAGCGGAACAAATGCGTGTGCATTACCTATCTGAACTTGCGGTTGGCACTACTGTTCGCAGGGCAGATTGCTCATGGCCTGTGAGCACGTGATGATCGTTTTCGCGTCTGGTATGCGTTTAGTTTCGGACCGCGCTAGTTTATCGGGTGGCAGAGCCGTAATCCGCTTCTTATTGCCGTTTGCGTGTTGAATGCTCGGTCGCGTGGTTACGTGCTTACCTTTTTTTCTGCTCCGCTTATGTGCGGTACGGCACCGAAAACCCGCGAAATTCTTGCGTGGTCGGAGACTATTCATAGGAGCTTTTCGTCTTTGTTTTGGTCCATAACTCACCCGGTGACCCTGGCAGCTGTTGCCCGAAACCCGCCGTCGCATAACAGCCTTAAGCTACCCTGGTTTGCGCTACCCCTGTCCTAGCATACCCTACCCCTGTCCTTGCCCTGAAGCTGTCCTAACTCTATCCTACCGTATCCCAACCCCGTCCCTACCCTAACCCTGTCCGAACCCTACGCTATCGCATCCCTACTCCACCCCTCCCTGCCCCTCCCCAACGCCTCCCCTAACCCTACCTTGACCCTACCTGCCCTACCGCTACCGTACTCCTACCCTGCCTTACTCTCCTGCGCTAACTCTAAGCTACCCCGAACCTACCCATTCCCTAACCCTACCTTACCCTAGCCCTCCCTGTCCCTACGATAGCACTAACCTACGCCTACCGTAGACTATAGTAACTCTACCCCAACCCTACTTTATCCCTACCCTAGCCTTAACCCCGACCCCACCCTAGCCCTACCTTATCCATACCCCTACCCTATCGCTACCCCGACCTAATCCCACCCTATTCCTTTCTTTGCCTACCCTAGCACTATCCTGACCTACCTCCACCCTATCCCTTTTTCCCCGTACCCTAGCCTTAGCCCCAATGCTACCCTATCCCTAACCTAACCCTACCCCGACTCTACCCTACCATACCCCTACCCTAACCCTACCGGCGGTGAGCAGAAGGAAGAGGACCGAGCGGAGCTTGAGATCAAGGTGAGAGGCAAAGGCTGCCCTCCTGTCCTGCACACGTGGGAGCAGTGCGGCTTCAGCGAGAGAGTGCTGGCGGTCATCCGCCGGAATAACTTCGAGGTGAGCCTTTTTTGTTTAATAAAAAAAGTACCAGGTAGTGTATAGCTGTCGCTCGAAACTCATTCAGCAGGACGCTCTGTTACCGTCGTCAACTCGTTTTGGGTCGATGATCGCAGTCGCAGGGTGTCGATCCTTACAGCCATTCGTAAAAGGGAGCTGTAGTTGTTTGGTGCGGTGTCAATTCGGAAACTGCATGCGCTCGCAAAGAGCGCTCGCAAATATAGTACAGGTCTCGTTAGGAAGGTGCAGGGTATTTTGACATTTGCACATGTTTTGAGCTATCATCTTGTGGGTGTTGGTGGGCGGAGGATTCAGGCAACTCGAAACAGATCTTTTTTTTTTTGGCGCTGCCATTTTTTATGAAGTTCGCATTCGCTTGTAGTTGTTTGTAAAACCTGGGGATACATATGCCTGGCGTTCGGCACAGTTGGAGGATTCTGAACCGGCGAATGGTGTAAAATATCATTTCAAGGTAGGACGAATCATACTCAGTAAATGATGCATTGGCACCCGATATGGGATTAACTGGTACACGGCAGGATAAATCTGGTACGCAGTTGCTTGTAGGAGATATACGAGTAACTGATACCCGATATGAAACCAAGTGTCCAATGGGATAATCCATGGCGACTGCATGCAATGCATAAAAACGTAGAAGGGGCAACGAATCGGTCGGTCTTGTACTGTTCCAAACACAGTGACGATGGAGTTCAGTACCCGAAAAGTTCTTTCACTTAAAGCCCCCCCGTCCCCGTCCCCCTCGCTTATCTTGATGAATGTGCTCCCTCCCCTGCTGACTGTTAGAAACCGTTCTCTATCCCGAAGCTGGAGATGCCCGCGCTCATAGAATCCGTTGGTCTTGTTCCTTGCCAAACACGGTGAGAACGCGGTAAAATACCAGAAAAATGATATCCGTTGTCACCCTCCCCCCACCCCACCCGTCTTGATCCCTGTCCCCTGTCCCCTGCCGACTGTGAGAAACGCTTCGCTTTAACCGTTTTTTACCCCCCCCATCCCCCCACCCCCATCTTGATGACTGTCCTTGCTCTCCTTTCCCAATTTTTAGAAACCCTTCGCTATTCAGAGGCAAGGGATGCCCGCGCTCATGTCGGGCCGTGACGTAATCGGGGTGGCAAGCACGGGGTCAGGAAAAACACTAGCCTTCCTTCTCCCTCTGCTGAGGCACATCTTCGACCAACCCGTCTTGGGGGAGGGGGAGGGGCCGATAGGGCTCATCATGGCCCCGGCTAGGGAGCTAGCTGTCCAGATTTACAACGAGGCGAAAAAGTTTACGAAAGCCCTGGGCTTGCGCGTAACGGCGGTGTATGGTGGGGCGGGAGTTGCAGACCAGATAGCGGACCTGAAGAGGGGGGCGGAGATTGTTGTGTGCACCCCCGGGCGGATGATCGACATTCTGACCATGCAGGCCGGAAAATTGGTGTCGCTTGACAGGGTGTCTTTCGTGGTTTTGGACGAGGCGGATCGCATGTTTGACATGGGGTTCGAGCCGCAGATCAAGATGATCATGCAAAACGTGCGCCCGGACAGGCAGACGGCGCTGTTCTCGGCAACGTTCCCTAGAACGGTAGAGAATTTGGCGAAGAAGGTGCTGCACATGCCCCTGGAGATTATCGTTGGAGGGCGGAGTGTGGCTAGCTCGGCTATCACGCAGCACGTGGAGATTCGTGACGATGATGACAAGTTTATGCGCCTCCTTCAGTTGCTTGGCGTCTGGTACGAGAAGGGAAACATCCTGGTTTTCGTGGACACACAGTCCAAGTGTGACACGCTCTTTCAGGTACGTCTTGAGTATGGTGGAAACAACTGTGATGTCGAATAGTCGGAAATCATCTTTGGAAACTGCGTGTAATACAGATGTGTTGCGTGAGAAGTTGGGGATGGTGTGTGTGGCGCTCGTTGACGTCCTGCTGAGTGGCGTTTTGTTTTTTGGGAGGGGGGGTAGTCGGGGACAGGTACTGGTTGTACTGTTGCACCATGGTGCAGCTGTTGGGACTTCGTTGTTGTGTTTTTGTGTTTTTTTCGTGTGCGTGGTTTGATGCTCCTTCGCACCGCCCTTATGCACGGTTTTTCCTCGTCGGCTGGCGACGGCGTGTATTATCGTATGTTATCAGCACCCGTTAGTTGTACTACGCTCACGACCACGCTTTATATTTTTTGCAGAGTGTGTGTGCGTGCTATCGGGTGGTAGGTATCGGGATGCGCGTCAGTAGTCTTAGTTGAGCATGAGCATTGACTTCCGTCCATGTGCACTATGGTACGTAGTATGCATTCTGTGTCGGTGAGCGATGAACTGACATCTTTCGCGTTTACTGCTGTGTCCCTATTTCTCCAGCACCTGTCGCGCGCGGGCTACAACGGGCTGTCGCTACACGGAGGGAAGGACCAGACGGACCGAGACTTTACGATCGCCGATTTTAAGAACAAGGCGGCGACGCTGATGGTGGCTACGAGTGTCGCGGGGAGGTGAGCGACATTCTGAAACAACTGCCACACACAAGCAAACAATGAAGAATTAGAAAACGTTACATGAATGAGCGTAGCTGATGCGATTATGCCGCGGCGTAATATGGTATGAAGTACCGAACTGCGTACCTTTACTATGTACTGCCATACCAGTGTCTGCTTTCCCATGCGGGTAGGTTTTTCAGCCTAGTCTTTTGCAAGATGATGAGTAAACCTTCCGTGCTTATTAATACCATATTTGCCCGGATTTGTTTCTCTGTCGACACTGCAGAGGCCTGGACGTCCCCGACCTAGTATGCGTGATCAACTACTCCTGCCCCAACCATTTGGAGGACTACGTGCACCGCGTTGGGAGGACGGGAAGGGCGGGGCGAAAGGGCACGGCTTACACGTTCATTAGTGCAGAGGAGCAGAAACACGCGCCCACCCTCGTCAAGGCGCTCACGCAATCCAAGCAGAAGGTATGCTCGTTTCGTGCCGGTTTTGAATGATTTTGAAAATTTATGGTTGTTTGGGTGGCTTTGGTGTGTTGGGCGGTGTTGATGGTTTACACCCTCATCAGTGTCAAAGAAGAGAAGCACGTACCCACCCCCGTCAACACGCACTCGAAGCAGAAGGTGCTCGTTTCGTGCCCGTTTTGAGTGATTTTGGGTGTTTTCAGTGATATTGGGTATTTTTGGCGGTTTTGGTAATTTTCGATGGGTTTTGGCGTTTTTTCGGTGGTGTTGGCACCACAAGCGTTATGAACGGAAGGCGCTCGTTTCGTGGCGGTATTGATTGGTTCTGGCTGTTTCCTGTGCTTTTGGCAGGCCTTTTTGTGCGTATGACCTTGCCTTTCCTTGCCTTGCCTTGCCTTGCCTTGCCTTGCCTTGCCTTGCCTTGCCTTGCCTTGCCTTGCCTTGCCTTGCCTTGCCTTGCCTTGCCTTGCCTTGCCTTGCCTTGCCTTGCCTTGCCTTGCCTTGCCTTTCCCTGCCTTGCCTCGTTTTGACACCATTTTTTTGCGATTTGTCTGTTCTTGGTGTTTGTGTGTTTTGGCAGATACCGCCGGAGCTAGTGAAGATGGCAGAGGAATTCCAGGCGAAAGTGGATAGCGGTCAGGCCCGCAAGGCCAGTGGTGGGTTCTCGGGCAAAGGCTTCACGTTCGACGACTCGGAGCAGAGCGAGTCGCAGCAGGTGAGTGGTGGAATGATGGCATGATACGCGGCTTGGCATTATGGGACAGAAGTACTCGGTATGGCATAAAAGATTACGAGGGTGCGCGAAAGATATCGGCACCCCATACAGAATGGCATAAAGAGTTCATATCATGTGCGTATAGCGAGTAGGGCATGAAGAAGGTATATATAAAAATAAAACAGTTCGACACTCCATGCCGTACAATTTCCGACACCTATTAATAGACAGGGGGGGTATTATCCACTGCATAACAAATTAAAAAGGGATGCGCGAAAGACAATTGGACACCGCTTATATATGATGCAAGTTTAGAGACCTACAACGTAGACAGGGTATACAAAACCAAGTAAGACATGAAATACTGTACGGGGTAGAGCTTTTCTGTTTCGTCCCATGGGATAATAATTACATTGTAACATTGTAATATTGTAATAGTACTACATGTTTGGACTACAAAGTGATACCTGGTACCTGGTATATAATTAATAAGGTTAGGGCTAGAATACGCGTGATCGGAGTATCACACACAGGTTGCAAAATATGAGTTTCGACGAACTATTCAATTTCCCAGCTGGAGGGTATTCTAGTTTTTTCATGTAATTAGCAATAACATTGTAATAACATTGATATTGCCTTTGCTATGGCTGTGAATTGGCTGAGTTTTTGATTTTTTTAATCGTCGCTCTTACTTATGCTCCACTACTCTGTAGTAAGAGGTTTTACCCTCGGCGACTATCTGGACAAGGTCATGGTCATGGTCGTGGTCACAGGTGTCTTGCCTTCCCCCCCTCCCCCCGAGCAAGTCCCCGACTATTATAAGTTGGCAAGATACTGTAGTCGTTAATAGTTACTTGCGGTTATTTGCGGTGCGCTGTGTGTTTGTTTCTGACTTGCATGATGTACTGGTATTAATAGTTATGTTCGCATGGACTGGGTGAGTTAGTTGGCTTACTTGACAGCCCGACTATTAACTGCAGTAGGCGTGACTACAGCAGGCGTCAAGTCCAGTAAAGTCAGCCCTAGTGATCACGTCCGCTCCACCTCCGTTGGCCTCTCCGCCCGCCCGTTCCAGATGCGATCGCTGGAGAAGCGACAGTACGAAATCGAACAGGGGCTCAGAGACCCCTCAGAACTGCTGGGGGCGAAGAGCAAGGGGGATGGGGAAGACGGGGAGGACGAGGAGGAAAGCGAGGCAGCTAAGACTGCCAGGGCTGAAAACTTGACGAAGACGGCGATGGCTGCGGCCAACAAGCTTATGAAGTCGACTGACGCGGTTGAGCGCATGAAGGGTACGGCAATGATGACCGCAGCTAAGTTGGGTCTGGCCGTGCCGAAGCCGGAGCCAGGGGAGGAGGGGGTGGCGAAGGCTAAGACGCCGCAGGAGGCGCTGAAAGAGGCCACTGCGATTGCTCTTAGATACTTCAGGGCCGATGGGCAGGTGAGAGGAATTGCTGTAGTTGTTGTGTTATTTCGCTGTCCTTGTTGTTAGTGGTGGTGGTGGTGGTGGTGGTGGTGGTGGTGGTGGTGTTGCTGCTGGTGGTGGTGTTGCTGCTGGTGGTAGTAGTGTTACTGTTGTTTTCTTGTTTTTTTTCTTGTTTTTTTCGCTCATGGTTGTCGTTGCTGGTGTTGGTATTGGTGTTTTCTTCTTGTATCAAGAACTAAAGTTTGCGCTCGATAAGCAGCATGTAGTGTGCTTTATGAAGTTGTTTTGGTTCCGTTATGCCTTCCGAGCGTTGTCGTCAGCACGCCTTGAGCTTGGCAGCGTATTTTTTCCGCATAGCCTCGGAGTGGCGTGAGCAAGGAGGTAGGAGTAAGATCTAATGTAGGGCCTCTACAGGGTGCACCAAAGATACACCAAAGATACCCCAAAGATACCCCAAAGATACCATTGTTCCCTTTGTTTTGTACTTTCATGGTCATTCTCTGTGCCATTCCATTATGCGCAGCAGACACTTCAAACGCGAATCCTTGCAGCTCTGCAGCCCCCGTTCCACACTGGTTCCGTTGGTTTCCCGCCAAAAAATGGCGGGTCCGGTTTGAATGGGGTTATGCATCGTCAGCTGTTAGTGCTTGTGTTGTTTTTCCGCCGCCACGGTACGTAACATTTTTTGCTTGTGCTTTGTCCTCTGCCCTTGTCCTCGCCTGTCGAACCGTGGTTGTCCGTTGTTTGGTATTTTGGCTTATCCTCCGCTGACCCATCTGTTTTTTTACTTGCCTGTCATATGGTCTGTTTCCGATGTTTTTGTTTTTCTCGTACCACTATTATACTATTATGCCGCAGGGAGCCGACGGCGAGCCTACCCACTTCACCGATAAGATCGAGATCAACGACTACCCGCAACAGGTGCGTCGTGTCAGTATTTGTATATTTATGGCAGGATTATACAGTGTTTTAACCGAAACCGGGTAAATGCCGTGGCTAAATACTGCAATAATATGTACGGTGCTTTGCAGGAGAACGTACATACCGTCAACAAAAGTGGGTATGATTGTAGTTGTAAAATCTGTGGCTTTTGTACCAAATCTCATATCGAACTACATTTCGGGCTTTAGCGCTACTCAGACGCTATGATATGCGACGCATATGATTTCTGCAGCGAATTATTCTGTTGTTGGATAAGATGTACGGAGACGACCGTGAGGCACGCTGTGCGGACATCGAAAGTTTTTTTTTTTTGTATTGTTTCCCGTCTGAAACTCCACCGACTCGGCCAGCTCGACTATAAACCATTTTCGAACATGTCTTGAGCGACCAGAAAAGCAACGAGTGTAATCTTGGCAAACGACTATTTACGGAGGACCGTAATAATCAGGACCTACGATAAAGACATAAACCTATATATTCCCTAATTTTTACTGTTGATACCCATATCAGACCCTAATTACGATGTAACCCCGTTATGGGAAGACCGTGGAGCAGTGCAGGAATCGCCATGTTGAGCGCATGTATCCAGCTCGTTGCATTGCAGGTCGAATCCGACCCCGGCGGCTTTTGCACTTGAGTAATTGTTTTGTACTTTTTTTTGTCGTTGGGCACCCTGGTACCCATTGTCTTTGTATGCGCTTTTTTGTTCGTTTTTTTACGCGTGTGACTTTTTCAGGCCCGGTGGAAGATTACGCAGAAGGGGACGGTCAACGAGATCGTGGAGCACACGGGTGTCGCCATCATCACCAAGGGTAAGCGCACGCATCTAAATTAGCACGCAGCAGTGATCAGACTCTGCATGGAAGCAGTTCGTGTCGGAAACGCCCTCGCAGTAAGACGAACAGCGCTTTTGTGACACAATGACCATAGGGCAAGCATCGGCAGACGCCCCCCAGATTGTACTCATGTTCGAGATACCCCATAACCACGGAGCTATCAGTCAGCAAATACACTGAAACCACTGCTGTGCGAACTTTAGCGGACGTAGCCCAGATCGTGCTTTTGCTCGAGATTCGTCATTGAGCTACAGTGGTAGACAGCAGACGGACCCCAGATTTTGCTTTTGCACCATAACGACGGAGCTCAGATTGTGCTTTTGTTACGAGGTAAACTATGTTCTCCGAAGTGCAGGTGGCCGAGGCGTAACCGTCGTATATTGTCATTGTTGTCAATCAAATCGCAAGAGCTTAAGAGTGAAGTGCCTAATAGTTCGTATTTTGTTTTTTGTCTTTTGGTGATTACGCAGGCATGTACATTGGTAACAACCAGAAGCCCAAGGAAGGCGAGGAGAAACTGCACCTGGTTATCGAGGGGACGAGCGAGCTGGACGTGATTGCCGGAAAAGAAGAGATACGAAGGTAAGCCGTTGCTTGCTTGTTTCCTTTCTTTTTTATTTTATATCCTCCGACGGGTGGGCAAAAATAAAGCATAGGCCCACCGCGCTTCTACGTGTGTCGGGCGTCAATTTAACGCGGTTCCCTGTATCAACGGGGCTGCCGTGGCACCGGCAGCGCAAGCTGCTGCGACCTGCGGTCCTTTGCTTGCGCGCTTGTGCAGTCCTACGACCAGTTATTCGAAACAAATATTAGATATTTATAGGTATGCAATGTATTCGTCTGGTTTGGCCTAAAAACTCGCGCTGATCTTTCCTTCCCCCACTTCCTTCCCCTCTCACCCCTGTCTGTGCCCCTCTATCCCCACTGTCAATTCCGCTAAAATGCTCTGCACCCGCCGCATTTTCAACCCTTTGGCGTGCAGGATATTGAACGA